>OU618555.1:2996252-3621252 GCA_914829495.1 Eilema sororculum | reverse complement strand
GCTGTAAAACTCGTGTATTATCATCAAGTAATAAATATTTATAATCATCAAGGATTTATCATTTATCAATACATCAAGATCAATCAAGCAGGTCGTACGGCAGCATCAAGGCAGTCCCGTACAGTACTACTTTAACGCTAATTGTCAACTATTGTGCACTGACAGACTCACAGAACAGTTAAAGGAGGGACAGACTGCTGGATCAGATTTGAGAAGTCAGTTACTATGAACGTAACATATCTTGTATAAAATATCATTGCTTATCGGACATAAAGTCGTTGACATGAAAACAATCTCATTATTATCATTAGTATATTTAATTAATTTATTTTATTAGTAGGTATATTTATGTAAAATGTAATTGCTTGAAGATATAAGTGTTATTTCATTAATTTATTCGTGAGATTAAACCTACGCAGGTTTAGCTGAAGGACAAATTTTAAATGTAGCAGTTAGGCATTAATATTTATGCATTAGCATTAAATGTTTGAAATTTCAAAAACTGGTGATAATTGTAACATCGTTTTGCGAAACCGTTTCGTGAAGTTAAGGGGTTTCGTACATAATGCCGAAAGTTAAATAATCGAATAACAATAGGTCGACAACGATTGGTCGGACGATCAAATCGTCGCTGGTCCGTTAGGTCGAAACGTTAATACGTCGAGGTATTATTACGTGGAAAATGCAATAGGTCGAAAGATCAAATTGTCGGGACCGGACGGGTACTCGTTGAAAGGGTTTTTGAAGGGGTTTTTTTAAGCGCTTAATGAAGAAACCCTATGAAACGGCTTACCCTTTCGAACGGGTGTAAAAAACCCATTCCGAAAGGGTTACCCTTTCAAAACCCAATAACACTGTAACTTGGGTAAGCCGTTCCAACCTAAGACATTTAAATGTGCACTTTTTGAGAATTGTCGTAAGTCTGTAAATTGCATAACTACGATCGCACAAGACGCTCAGCCGGCTCGGGGCAACATTGTATTATCTACTACCTACAGTAACGAAGTTGCCGCTGACTTGTAAACATGGAATTAATATATTTCTTGTGGATATGATGATACAGTTTAATTTTACTTAATGCACATTATTTTTCGTGTCTTTACTTGTTCTTATCTTTCGCATTGTTTCGTTCGTCGAATTTCATTTAAATTGGAATTTCGATACTTATTACGAAGCATCAAAAACACCAGTAGGGTCAGTTCGCCAGTTTACAGCCTTTTAGCTGAGTTACTCACTTTACTGTAAAAAAATAGGCTACCTATTTCCAAAATAGCTGATAATGACAATAAACCACCGGACTTTTGTCTACCTATATTTTTTAATTTATAAGAGAAAAAGTGCAAAAGTAGCGAAAATGCTAGTTTACGGCCCCCATTTTCAGCTTAATGGAGTCGGCCTTACGATCGAGAGGTCCCGGGTTCGAAACCTGACCATTACACTACCGATGTGAAACCACTCCTAGCACAAGCAATATAGCTTAGTTGGAGGGGTTAGAGGGAATATTAGTAATTACAGTTCTAATAAACAAATATAATTGACTAAAAACCGGCCAAGTGCGAGTCGGACTCGCCCATGAAGGGTTCCGTAGCAGCAAGTAACATAATATCAAAGTTCTTGTATTATTTTTGAGTTAATTGAATGAAAGGGACAAATTGCGGTTTATGACGAATTAAAAAAAAACTACTCACTAGATTTCGTTCAAACCAATTTTCGTTGGAAGTTTGCATGTACATCATATATTTTTTTCTAGATTTATCATTCTCTTACTTTAGAAATTAGAGGCGGGGAGGGGGGACACACACATTTTTCCACTTTGGAAGTCTCTCGCGCAAACTATTCAGTTTAGAAAAAAATGGTGTTAGAAACCTCAATAGCATTTTAGGAGACCTTTTTTGGTTTTGGGTTTGAGGATTTTTTTTTATTTTTATTTTATAAAAGTTCTGTACCCCTACCACCAACAAACACCTATTGTAATCGTATAGTAAGCGTATTGAACAAGGGCCAGGCCGTAAGGGACGGCCCTGGGTCAGCCGGATATGTCGAAGACAACCTCACCTCCGGCCTAGCACGACGATCTACAGCGGCGTGCGGTTTTAGTCGGTTGGAGTCTGACATAACCTCCCCCTCCGGCTCCGGCGGGGAGGTATCCATGGGTATTTCCGCTCGAGGAAAAAAATTTAAGGGTATTGAGGGAACGGAGCATTGCGATTGATCGTCTGCCTACTGTGAACCTGTATTCACTTACGAGGAATCGCAATGCTCGGTTCCTGTTGCATACAAATCAATTCAGCGGTTTGCCTGTGAAAGCGTAACTTACGCAACTTACGTAGCCTACCCGCTCGCACACCGATCTCTTTGTGAGCAAGGTGCTGAGCGATTGAACTCCCACTCCTAGGGCGACTACTAGGGCCCACTTTGGCGTCTTCCACGTTGTGCACTTGGTCAAAGTGTACAGTTTTCGTTTGCATCGCAGTGAAGTGAAGGCACTCGGACGTTGACTCCCTCGTCGTCTGACACAGGTAAACCCCGAAACAACCATTCCCAGTATTCGCGTACCTGTGTCAGCGGGTATGAGAAACATCCTTGTGGCCTCTCTAGCCAGTCCTCCATCATTGGTCTTGTCACCGCTCTCATGGTGTACGCGTAGTCTTCCAAGTCGTTCACTTCACCAACCATGTACTGGTCGAGCCGGGACTTCACGGCTTCGATTTCTCGAGGCTCGAGTACCCAGTCCTGCTTCCACGTCGCCGGGCTCTCGCCTCCAGTGTCATGGTAGGGTTCCGCCTAGGAGACTCACCGCCTCCATAATGACCCTGTTGGCCAGTACCCATTGTGGTTTCTGCGGCAGCCACGCCTTGTTGACCTACGGGGCTTCCGCACAGTCTCCGCGTAAAGTCTCCTAGTCATCCATCCCTTTGGGGATTTATGATTTTGCAAATTCAACATAGTAGTCCAGGAGGCTCTTGTTGGGCAGTAGCCGCACCAGTGCGTTGGCTGCGCCCTTTAACTTTAGAGATGCTACCGAGCACGAGCCTCAAGTATTCATTCAGGTATTCATTCTATTGGGCTTTAATGACGATGGGAATGCCACTCACTATGTTCTCGTAGGTGCCCCATGTTATGGCTCCAGTTCTATGCAGAGCCACCTCAAAACCCAGCCACCGGATCTGCTCTGCGACTTAGGCAACCGAGCGGTCCTGGCCTTTAGGGTCGCTTCGCGGTAAGCAGCACCGCAAGCCGTCACGAGCGTGTCATCAGCATAACACGTGACGGTGGCACCATCTGCGAGCTCACTACGAAGCGCCTAATCGTATCCGATGTTTTACAAGAGCGGCTTGCGGAATACCGTACGACATCCCACGACCGACGCCGGTCATGATTGAAAAAACGACGGCTCTCTCCGTCAGATGGGGCGTATCTACTATGTGGCTAAGATATAGAGAGGCACTTCGTAATATACGAGCGTCTTCCTAATGCAACTCCAAGGCAAGATGTTGACTATGCTGCTTTGGCTATGTCCAGGGACATCGCCAACATCACCCTGTCCTGGGCAACCAATTCCTTCGCTTGAGTTTTTACACGCAACAGTCTGCGTGGGCTGCGGCCTCCTCCTTCTGCGAGCAAGTAATGCTCGAGAAGAAGGCGGGGAGCGGGTCTCCTCCGTCCCGCAAAGCGTGCTGGACGTGACTCAGGCGTTAGAGGTAGCTCATCGCTCAACGACCTCCGCCCTCTATGAGTGCGGACCTGGGGGTGAAGCTAAGTGAAACCGCCTGTCACCCTAGCAGAAGCTGGTCGAGGTGGTAACACCTATTTGGGGACAAATGGGGACACTGGCTGTTGAGACAATAAGGTTTTGTTTTGCGTGATTTGCTTGTGAGAAAATGAAAGACGTGTGGTTCGTACGATTATCTATTTGACACTAAAGATTGTGTTGCCTACCACAATAATAATTTAACAAACGTAAATATATTTATGGGTCGAACATGCCGCCCACCAAAAGGACTGTAAGCCCTTTTTGTAAATTTACATTACAGCAAACATAAATGCACAAACTAACAAATATTTAACGTTCTAGAGAGATGAACTTTGAATACATACCAAAGCAAATAGAAATAACAAAGAATGCACTATCTTTATCCTATGAATCAACATTAGGTAGGTCAAGTACATACTGGTCTTACAAACATTTTGAATTTCAAACTAAACTGAAATTACATGAAATTAATAGTTATGAAAAGAAACAACAAATAGAATATTTCACTTCTAATGATTCTAAGAATGCAATTGTAGGTATATGTTGGCATTGTACTCCTTTACTAACAAACTTATAATATCACATAACATAATATTCTATGATACAGGCACACCAGGAGAACTATAGATAGATAGATAGATAATTCTTTATTGTATGTACATCAACATTATTACAGATAGTAGTGCATGGATACAGTTACAGTTAAATGCACAATGGGCGGCCTTATCACTAAAAGTGATTTCTTCCAGGCAACCTTAGGATGGACAGGATTGAAAAGTATGTAATATAAGTGAGTGTTGATGTAGTTTCTTAAACATATAAAATATAACATATAAAAGAGTGTGATACATGACAAAAATACGTACATATTATACCCTAACACACAAATACATAATTATATAGTTAAAGAAATAAATAAAATGTGAATGTGAGGAGTTTTCAATGGCTACGCTATAGAGAGATAATGATTATTTACCATTGTTTTAAAAATATTTATGGATTGTGCCTCTCTAATCTTTACTGGCAATGCATTCCATAGGCCAATGGCCTTCACAGTAAAGGATTTGCTGTAATAATCAGTAGAGTGCGCTGGCAACCCCAGTGTCAAGTTCCTAGACGGCCTCAAGGATCTTGCATGTGTGTCATGGAGAAATTTAAAACGTTCTTTGAGATAGGTAGGAGTAGCTGGATTGAAGAGAACGTTATATAATAATGCCACAATTAGAGCATTCCTGCGAAGACGAATTGGGAGCCACTTGAGTCTGTTACGAAATTGAGTAATATGATCATATTTACGTAAGCCGAATATAAATCTGATACAAAAATTTTGAAGACGCTCAAGCTTATCAAGTTGCTCCTCAGTGAGATCAGGACAGCTGACATCGGCGTAATCTAGTAAAGGAAGAAGGAGATATTGAACGAGTGAAATTTTAGTGGAAGTTGGAGGGAAGTTTCGTAACCGCCGCAAAGCCCCTGCTGCCGCAAAAAGTTTCCGACTTATTTCTTGGAGTTGAGGTCTCCAGGAAAGGGTGTAACAATAAATTTTACCTACTGTAATTTGATTACTACTAGCGCCACCTGTGGCGATCTTAGTGGGACTCACATCAGTTAGTCGGTGTAAGAACTTTTGTGCTAGCTAGCACAAGATGGCGTTCGATTTTTCTTTCATGTTAAACTATAAGAATTAGAAATATTCATAGCACCTAGATGGGAAAACTAATTGTTTAATTATAGGCTATCTTATTTAGGATTTTTTTTTTTTTTTTTTTTTTATCGTGCGAAAAATCCCCACGGATACCACCCCCACGGAGCCGGTGGAGGCGGTTATGTCGGACTCGAACCGACTAAAACGCACGCCGTCTTGGGTCCTTGGCTGCCGGAGGTGAGATTGCCA
This sequence comes from Eilema sororculum, assembly GCA_914829495.1. NCBI lineage: Eukaryota > Metazoa > Arthropoda > Insecta > Lepidoptera > Erebidae > Eilema > Eilema sororculum. The sequence goes on along the minus strand of OU618555.1, from coordinate 3,615,604 downwards.
AAAGCATATCTCTCGCACCCCGGCAGACCCAGGACCATCTCTTTCGAGATGGCCCCCTTCGGGTTGTGGGGACCAAAATGTCCCCATCTAGCCCCGGTTACGGGGAGGCGCACTTTGCGCCGCCGCCGAGGCCTGCTTCTGCTAGGGTGACAGGCGGCTCCACCGGTCACCCCCAGGCCAGCGCTCATGGAGGACGGAGGTCGTTCTGCGACCTCCGACGTCCGGTTCGCCTTCGCTCTGCACGGGCTTCCCGGGCCCGGAGTCTTGTCCGGACCCGACCGGCCGCCTCCTTCTCGAGCATTACTTGCTCGCAGAAGGAGGCGGCCGCACCCCAAGCGTTTGCGCATCGTACCATCGCTGTGAGCAATGTGACGAGTGTGAGGACTCCCACCCCTAGAGCCGCCACTAGGACCCGCCTCGGCGTGTCCCACGCCGGGCACTCGGTCAGCGTGTGCAGCTCTGTGTCCTCGCTCGCATCACAGTGATGGCACTCGGACGTTGGCTCCTTCCGGATCCGACACAGGTAACTCCCGAAACACCCGTGTCCGGTAATCACCTGCGTCAGTCGGTACGAGAGGCTGCCGTGTGGCCTCTCTAGCCACTCCTCCATGATGGGTCTTACCGCCGCTATTACGGCGTGCCCTTATCTTATTTAGGATAAAATTAAATTTCCTCAGTTAAATTAAACAGGTTCAAATTCCGCATGCTCAAAACCGGAGTATTCAAGGAGAAAAATATGGTTGTAATCCAACCAATTTAAGATGATACTGTATTTTGTTTTGACTCCTACTTAGCAGGGTAGTATTAAAGTTGTTCGGGTATTCGACGGTGATGTGGTGTTTTTGATCATCGTTTGTACTAATTTAATTAAAAAAAAAGGTTGTTCGAGAAGCGTCCATCGAAAGTGGTATAAAACTGAAGCCGCGGCTACATAGAAGATCTTTTTACTTTCTGCATTGTGACTAGAACGTTTGTGCATTTATCTTGGAAAATACTTTGTACTCAGTTAAATTCGTGTTGCCCATTTTTTGGTAAGTCATTTTACTTGTATTTATCAACATCCTTCTGCAATCTAGACGATTCTTAGTGTTATTTCGTTCTTAGGGTTCCTAGTTCGGGATTAAAGGACACCTTGGTCCTCAAAATCCATCTCAGCGTGTTCTGTGGTCGAGTTCCCAACCGCTGTCGGCGCAAGCCTGTAACCTCGACGTGAAGCATTTTGGCTGGTCGAGACTGCGGCAAGAGACGTGCGCAGACGCCGAGCAGGCCGACAACCGGGGTCACGTATTCCTTTTATTCCTTATCTACAACTTTTATATATTTATAATTTCAATCTGCAAGAAATAACTGTATCAACGGTGGGTTGACCGACGTATACTACACCTACTAGCCGTAACACTCTGGCTACCTACTGCAAGCAGGTCACCGTGGTGCAGCTGGTGAAGACATACCCATCTTTGTATATCTCTCTGTAATTCTATTGTCTGTAATCTTCTTATGTATAATCTTATCTATTTCTAATATATGTATGTACAACAGAGGTCATAGTGGTTTTCTCTGAAGTCTCCCCTAGTACTCCCACACGCACGCACACTTCTCTCCTCTGACGAAAAGGCGCCCTGGGATTACATAGAGCTCGTGCATCTCTCTGCTGGGTCAGCCGGTGAGTAGTCCGTCTGACACGTTCAGCGGCTACAAGGGTATTGTCAATAAGGATACCCAGGTTTTTTACACTTTTGTTAACTGGTAAAACAGCCCCTGCAAATTGGACTTGCGGTAGTTGTGCCCAGTCAATTCTAGAACGACCAGGCAACGCGATGTCCGTTTAGTACTGCAATCACTCGATGTCCGGAAAGCCAGTGGTCCTGATGGTATTCCAGCGGTTGTACTTAAAAAATGTGCAGCGGAGTTATCTCCTATGCTAACGCGGCTGTACCGATTGTCCTACAGTTCGGGTACAGTGCCTTCGGCTTGGAAGGAGGCGAATGTCCAGCCGATCCCCAAGAAGGGGGATCGCTCAGACCCAGCCAACTATCGACCCATAGCCGTCACCTCAGTGCTGTGTAAGGTGTTCGAGCACATAATTAACACACAGCTCATGCGCCACCTAGAGGATCACTCCTTGCTTAGTGACCGGCAATACGGTTTCAGACCGAAACGGTCAACGGGTGATCTTCTGGCGTACATGACCCACCTTTGGGGTGAGGCTATGGAGAAGCACGGTGAGTCACTGGCAATTAGTCTTGACATCGCCAAAGCTTTCGATAGGGTATGGCACAAATCGCTTCTTTCCAAGCTACCAGCCTTCGGCCTGTCTCCTAGACTGTGTAACTGGGTTGCAAGCTTCCTGCAGGGGCGTCGTATTCGCGTCCTTTGTGATGGACGAGCTTCGGAGTTCTTGCAGGTAAATGCTGGCGTGCCGCAGGGTTCCGTTTTATCTCCCACTCTCTTTCTTCTGCATATCAATGACATGCTCTGTAACGGAAACATTCACTGCTATGCAGACGACAGCACCTTACATGGGAGTTATCACGCACATCCTGCGGCCAAGCAGTCTGATATCTCGGAAAAAAGGCAGCTTCTTGTCACAGAGCTGGACCGGATCCTGGACCACATTTCTCAATGGGGCGCTAGGAACCTGGTCGAGTTCAATGCCAAGAAGACCCAGGCATGTGCGTTTACAGCTAAGGTATCTCCTTTCCTTCCCCTTCCCACTCTTCAGAGCACACCACTGCCACTGCAGGATCACCTCACTATCCTCGGTATGGATGTTCGCTGCAAACTGAATAACAAAAACTATATCGAGAGTATCATCAAATCAGCCTCGCGTAAACTCGGAGTCCTGAACAGAGTGAGACGTTTTTTCACGCCGGAGCAGCGGTGTCTTCTATACAAGACCCAAATTCATTCCTGCGTGGAATACTGCTCACATCTCTGGGACGGCTCCGCAAAGTACTTATTAGATGCTCTCGACAGGTTGCAGCGACGTGCGGTCCGCATTATTGGGGATCCTGAGGTCACGAACACCCTCGAGCCTTTGCAGATGCGTAGAGATGTTGCGTCTTTGGCAGTTTTCTACCGTCTCTACCATGGTGAATGTTCTGACGAGCTCTTCCAATTAGTCCCACCCTCCCCTTTCCTTCACAGGACGACACGTGCAGGGCTAAGATGTCATCCATTTACGGTGCAGAGTATACCTGCTAGAACCAAGCGTTTCAGTGATTCATTCCTATGCCGCACCACTAAGACCTGGAATTCCCTGCCAGCTCACGTGTTTCCTTCTTCCTACAGTCCCGGGTCCTTTAAGCGGGGCGTGAAAAGGCATCTAATGAGGCCGTCAAGCTGAGTGCCACCACTGTTAACATGGTAAATGTTTACGATGGTGACCCTCTTTCCGAGACTTTGCCTTTAGCTTAACATCAGGCGAGGTGAAGTCAAATTGACGTGTCCTATATAAAAAAAAAAAAAAAATCAACTGCTGACCACCTATTACAATTATTTGTGTTTTGGTTGGATTCACCGTCAGTCCATAATTATTACTCCATTCGGAAATGCGCTCCAGATCCGTGTTGATCGTACAAATTGCTCCAGTCAAGTCACTTAAGGGAGCCTGTGTATAGATTTGTAGATCATCGGCATAAAGGTGGTAGGATGAAACAAGTTTTTCAGAGATGGTATTTATCCTGTCCTGTTGTCCTGGGTCCAAGACTTTACAATAGAGCTAGTAGAAGCATAAGCTTGTACACAAAATCTAGATACGAATGCAAAAAAATGCTTACAAATTGGTTGCAACATCTAAATTATGATGAAACGGAGTATTTACTTGAGGTTCTATGTTAAATGTAATGTATAAAATAGCTAGGTATAGTAAATCCTTAATGTAGTTTGTTTTTAGTTAAATAATTAGGCGTAATAAAATGTAATAAATTAATTAATTGTACTTATTTTACTTAAGTTTACTGGTTGCGTGGGTTTCCTGGTGACCTATAAATACAGATACAAATTGTTGTATCTAGTTTAGGCACCAGTCTCACAATTACAGTGTTTTTGTATAGCCATTATGATACACTAAGAAAATAATAATATTATTGTTTTATTTAATAAGAATTTGTATTTAATTGTTTGAGAGAATAAAAAATTTTTTATTTTATTTTTATTTTATTTATAAAAATTGCGAAGAGTAAAGGAGATAAAACGCCACCCTGCGGTACACCAGCTGTAGTATTGCACCAAGAAGAATAAGATTCCTCGATGCGAATACGTTGCCGGCGACCAAACAGGTAACTACGAAACCATTCAAGAGCCGTTGGAGATATGTTAATAGAGCTAAGTATACCCAGCAAGATTTGAAAGTCCACAGTATTGAAAGCATTACTGAAATCCAGCAAAGACAATAAAGTAAGTCTTCCACCATCCATTCCCCTTCTTATATCATCAGTTATCTTAACCAATGCCGTGCTGGTACTGTGTCCACGTCGGAAACCGGATTGAAAAGGATTAAGAAGTTCATTTTTATTAAGAAATGAACTAAGTTGACTATGGATAAGTCGCTCAAAGGCTTTGGAAAGGAATGGAAGAATGGATATCGGACGGTAATCAGCAAACGAAGATGGCTTGGATTTCTTTGGTAAGGGAATTTATTGAGCGTCTTTCCAAGCAGATGGAAAAATTCCACAGGATAGCGAGTGGTTAAAGACATGGCAGAGAATGTGTATGATTTCATCAAGAATAGGTAGAATCATATTCCTGCTGACACAATCGTTGCCCACAGCATTGGATGAGATTGTTACTAAGCTCTTTTTAACATCACAAGCGGTCACTTGATCGAAGACAAAGGGAGGATATTTAGGAGTTGGAATATATGAAAGATGTTGTAATGTATTTGTTTTCGTAGCCCCATCAAAAGTGGGCGAAGTAGAGAAGTGCACGTTGAGTGAATTTAAATCTAAGTCTTTAGGAATAGAATCTGAACGAGGCTTTCCAACTCCCAATGTACTTAAAAATTTCCAAACTTTAGCTGGATCTCCGTTCTCAATCGAGGTATGAATGTGTTGGCTTTGCGCATTCCTACACACCTTGTTGCAACGGTTTCTAATGGTCACATATTTATCCCAATTTACTTGCGTAGAACGAAACTTATACCTGGTCTTAGCAGCAGCTTTTTTAGCCAATAGGTCTTTAATATCCTGAGTAAGCCAGGGTGCTGGCAAATGTTTTAATTTAATTGCTCGCATGGGAGCATGTCTGTCATAAAGCTCTGTAATTTTATAAGTTAGGACGTTTACTTTACTATCAATGCAATGAGACATTAAAAGAGGGTCCCAGTCTATCTTGACCACATCCTCTCGGAGTTTTATTGGGTCATGCTTTAGGTGGGCGGATTCGGTAGGAAAGATAGATCAAGTCATGATAAGAGAAGGCGTCAGCATTGTACTGACCGTGTTTAGCTACATGATTGGGTGAAGAAACTAATACTAGATCGAGTAGAGAAGGGACACAGTTAGGAAAGTGGTGAGTGGCATTCAGAGGAAGAATAGACAGATTACAAGATTATCTATATACAGATTACCTATATACATAGGTACATGTGATTGCTAGGACAAGTAATGTTAATTATTTACATAATTTTGTGGGATGCCCACAATCAATAAACACAACAAACTATTTATAAACACAATCATTAATCACTGGTACAAATAGGCAATGCACATAAACTTGAAATAGACCTTAACCATTTTACCATTACAACGGAGTGTATACACTCGCGTTACATTATTTGCAACCAGGTGTTTGTTCATGACTCGTGCTAGTGGCCACTTACTAGGGGGCATGCTTTCACCTCTCATAAGCACTATATCGCCGACTTCAAAATTCTGGTGTCTTCTTTAGCCATTTAGGCCGTTGCGCGTTGATTAAGTCGAGTCAAATACTCAGTCTGCCACCGCTTCCAAAATGTCTGTACCAATCTCTGAGTATGTTGCCATCTACTCAACAGGTTTACGTTGGCATTTCCATGACTACGTTCCGGGACAGTAACCAGTGCTTCTCCTACTAAAAAATGTCCGGGTGTGATGACCTGTATGCCATCGATCGTGTCTACCTCTGTTAATATCGGTGTCAATGGACGTGAATTTAGACATGCTTCAATCTGGGTGAGCACGGTGCTAAATTCCTCAAATGTTAGTTTCGAGTTGAGAATTTTCCGAAGATGATGTTTTACTGATTTGACTCCGGCCTCCCAGAGCCCTCCGAAATTCGAACTGTATGGTGGTGTAAAGTGCCACTGCGTGCCATCAGTCGCCAATTGATCAGTGATGTGCCCAGGCACTTAGAGACCTGCTTCCTTCCACATCTTAAAAAGCTCCTTGTTGGCTGCTACAAAATTAGTACCATTATCACTCCATATTTCATTGCACCTTCCTCTTCTGGCAACGAAGCGCTTAAATGCAGCAATAAAAGCACCAGAAGTTAGATCACTAACAAGCTCTAAGTGTATGGCCTTGACAGCCATGCAGATGAATATACAGATGTATGCTTTGCTGGTCTTGGTTCCTCTTCCCTTGGCGTTCAAGACATATACCGGGCCAGCAAAGTCGACGCCACTCCGAGAAAATGGACGTGCTGCGGTCACCCGAGACTCAGGTAAGTCACCCATTAGTTGTTGTGTAGTAGTAGCACGCTGCCTTGCGCATATGAGGCATCTGCGTACGTATTGCTTCACCAAACTCTTGCAGCCGAGGATCCAGTAAGTACTCATCAGGTAAGTGATCATCATTTTAATTCCACCATGTAATGTTTTCAGATGGGCTTCAGCCAGGACCAGGGGTACGAGATGGTTCCTCTTACCTAATATAATGGGATGTTTCAGGTTTTCATCCGTGTCAGCGTTTCGCAGCCTTCCGCCCACTCTGAGGATACTTCGTTCATCTATAAACGGGCTTAATGACTTCAACGTACTTGTGTTCTTTACAGATTTCCCTTCTCTCAGTCTTCTTAATTCTTCTGCAAACTCCTCTTCTTGTACTGAACTTATGCAACAATCTAAAGCGGTTTGCATTTCTTCTACGGTTATTGAGACTTGTAGTCTTTCCGGTTGCTTTTACATGTTCAGAAACCTCTTACAGTGAACTATCACTCTCAATAATTCACTAAGTGAATCAAAATTTTCATATTTGATACATTTCTCTTCACATTCTGTCACCTGAATGTGGGAAAGTATGGCTTTCTTTCTCTCAATATCTGTCGATAGTGTTGGAGGTCTAACAAATTCTATGGTTTCACTCATAAGCCAGGCAGGTCCGTTCCACCATTGAGTGTTGTACTGTAATTCTGATATAGGTAAACCTCTTGACGCTATATCAGCTGAGTTATGAGAAGACTGCACATGAAACCATTAACTGTTGTTTATCTGTTCTAGTATCTCCACAACACGATTTGCGACAAATGGTTTCCACCGGTTTGGTTCTCCTAAAATCCATGCTAAAACGATGGTTGAATCTGTCCAAGCATATATATGTTGTGCTGGTATTCTCATGGCTTGGCTGGCTTTATGTAATAACTTTGATAGTAATACTGCTCCGCTCAATTCTAGTCTTGGTAGTGAAATTGATTTAACAGGAGCTACCTTGGTTCTGGCAGCCACGAGGTGCGTCTTTATTCCATCCTTCGTTGGCACACGACAGTATACAACAGCAGCGTATGCTCTTTCTGACGCATCACAGAAGCCATGCAATGTGACTAGTTCGCTTTTGGTGCTGATTGTATTTAGCCAACGTATAATTTTAATCTTATTAACGTTCTTCAAGTCTTCTCTGATACATTTCCACTGATCTATCAGTTGCTTGGGAATTTCTTGGTCCCAACCAACTCCTTCCAGCCACAGTCTTTGTACTAATATTTTTGCCAGTACTATAGCTGGTGCTATCCACCCTAGTGGGTCAAACAATTTTTGCAAATCTGATAATATAGTTCTCTTTGTTATGGTTGCAATAGGTTCCAGTTGTAGTTGGTAATGAAATTCATCATGTCCAAGATTCCATGACAGGCCTAGAGCTTTGATAATGCCATCCAATTTAATATCTAGGTTCGCCCTGGTGGTGATTTTGTTGATGTCCATCGACTTTAGAAACTCGGTATCATTAGAGGCTCATTTTGGAGTTCGAAACCGCCACGTTGTAGGATATCAATTATTTGCTGACTGACCTGGATTGCTTCTTCGGTTGTGTCAGAGCCTGAAGTCAGATCATCAACATAGAAGTCTTCCTGAATTATTCTAGCCGCTTCAGGGTAGGGTTCTCCTTCATCTTCTGCCAGTTTCATCAATGTCTTCACGGCGAGATAAGGGGCTGATGCTGTGCCAAACGTGACTGTACGTAATCTATAGTCCTTGATATCTGCTCCTTCATTGAAGTTGTGCCTGTTGCGACGCCATAGTATTCGGTGGTAATCTGAGTCTTGTTCATCTAACATGACCATTCGGTACATCTTTGTGACGTCACTTGCGAAGCATACCTTGTGCATGCGCCATCTCATCAAGATACTTCTCATGTCTTCCTGCAGTACTGGTCCAACCATCAGTTCGTCATTTAAAGAAAGCCCATGGTTGTATTTACATGATGCATCAAAAACTACACGTACCTTTGTGGTCTCCTTGTCCGCCTTTATTACGGCGTGGTGTGGTAAATAAACAGAAGGTTTATGTATTTCCTCTCTTGGCACTTCTGTCATGTGTCCCATTGTAATGTATTCTTCTAAAACCTTGTCATATTCCATTTGTAACTCAGGTGTTTGTTGTAATCTTCTTTCTTGTTGAATCAATCGCTTCATAGCTATATCTCTAGAGTTTCCACTTGGAGTTAAAGGACTCATGGTACGGAAGGGCAGTCTGACTACGTACTTACCGCTGCTATTTCTTTTATATGTTTCTTCATAAAAGGCTTCACATTTTTGTTCTTCCTTTGTATACTTTCTTTGTGTGTCTTGATCTACTTCCCATAGTGTTTTTAAGAAATCATCGGTTACGATCTGGTGATGCATAACGAGAATAGAATCAATTGGTTGTTTATCTTCAATTTTGCCAAATAAAATCCAGCCCAGGGTTGTCTTGTGAGCACATGGAGACCCTGATGGACCCTTTATCAGCTCATTTTGCACTATCTGAGCATACACATCAACACCTAAAAGTAGATCAATAGAACCTGATTTGTAGTAGCTTGGGTCAGCCAGGACTAGTCCATCTAAATGATGCCAATTGTTTGTTTGGATTGTGTGGGATGGTATTTTGGTAGTAAGTTGTTTTGACATGACATATGTTTTAACATCTATGTCAAATGGTTCATATTTTGATTGCAGCTTAAGCTGCACTACATGTTTGATATCTGCTCTAGTTGATCCCACACCAACGACTGTGCCTCTGATTGGATAGCGCTTAGCCTTGATTAACTGCGCTGCTCGTTCGCTTATAAAGCTCGCTTGTGAGCCCTGATCAATCAAAGCACGTAGAGTGACCTTATAATTGTCCTCGCTGCATACTTGTACCATTGCTGTGGCCAATAATGCTGTTGTTTGTTTGCTTGAAATATGAGACGCCACAAGTGTCATATCTTCTTCTATCTTTTCCACGTTTGTATGTAAAACCATTCCGGGTTGATCACTCTTTGTACACTCGACGTTGCCCGTTATGGTTGTGTTGTTCTCGTCCCTTTCGTGAAGAAGGCTGTGGTGACGTCTTTTGCATATTCGGCAGCATGTTGGTATGCGACACTGCCTCACAGAGTGTCCTGATGCGAGACAGTTGAAGCACAGATTGTTTGTCTTACAGAATTCGCTCCTCTGTGATGGTGTGTTCTTTGCAAATACTTTACAATGGCTTAGTGTGTGACTTTCATTACATATTTTGCATGCCTTGTCATTCTCATTAGTTGCACTGTGAAACGTCTTCTCTCGTATGGGGACAGTGGTTGATCTCTGTTTGACTGGTTCTGTAAGCTCCAAAGTGCGAAAACGGCTTTCCAAAAACTTTTCAAACATTTCAAGCGAGGGTAGACAATTGGTATCTTCACAATTGTTGTTTACATGTTCTTCCCAATATTTATGAGTCTCAATATCTAATTTCTGCACCATAACGAATATTATTATTGGATCCCAATTTTTAGTACTCACATCCATGTTGTTAAGATGATGTAAACATTCAAAAGTGGTGTCTAGTAAGTTCTTAATCGAACTATTTACCAACATTTTCTTTTGTGAAAATAATCTTCTCATTACAGTGTTAGTAGTGATGCGTTTCCATACCTTGTTTTCAACATGTCCCATGCCTTGTCATAGTTTGAATCCGTTACTTGTATATGTTTCAGTATAGAAGCAGCTTCTCCCGTAACACTTGTTTTTAAATAATGTAATTTTTGCACATTACTAAGGGATTTGTTCATATGTACAAGTGTATTAAAAAGGTCATGGAAGGACATCCACTCTTCATACTGTCCACTAAATGTAGGTATTTGAATTTTGGGTAACATCACGCGCGGCTGCTGAGGACCACTGGGTATTGGTGCACTAAAGGTAGCTTCACTAACTTTTACAGGTTTCAACAAGTTCATAAGATTCGACTCCAACGTAATATACAACTCTTCATGTTCATAAAATTCATTATTTGCAATATAAGGTACTTTGGCGTCCTCATCCGACATCTTGCTTATTATTACATTGTAAGTCTGTTGATAGAACGCCCAATAATCTTCGACACATTTGATGCGTGCTTCAATGTAATTTCTAGTTAATCTAGACTTTGGGCACTTTTTCAAATTTGCTTGCGTGTTACTCAAGTTCTTAGCTATGTTTCTCACAACTTTTAACGCTTGTTGCACTTCCGTAGCCATTGTAATGTCACGTAATTTCCAATAAGTTTTGTCACAATCAAACGTAGCAAACGTTATAAAACCTATTAGTTTTGTATTTTGTTATAAACTTGCACAGTTGCACTAACCTGTATTATCTCGAGTCTATTGTTCTCGGGCGCTCGGCTCACTGCGCGATATGCGGCTCGAATTTGGACCATATGTTGAGACAATAAGGTTTTGTTTTGCGTGATTTGCTTGTGAGAAAATGAATGACGTGTGGTTCGTACGATTATCTATTTGACACTAAAGATTGTGTTGCCTACCACAATAATAATTTAACAAACGTAAATATATTTATGGGTCGAACACTGGCCCTATCTGATTTATCAATCACCATGCCAGTAGCAATTTCACCTTTAACAGCTAATGACATAGGGATAGCGTGTAACTTTAGTCGGTTTGTATCCGACATAACTACCCCCTGCCGGGAGGCAGAGTGGGAGAGGGTGTCTAAATGTCGAAGTTCCACCCCCCATCCCCATTTCAGGCTGCGGCCGCGCCTGAAGACATTCTTAAGAATTTTTGAACATGTCTTATAGACACCATTAAGCGTCTTTAAAGGCATCTTGTATGCCAAATGGGTACTTTTCATACTATAAAGGTTTCTTTTCGGAAGTACTACTATATCAGTGCCCACTATTGGTGCTTTTACCCTAATAATGAATACATCATCAATTTTCACAATACTCACAAAACAATATTAACTTTATGGTAACTAAACTCACTACTATAAACAATAATTACCTACCCATATATTATTGTTCACCTAATTAATAGATCGATCTCGCGAGTGTCGTCACATAATACCTACCAAGCTGCCAAATTCGCGACAACTAACAAAAATAGTTATATATTGAGGCCCAGCTTGGGTACAAGTATGAATGCCCTGACCTTCACGATTATTCAGTAAGCCTGGGTTACCCGAAAAAAACCCTTTCGTGGAAGTAACCCCTTCAAAGGCTAAGTCAATTGAAGGGGTTACCCCTTCACGTAGATACCGTGATAAACGAGTTAAGCCACTTCGCTGGGTTTACAAGGAATACTCGATCAAGAAGTAACATTGCGATATGAGTTACCCTATCATAAGGGTTACCCTATCAAAGGCTTAACTCGTAAACGGGGTTGTCCGGTCCCTTTCAAAGTAATTGATTAAAAGAAATATCAGTTCAAAAATGGCAGTGAACGAATTAACAACTTCGGAACTTGTAGTTCAAGTAATTTCAGCTGTGTTTAGTAAGTATTGAATGATATTGTTTTAAGATTATCCGTGTGATGATTAAGATTTTTTTTTACCAGGAGCACATCAATTTGATTTCACCTCGTCTGATGGTAAGCTAAAGGCAAAGTCACGGAAAGAAGGTCGCCATCGTAAATATGTACCATGTTAACAGTGGTGGCACTCAGCTTGACGGCCTCATCAGATGCCTTTTCACGCCCCGCTTAAATGACCCGGGACTGTAGGAAGAAGTTGTTAAGGAAACACGTGAGCTGGCAGGGAGTTCCATAATTAAATTCCATCTCATGCAAAGGGTGTCATAAGAGGCGTCTAACGGAAAATATGAAAATATAATATATTAATTGTTTTGCGATTAATTTTCATGTCTGGTTCAAATGTCCATAGGAGGTATTTGTACTATATTTTTTTTACTTTTTTGGGGTATATAAATTGTACTTCGATTTGTAGACCAATGTCGAAAGTTGATGTACCTAGTCAAATAAAATAAATGTGTTTAACAGTACTTACTCTAGGCTCTGAATAGTTTATATTCCATCAAGGACATAACAATGTCCTCAGAGGGTTGGAACCAGAGGTAGAAACTTTTGGTTCCGACACAAAAAATATCTTATGAGGAATCTTTCACCAGGGTAAAATACTCCAAATGCAACTTAGAGCAAACCGAAGATCGTGACAAATTACCAAAGAAATAAATTATACATTACATATATTCACGCCTGTAAATCCCTGGAGAGGGGTAGGCATAGGTGTATGAGCACCCGCATTTGACCAACTATGATTTTCGGTCCCATGTAGTAAGGGCTGAGCTTATTGCCGCCAAGCGGGCACTTTGCACATGGGCTGTGAATATACTGATGAAAAACTGGCCTTTTTTATCATGCGTAAAAACCACGGACCCCTCTAGCCGTAGCCGGTGGGAGGGGTTATGTCGGACTTAAATCAACAAAACGCACGCCGTCTGCGGGCCGTTGGTTACCGGAGTCGAGATTGTCTTAGACATATCCCTCGTACCCCGGTCGACCCACAGTCTTGAGACCTTCTTGGTTTGGCCCTATCTTTTAGTCACCCACGACTCCTACGGAATGGGGTGGGGTGACCCTATTCTACTCCACCAGAAACCAACAGGGCATAATTCAAAATAGGTACCTACATTGAATAAATAATTACACTAATCTATTTATTACAATGTAACGATGTTATCAAATCGTTAACCCCAGACGCATAACTACGGAATGTTATAATTAAGTATAAGTTTGAAGTGTTTCTGTGTGTGTCTATCTGTGATTGTAGCTTACGAATAAATAAACCATTTTGATTTTTTTGTTTGAAAGGTGAATGTTCCTAAAGTTCTGTTAGATGAAATTCGGTACATGATGGCCACTCCACAAAATGGGGTTTTTTTGTTTTCTATATTTGAATTTCATAATTTATTGTAATTTGCATTTTGTGGAGTGGTCATTTGCTACCCTAGGGTAAAGGGCTTGCCTAGTAAATACACTATGACAAAAAACAAATCAAAATTCAAATCCAAGATGGCTGCCACCAAAAACGGCGAATTCCATTTTTTCAATCAAATCAAAGGGTAGACTGGTAGATAAATTCAGAAAGTCAAAAACTTAAATATAAACAAAACAAAAAACCCGACTGCAAAGGAAAAATACAATTTCAAACAAAAAAATAAATCATTAAAAAATATCTTTACTAATTTATTTTGTGTATATTTATTTTGTATAATAATATTTTTTATTTATAATTAAAAGGTAATTCAAAGTTTTTAGTTATAATATTGCGAAGCGAAAAATTATAACTTTCATTTCATGGTTAATTATTTTATGTATGTATTTATACAATTGTATGCGTAAAAATAAATACATTTATTTACATAGTTGCTTGTATAATAATAATTAAGTATAATAATATATCGATGATAATGATGCCCAGAAAAACTTGAATGAGTTTATGCGGCATCATAAGCAAACTATCTATATGTAATAAACATATTTTATAGTTTATAATTAATTAAAAAAAAATAAGAATAATCTCATAGAGTTCATAATTTTCTTGTAGTGAAATTCCACCTTAATTTTTTTTAAATACAGGTCACGTCAATTTGACTTCACCTCGCCTAATGTTAAGCTAAAGGCAAAGTCTCGGAAAGAGGGTCACCATCGTAAGCATGTACCATGTTAACAGTGGTGGACTCAGCTTGACGGCCTCAATAGATGCCTTTTCACGCCCTGCTTAAAGGACCCGGGACTGTAGGAAGAAGGAAACACGTGAGTTGGCAGGAAGTTCCAGGTTATATTATTACTTATATCTCGGGTTCTACTCAACCGATTGCAATCAAACAAACGTGAGATTTTAAGTCTGTTAAATAACTTTTGGTGCCAAATATCCACCATTTTGATTTTTTCATATACCTAGTGTCACTCATCACAATCACGACGATTTAGATGACACCGTTTCGACTATTATTCAGAACACTCGCGTTGCACGTATGAGCTGAATAATAGCGTAAAAGTGCAAACGTTGCAGAAAGTCGCGCGTCGGTTGACGCAGTCATCATTTCTCAAGGCAAAACATAAATAATAAAAATTAAGGTGAAGCCTTATAATAGCTTTAAATATGTCGACGAGCACAATTACACTTCAAACTGAAAATGAACATCTACTGTTTAAAGCGTACAGTGAAGAAAAAGCTGAAAATGCCAATCTTCGTCAGATTATACAGAAAACGCAGACTCAAATCGATGACCTGCAGACGCTTATCATGACTTTCACTCATGAAAGCAAAGTCAAGAGTAGTGTATCAAAAGCTACCCCCACAGACAGTTCTATCAAATGCTCGGAATACTGTACAGATGAAGAAGATCCTGGTCATGGAAACCGGGTGGATTCAAGTTAAATCCAGAAAGAAAAGGACTGAATGTAGAATGTAGATCACAGTTAAAATGTAACTGTGATCTACATCGGGACCTGAACATGGACGTAGTAGATCAAGTCATTCAAAAATGTGCCGAAGCCGATGAAAATAGACTTCATCATCACGTGAACGTTGGGCCAATCCAGCTCCTTGATATCACTGATATAGTGAGAAGAATAAAACGCACAAAGCTGTTTGAGTTAGTGTAGTGTTTTTAGTGACAAATAAATACAGTGACAAGTGCCGCGTACCAAAGAACACATGAATGTAGTGTCTTCGCCTTAACAAAACTAAGTAAGTGGTACTGGACACGCTCTTAGAATATTATGTTTATGTAGTAATTTAGGTGAAAGTTATTTACATATTAGTCAATAGGCTAGATTGCAATATAAATAAAGTATTGTAGGTATACTTTACTATAAAAAAAAACACCTTGTACATCAAAATCCGTGAAGCCGTTCGGGCTGTAGAGCGTGCAAGCTTTTTATTAATATTTTTTCATTTAGGCGTCTTTTTGCCATTAGAGCAAATTCTTCCTATCCTATGTCATGTCTTTAACTACTCCATTTCTTCTGCTATTTTCCCATCCTCTTGGAAAAGTGCCCAGATAATTCCTTTACCTAAGAAATCTAAGCCAAATTCCTTTTCTGACTACCGCCCTATATCTATACCTCCTTTCCTTTCTAAAGCTTTGGAGCACCTCATTCACTCGCAACTCAGCTCATTTTTAAATAAAAACGCGCTACTAAACCCGTTACAATCCGGATTCCGACCTGGGCACAGTACTGCAACAGCATTGGTTAATGTCACTGAAGACATTAGACTGGGCATGGATAGTGAAAATCTCACGCTTCTTTCCTTACTTGATTTTAGCAATGCTTTTAATACCGTAGATTTCGACATCCTGCTTGGTATACTCAGCTCTATTAACATATCTCCAACGGCTATTAGGTGGTTTCGTAGTTACCTGTTCGGTCGCCTGCAACGTGTTCGCGTCGAAGAAGCAAGCTCTTCCTGGTGCAGCAAGACCGCTGGTGTACCGCAGGGTGGCGTTCTATCTCCGTTACTTTTTGCCATTTTTATAAATACCATCTCCGAAAAATTACTTTCATCCTACCACCTGTATGCTGATGACCTGCAAATTTACATCCAAGCACCTCCAAACAACTTTTCCGATGCATTTACTGTGCTTAACGAGGACTTGGATCGGATTTGCGAATGGAGCAAGAACCATGGACTGACCCTAAATTCATCCAAGACACAGGTTATTATTATTGGGAGTCCAAGGTTATCATCAAAAATCGATTGGACACAGATTCCTCAAGTTACTATGGGTGGAACAGTCGTACCGGTCAGTGACAATGTTAAGAACTTAGGAATTTACATGGATAAATCGTTTTCCTGGAATATACAACTACAGGAAACCAGTCGAAAACTTTTTGCATCCGCCGGTGCCTTACGAAGGCTCCGAAACTTCCTACCAATTGCCACTAAAACTGCGCTCGCACAATCGCTTCTTCTTCCTGTTCTCGACTACGCCGATGTCAGCTATCCAGATCTCACAGAGGAACAATTAAATAAACTTGAGCGACTTCAAAATTTTTGTATACGATTCATATTTGGACTACGCAAGTATGATCATGTGTCAGATTTCCGTAAGCAACTCAAGTGGCTCCCAATTCGGCTTCGCAGGAATGGCCATATTCTAACATTGTTATATAATGTTTTATTTAATCCTACCACTCCATCATATCTCAAAGAACGATTCCAGTTCCTCCACGACACACACACTAGATGCCTGAGGTCATCCGAAAATTTGAGGCTGAAGATGCCAGTGCATTCCACAGACTTTGTTGGCAAATCTTTCACTGTCAAGGCTGTGCGTTTATGGAACGCATTGCCAGTGAACATCAGACAAGCAAAATCTATTAATGTCTTCAAAAATCTGGTAAAGGACCACTTCCTATCATCTTCTACAGTATGATAACTCACACTCACTCGGTATTTTCTCACTCACTTGTTTCCTGTCTTATTAGTATGTTGTACTATTTTACTTTATGTATCTATTTATATGTTATACTTAGTTGTATATGTTATAATACTTTACGTTATGACAATAATTATTTTATTTTATTTCTCTCTCTTTCTCTGTCCCTATCTTTCTTTCGCTTTGTAACACACCTTGTATAAGACTTATTTGCTAACTACACCGTATTGCCCCTATTTTAGCACATTACTGTCCATCCCAAGGTTGCCTGGAAGAAATCGCTTCCAGCGATAAGGCCGCCCATTGTACATTAAACTGTATCATGCTACCTACTTGTCCCAATGTAAATCTATTGGTGTACAATAAAGAATTATCTATCTATCTATCTATCTTATATCCGCCATTTTGATTTTCTAGAATTTTTTATATATGCAGTGTCACTCACACAATGACGACGAATCAAATGAAACCATGCATATAAAAATCCGTCAAGCCGTTAAAGCTATAGGGCGTGCCAAATAAATGGACATATTATTATTAGGAGTGTTCGTTATAATACGTAACTGTTAAAATAGCATGTTCTTAAAAAATAGCAATAGCAACTGTTATATATTCAATCAGGCAAACGTTAAATTATTTGATATGTTATTTAACCATCGCGTCGGACAAGTACTTGCCAACAATGTATTGGCGAGCGGCGACAAGCTTCGAGAATTTTATGGCGCGAGTGTAGTTCATGCGAAATTGTTCTTTATATATGAGCGTTTAGGATTCATATTGCAATAAATATCTAGTAGGTATGTTTTCGATGCACGAAACGATTCTGCCAAATTATGCTTTACAGTAAGCAAATAAGAGCTATATTTCCAAATCGAAGTTAATGCTATTTTTCTAATATGTTCTTTTGTTCTGTTATAATATTGAAAAGTTAAATTTAAAATGCTATTTTTCTAATATGTTCTTTTGTTCTGTTATAATATTGAAAAGTTAAATTTAAAATGTTATTTTTCTAATATGTTCTTTTGTTCTGTTATAATATTGAAAATTTAAAGTTAAATATTGTTTTGAAATAATCTATGGAGTCCGACATAACCTCCCCTTCCGGCTCCGGCAGGGGAGGTATTCGAGGGGATTTCCGCACGAAAAACAGAAGGTACAGTGTAAATTTATGTAAATACTTCATAAAAACTAGCACCACGACCCACAGTCGGCGTGCCCATAGTCGGACTCGAACCGACTTTTTAGTCGGTTCGAGTCCGACATAACCTCCCTTCCGGCTCCGGCAGGGGAGGTATTCGAGGGGATTGGCGCACGAAAAAAAAGAAGGTACAGTGTAAATTTATATAAATACTTCATAAAAACCAGCACCACGACCCACAGTCCGGCTCCGGCAGGGGAGGTATTGGAGAGGATTTCCGCACGAAAAAAAAGAAGGTACAGTGTAAATTTATACAAATATGGCGTGAGTGTAGTTTGTGCGAAATTATTCTCTATATGTGAGCGTTTAGGATTTATATTGCAATAAATATCTCGTATGTTTTCGATGCACGAAACGATTCTGCCAAATTATGCTTTACTGTAAGCAAATAAGAGCTACATTTCCAATTCCAACAATAGTTTAGAATCGAAGTTAAGTTAATTATTTTTCTGCTATGTTCTTTCGTTCCGTTCTTTTGTTCCGTTCTTTAACTTAACGAGACGTTCTGCTACTGTTATATTTTTTAACGGAGCGTATAAAAATAACGTTATTTCTTTTTAACGTATCGTTTTAACATGTTATCAAAATGTAGCCGTTCCGAACACTACTAATTATTATATACATACATAGATACAACATCTAGAAAAAAGCTTACCCTCCTTCCTTCGCCAGTCGGGTAAAAATGTCTAAGCGACACATTTTATTTTCTGCTTTTTGGAAGTTCTTTTTGTGATGTATTTGTATTTTTTTTTTAATTTACATTAGAAAATTATCCAAAGAGTGCCAGTTGAATAATAATTAATTTAAATAACTTGTTATTACGTTTTTAAGAACAAGTGGTAATATGGTTCACCTACCTATTTGTTGATAAATTACCTGGTGCGAGCATATCCAGGGTACCAACAAAATGTCAAAAATGATAATGATTACAAATTAAAAGTGGGCCTTATCGGTTATTTCTCGTTTCTTGATTACGATGTCGAAGTTTCTTCTTGAAAATTTACCGATTTTTGGCACATAATTAGACATTGAAAGTTTGATTTTCTTTTTGAATTTTCAGAACGATGCTCAGTCTTGAATATCGATTTCCATTGACAGATTATCAAATAATCTGTTCTCAGTACAAGACCGAGATTCTTAGGTCTGTATTTTAGGACGATTCAGGACCGAGTATCGTCCTAAAATACAGACCTAAGAATGAACCAAATTTATACTATGAAATTTATGTCACAAGACATCAAACAACATCTGTGTGTATCGTACAAATAAATAGTTGTCTTGTCGTATAAAATATTTTATTTGCCAACGGTACGGACTGCGAGAGTAATAGTCAGTCAACAAACAAGTTTCAGATAATAGACTGTCGACTAGAGGACATGTGTTATTTAATTTAATTTTAATAATACCAAGCCTAAATATTAATAGAATTGAAATTGTATTATTATTAATTGAAAATAATAAATCCGAAAATGGATGTGGATAGATTAAGATCTTCGGAGGTTATAGTGCAAATTGTGTCTGCTGCAATCAGTAAGTATTAAGTTTATGTTATCAATCAATCAAATAATTAGCCTATAATATATAGTTCACTGCTCTATATTGGCCTCTCCCAATGCTGGCAGGTTTTTACCTGCTGTTTCCATGCTGACCAAACGGTTTAGTATACGGTTTTATTTCGAGTGTTTTTTTTTTGTTTGTCAATTTATATATTATTTTAAAAACCGGCCAAGGGCGTGTCTTACTGGCCCATGAAGGGTTCTGTGGCAGCAAGTAACATAATATAAAAGTTTTATATTATTTTTGAGTTAATTGATTGCGGTTCATGATGTATTAAAAAAACTACTTACTAGAAAAAAAAATATTCCACAACATTCTACACAACGCTATCTAGACCCATGGTAAGCTTAATTAGATTGTGTTATGGAATCTAGAATGCGGATAAACATAGATATTTTTTTGTTGTACCTAAATACATACATATTATACATAGAAACACCAATGCACTGAGCGGGAATCGAACCCGCGCCTCCTGCATGGCAGTCGCGTGCATTACCGCCACGCCACAGAGGCCGTCATCTCGTTCAAACCAATTTTCCGGGGAAGTTTGCAGGGCATTGTACATCATATATTTTTTTTTAGATTTATCATTCTCTTAATTTAGAAGTTAGGGCACATTTTTCCACTTTGAAGGGTATGTCACGCAAAATAGGCGCAAAACAGATGGCGCTAGCTGTCATGTAAACATCGAGTCCGTGTTATTTTACCATTTAAAAATATAAAAACAGTTATAAAAAGTGTGTTGACTATATATATATTTTAAAAACCATCTAAAGTGTTAGTGACAATGATATCCAATGAATAGCAAATCAGACACTCATAAAATCACAACTTCAAAATAATCGAAACAATAAACCACAAAAAGTGTTAAATGAAGTATAATTTCTCATTAAAACACACTAAAATTAAGAGTATAAAGCTATAAAAGTATCCAGTGAATTATAGAACTGAATAAAAGTGATTAAAGTGTAAATATAAAATTAGCAAATCAATTTCTCTTGTGTCCAAATAAGTGTGAACAAGCCCTATCCTTCATAATATTTGGCAAAATAATAATCATAAACAGTTATTTATCGTATCAAGTCGTAATATTGTGCAAAACAGTGATATTTTTGTAAATAAACTAATATGAGAAGTGTTTAAAGACATTGGAATGTTGCAAAAAATTCCAGATCAATGAGTCATAATAACAGAACTATCTGATTTCAAAAATTTAAGATCTCTGTAGTGAAGCAAAATTTCGCAACACTTATCTAACGGTCCCGTAGCACATCGGCTTAGCGCAGGACTTGTGTGCAGTGCGTCTCGAGTTCGAAACTGAGGTGCGCCACAAAGTTGTTTTTGGATTTTCATAATCTAAAACATTGGCAACTTAGTTCTATTATTCAACGGAATAAACAAACCACCAACCAAGACAAGACATCAGAAATACGCGACACTACAAAAGATAGTTTATAAAGTGCAGCCTAGGTGGCGCTGTAAGCAGTGTTGTAAAAACGCTCGAGTCGGCGCTCGAACAGTTTGTAAACGCTTGAGTCGGAACTCTAGTCGGGTCTAAAACGCTCGAGCAATGGCTTGAGCGTTTTAGTAAAAAAGCTCATTCGGAGCTTCGAACTCGACGCTTCCACGCTCGATTCGAGCTTGAGCGTGAAACGCGAAATAATTGTAAGAGAGATTTATTCCTATTTATGTTATATTTAATGATATTTATGTTATATATAATGATATAAATTTACCACCACCCGCAGACATTTGCCATTCAGTAAAGTGCCCAAGTGAGGTGCAGGCAGCGCGTGCAGTCATGCTCCTAATACCTGCTGTAAAACTGCCCGCAGTATGGCCAAATCTGCGCCCGTTGCACCCTTCACCTACTTTTATTTTCGTGCGGAAATCCCCTTGGAAACACCCCCTGCTGGAGCCGGAAGGGGAGGTTATGTCGGCCTTTAACCGACTAAAACCGCACGCCGACTGTGGGTCGTGGTGCTAGGCCGGAGGTGAGGTTGTCGTCGACATATTCCTCGCACCCCGGCTGACCCAGGGAGGGGGGACAACGGTATTCCCGACTCGCCCCCGGAATGGGGAGGCGCGCTTTTCAGCGCGCAGCCGCCGTGATCTTCTCGCTTCTGCTGGGGTGATAGGCGGCTCCACCCGTCACCCCCCGGCCCGCGTTCATGGGGGACGGAGGTCAGTCAGTGCCCTCCGGCGCCCGAATCGCCTATCCGCGAGGGCGGCGCGTTCCTCGAGTTTCTCTCGCTCGCGCCGCCTCTCCCGTTGCGCCGTCTCCTTCACGACCATTACCTGCTCGCTGAAGGAGATGCCGGCCGCCCACGCGTCTGCGCAGCGGACCATTGCTGTGAGCAGGGAAGCGAGGGTGAGAACTCTCACTCCCAGGGCCGCCACTAGCTCCCGCCTCGGTTCAGCCCATGCCGGACACTCGGTGAGCGTGTGCAGCCCTGTATCCTCGCTCGCGTCGCAATGATGGCACTCAGACGTTGCCTCACCTACTAATCTCTAAGGCTGTCAGCAATGCTTTCATGAGATACAACCTGGTGACACGAACAGACAGATGGACAGTGGAGTCTTAGTAATAAGGCCGACTTATTACTAAGACTCCACTGTCCATCTGTCTGTCTTCCTGTTCCCAGGTTCAGGGCCCATCGTATCGGTACGTTACCTAATAAAGACTTTTGGTGGCGATAACCGATATCCACGCAGGCGGAGCTGCGGGCGAAAGTCTTAACGCTCGCAAACGTTCAACGCTTGAGCGTTAAACGCTCAAGTCGTTAACGCTCAAAAGCGTCGACTCAACGCTCAACGCTCGACTCTCAGCGCTTATATTTACAACACTAGCTGTAAGTCATGGACACCAACATCACTCATCGCCGTGCTCCCAAAACAAACTCGCTGGATGACGACGCCATTTACCTGGGCAATAATAGTAGCAGAACAATGCTAAATTCGACTATGATGAGATACCCGATAGTTTATTGGACAATAATGATAGTATAATCAAACTAAACGAACAAGTTAAAACACTATCTATGCAAATATTAAGTGCTCACCTTGAAATTGACAATTTGAGCAGTGAAAATTCCCGCTTAAAAACCGAACTAGAAAGCAGTATAAAAGCGATCAGCACGTACAAGAAAATATGTCAGAGCCCAGAGCGAATAAATACAACACCTCACAAACGTTGAAAGCAAACACTTCGTCAAGATACTTTATCTCCGAATTGCTTTCTCATACCTTAAGATAAACCACAAAAGAGCGACACTATAGCCTCCACTATGCACACCATAAGTACCTACTCAGACCGACAACGTCGCACCGCAACCACCAGTCACAAAGCCAGTTGCAATGTCATCTAATGTTAGTAGTGAGCAATCCCGGTGTTCACATTCTAAGCATGCAAAGCTTCTAAATTCTGAAATGAATAATCAACAGCAAAAAACTAAACTATGCATAATTAGTAGCAGCAACGTAAGAACCCACTTGTCTACAATCCAAGACGTTTTCATAGAAAATAAATTCGAATACTGTCACTACAAAATGTCAAACTCAAACTTAAGAGATCGGATAAGCAACCTACAAGATAAAATGAAGGGCTTCACCTTAAATGACTACTGCATTATAATTCTAGGCGAAAATGATCCCAAAAGGGAGACTCATCTCATAGACCTAATAAATACCTTAAAACATTCCCTACAAAGCGTTATACATACCAATAAAATCATTTGTGCACCTACCTATAAATCCACCCTGTAATTATACATGAGAGCGCCTTTTATATTATTGTTTAACGGTCTGTTATCTTCGGACATGCAAAAAAATTACTACGGATACTTCTTTGACAGCAATTTAACACTGACACACGACATGTTTTCATTTATCACTGGCAAAATAAATAGAAACGGGATGCGAGATATATATAAGAGGATTTTAGATAATATTTTAGTTGATATAGATACATTATCATTCCGTGAATTACCGTTAGTCGAAAATCAGTATGAAAATACACCCGCAGAAGACAACTCAACATCAAACCAGCTTTTTCGTGTATAATAGCATCATTGTATTGCATCAGAATATTGATGGTCTTATAAGTAAATCTAACATGTTTACAGTGTGTTTAGAGGATTTACGTAGGAAAGATATGGATGTTGATATTATATGTTTTTGCGAGCACAATATGATGATATCTGACGTAAACTTATTGTGTATTCCTAATTTCAAACTAGCCACATATTTCACTAGGAAATCTAGAGATGGTGGTTCCTGTATAATGTTCAAAACTGGTATGAAATACAAAGTTATTGATAATATTGTGAATTATAGTGTATCCAATGTTGTTAAATGCTGTGGAATCGAGCTTACTGACCATAATATTATAGTTGTATGTGTATATAGAAACCCGCAAAATAGGGACGCTAGAAATAAGTTTGATATTTTTCTTAATAGTTTCGACAACATACTAAATTTGATTTCATTTAATAATAATAAAAAAGTCATCGTCTGCGGGGATTTTAACGTTGACATAATGAAAAAATCGTTGTTGTCGTTCTCACGACAATTTATACAGTTACTAGAGGGATTGTGGAGGAACGAGGTGTGATGTTCCTCCAACACAAAGGGAGGATCCTCCAACCAGGCAAGGTGATCACGCCTGGCGGGCCGCGGCCCAATGATTGTCGTTGGGTTGTCGTATATGTATTGTACCAGCGCGAGAACTTCACTATCGCGATGCAGGATTCGTAGTGACGTAGTAGTTCGGCTTGCTGTCGCTAGATGGCGCTGGGTACATGTGGTATCGCCACATCACTCCCCTCCAAGACCGGAGGTTGATTGCGATGAGTCAGCTGTCTTAGCTCTCTTGAGGAGCGTGCCAATGCCAGTCTTGAGTAGTTCCGTTTCGTCGGAGCTGGACGCCGCGTATTCCATTTGGCGGAACAGTCATCCTCGCTAGTCCCAGTGAGTCGGGATAACCGCTGGTCCCGAAGAAGCGGGGCAAGTGCGGTGCTGCGGTGCTTGCGGTCCTGCGTTGAAACGCCCAGTGAGTTGGGGGCTTGAAGCGTCGAGATGAATGCTCGGCGAGCCGCCAGTGAGGCGAGGCGAATCCTCGGTGAGTTGAGGTGAGTAGCCCTCGGTGAGTCGAGTTAAGTAGCCCTCGGTAAGTCGAGGTGAGTAGCCCTCGGTGAGTTGAGGTGAGTAGCCCTCGATGAGTTGAGGTGAGTAGTCCTCGGTAGTGACGGGGTGAATCCTCTATGAAGCGAGGTAAGTCTCCCGTGTAGTGGGGCGAATGCCTTAGATGCAGGCGTGGATGCAGGCGTGGCCGAAGGGTAACCAGGCTGCAGCGGTCGCTGCATGCTATGGTATCCATGTAAGGGCCGAAAGTGCTGGATGGCGAAGACTTGATTACCGCTCATGCGGAAGAAGTGAATGGGATGTGACGATGAGAATGCTGCTGATATGCACAGCGAAGGTTACGTGATCAGATCACGTCGGGGTCACCACTGTGGAGGAACGAGGTGTGATGTTCCTCCAACACAAAGGGAGGATCCTCCAACCAGGCAAGGTGATCACGCCTGGCGGGCCGCGGCCCAATGATTGTCGTTGGGTTGTCGTATATGTATTGTACCAGCGCGAGAACTTCACTATCGCGATGCAGGATTCGTAGTGACGTAGTAGTTCGGCTTGCTGTCGCTAGATGGCGCTGGGTACATGTGGTATCGCCACAGGATTTAATCTAAAATGTGCTATAAATACACCAACACGGCCATCCAGCGGCATGTATTGACAACATCTTACATAACATATTGTATGTATTGACAACATCTTACATAACATACGTGGAAGTAAAAGTAAGGTTTTGGAACTAGCTGTTTCAGACCACACAGCACAGTTACTACAATGTCATGTAACCAAAACTTGTAGATATGAACACTGGTTTGTATATCGACGCGACTTTTGTAAAGAAAACATGGAAAAATTTATTGAGTGCTTGAAATGCCTCAAATTTACTGATGTATATGAAGAGACAGATCCAAATATTGCTTTTAATTTTTTCCACGACACATTCTCATTATTTTATGTATAATATGTGTTTTCCAAATGTCAGAGTAAAGAAATCAGTCAAAGTAAAATCCAAATGGATAACTCGTGGTATTAGAACATGTTGTAAGAGAAAGCGTCAATTACTTTGGAAATATAGAAAACATCCGGCTAAAGAAAATAAAAACAACTTTAAAGCACTATCTAGTAGACTTAGGAAGATAATTCAATATACGCAACGGTCACGAAATACCAACTCCTTACATCTTGCACAAAACAAATGTAAAGCCACCTGGCAAATAATAAATAGAAACGAGATCCGTTTCCCAAATGACAGCATTGAACGTATTAAATCAAATGACCAAAATATTTTGACTAATCCAACCGCGATTGCGCAAGCTTTTAATAATTTTTATGCAGACATAGTAACTCCTTCTACCACCATAAATGACCGTAAATCTTGCCTTTCAAATACAATATCATCAATGTTCATGCAGCCCACAATACCACAAGACATACATCAAATAATTATGAAATTAAAAAACACAGCTAGTACAGGATATGACGGCATTAGTACCAAGATTGTGAAGTGTTTCTAACATCATTTCTCCCGTACTAAGCAATCTTGTCAACAATTGTATCGCACACGGTATTTTTCCGGATAAATTGAAGCTTTCAATAATTAAACCTCTTTACAAAAAAGATGATAAAGAAAATATGACTTCCTATAGGCCAATAGCTCTGGTGCCAGTATTCTCTAAGATATTCGAAAGAGTTATTCATAATAGTCTCAGCGACTACTTTGAAAATAATAATTTGTTTACAGACAAACAAAAAGGATTTCGTAAAAATAAATCTATAAATGTAGCCATATATGACTTTTTAAACACTATTATTTTTAGAATGGATAAAAGACAGCCAGTTCAAGCATTATATATGGACATGACAAAAGCATTTGATTACGTGTACCATAAAATTTTAATCCAGAAATTAAATGCCTACGGTATTCGAGGAAATTTGTCTAATCTACTGGAATCGTACCTCATAAACCGTCAACAAATCACAGTAATAAATAAAATATGTAATAGCACCATGACTGAGATTTCATACAAGTCGGACGCTAGAACAATAAGATACGGAGTACCACAGGGAAGTATACTTGGTCCACTTTTATTTATCATTTATATTAATGACTTCCCATCGGCCACATCATTTCCAATGATTATGTACGCCGACGACAGTACGGTCGTATTCGATAGCGACTTTCCTGATACCAACGATTCAGTGATCAATAAAAATATTGCCTCTCTGATTGATTGGTTGGAGACAAACAATCTCAAAATTAACCTAAATAAAACTAATATAATGGATTTTAGTCAAAGAGTTAACAGGACAAATTTAGATATAAAATATAACGATATAAAAATAAATGACATTAAAGTAACAAAATTTCTGGGCCTACAAATTGAAAGCATTCTGCAATGGAACGCACATATTGAGATGGTGACCAATAAAGTACATCAGCATGCATATGCGCTGTACATGTTAGGCAAAACTGTAAACAAAGAGGCAGTGCTAACAGCATATTTTGGATTAGTCGCTTCCACCTTGAGGTATGGAATCATATTTTGAGGTAATGCAACCGGTAATGATCTAGTGTTCAAAGCACAAAAACGATGTATTAGAGCCATATGCAAGATTAAAACCACTGAAACATGTAAGCCATACTTTATTAGTCTAAGGATACTGACGATGCCATGTTTGTACATCCTTGAAACAGTTATGTTTGTCAAGCTGAACTGGGAGAAATTCTCAGTTGTAACCAGCAGTCGTAGATCCGACAAGTTATGCCTCGTGCCAGCCAAAACGGCCCTACTACACAAAAGTATATTTGTTATGGCGCCCAAGATCTACAACAAACTACCTAAAGCCATAAAATCTAGCGAAAACATGCTGATGTTTAAAAAAACGGTGGCGCTTCGAGGAATACCTCAAATTCTTGCTCGATAAAGCATACTACTCAATTGAAGATTATCTCAGTGACAAGGACATTTAATTTAATTTTTTTTTTTTTTGACTATTTTATTTTCTGACTTAATTTTCTTTTTATTTTATTATTTTGCTGCTGTCATTGACATAACTTATTTAATTGTTTGACATTTTTAATACTACTATTTCATTGACATTGCATGAATCGACATACTTTGTAATAAAATTAAAATATTTGTACATCACACAATGTGGTAGAATATAGAGGACATTCTAACATTATTATAAGATCTGTAACTAACCTATATGTTCCACAACAAATAATCAAAAAAAAAACCCAAAAAATATTCACTTTAGAATAAGATGATGTTATAAACCTCAATAGCATTTTTTAAGATCTATCTATAAATACCCCACACGTATGGGGTTATTAAAAAAAAAATTTTTGACTTTCAGTTTTAAGTATGGAGACCCCTTTTTTTTCCGTGCGGAAATCCCTTCGGATACCTCCCCTACCGGAGCCGGAAGGGGAGGTTATGTTCCGCTTCGAAGGATATCGTGCAGTACCCCCTAATGGCCCTGGAGGCTATCCTCTGCTGCGGCACATGCAGCAGTTGCACGAACCTGGCCTGCAGGGCGTCCGCCCACACGGGGCACCCGTACAGGGCCATGGACCGCACGACACCCGCGTAGAGTCTCCTGCAGAAGTCCTCCGGGCCCCTCAAGTTGGGCAGCAGCCGCATCAGCGCGTTAGCTGACACCAACAGTTTGGGGCGCAGACTTCGGAAGTGCTCTCCGAAGTCCCACCGACCGTCGAGTACGAGCCCCAGGTATTTCAACCGGGGCTTGATGTCGATGGGAGTACCTCCTCCAAGGAGATGGCCATCAAGGAGATGGCGCTTGACGTCGTCCGCGGTTCGTGGTCTCTGTTTACTTTGTAATTAAAAATAAGTCCAACTAAATACTACGTAATAGGAAACAATAAAAGACATATTGTGTTATCCAGTGCCAATTTTATGTCGGAACTTTAAATAAAGAGAAAAATAAATCTAAGTGCTAATACAGTATATGTGAACTACCCTATTATACAAAATATACAATCAATATCGTAATATCTACCCATCATATCCTTTCCCGTTACTCTGTGCGTGGACTAATATTTGGCGACTGTTATTTTTGGTGACATTTACAAGGATTGAAGCTGTTGTGTAACATTACAATTTTTTTGTCAAAAACTGACAACAACGCCATCTGTTGACCAGTGGAAGTACCATAGTTGAATCTGTTTTATAGTGTAAACAAAGGGAACATTATGGTGAAATGCACGGCGTGTGGTAAATTTGTCTCCTCAAAGGGGGGCCCGTCGTGCTGTAAATGCACAAAGAGAGGGCGGGTCACCGAAGGTGTTACCCAGGTCACCCCTGGGAGGGATGACGGTGTTGCAGACTACCTGAGCCAACCTGACTGTTCCCTACTCGCTGGTGGCACACAGGACACTGTCGGAATGCGTGGCGGACAGCAAGGGACCAGCTCAGCAGCTCCGTATGATATAAGACAGGACATGCAGCTTTTGAGGACGGAGATAAGATCTATGCGAGATGATCTCAGGACGGAGTTGAGGGAGATGAGGCTCGAGCTGGCCGATCTTCGTCAGTCGGTAGCATCATGTAGGAAAAAGGTGGACTCATTGGAAACCCGCTTGGCGGTTATTGAGAGTAGCCAGGAACAGCAGCAGACACCGCATGAGCTGGAAGTAACAATAACACTGGAAGGCAAACTAAAACTGGAGCTCAATGACAGAGAGCAGGACCTGTTGCTGTCCGATGTGGAAATATCCAATCTGCCTGAGTGTGCCGGAGAAAATGTGCTTCACACGGTCGAGTTAGTAGCGAAAAAGATTGGTGTCAGTCTAGAGAAGAATGACATAGTGTATGCTGAGCGTGTTGGCCCCCGGATGGAGCGAGCTGGAGAGTCTAGCGCCCCGGGGTCGGGCAGGAGCAGGTGCATTATTGTTCGGCGGGCGCGACGCGGGCTGCGCGACGAATTACTGCAAAGCGCGCGAGTGAGGCGAGGTGCCACATCAGCCGACCTGCCTGGCTTTGACGCGCCGCCGCGGCGATTCTACCTCAACGAGAGGCTGACCAGAGCCAACAAACATCTTTTTTACCTTACAAGACGGACTGCCGAACACTTGGGGTGGAGATTCACGTGGACAAAGCGGGGCAGAATCATGACAAAAGAGGCTGATGGCAGACCGACCCACACCATTCGCACGGAGTTAGATCTGAACCGGGTTTTTGGATCGGATGCAGTCAGAAGGATCAAAGACTAATACTGTGAAATTTCTGTACCTCTGTGAGTCTGCTGCCTATTCAGTAATGTTGTTATGTATTTACATTTGTGCTGTGAACAGAGAGTCAGTGTTGAGCATGGAGCATTACTATCTTCATGATATCAATAATATTTACAATAATATTGTAAATTTTGTGATTATTGTAACTGTTGTATATATTATATACAACAGTTACAATAATCACAATATTTACAACATTTGCAGCATTTACAATATTTACAATACTTACAATATTTATAATATTTACAACATTTACAATATTTATAGTATATACAACGCCTATGTGACCTTATTTTTACCCGACTGCCGAAGGAAGGAGGGTAATGTTTTTCGAGACTATGTATGTATGTATGTATGTATGTATGTCCATTTATTTGGCACGGCCTACAGCCTGAACGGCTTGACGGATTTGAACATGTGAGGTGTCATTTGATTCGTCGTGATTGCGTGAGTGACACTGGGTACATTAAAATTTCTAGAAAATCAAAATGGCGGAGTTTTGGCGCTAAAATGAAAAACTTGAAAATAGTTTTTGCACGCTCTACAGTCTGAACGGTTTGACGGATTTTGACATGTGAGGTGTCATTTGATTTGTCATGATTGTGTGAGTAACACTGGGTCATATTAAAATTTCGAGAAAATCAAAATGACGGATTTTTGGCGCAAAAATAGTTTGACCGCGTCGGTCGCAAAAACTACTAAACAAAGGACAATGCAACTTATTGGCATGATTTACTTTTTTTCCTTTCGCCAGAAATGAAACCTAGGTCATATGTTAGAGTACGAAACGAGGAATCAATAGCTATAAGAATTGGGTCGATCAACCGTAACAGAACGAAGAACCCAAGTGGAGATATTGCTATAATTTTTTGTCAGGCGCTGCGTATTTTTCATAAACAATTATTACAATTACATGAAAATAGAATTATTGTAACACATATTATTATTATATTAATTTAGATAGGCAAACACACGAAGGTTACATAGAGTGATCTTAGTGTATTCGCGGTTTAATACCTCCACACACCCCGCCATATCGGTGGAACGGGAGTCCGCCTTCGACAGCGACCCACGCGCCCATCCTTTTTATAAATAAATAAATAAATAAATATTCCACATCATTCTACACAACGCTATCTAGAGCCATGCTTTTATAGCTTGTGTTATGGAATCTAGAATGCGGATAAACATACTTATATACTTTTTTTTTTGTAAATACATAGTTACATATTATACATAGAAACACCCAGACCAATGCAAATAGTCATATTCATGCATACAAATATTTGCACTGAGTGGGAATCGAACCCGCGCCTCCTGCGTGGCAGTCGCGTGCACTATTTTGAGTAAGTACCTACTTCTACATTATTGTGAAAGTTCAATTTATATTTTAAAGTATTTGAAATTCTTTTTTATGTTAAAAGTCGACAATACTTATTTGCATTACCAGAAATAAATGTGATATTTTAGTAGTTTCCATTGATAAGGTAGTTTCATCCTGTTTCATAAACAGCACAACCAATTAATAATAATAAAAGTATTCTTTCTTGGAGTGTAGCATGCAGCACGTGGTGATTTCTAGGTGTCTTTGTTTCTTAATTTGACAATACGTAATCCAAAACGAGTATAGTAGTTTAAAAATCTTTCTTGAAGGCTGGCAATGTATTGACATTATATACTGTGTCACAGATATCCATTGGGCTGCGCTGATCAGGTAAACTATCTGCCCGTTTGCCACCTACTTCATGGAAAAACATCATAAATAACTAAAAAATAACGCCTGATAAAAAAGTATAGCAATCTATAAAACACTCTATAACTACGCTCTGTTATGGTTGGCGGCCCTAATTCTTTTTGCTATTAATATCTTGTACAGTCTTTTAACATATAACGTATGTTACATCTCTGGCGAAAAAGAAAAAAAAATCATGCCAGCTATGTATGGCAAAAGTTGCATTGTCCTTTCAATGCGATTTCATTTGTTTAAAAGGTCTTGGTCAAACTTAAAATCTGACATTTGTTTGATTGCAATCGCTTGAGTGGAACCGGAGATATGAGCAAAAATATAATAATTAAGGTAGAATTTCGGTGATGTCCCTTCACTATGCAAAAATGATTAAGCCGGGGTGGGTAGCTAGTTGATCTATAATCAATGCGCAATTTATTAAGGTACAAAGGATTAATGCTGTATTGCTTAAAATCGCTTCGTCTGTCAGAACTGTTGAAGATTTCTATGCGTTTCAACTCGATTAATCTAATGAAATAAAAAAAAATCTAAATGGTATATTGAATATATATCCAATGACAAGGGCAAAATGCAAACTAACTCTTACATCTTACCTTTTAAATCTTGATTATAACTCCACTGAAGACTTAATAGCCGTCCCTGAGTAGCGACACACACACACACACACACACACACACACACACACACACACACACACACACACACACACACACACACACACACACACACACACACACACACACACACACACACACACTACATAAGAAAACCGACTGTAATTAGATTATCCTGTAAGTTTAAATTTATATTTCATTCTTTTTTTTTTTTTCATGAATTTAAAGTTTTTTTCTTTAGTTATGTTTAATTTTTATTGAAATGGACACAATTTGTTTGCGCTAGTTTACAAATATTCATCTGATGGGGGCCTGGTAATCTGTGTGACAGGTTTTCCTAGTGCAGATACCAGTCTCCCACAAAGGATTTACTTTATAATTATATTGTATGAATTGATTTGTGTACCTACCTTTGTGGAAGAAAAATAAATAAATATATTATTATTATGTCCAAAAAAAAAAATCCTTCACTTCAACGTTTACTATCTTGTGTTGTTTGGTGTCCGAACTAGTTCTTGCTATAGAAATAAATTCGAGCGAGGGCGAAATCTCTAACAAGATCAAAAGAGACGCTCTCATCTCGTCTACGAAGGTTGACTCAGATGCGAGAAGACGCTTTGGAAGTACGTACCAAGGAATCATCATCCATACGCATACAACGATTGGATAAAATGCGGGAGAGAAGAACGTTAGAGAGCTTGAGTCATCGATTTCTCACTCTGAGCGACTTGAGCAGATGCAAAAGTATGCTGAGAACGTTAGAGAGTTGAGTCATTGACTTCTCACTCTGAGCGACTTGAGCAGATGCGAAAGCATGCTGAGAACGTTAGAGAGCTTGAGTCATTCACTTCTAACTCTGAGCCACTTGAGCAGATGCGAGAGCATGCCAAGAATATCCGGAAGCTTGAGTCACCAACCTCTCGTTATCAGCGACTTGAGCAGATGCGTGAGCATGCCGAGAATACCCGGGAGCTTGAGTCACCAACATCTCGTTATCGGCGACTTGAGCAGATGCGAGAGCATGCCGAGAACGTTCGAGATATTGAGTCACCGACTTATTGTGCCAGGTTATCCTTTTCACTCAGCAATTAGAAGAGGTAATAGAGCAGCTTCCAATTAGTGCAGAAAATGCAGGAATAACTAATGTTACTGAGACACTAGAGAATCTAACCGGGAATAGTAGGTTGTCAGTGGACATTGAAAAATTAAAAATGCTTTAAACTGGTTAGTGGAAAATAATCATTTATATTCAAATGTGCTTATAAAATACAAATATTACTACTGAAGAACTTCGATCGAGTATAATGAATACTATAGTGACCATAGACAATGAGGATCAGATCAGAGCCAATCCGCAGCACAATAATTTAAAAATTTTGGATAATGACCGAGAGATATTACGAGGATCTTTTCATTAGGGCAGCGAACAATTTGAAGAATTATCACGTGGTCGCCAATGTACGGCAAATGCTGCTACAGCGATAGCTTATTCATTTTCAAAATCTTCAAATGAATGGACCTCTTCAGATTTAGATCGCGTTTTATTAGCAGGAAATACGTACTTCAAAAATTGCATGTCACGACTAACAATTAGACAGCGGAAATTATTAGACTGAGGAACTTTTGCCTTCTGTTTCTGTGGCTGCCACAGAATTTGATCTTCATCTACAACCTGCTGTCGTTGTTGGCGTTATTAACTCCAGTAAACCATTCGAGGTACTTGAAGGATACTTTTCATGCAAGGGCATCGTTACATGTCAAACCTATATTGCAGTTGCAGTAATGAAATCAAGTTAGTTCTATTATTTATTTGATTCGCACTCGAGAGGACCTAAAGGTTTTGTTGCACCTACTAGAGGTACTTCCATGCATATGAAATTTCAAAATCAAGGAGCATTATGTCAACATCTTGAAGTAGTGCTGGATAGTATAATAACTAAAAAGTTTGAAATAAACTTCATTATTAAGAAAACAAAAAACCCGACTGCAATGTAAAAATACAACTGAAAAGCAAAAAAACAAGCTCTACATTTCTTTTGTGACTTTATTTTGCTACTTACTGTTTTACTTTCTCTTCTTTAGCATTACATAAATATGTGAATAAACATGACTATGAATGTTGGAAAAGTATTGCAGGCGGGAACAAGCTGTGCCAAGCCAGTGGTGGTTTAAAAAGTAGCAAAATGTGAGAAAAACGATTTAACAGCTTGTTCCCGCTTAAGAATAGCAGGGACATGTTATGTAACTGGCCAGTAGGTAGGTCTAAATGTACTGGTAACAGGCAAACTGTGAAACTATGTGACTTCTTAGGTTATGGGCTGAGTGTTTGTGGTGTTCCACATCTCTTGTGCCAGATAGGGATTATATTTGTGTTCTCAAGTGAGGGAGGTGCATGTAGTATGTTGTCTTGTCTGTGTTTTGGTAAGTGTGACATACAAGCTGTTGAGGCACTGTTGGTATGGGGCTGTCCACTGACTGTTTTTGGAGCTGCACATCTAATAAACTTTATATGGATAGCGTCTAAACCAGATATGACTGGTGAACTCTCCGAACAATCAGTATACTTCCTTGCTTATCAAAGGTGTTGGAGAAGGTTGTGCATGCTCAAGTCACGGAATACCTTGAAAAAAATGCTATCCTCCCTGATAAACAATCAGGTTTCAGAAAGGGGCGAGGAACGGCTACAGCTTTGTGTGACGTAGTGGGAAATATTTTAGAAGCCAGGGACCGTGGAGAGGGAACAGCGCTTGTCCTACTAGACTATACGCGAGCCTT
The DNA here is from genome assembly GCA_914829495.1 of Eilema sororculum. Taxonomy (NCBI): domain Eukaryota; kingdom Metazoa; phylum Arthropoda; class Insecta; order Lepidoptera; family Erebidae; genus Eilema; species Eilema sororculum. The sequence continues at coordinate 3,580,279 of OU618555.1, read as the reverse complement.
TGATGCACTAGACACATCCCTGCTGTTATCCAAGCTAGCATATTATAGTTTCACACCTAATGCAATAAAATGGTTCCATAGGTACCTTTCAAACCGAATGCAATGTGTCGAAATACATAAAGAGGATGGTACAGTGATGTCATCTTCCACCCTCAGGGTGACAAGGGGCGTGCCTCAGGGGTCAATCCTCGGGCCACTACTGTTCATCTTGTACACTGCTGACATGGTGGATTCCTTGCAACACTGCGGGTTCCACATGTACGCAGATGACACACAGTTGTACTTGCACTTCAGGCCTGAGGACACGATTACAGCTATGTCAAAAATCAATGATGACCTTCAACGAGTAGCACAGTGGTCAAAGGAACACTCACTGATTTTGAACCCTGGCAAAACAAAATTCATGTTACTAGGGAGCAAGCTACAGATTCAATCTATTTTAAAACAGGATCCAGCAGTAATCATGAATGGGCAGAGAGTTGCTAGGGTCGAGGAAGTCACTAATTTGGGTCTCATGATGGATCCTGGACTACAATTTGAAGGGCATGTAAACAAAATTGTAAGGAACTGTTTCTATAGACTGAGGGTCCTCTACAATATCCGTGATTATTTAAGTGTGGCACTAAGAAAGCAGCTAGTGGACAGTCTCATACTATCTAAATTCAATTATTGTGATGTAGTCTATGGTCCATGTTTGTTGGCAAGAACCAAAAACCTGATACAAAGAGTACAGAATGCATGTGCTCGGTTTTGTTTTATAATACCACGGCGTCAACACGTGACACCTTTCATTGACGAACATAACATTCTGAAAATGGAGGCAAGGAGGAAGTTACACTTAGCCTGTTTGTTATTTGATTTGATTAATAGGAAAAAGCCTACCTACTTGTATGAGAAAATTAGTTGCAGGAAGAATCGCTATAGTTACCCAATTAGGTCGACCACAAACACTATTTCTGTACCACGGCATAGGACGACAGCATTTCGAGGCTCCCTTAAATATGCTGCAATGCGAATCTGGAATGATCTACCACCACCCGTGAGGAGCCTAAAAACCAAACACCAGTTCAAATGTAAATATAAAACAGTTCTTTTATTAGAGCAAAAACATAATATTTAAAAAAAAACAAATTATAAACAGAAGTACCTTAATTTTTTGGCCCTTGAGTTATATATATCAACCTGGATACGCATTGCTGGCCTGGGGTACCCTAGGTGCTTGGGTATGGTACTTGTATGCCATGCTTTAAGTTACACTTGCTAGTGTGGGCCTGAGGGGTAAAATAAAATTATGAGAGTGAGTCAAATGCATGCAAGTGTGTGTATAGGTTTAGGTACCATTACCAGATTATTTAGTTATTTTGCATATTGTTATGTTTCATTAACAGATTTTTTACTTATTTATGTTTTAGTCACTAAGCAACGGACTGTGTAATCTTTGAGAAATTGGCTGTTTATTGTCAAAGGTTAAAACAGGATAACAGTTACAATTACTGTAAATTTACTTACCCCATTGCGTGCATCATCGCTTGTCCTGGCGAGTACCTATTTGGAGATGGGTTCTTTGCTGAGCAGGGATTGCGACACTGCCTGCCGGCGTCAGGTGGCATCTAATGGTGGGAGCTGAAAAACGGTAGGGCCACCCCATCTCTTCTTGTGGGTGACGTAGAAGGCGACTAAGGGATAGGACCACCCCATCTCTTCTTGTGGGTGACGTAGAAGGCGACTAAGGGATAGGACCACCCCATCTCTTCTTGTGGGTGACGTAGAAGGCGACTAAGGGATAGGACCACCCCATCTCTTCTTGTGGGTGACGTAGAAGGCGACTAAGGGATAGGGCCACCCCATCTCTTCTTGTGGGTGACGTAGAAGGCGACTAAGGGATAGGACCACCCCATCTCTTCTTGTGGGTGACGTAGAAGGCGACTAAGGGATAGGGCCACCCCATCTCTTCTTGTGGGTGACGTAGAAGGCGACTAAGGGATAGGGCCACCCCATCTCTTCTTGTGGGTGACGTAGAAGGCGACTAAGGGATAGGACCACCCCATCTCTTCTTGTGGGTGACGTAGAAGGCGACTAAGGGATAGGACCACCCCATCTCTTCTTGTGGGTGACGTAGAAGGCGACTAAGGGATAGGACCACCCCATCTCTTCTTGTGGGTGACGTAGAAGGCGACTAAGGGATAGGACCACCCCATCTCTTCTTGTGGGTGACGTAGAAGGCGACTAAGGGATAGGACCACCCCATCTCTTCTTGTGGGTGACGTAGAAGGCGACTAAGGGATAGGACCACCCCATCTCTTCTTGTGGGTGACGTAGAAGGCGACTAAGGGATAGGACCACCCCATCTCTTCTTGTGGGTGACGTAGAAGGCGACTAAGGGATAGGGCCACCCCATCTCTTCTTGTGGGTGATGTAAAAGGCGACTAAGGGATAGGGCCACCCCATCTCTTCTTGTGGGTGATGTAAAAGGCGACTAAGGGATAGGGCCACCCCATCTCTTCTTGTGGGTGATGTAAAAGGCGACTAAGGGATAGGGCCACCCCATTTCTTCTTGTGGGTGATGTAAAAGGCGACTAAGGGATAGGACCACCCCATCTCTTCTTGTGGGTGACGTAGAAGGCGACTAAGGGATAGGGCCACCCCATCTCTTCTTGTGGGTGACGTAGAAGGCGACTAAGGGATAGGGCCACCCCATCTCTTCTTGTGGGTGACGTAGAAGGCGACTAAGGGATAGGGCCACCCCATCTCTTCTTGTGGGTGACGTAGAAGGCGACTAAGGGATAGGGCCACCCCATCTCTTCTTGTGGGTGACGTAGAAGGCGACTAAGGGATAGGGCCACCCCATCTCTTCTTGTGGGTGACGTAGAAGGCGACTAAGGGATAGGGCCACCCCATCTCTTCTTGTGGGTGACGTAGAAGGCGACTAAGGGATAGGGCCACCCCATCTCTTCTTGTGGGTGACGTAGAAGGCGACTAAGGCATAGGGCTGTTCGCCATCCGTCAGTAAACATACAACCCATGACTAAGTCTCCACTTGACGGCTATAGGCTCACCATTATATGGAACCGAAAATCATAGTTAGCGAAATGTGGATATTAGTACACCTCTGCCTACCCCTTCGGGGATTTCAAATTCTTTTATGCACTTGAACGGTTACAGAGAATGGTTTTAAATATGTAGCGTTCTACCATTATGTTACATTATGATGTGTAAATATTTATTTTAGCATGCATAAAATTACCAATAATAAATATTACAATGGTTTGGTAATAACAGGCGTGTAACAGGATTATATTATTATGTATGTAACTAATGTAGATAAATTTAAAAGAGGTTTAGCAATAACAAGCGTGAGTATTTATATTATTATGTATGTAATTAATGTAGATAAATTTAAAAGAATGTGAGTAAATTATTGATATGTGGGTAAATGATTGGTATGGCAGAAGAAAAATAAAAGTAGAGTGTATGAGAATGAATTGCAGCAGTTACTGCGCAGTATACCTATGATGATATTGGCTGATAGAAGGAAGAACACAGAGATTCGATTCGACAACAATCCGCCACTTGCTTGAAGACAGAGAATTTGATTGTCCAAAATTTATTTGGCATAACGTATTTGGCATAATTATCTTTATTAACCCCCAACGCAAAGAACTCTTAATAAGATGATGGGAAATGATAATACTCTTTAGATAGATCAAACTGATATCCATACTAATATTATAAATGCGAAAGTACCTAACTCTGTCTGTCTGTCTGTATGTTACGCTTTAGATTAGACCATGAGAAAGGACATCCATACTTCCATACTAATATTATAAATGCGAAAGTAACTCTGTCTGTCTGTCTGTCTGTATGTTACGCTTTCACGCCTCAACCACTAAACCGATTTTGATGAAATTTGGTATAGGGGTAGATTAGACCATGAGAAAGGACATAGGCTATGTTTGGTCGCGATAACCGACATCCACGCGGGCGGAGCTGCGGGCAAGAGCTAGTATTATTATATAACAAAGGGTCTTAAATTATGAATGATAGATGAGAACTCGCAGAATGCTTGATGACCGAATGCGAACTGAAATTCATTGCAAAATAATCATATCTTTGAAGTTAACAAAAATGATGTTTCGCAATACAGGGGTGTTATAAGTTTGACGTGTCGGTCTGTCTGTGGAATCATAGCTTCCGAACGGATCAAGCGATTTCAATTACTTAAATGCGAGTGTTCTTATACGTGTTTGATGAAAATCGGTCGAGCCGTTTAGACGTTATGGGGATTAAAGTGAGGATGGGCAGAGTCGGGTTCTATAAAAATTTTAATTTGTGTTATTAATAGAACATTTATGTAACCATAGAAACTTATTTACTTAAATATCGCAATGTATTTGTTTTGCGCAATTAATACCAACTTCTTTTATAGTGTTTGTTGAGTTGCCTCACAAAATTATATTGTATCGTGAAACTGTGACTATGATAAGAAGTTATGACTATTTCAAAATATGAAGCGTATTTTAATATGGTACTATAGGTATTATGATAATATAGTATACCTTTACTTACATAGTAACAATTAAACATAAAAATATTTGAAATTGGAATTTACCAAAATACCATCCATCACACTCACGTCTGTAAATCCCCGAAGGGGTAGGCAGAGGTGTTTTCGCACCCACGTTTCGCCAGTTATTTTTTCGGTCCTATAATGTAATAGGGGGTGAGCCTATTGCCTTCTAGCGGGCTCTTTATCTCGGGCTGTATGTTTACTATTGGATGGAGAATAGCCCTATCCCATACCCACCCCAATCCAACCCCATCCCATATAACCAATAATGAAATTATTTGAATTTCATTATAGGTACATACTTAGGTATTTTAGGATTTCGTTTTATATTTGGAAAGTGAATGCTTAAAACGGGACTTGAACCCCCTTACGGGGGGAATGCTCTGGTCACTAAACTGCAATATATAATATAGTTTGCATACTAATTGCTTTAAAATTGCATGAAATATATCAAAATTCTTTAGATGAAGGGAATAATTATAATAGTAATTATATTGTAAAGAATAAGTCAAAGAAGTATGGTTTCCCAGAATGATAGAAAGAAATGAAACAGATACACCGTAGAAAGGAAAGAAGTGTGAGAGAAAGAACAAATGAAAAAGAGAAGAAAGAAAATGTTTTTCGAAAGAAAAGTGAATTAAGGTACGATGTGGATTAAGACTGCCGCTATGTTTGGACGTTTGAACGTCAGATGTTGTTTTTTATATAGCGGTAGATTACAATCTGGGACAACACATAGACCCACGAACAGGGGCCTATTTACCCGACTGCGGCAAAGCCAAAAGGAGGGTTATTTTATAGTGGGAATAGGTTTTCATGGGTTGAAGGAACGGGATCAATATAATTCTATATGATCAAAGCTGCGGGCTGTAACTACCAACTATTTTATAATTATACATTAGAGATGTTTGTTAGCGATGGACGCAAAAACTACTAGGCATTAGTCAGAATTAAAATCTTACTCGATTACATCAGGACAAATGAGGGGGGGAAAATATGGCTTGACAACTTTTCAGGGGGAATGTTCTTCCAACTGAGCTACTGGATTTGGATTACTCCGCCCAAATATTTGAATGAAATGTTATAGCATTTCTATATTGCTGATGTAGGTAATCGAATTGTATAGTTAGCATAATAAATGCTATAAAATTTCATTCAAATTAAAATCTTACGATTGTTTGATTGCCATCAGTTGAGTTGAACTTTCTTTCTTTTCTTTTTAAAAATAATATTAGAACCGAAGTTACTAACATTCCCTCTAATCCCTCCAACTAAGCTAAATCGCTTGTGCTAGGAGTGGGTTCACGTCGGTAGTGTGATGGCCAGGATTCGAACCTGGGACCTCTCGATCGTGAGGCCGACTCTTTAACCACTAAGCTACCGACTTGACTTGACTTGACTACGACTGGAGATAAAAGATCATCCACGCGGGCAGAGTCGCGGGCGGATAGCCATAATATACATTTTTTAAAGATAATATTCTACTGGCGCCGGGCACGTGACGAAAAAATCTGTTAACATTAATAGGACATTGTATCACATATATGGCACACTTTACTCAAGTTAGATACCTACTGGTATTTGGTATTACCAGATTAATCGCAATATAATCCGTTAAAATGTGGTTTTATTTTAATAAGTTACTGGTTTTATTATAAAACTGGCTCGAGTAAGGTCAAGGTTGTTGAAATATTCCGCCGAACATTTTGTTTATTTGCTATGTGGTACACACAAAACATGGTTCTAAACCAAGGGCCCGATTTTTTTTTCTCACTCACGCCTGTTAATCAGGTAGCCAGAAGTTCATTAGTACCCAGGTTTCAAAAATTATGATTTTCGGTCCCACGACGTAATAGGGGGCGAGCCTATTGCCAGTCTAGCGGGCCCTTTGTCTTGGGCTGTACGTTTAATGTCGGATGGAGAACAGCCCTATCCCTTAGTCATCTTTTACGACACCTACAGGAAGCACTGGAATGGTCCTATTCTTCTCCACCGGGAACGAACAGGGCGTGATCTTTTTTTATACTGTAAAAATGTCCCAATCACGGAAAAGCTACGAGGAAATTGTTTGTCCTCGTTCAGACATATAATGCGTAGGGTTGAAAGTAATGTCATAAGGAAGGCATTAAGTATGGAAGTGGACAGCTACAAGGGGAGTGAAAAGGGAAGTTCTAAAGTGAGATGGGTGGACTGTGTGAAAGAAGATATGGCTAGGAAGGGAGTGAAAGTGGAGATGTCTGCAATCAGGGATGAATAGAAGAAGCACACATATTGCAATGACCCCATATCATATTAATTATAATCATATTCCTTCAAAATTGTTTGTAGGTAAATTGAATTTGTTTACTTAGATAATGCCTATAATATTGGAACGGTCGATTATCATTGTAAACTAAATCACTGGGCCACTTGACTCCTAGTGGATATTCAGAGGTACAACTGGCCCACTTATAAAATTATATCTGGGCGAGTGTGGTATTAACATTTTGCAAGAGGGTACAACTCGCCTGCGGGCAAGATATTAAGAGGGCGACATGTCGCCTAACCCAAATAAATATGGCATAAGGGCAGGAGAATGATGAGTGCGGAAATGCCCGCGGATTACCTCTCTCCTCGCCGCTAGTTATGAGCGAGGCCCCACTTGTGCGTTGCGCTTGCGCAGCGTCATCGCAACGGAGTAGACAAAAAGTGAATTTTTAATAATGACTGAATTTATCTATATATATATATATATATATATATATTATATATAAATCAATTGCTGTCCGTTAGTCTCGCTAAAACTCGAGAACGGCTGAACGGATTTAACTTATCTTGATCTTGCAATGTTCGTGGAGGTCTAGGGAAGGTTTAAAAGGTGAGAAAAACTCGAATAATTGCCGGGAACCGACATCCACGCGGGCGGAGCCACGGGCAAAAGCTAGTTTATGAATAAAAAAGAGTTTAAATTACTCATGGCATTTTAAACACCGCTACGGTAACGGAGAGCCGTAAGTGAGTGTGCAGTCGACAAAAATGACAAGGTTGTACTTTTTCATGAACTATATTTCAGTTAGTTGCATGGGCCTTCAAACTGGCTTTGTGATGGCATGGCCATCGTACAACGTGGCCAACTTCGTGTCCAACGAAACTGTGTTGGAGACACCGATGTCTTCATGGGATATCTCGCTGTTGGGCGGTTTGCCCAACCTTGGTGGGTTGTTGGCCATGCCAGTCTGTGGCTGGGCCTTTAGTACTCTCGGAAGGAAATACGGCAGTATACTTCTCAGCCTTCCTTTTGTTGTAAGTATGTTTGGTTTCTTTTCATTTCTGTTAAGAGATAAAAATATTATTTAATTCAAACGCATAGATTAACAGTTACTTAGGATCTTATGCTTCTGGTTCCTAATTACCAGAGACACTTTATTTCAAACCAGTAACACCTGTGACATGATGTGATTTTCTTTCCTTACCAGGAACCCTATTTTTTTATACCGCTTAGGTGGCAGACAAGAACACGGCCCACCTGATGGAAAGTGGTTACCGTGGCCTATGGACGTATGCAACCCCAGGGGCGTTACACGCGCTGCCTACACTGAAGAAACCTTCTAATGCCCTTCTTAAAGAACCCCATATTGTAGTTGCTTGGGAAAACCACGGCAGGGAGTTCATTTCACAGTTTTAGCGTACGTGGGATGAAGTTTCCTCCGTGGCTTGGCGGTAGTGAATGCGACTGCCACGCAGGAGGCGCGGGTTCGATTCCCGCTCAGTGCAAATATTTGTATGCATGAATATGGCTATTTGCATTGGTCTGGGTGTTTCTATGTATAATATGTATGTATTTACAAAAAAAAATGTATTTAAGTATGTTTATCCGCGTTCTAGATTCCATAACACAAGCTAGTTAAGCTATGCTTACCATGGTCTAGATAGCGTTGTGTAGAATGTTGGGAAATATTTATTTATTTATTATTTCTTCGCTCCGATCGCAGTGTGTGAGGATGAATTCTTTGCCTATGGCGAGCGTAGCGATGATAAAATGTAGCTGTGAGCATCATGTTGAACTTAATTACATTGCCTGTTGCCATTAAATTGTTGCATCCAGTAACACTTGTGATACAATATGGGATTATTATCCCAACTAGTAACAGTGTTACTCGTTTTGGTATTACTGGATGGGAATACACCTTTCAAACGCATCTGGAAGCAAGGCAGTATAAAAGTGCAGCCAGTCAAGGTGAGATTGCGGAAGTACAAGGCGCAAGAAAAAGTATTTTTCTTCCTGAGTTCGCCGCATTCTTGTGCCCTCTACGAATATTATCGATAAATTCCTCATAATCTATATAGAACACAGATTTTATTTTAAATGTAAATTATCATATAAATTTAGATTTTCACAGAATATATTTTTAGTTTTGAACCTGGCTGGTTTCACCTCACGGTGGAATTATTATTCAGATCAATTAGCTCACCGCAGTCCACTGCTAGACATAGGCCTCTCCCAATGTGCGCCATTACACTCGATCCTCCGCTTTCCGCATCCAGTCTGTACCAGCCACTTTTGTCAGCTCGTCAGTCCATCTGGCTAGGGGATGTCCTACATTGCGTTTCATCCACTCTAGGACTCGTCTGTTCCAACGGCCATCGGTCCTTCGACAGACGTGGCCAGCCCATTGCCACTTGAGCTTGCTATGTGTAATTAGTTCCAACAAGTGCTATCAATCTTCAGTTCTCAGTTCAAGCAACATTTCTCATCAACAGCTCTCTTAACCTAATTTAGGTATTATCACTTTTATTAATTTTACATGCAGTCTATGTTAATTTTGTGTATTTTGATGTTTCAGATCTCATGGTTAGTAATATCTATGACGAAGAACGTTACGTTAATTCTAATAGCTGCCATGATAGCAGGATTCGGAATTGCTGGTCAAAATGTTTCAATGATCTTTCTTTCGGAGATAGCGCATCTGTCAATAAGAGGTGCTATGTCATCGAGTACTTCAGCTGGATTCCTTGTGGGTTGGTGCATGTTGACTTTATTAATTAACACGATTTTTAGCTTTACTTGTAACTATGTATGTAAGAAAATCTTGGAATCTTAATTTGACCCACTTCCCGGTCTTCGATTAGGATGAAATTTTGCACACGCTCTGAGTTTTGATGACAATACATGACTAGCTAAGAAACGTCATTATAAATCCAATATGGCGGCCTCCCCAAGATGGCGGACTGGCTGCTTGAAACCCACCCCATGATATGGGTATCAAATGACTGTCAGGAATACGAAAAAGTGTTCGTTAGTTTTTTTAACTATTATGTTCAATGTTCCGTCGCAATTTATTTACACAAATATCGCCCGAAGTTATAAGGATTTGGTCTGATACAACGCACCGTCTACCCTATTTACTGACTTTTCTTAATGACTTAATCCATGTCAAAAATTCATTCCAATATTCAATGTTTAAAATTGGTTGAAAAATCACTCATTAGTTCCACCAGTTCATAAGAATGTTAGTAGTAAAGAGAAGGGAAATTTGAAGTGATTCAGGTGTGACTCAATAGCTCAGTTGGAAGAGCATTCCTCCTGTAAGGGAAAGGTCGTGGGTTCAAGTCCCATTTGAGCATTTCATTTTCCCGATATGAACGATCATAAAAAGGATACGCGTGTGTCTGCCTGGCAATATTTGTGTAAGTTTTATTTTTGTACTGAAATTATCTCAAGTCAAGTAAGTAGGCAGTTCAGAAATATTTTAAAGAATATTGTAACTTTAAAGTTAGCATAATAAATGCTTAAAAAATCCTTCAAATGCAAATAATAGTTTGTACAGACCCTGTTTGGGCAAATAAGATAGCGGAACTGGCAGACACGATGTTCCATATGCCAAAACTTTATTTTTTAATTCTAATTTATTTTCAGGTATTTTAATTTCATATGCCATCGGTGGATACTTCCAGTATATGACAGTGGTAATGATTAATTTAATATCATCAGTGTTGACGACAGTTCTGCTTGCGCTACTACCAGAGTCACCAGTATTTTTGGTGCTGGTTGGTAAAGAAGAGGTAATGCTATGTTTCTTTTAGTACAAGCTTTTAATTTTAAATGCTATCTTGTAGAACCTTTAGTAATACCAGAGGTGGAAGTAGAGTCCCTCAAAAATAAGGGTCTAATTAACACAATTATACGAAAATTAACTCATGAAGCACTTTCTCCCAATTTATGCTCTGTCTCTTTCAGTCTCTCTGTCTGCCTCTCTCTCTCTCTATCTCTCCATCTGGGTGAAGATCCGCAAGTACTCCAGGTCCAATGTCACAAATATTACTAGAAAAAGAATAAGTTTTGTAGCAGTTATTAAAATTAGTAATTTCTATTTCAGGAAGCAGCAAAGGCATTATCATTCTACAGGCGTCGGGATGCAAAATCAAAAGAAATAGCAGCTGAGATAACCAAGATTAGAATGACAATAAATCCGAACGAGGACAAGATACTTCAAGAGAAAGACCGAGGTAAGAAATGAAGTAGACAATTAATACCGAATCTAATAATTTAAAATTAGTCGTTATCAATTGTTATAGTAGCGTAAGTTAAATAGATAACTATATAATGTACACCATCAGATTACAAGAAAGTTGTACTGCTGACACGAAAAAATATTAATTACTTACTTGTGGTGTTATGATTTATTGTTTATACATTTCGTTCATTGTTACAGATCTCAACGCAGAAGAGAAGTTAATAGAGAAAGTAGACATGAATGATCAAATAGAAGATACGCGTGTGTCTGCCTGGCAATTTTTGTGTAAGTTTAATATTGTACTAAAATTTATCTCAAGTCGAGCAGGAAGTTTAGATAGGTAATAATAGTATTTTACATATAGTACAAGTTAATGAAAAAGAACAGAATGGAAAAAAATGGCGTCATAGTGATATTCATATGGCAACCCATTCGAACGAATCATATTTTTCTTATGATAAAATACATTATACAAATTACATACATAAAGTAAAGCCAACGAAGCGAGAGAAAAAAGGTAAAAAAGTTTCAGCGGTTCCGAACATTTATCACTTCAAGCGCATTCCTGATAGGAATAAAATTGCTCATAAGATGGCGGATCTGACAGTTTAGAACCGCTGCCTGTGCTGACTGCTTTCTTGTACTACGAAACACGCAACGACAGCTGTCGCTTGGCCATTGCCGCGTACGTGTGACATGTGCGACAAGTACAGTGAAAATAATCGCTAGTTATCCCAACGTAACTCAGTAATGGTCGCTTTGTTTACCTTTTTTCTCTCGTCTCGTTGGCTTTACTTCACATATATACGCTTACGCCTATTTTGCTCAGGGGTAGGCAGAGACAACACCCCGTCATTTGACTCTATCCTTTTTTTTTTTCTCTTCTGGCGGACTCTATCCTTACAATACAATTTGTAGTACTATATTTATTAACTGACATAAGTGATGTTTTTGATATCATTTAGACAATGTAGCCAGTTTATCTTCATGATTGTTTTTAAATACTTATTTTTGTTTTTAATTAGTTAATTATTTTGTTTATCAGTGAAATCAAAGTCGTCAATACGTATTCTGGTGACGACGCTAACCATCATAGCTATGACCCTGTTGATGGGGGGTAGCGTCCTTCAAGTGTTTGCTGAACCATTGTTTGCTAAAGCAGTACCGTCGATGTCAGCCAACCAGTGCGCCATCTTCCTTGCGTTAAACTCCTTGGTCGCAAGTGCGGTATCCATGTTTTTGATAGACAAATCTGGAAGGAAGGTTAGATCAATTTAATATTTAACAATTTCTGCCTTTGACTGTACAAAGTTAAATGGATAAGGAATCGAAGCATAGTAGACATAAAATGCACATGATATTACTAATTTTTTGCTATTAATATTCTAATCGGAAAGATTTTGAAACTGAGCTTAACAATTAATAGTATAATACTCGCCGGGATATTTATCATGTTTATCGCAAAACTTATTTAAGAATCATATGTCTCCTAGACACGGAATTCTTACGGAATTCGACCTAGTTCAGCTTTCTTAGACTAAACCTTCATAGACTTAATTTTCAACTAAGTCCATATTATTGTGTATTTATAATATGCCTGATAAATTAACCAGCATTTGAGTAACCCTCAAAATGTCAATTTAGTTATCGTACAAAAATATTAACAGATTTATAAAAAGTAAAAGGTAAAAGAGAAGAACAATCCGAAACTGGTTTAAAAGTAACATGATTTTTGTTATATTTTTTATCTATCTTCAACAGACTCTTTTAATCATCACATCGGCAGTAGTTGGGATATGCACCGGCTTGCTGGGGACACAGCTGCAGTTACACTGGGCCCCTCCCTGGTTCACAGTGGTACTCATATACGTGTACGGTTTTATGTATACTGGTGGCTGTGCTGTCATACCTTGTGTACTTGCGTCTGAAGTTTTCCTGCCGGAGGTAAATACCCTGAAATATAATTTTGGAACAAAAGTCATGCTAAGTTATTTGTATGTTTTGTTGACCGCGAGTTTGACGCCCGCGAGTTGATGAATGACCCATATTTTATCATTCGTTTGAATTTTGAAGTTAAGCTTACTTCTCAGAGATAAATCAAAAAACATCTAAAATACTTTCTGACTAACGGCACCTAGGATTTGAAGTGAATTATTTGGATAAAAACATTATTATTTTATCATTTTCAAACCTGTAAAAAATCATATTACTTCCACATACATAAGTACGACTATAAGCCATATTATAGTGGGCTTAGCGTCTTGTTTACGAGTAGGTACAATCCCAAAGTTAATTTTTCTAGCATTTGACTAAATTGTTTTACTTACAGGTTCGCAGTATCTGCAACAGTCTCTGCTACTCCTTTTTATGGATCTTCATTTTCATCAACCTTGTCGCCTTCAATCCGTTAGTCGAATCCGTGGGCATCGCTTGTGTTTTCTATATATTTTGCTTTATGAGTGTCACGGGAACTATCTATATTTACTTTTATTTACCCGAAACTAAAGGTTTGTCAGCTGATACCATTCAGGTGCGTTTCTTAGAACAATCTGGATTTAGAAAACGAAAGTAGCAAAATATATATCCTAGTTAAATACCTTTATGATTAATTTATACATTAAGTAAATGATTTAAGAAAAGTACAATACTAGACTATTTTTAATCCCTCAAATACTAGCAAATATTTTTCTAAGTTTTACTTGTTTTTTTTAAGTATGACAGATGTGTTTAAGTTTTGTGAATATATTTGTTGTATTTATTTCGTCAGAGAATAATTGATAGCTTACGGAGATATTGCTTTGACCATTAAGCTACCAAACTGTTAGTGGTCAAAGCATTCTTCCTGTAATAGAAGAATCGCGGGTGTAAAATTCAAATCCCGCCTGGATCATTAAAAAATGTTCACTTATTTAATAGATTTGAATAATTAGCATACTAAATGCTGTTACACTTTATTCAAATAATTTTTCTCTTTTAAAATTCTCCTCTCGCAGGTCTTCTAAAAGAGATTTCCTAAAGGAATAACCAGATCCTCTGTACTACTTTTTCCACTAAAGTACTTTTGTGTTTGAAAGTGTGTGTACATATTATAATGAAATAAATAAATTAAATCTAATGCCACACTTTTTTTTGTGTTTTCTTCTTTCCTTTTTCGATTTAACATCTTCGTATATTTCCTCTAGTTCTCTCATTTCCGTCTCAGGCATCAGTAGTATAGCATATAATTATACATCTGTAATTAGGAACACAGTTCTAAAACAGTAGAAGGTGACATGGATAGCAATCAAATTGGAAAAAGGTTTAAGAAATCATACTTGCAGGGAGCCAATGTTGTTAATCTCTCTCTCTCTCTCTCTCTCTCTCTAAGCTTAAGAGCTGCGCTCTTGTCGGTGGAGTAATCGCCATCCTTCTCTCTCCGCCGCCAATCTTTTGACCTCCCGATACGATGCGACTTGTATCCTTTCCTTTATTTGTGCCATAAAAGTTCCTCTTGGTCTACCTTTTCCTCTCCTTCCCTCTAACTTCCCTTCTATGATATTTTTTAAAAATCTGTCGTGTCTTATCAGGTGGCCAATCATCCTTCCTCTCCGGCTCTCGATCATTTCCAATATTGTTGTTAATATTACAAAAATATTTCTCCCTGCGAATGAAACCAAGTATTATAACCCAAACTCTTTCTACATTGCTATTAAATTAATGTATTAATAAATGAATATCGTACACAAATATAACACTTGAACTATGTCCAACGAACTTATAATCTAAATAATGGACTTAATGTTCATTACTTTTATGAGTAATTAAATTTCTTGTCAGTCGTTTCTCACACTGCGATGTTTAGAGAATTATAAGAATATATATTCTTAGAATAATGAGCACCATTTAAAAACTGAGTTGATAAAATATATAATTCGAATATGCAATACATAAATAGTATAACATTCCAATATCCAAAAAGATTCAGTGGTTTTGAAATAGATCATTTTTTGAGCAAAGATATTCAGTCAATGATCCTGCCTTTAAACCTGATGCAGACTATATTGCTTAGTCCCAAATATTACATAAGACATGATATTGTATATCCTAACAATTTGTACATTAATGTATTTTTATTCGGTGGCACATTACTGTCTACATGCTTATTTATTTATGGCTTCTACATTGATGATTACAAGGCAACTGTTGAAAAATTTCATAACTTGAGTTTTGCCTACTATATCTCCATTATTAATTCTTTGATCTACTCCGTTGGCTTCATCGTGAACTTCATTGTAAGCTGTAGCTATTCTAGCACTATGGTTGACTTTATTGCCACCATGCAGAAAATTCATATCTTTCTGAATGACGAAAAAAAGTTCAAGAAATTCACCACTGGCAACTGGATTTCTGTAATCATGAGCAGTTGGTATTATTTACTCGTAGTGGTTATGTGTATGGTTAGTTCAGTAGAAGCTTTTCATATCACATTTGGGTCTATTATTTTAGCCAGTTTTGATCTAAATATGATTTATGCCATTAGAATGATGATATTGTTGGAACAAAAAATAATCCTGTGGTACTCCCAGTTTTTGAACAGTTTTGATAACACTGAAGCACACTGTAGGCATATGTTTAAAGTTTACGTGAAAATAATGAAATGTTATCAGTTATATACTGTATCTTTTCAATACTTGGTAAGCAGGATTGTTTCCAAGTTGTTTTCTATTTCTATCACTTCTTCTATTAATGATTGTTACAAATTCGAATTTTAGATTATTTTTTATGCAGCGCATTCATTGTTTGACGCATTACTTTTCATAAAAATATGGATTGAAACTTGCAAGTTGTTCTTAAAAGATGTAGTTCAGGTAAACACAACAGTTTAGTTATTAACATTGGTTTACAGAATGGGTACCAGATCAATTTCTGAGCCTTCTCCCAACTCTGTTGGGTTGGCTTCCCAGTCTGACTGTGATGCGATTGTGAAGAGACTACGACCTGACTTCTACAACCAATTTCAGATTTCAAAGTTCTATAGTTAATCGAACTGTTTGGGGCCCCATTGACTGCCATAGACGTTCGTTTTTTTCCGAAGTATCCTTATATTTCTTAGATTGATTAGTGTTTTAAATTTAATTAATAAAACTGACCCTTAAAAAATTAAAACTTTATCTAAATTTTTTTCAGCGTGAAATTCTCTTACATACATCCGTACTGTATGTCGAGATAGTTAAAAATTTAATCATCCTCATCACATTTAGTTTATACTGTGAAAAGTTTTATATAACTGTCGAACACTGTCAGGAATCTAGTTTTGTGGTTTTGAAGACCTGCTGTACAGGTATTTTATTTTTGTTATTGTCCTTGTAAGTTCCACATTGTCTTGTTCATGTTCTTTATGAGTAATTTTAATGGCTTTCGTTTTTATTATCTTACAGATCCTCGAAGAAAATTGTGCAGAAACATTCAGAAATATCACAAACGCACATTTGCCAAACTAAATATATGTGGTCTATTCTACGTAGATGTTTCGTTTCCACTGGCTATGGTAGAATTGGTTACCAATTACACAATTGTGCTACTACAATTTGCTTTTCTATAATAATACTTATTTTATAAAATGTTTTTTATTGAAAATGTACTGGGATATTTACAATTTTTTTATGATTGTCGAGTATCCGATATTTCATCGCTGTTACAAGCGCCATGATCACGAATACGAGTGACCACCGAGTTAGTTGTTATTGGACAGACTACCCTCTTCCGCACTCGTTCACGTTTGCGATATACTACAATCACAGAGTCGAATCGCACGGGATTTGAAAATGTAGTTTGCTCAGGTTTAATGAACAACCATGAATATGGGTTTCAACTGTCGAGATTTTGCCATCCAGTGAGATGATCCGGGTTCATATAGTGTAATAAGATATTTTCTCATTCTCTCTCACTTCTTATTTAATTGACGATATTATAAAATGGAAGCAATTATCAGTTATTTTTAAAATAGTTACAACGTAAAAGAAATTTTAGAGATAGGAAAAAAGAAACCCGTTTGAGTTATTTCACTTTTTTTATCTTTATTGATTAGTCTCCAATGTACCCCCATTGTCTACATGTAATGGAGTCATCTTGTCTGCCAGGGTTGCATTAGCAACATCTACACTTTTCAGATACCCTCCGGCTACCGAGATGGTAAGATCCACCGCAATTCCTGGACCATCCGAATTGGATTGCTCGGGACTTAGTCAAAGGGGCGGTTTCCGACCTCAGCATAGCAGGCTTGATATCTGTCACTATTTTAAGGATAACACTGACTTTGAACTTTATTGAAACTTCAACGTGCAATCAACTATCTAAATCATATCACATATCATCAATACACATCAATCAATACAAATCAATACAATCACATATCATGACGGACGAATTGTCATTTACGAACCACATCACTAATATTTGTAAAAAGGCGTACAGAAACTTGGGATTCGTTCTAAGACAATTACGGGATTTTACAAATATTAGCGCGGTGAAGGTGTTGTATGACGCACTAGTCAGGAGTCATCTTGAGCATAATAGCATGATATGGTCTCCACATGAAGCGAAATATAGACTCATGTTAGAGAAAATACAGAATAAGTTTACGAGGTACTTATATACGAAGTTATACGGTGTATATCCATTTTACCCCGCTAATGTATCCCACATTATTTGTACTGGGTATGGTAGGTTATAATCAGTTGAGAGTGCGTCGTGATTTTTTCTTACGGCCTATTTAATAAATCTCTTGAGAGGTAAGGTATGCAATCCGGGAGTGCTTAAATATTTAAATCTCTGCGTTCCGGATAGATACGTATGGAGGCGGAGACGTCCACCATTGCTGGTTGTGCCTGCAGCCAGGACCAATTTGCTCCGGAAAACACCTCTTAGCCGATCCATAAAAATAATAAATGAAATAGGTGACAGAGTGGATATATTCTCTGGCAACTGGAGTGAGCTTGCAAGGATCATACTTGGCATTTTATGTTATATGGATCCATAATCTGTATCTAAATCGTGTTTTTTTTTTGGTGTTTTATTTCGTGATTTTATTTTGTGTTTTTTATTTTGTTGCTTTATTCTTATTAGTTTTGATTATTACAGTGTATGTGTTCTTAATTGAGGATATTGTATGATTGATAAGTATTTATTTTATATAAGTATTTTTTAGATCCAGTACTGTTTTGGGGGTTGTCCCTGTCAGGGTGGTGGATGAGTGTTTAAATAAATAAATAAATTGATTAACACTAAAATATTTACCAACCTTTCTTGAATTGGCATATCTGTATCTTGTGATGTGGAACGAGCACATCCCCAATGTCAGTATGCTTACCATGAAAAGCAGAAAATGAAAAAATAACTGTCAAGGCCGTCAAGGATTTCCATTTTGGCGTTCTCAACAACTGGAGTGATGTCCTTATCAACTAGATGGGTCCAGCAGGATAGCAATTGACAAGCTGAAGAAAAAAAACCTTTATTATCCTCAGGGCCTTTACTATCCTATATTACTATTTTTTAGAATCCTAAATTCAAGTTTGTAATAAATTCAAGTATAATAAAAAGCAATCAACATAAAGAGACAGAGTTCAAACAAACATTGTAACTCTAGACATAATATTAATATAATCAAATGGTTACTACCCCAAAAACACTCTATCGGATTGGTTAATCTCGTGGATAATAACCAGTGATAATTAAACTCTGTGCGTACATTGTTACTCGTAAAGGGGATTTTACAAGCTTCGAAAGACGAGGTATTTTCTTAATACATGATTATTCTTTCTTTTTCTTCTGCCTCTTCTTCTTTATCTTCTTGTTATTCTTAATGGCTGATGATTTCGCAGAAGCCATTAAGAATAACAATTTTACAAATACCAAGTAGATAAAATGTATTTAAAAAATATTAAGGTGGTTTACTATTATTATTATGAAATTAAATATTCTATTTTTAATAATGAAACATTTTATCACAATTAAATTATTCAAACCAATAGCACTTTAGATTAGATTAGGAACCTTATCTGATAAATTACTACTTTTTTCACATTACTCAATAATGTTATAGTAATCATTAAACTTCATACTAAGTAAATTACCTATTCTGGATATAGAACTTGATGGGAATAGCGGTCTTTATTATTATATATATTAATAGCATTGATATGTATTCTACGGATAGCAATAATCGTAATCAAAACTGCTATGTGAAAATAATAGTCAATAATGCAATAGATAAAGATATCCAATCATTGCTAAGACCTTTGGAAATAATGCAAACCGTATGTTTAAGCCCAAAATACTGCATTAAAAACAATTTAATTCAGCCAAACAGTCTCTTGTCTATGTTTGTATCACTATGCGGTGCTTTAACTTTCATTTCTGTACATTTAATAAGTCTAATTAGTACATGTTCTGACGAATTCATTCAAGAGAATATGAATTATTTCCTTCTAGTTGCCTGTCATGACTTCTTCTTTTATTCCATTCAGTTTAGCTTCAACTTTCTTCTAAGCATTATACACGTTAAAAATAACATCAATTTCGTTTTGACTATTCAAAATATTTGCAAATTTCTCAATAATAACGAGCATATCAAATTTTTTACCCTATGTAATTGGTTGTGCGTTGTGTTTCTTTTTGGTACATATGTGGTAGGTAGTTTCTTGTTCCTACACTTCGGTTTGCCTTTAGATTCTGTTTTTTGTTGCTTTATTTTAATTTGTTTTGATGCCAACTTCATTTACGCCATAAGGTATATAATATTGTTAAAAGATATGGTTAATTTGTGGAGCAAAGAATTATTAGAACCTCAATTGGGAGACACACGCGCAAAAGAATACTATGAACGAATGTTCAAAACTTATATCAATATACTTGACTGTTATGGTATATATAAAATTATTTTCAAGTATTTTGTAAGTAGTTGCGGCATTATTTCAAGTATCGTCATATTTTTAGATTTATGGTAATTTATTCAACTGTAATACATAACATATTTCAGGTTCTCCTTTACGTACTTGATTTATTTAGTCTAGCATTAATTCATGTACAGTTAATGATAGGGATTTCAAAAGTATCTGAGTTTCCAGTTAGTATTTTATATAAGTTGTATTATGGTTTAGTATACAAAACCAAAATAATTCAATATTGTTTTTTGATTTGCAGGCATTGTTTTCGGATGTGGGTGCGACAGTACTCATGTGGTATACGAAAACTTGTACGATACTAACATTATTATGTCTGTACTGTGAAAAGTTCTACATAGCTTTGAATAACAGTCAAGATTCTTGCGCACTTATTTTTAAATCAAATCACACAGGTATTTTATAATCTCTTATAATTTGTTTTTACTATGTCCGTCGTCAGTCATAATATAACAATATTATGTACTGCTGTAGGTACAGAATATTTTGGCTTCTGTAGTTAAATATTCAATGGGCTTGTAGGCCTACCGCACGCACAAGCGTCAACACAGTATAGGGCACGCCGTAATAGCGGCGGTAAGACCCATCATGGAGGAATGGCTAGAGAGGCCACACGGCAGCCTCTCATACCGGCTGACGCAGGTGATTACCGGACACGGGTGTTTCGGGAGTTACCTGTGTCGGATGCGGAAGGAGCCAACGTCCGAGTGCCATCACTATGATGCGAGCGAGGACACAGAGCTGCACACGCTGACGGAGTGCCCCGCGTGGGACACACCGAGGCGGGTCCTAGTGGCGGCTCTGGGGGTGGGAGTCCTCACACTCGCCACATTGCTCACAGCGATGGTACGATGCGCGAACGCTTGAGATGCGGCCGCCTCATTCTGTGAGCAAGTAATGCTCGAGAAGGAGGCGGCCGGTCGGGTCCGGACTAGACTCCGGGCCCAGGAAGCCCGCGAAGAGCGAAGGTGAACCGGATGTCGGAGGTCGCAGAACGACCTCCGTCCTCCATGAGCGCTGGCCTGGGGGTGACCGGTGGAGCCGCCTGTCACCCTAGCAGAAGCAGGCCGCGGCGGCGGCGCAAAGTGCGCCTCCCTGTACCCGGGGCTAGTTGGGGACACCGAGGTCCCCACAACCCGAAGGGGATGGTCATGGGTCTGCCGGCAACCAAGGACCCAAGACGGCGTGCGTTTTAGTCAATTCGAGTCCGAAATAACCGCCTCCACCGGCTCCGTGGGGATTTTGCGCACGATAAAAAAAAAGCGTCAACACAGTATTGCACAAGCCAGTTTTTTCAGGGAAAACCGTGTGGTTGGTAAAATTTATACAGTTACGCGCAACTGTTTAATTTTTACCAACCACACGTACGACAATAGGTATTTCGCATAATAAACAAAATGTCTGTTTTTTACAGAAGACCAACAGAAATTGTCCAAGAAGGTACAGCGCGTGTATCGTGCATCATTCAAGAAGATGACTGCATGTGACGTGTTCTACATTGATGCTGTACTTCTACTGTCTCTAATTGGTCAACTATACAGTTGTTCTGCTTCAATTTGCCTTCCCTGAATAGTCTACTTTAGTGGTTTAACATTATCAAAAGGAAAGCCGATGGAAAGAACGTTCATAGTAATATAACGATTTTGTGAAATGACGAATATAGGATCTGAGGTTATCACTGCCAAATGCATACTGTTTAATTGCAAATTGAAGACAATTTCACGAAAATGTTGATTTTACTATACCTCTTAAAGAACGATCATAGCATGTATAGAATTCAGGGCGTTCTGATTTTAGATACAGGACTGCATTTACTTTTTTTAGATAACTCATTCTGCATGTTAGCATGTTATTTAGAGTGTAAATGTAAAGATCTCTACCAAGCTTTCTTTAGCAAAGCAAGCCGGAAGCAATCGGTTAATGTGGACTGTTTTTTTTATATATATTATAGAAAATTGTATAGTTTTAGCTAAAACTTCTGTATACATAGAAATTACACAAAAAGTCTGAAAAAGAACATTTATCATGATAGCAGTAATAAATTGTATGAACTGAAACTGAACTGAAATTTATTTTTGTGGTATGAATGTTAATTACATAAATTCATACTTTTATTTTTTCGTGCGGAAATCCCCTCGGATATACCTCCCCCGACGGAGCCGGGAAGGGAGATTATGTCGGATTTGAACCAAGTAAAATAGCACTCCGACTGTGGGTCGTAGTGCTAGACCGGAGGTGAGGTTGTCTCTTACAACGGTCTGGCCCTCCACATAAATTCATTCAATATATTTATTTTTACATCTGTTTGGTTTTTTTTATTATAACAATTATATCTTTTATTTATTTAAACATTACTATATATTTTTTGGATGTAGATGATGTAATTTTGATCCTGTAACAGGGTCAAAATTACACAGTCCACATTATAATTACGATAACTAATAAATTAACCCGCCTCTCATCGTACCAAGGCTAAAGTGCCCATCACTCCGGCGGATTTGCCCTGCTGAATAGAGATAACCAAGCTTTGCCTTAGGTACGAGGCGGGGCTTGAAACACACATCCCATCCTTATTTTTTTTCATTTCGCATTAAATCAAACATTTTAGCTTATTATCTTGGAAGCTGCTCATATTACAATTTGTAACTTGATGCTAACAGTGTTGGAACCATATACTTATATACCTTTACAAGCAAATTTCAAATTCATATTCGAAAATTGTTTATTCTGCATAAATCGGAACTTACAAAACGTCAACATAAAGTAAATATTAAATACTAACTAATACTAGTAAATGGACCACCGGTTCGAAACGCGGCCCAGACCTGAGAAGACTCCGGCAAGACACTCAGCGGGCAGTTTTTTTGGTCTATTTACAAAACATTTACTTAGCCTAAAACTTATGGTCTAGATACAATATATTGCTTGAGTAGCATAGCTGAGCGAACAGCTCATTTCCAAGCTTGTTTATCGTTTAAATATTCTTGGATTTTATAATAGTCTTTCTGGCACAGTTTGCTCTTTACTGTATTTTTAAATTTATTAACAGGTAAATCTCAGATTGCATTAGGAAGCTTGTTAAAAAAGCGTATACAGTTGCCCTGGAAAGAATTACTTATTTTATGGAGTCTGCTATGACAAACTACAAGACTGTTTTTATTTCTGGTATCTATATTGTGCCTGTCACAAAGCCTTGGAAATTTTGCAATATTTTTCCTTTCAGCTTCCAAAGACGAGGTATTTTCTTCATACATGTTTATTCTTTCTTCTTGATCATCACTTTTTTATGTAATTTTATCGCGAATTTATTTGTTGTTGGTACTATTGTTGGTAAATTGTTTGTGTTACTATTTAAGCTCATTTTGCTTATATATAGTAACACCAACAATTGACAATGATTCGGGTACTTTGAGATAACTAATACTTTAAACTATGGAACAACTATTATCATTAATCACTCCACGACCATGGCTGCTGAAAAGTGGTCAAAACGTCCGATTAAAAGTATATAATAACGTAAACTTTAAATCATATCCTCTTTTCTTTTCTCTTTAATAATTTCTGCAGCAGAATCACCAAAATTTGCCAATGCCAAGTAAAATGAATTAAACAATATTATTATTATGAAGTTAAATATTATATTTCTAAATACTGAAACACTATAACATAATTAAATTATTAAAACAAATAGCACTTTATCATATAAGGTAACACTACTCAATAATGGTATAGTGATAATTAAATGTCATACTGAATAAATCACCTATTCCGGATATAGAAATTGATGAGAAATCATTACTGCCGTAGTTCTTTACTATCATATAAATTAAAAACATTGACATGAATTCTATGGATAGCAGTATTCGGAATCAAAACTGCCATGTGAAAATAATAGTAAATATTGCAGTAGACCAAAATATCCAATCAATGCTTAGACCATTCGAAATAATGCAAGCCATATGTTTTTGCCCCAAATACTACATTAAAAACAATTTAATTCAGTCAAATAGTCTCTTGACAAATTTTGTATCACTATGCGGTGCTATAGGTTTCATTTCTGCATATTTATTAAGTCTAATTAGTACATGTTCTGACGAATTCATACAAGAAAATATGAATTATTTTGTCCTACTTGCATATCATGACTCCTTCTTTTATTCCATTCAGTTTAGCTTCAACTTTCTTCTAAGCATTATACACGGTAAAAAGAACATCAATTTCGTTTTGACTATTCAAAATATTTGCAAATTTCTCAATAATAACGAGCATATCAAATTTTTTACCCTATGTAATTGGTTGTGCGTTCTGTTTCTTTTTGGTACGTATGTGGTAGGCTGTTTTTTGTTCCTACACTTCGGTTTACCAATAAATACTGTTTTGTGTTGCTTTACTTTAATTTGTTTCGATGCTAACTTTGTCTACGCCATAAGGTATATAATGTTATTAAAAGATATGGTTAACTTGTGGAACAAAGAATTATTAGAGCCTCAATTATTAGGAAACATACCCGTAAAAGATTACTATGAACGAATGTTCAAGACTTATATAGATATACTTGAATGTTATGGTATTTATAACATTATTTTCAAGTATTTTGTAAGTAACTGTGGCATTATTTCGAGTATCATCATATTTTTATTTATGTTGATTTATTTACATTTATGTTTCAGGTTCTCCTTTACGTACTAAATTTATTTACTCATGCATTAATTCACGTTCAGTTATTGATAGAGGTTTCAAAATTGTCTGAGGTTCCAGTTAGTATTTTATACAAGTTGTATTATGGTTTAGTATCCTAAAACAAGAATAATTCAACAGTGTTCTTTGATTTGCAGACATTGTTATCGAATGTGGGAGCGACAGTACTCATGTGGTTTACTAAAACTTGTACAATAGTAACATTATTATGCTTGTACTGTGAAAAGTTCTACATAGCTTTGAGTCACAGTCAAGACTCCTGCGCACTTATTTTTAAATCAAATCACTCAGGTATTTTTTTAATCTCATATGATATTGACTACGTCGGTGGTTCTCAAGGTCACAGCAATTATTATGTACTGCTGCAGACACATAATATTTTGGCCACTGTAATTAAATATACCATGTACTTTTAGGTTTACCACGCGTCACCTCAGTATTGCGCAGGTCGATTTTGGTGTTACTGTATAATTTTTACCAACCACACAAACAAAAAGATTTTTTTTACAGAAGATCATCAGAAATTGTCCAAGAAAGTACAGCGCGTGTATCGTGCATCGTTCAAGAAGATGTCTGCATGTGACCTGTTCTACATTGATGCTGTTCTTCTACTGTCTCTGATGGGTCTAATAACTAACTATACAGTTGTTCTGCTTCAGTTCGCATTTCTTTAACATGTAAATCGGGTGATTTATTATTTGTTGAAAAGTACATACAATTTTATGAACCATCTTTAGTAACTATTATAATGAACTTATAAACATGCTCGATAAAATGAGTATATTGTATAGTTTATTTATCATTCTGATAATGTACAATATTTCAAGGAAGAATTTTTATAAATAAATTAATTTAATATCCGATAATATTATTTGAATTGGAATATATTTTTTAAAACTAGATTTAGAGAATTACATAATTATTGTTTGTTATTGTCTAGCGTTGTCATTTAGCAGAACTAAAGCTGTGATGATGATGATGATGATGATGACATTACTTTCATTAATCATAATTACTTACTTTCCTCTTTATCTGTTTTGAATCACACAAATGAAACATGGGTAATTACCCAGCGCATAATTGTTGTTTTAATGAAATTAGGCGATATTGATTTAGGCTTAGTTCTACATAGTAACACAACAAAAAGAGTTGTGACAGATAAATTTCTTGAACTAATCTTCAAAAAATCCGTAATGAAATCAATGCCACTTACGCTAGATAACTATATCACTGACGATATCGTTAGGATATTTTATCCCATGAATTTCATTTTATCCCTTTTGTTTTCGTCTAAATTTACCATTCGAAGCAATTTTATTACTCCAACTGAAACTAAACACACTGTGGCAATGTCTTTAGTGGTATCATTTGTGCTTATATTAAAAAGCTATTACATATACGAAGATAATCGAAGTGACTCAGTAAAACCAGATGAAAATTTCCTTAGAGCTATGTCTATCTTCCAATTTATTTATTACTTTATTACTATCATTATACTTTGCATCTTCAATGCTACTAAAACTCAGATTAATATATTACTTGTATTAAGAATTCAGAAAGTTCATAGAAGCTTAAGCAAGAATAAGAATATTGACAATATTAGAATTTGGAATTCAGTTTTTTGGATAGTCTTTTCTATTCCAACACTCCTAATGACTTTAGGTTACCTCGCAGTACCGTATACTAAGTTCGCAGATTTTTTGGGAGGTTTTATGTTTATTAGCTACGAAGTCAATTACATTTATTCCATCCGTGTCATAATTTTGCTGAGAAAATATCTCACTGAGTGGATTAATTACCTTGTGAGAGTGGATAATGATACTGATGAAGAGTACTGCATAAAAATATTTAAAATATACAGGAACATTTTAAAGGCATTCAAACTGTTTAAATCTGCCTTTCAGTTATTTGTAAGTCCAATCAATAATAAAATTGTAATAAATAAAATTTTAATCAACTGTACGAAGTTGATTAAAATATAATTTATTTTTTTGACAGACTTTTTTATGGACACTTTCCGTTTTCACCCTTTCTTTGAGTTACATAGCAATACTGCTAGAATTGTATCAGTCAAAAAAGGATAATGTAAGTATTTATAGTGATATACATTATTTCGTAACTGATGGTACGAATATTTCGTTTTAGTAACTTTGTTAAAGAATAAAACCGAGTAATGTATAGTTAGATGCAGATCATAATGTAAGATTCTTCATTGAGTCAATGTCTCATAAAATTCACTAAATTTTGTCGACATAATCCTTGGCCTTGGCCACAGCATTGACCGTTGCCTCTATAAGGTCCTCTATAATGTAGATGACATGGTAAAGATGTTTAATGACATTGTTGCTATAGATAGATCCTATATTTAGAGTCATCAATTACTATTATGTAGCTTAAAGTCGTAACTTTAACTATCTCCCATTTATGATATTATCACTGAATGCAACTAAACTCAGCGCAATGTTTAAATTGTTGAATGCAGTATTAAATTTGTGTGGTTGATTCATTGCAGCTGTTCCTATAACTGCTATATTGAATCTCAAGATGATTAGCAAAATGCAAAATGATGTTGTCATTCTTTATATGTTTTTTTTTTCAGAATAGCAACATTATTGCAACATTCATATCTGTAACATGGATCTTAAAGGACTTATTGTTCCAAGCGATGCTGTGTTTGTCGTGTGAGAGATTTTATGCTACCATAGAAGAAGCAATATTTATATGTTTTGAGCGTTTGAAGAAGCCTGATTGTTCTGGTACAACTGTTATTACTACCACTATAAGCCACAGTGCAATTATAGCATATTAGTCATTAACTCTCCAAAAAATCCTTTCAAACAAACCTTGTACTGACAAAATAAATATTCTATTCTATTACATCTTTATATTGGGGTGTCCAGGAGTAAGCAATCTAATAGACAAGAAACTAATATCTAATCAAATGCATCTGTCAATAATACTATAACATCTTTCAGAGAATCAGAAACGCCTATGCAAGAACATCATACAATACAATCGAGCATCATACTGCAAGATGACCGCCTGTGGATTGTTTGACGTAGATGCAACTTTGAACTTATTATTTATGGGAAGTCTTACCAATTATATTATAGTAATATTACAGTTCACTCTTTTGTAAAGCATATTACACCATTAAAGTATATTATATCCTACAACGTCTATCATTATATACTCGTATTATATTATTGTAAAGTGATCATGTCTGTACATTGGAGATATTTATAAAAACTTAGGTTATGTTGTATATTACCGATACTGAAGAAAAGTTTTACTTTTGGAATTCCTGTCTGATTGGGCATTTGTTCACAATAGATGCAAAAACTTTTGAATAGATTTTGAAAGGCCTTAGTCAGACTTAAAAATCAACATTGGTTGGATTGCAATTGTTTGAATAAAATTTCAAATAGTACCATAAGTCGCGATGACCGACATCTACACGGGCGGAAGGCTATTAGATAATAAGAAGAAGCAAATTTTGTATTATAGTTTTGTTGCATCCAAATAAGTAAAATGAATGTATAACCTCGTGATCTGTGTACAGAAATACAATAATAATAATGGGAATTAACGCGATCATGGTATAGGTACATACGTACCTACCTTTGATTTGCCTGACGTTTCGACCAGGTTACACCGGCTGTGGTCACAGGCTGACTCAGTCAGTTACCTGTTCGAAAGGTCTGGTAAATCAAAGGTACCTATGAACCTATCTAATAGTCTAAAGTAGTGATGGACGTTATTATTATTATATATCATGGAACGCGAGAGTTTAAAAGTTAGTTGTGTGTACAGAAAGTTAAATATGTTAACTAGTGAATCGTAAAATATCAATGTTAGAATTTGAATTAAACAAATCCTCTAAGGAAAATTTGGAATGATTCAAGTGGTGCTCAATAGCTCAGTTGGCAGAGCAATCCCCCTGTAAGGGAAAGGTAGTGAGTTCGAGTCTCACTTGAGCATTTCATTTTTTCCAATATTTTTCGAAATCCTCATTATTTTAAAATTTTAGAGGTTTGTATGGAATATTTTTCACAATAATGCGTACATTACGCCTATCGTCAGCTGGGTTTGGCAATCTTCGATTTACTTCTGTGCTTATATACTTCTCTGTCCTTTACCATGATTCACTCCATACGCACTATACCTCATTCATCAGAACGTCACCATCAGTAAATGATTCTCATTCTGTCTTGTTCCAAAGAAAATTACTTTTCAAGTAATCATTTTCTTCATTTACCTTTACTTCTTTGTTTCACAACTTGTTATTTTTATTTATTTCTGTTACTTGAATTTACTTCAAAACTACTTTAAAATTAAATCTCTTCTTTTTTTTTGTCTACCAATCAATCTTAAAGTTGAGAGTATAAGCAATTGTTGTATATCTTTAAAAATAACGCAATGTCTGTTCATAAAACGTTATAAATTAAAAATTAATTATACAAAGCGTGCAAATTTAATATTCTAATAAACTATAATCAATCAACATATCTAGCTAAACAGTTATTTCAATCAAATAAGTACATTGAATTTTAGATCATAATTGAATTGGTTTCTATTGGTTTTGTGGCTAGCTTTGTTATGTAAAACAACGTTCTTGTTGTTACAATATTCAATATGTACATGGGAAATAATTCATCATCATCAATCATCGTCAATTAGCTTATCGCCATCCACTGGCGCCAATCGAAGGACCAATGGCCGTTGGAGGAACGAATCCTAGAGAAGAGACCGTCAGAAACTGACAACCTAAAACAGTAGCTGGAACGGACTAGATGCAAAATCCGAATGATCGGGTGCAATGACCCCCATTTGTAGACGTAACAGTGAAAAATAATTAATCGTCATATTTAACTATGACATCAGTATCAATTTTATTAGACAATTATTTAAGTGATGAAATTGTAGGAATATTTTATCCTATGAATTTTATACTGTCTGTTTTATTCTCAGCTAAATTCACTATTCGAGATAATTTCATTTATCCGACTAGTAGTGTTTATAAAGTAACTGTATTCATTGCTGCAGTATCTGTGATTGTATTTAGAAGCTATTTCATTATATGTGACGATGATACGAATACTCTAAATAAGGGAAAATTTCTTTCAGCAATTTTCTTCTTCCAATTTATTCACTACTGTATTAATCTTATTACGTTTTCCATTTTTCATATAATTAAAACCCGCACAAATATATTACTTGTATTAAAAATTGAAGAAATCCATCGCAGTATCTGTAAAAATAAAAATATTGATAGCACAAATATTTGGAATTGGATTTTTTGCATCTTTTTTTTTATTCCAGTATTCCAAATGTTGTTAGGTGTCTTCGGAACATCGCTTACCAATGTACCTGACATGTTGGGTATTATATTATATCTTAGTTTTGAAATCAATTACATTTACTCAATTCGTGTAATAATTTTATTGAGAAAGTATCTCAGTGAGTGGACTAATAGTATTATGGGGATGGATCAAGAGTATGAGGATAGACAACACTGTGAAAAAATGTTTCAAACATATAGGAGTATTTTCAAGGCCTACAAGCTCTATAAAGATGCTTTTCAATTGCTTGTAAGTTGTTTTAACCATTATAATAATTATACTGAAATTGCCAACTCGCCTCGGCTTTGCCCGTGGATCTTGAACCCTAATGGCAATTTTTTAAATTATTTGCTGCGTAATAACCATCCTCGTACTGCGGTGAATATTATAAAAAAATAATCAACAAAATCAGTTCAGCTGTTCTCAAGATTTGCGCTTAGCAACACATTCTGCGATTCATTTTTATATTATAAATATATTACATGTGACTATTTTATATGAAACTTATATTTTGGCAGACGTTCCAGTGGGCCTTATCTACATTAATTATTTCATTGACTTACGTCCAAGTTCTGCTGGAAAAGCGGTTTACGGTTGGTGAGGTAAATAATCAATAACTATTATTAAATAAATATTATGCAAATATTTATTGGGCTTTTCGCCCGGTTAAAAGTAGGGTAGATGTTAGAGGCAAAATTGTCCGGTGATAGTGGTACTTATTTAACTTTTCTTAGACTCTTCTTTTGCTATAAAAGCGGTGTGAGTTTGTCATCACATAGATGGCATACGCATTCTTTTGCTGCCAATGTAGCTCGATATTTTCTCTCCTTCTGACTACGGATGTTTCGAAGTGTATGAAAGCGATAGAGATAGACTAAAAGCGGAAGGTCATCGATGAATAAGTTTTCAAGAGATTTTTACATCACTTTACTAACTTATACCAAAACATACTAACTGATAAAAATGTCCCACAAGACCATGATATACCAAAATTACGCCAGTACAGTTTACATCAAAAATGACGAAAATAGAAAATAATTAATAACAGCATGAAGCCTGTTGAAAATTAAAGGAAATATGGTTAAAACACTAGGAAAAATAAATAAAACTCGCTATGAAGTACGGAGTTGAAATGGCGTGCATTTTAAGCGTGTAAAAGGGTATCCACTATTTGAAGCGAAACTAAACCCCCTATGGAACACCATTTTTATGCTTAAAACGGACACTAATTGCTTTTTCCCATTGTTTTGATATTTCGTTTCACCTCCAACAGGTCGCATGTTTAGCCGTAGGTCTGATGGGAGTCCTGGCACATCCTTCCGAGGGCTTACCCGGGGCTCCCATCCATAGGCTTCTGGGCGTTACCGTGGGGGTTTTTAGTCGGTAGGAGTCCGGCATAACATCCATGAAGGATTTTCCCCCACGGTAAAAAAAAAAAAGGTCGCATGTTTGTATTAATTCATTGCCTGATATTTCTATGTGCACTGGTCTATTTAGGTTTTACTAAAATTACAATACTAAAGTTACAATCAAATTAAAATACAATAGATTTAGCTATACCTTGTTTAATATT
This sequence comes from Eilema sororculum, assembly GCA_914829495.1. Classification (NCBI taxonomy): domain Eukaryota; kingdom Metazoa; phylum Arthropoda; class Insecta; order Lepidoptera; family Erebidae; genus Eilema; species Eilema sororculum. The sequence continues at coordinate 3,548,666 of OU618555.1, read as the reverse complement.
TCAGAATAACAATTATATGTCAACAATTGTGGCCGTGACATGGATGGCTAAAGATTTATTGCTACAAGGGATACTGTGTTTGTGCTGCGAGAAGTTTTATATAGCTGTGGAGGAGGCGATGTCAATAAGTTTTATGCATATGAACAAGACTAAACATTCTGGTATTTGTCCATTTTTAGTATTGACTTTCTTATATCTAAAGCTCTTATACACACATACAGTGTGGTGGTTAACTCAATTGGCTCAATGACTTTTTTTATTTTTTATTTATTATCATACAAAACACAAATAATATTAATTGTAGCACACCAAAAACCACAAAGGGTTTGTGCGGAGTGCCATGCATTCCGTCTTATAACTAAACAATTATGTTAACAATATAAAAACTCTGCTTTTCATATTTACATTCATAGTCTTTAGTGCCGGGCGGCCACGTTATCGCCCGAGCTGATGATCGCATATGAAACCGGTTTACAAGATGCATCTACAGGCTGTTCAGAAAATAATGTTTTTATTTGTTTTTAATAATATTTCTAGTGATGCTTTGTACAAAGGATGGACTTAGCTTATTTAGCAAGCGTGGAATAAGGTACATTGTGGTTCTCTCACCGTACACATTCATTGCCCTGACTGTGATTAGTTTTTTGTTTGTTTTCCGACGCGTTTGTATCTTGTGCGATATTTCATTTTGGCAGCTTTTATTAAAGAACTGTTCTTTAAGGAGACTATAAGTAGACATGACATGTATAGGTAGTACATTACAAAATTTGTATTTGTAAGTATAATTTGTATTTTTTTATTTGTAAGTTCGTATTCATTATTTCTAAACTTTTCTTTGATCTTAAAAGGAACAATTTTCTTTAGTTGCAGCAGCTATAAGTTTGCACAAGTATAGCTGCAGTTATAAGTTAAGTTAAGTCCTCATTAACCTTCATAGTATACCTACGTTTGTCTTTTTTATTGAAAGCACTGCTGTTTTGTCGTCCTGTATAACAACATAGTTCGTGCCTTCTATTTAGTATTTTGTTTCTTTATTTTTATGAAAGATTTAAGTTACTAAATTTGTTTTTATTTTGGTTAATCCGCCCACAGTAAAGTTAATCCTTATCCTACCACATAGATTATAAATAAGTTCACTGTTTGACCGATTTCGGTTTCACAGAGCTTCCGCAGATAGGTAAGTCTGTTAGGGGTCCATAACACAGTAGGTTTTGCTGTCAGTTATACCACTGTCGCTGCCGTGATCGGCTAATGCGGTGACCGATGGTTGAATGAAGAAATTATGTTCTAACCATCATCTAACCGAAATTCATGATTGATAGCATGACTGACGCTTGCACGAGCGTGTTCCAATACACGCTCATGCAAGCGTCGCTTACATTATTTGACGCGATCATAACCTAATCCACAAAACTCAATGATCTTATTCTATAAGAAACGTTAGACGATAAATCCAAGTAACATTTATTGCACTTTAAAAGTCTAAGTACTGTTTGGATGACTCTCTATTCCTGCTTGCCCACTAATGAAAATCCATAAGTACTTTTATAAGTCTTTTGCGAACAGACAAACGCGGTAGAGGACTTTATTTTATAATATGTAGTGACATCAGATTTTTTTGGTAACTATACTTTAAGATGATATTTTCTAAAGTTTACGCGAATGTCACTCATTGAAATAAAACCACTTTTTACGGATTCTATCGCGATATATAATACTAGAAATTAGAAGAGCAAAATCATTTACTTTACTTATTTAAGTTTTAAGTATGTTTCAGAGAATCGAAAGCGCCTGTACATAAGAATTATTCAATACAATCGAGCATCATATTACAAGATGACCGTGTATGGTCTGTTCACCGTAGATGGAGCCTTACCATTAGTTTTTATGGGAAGCCTCACCAATAATATTATAGTACTAATACAGTTCGCTTTGTAATAAGGTGACTGAAGGCAATTAGAACAAGTACAGTAGAATCCGTTTATTATGACGCCGCTTATATTGACCAATACTCAATACTCAATGTAAAAATATTTACCGATCCATCCATCACTAGTTTTCGTCAAATATATTTTTATATCAGATACTAGCTGTCCCGGCGAACTTCGTACCGCCAATTTTTTCCTACCCTCGTGGCGTCAGATCCCGTTCCCGCTGCACCATTTAGGGGGAAGAAAAATAGATAATAATTCAATGACGATTGATCATTTTTGTACCGGAAAGAAAAAAATATTAAATTACTATAATGGCTATTAAAAAATAAGGGTTGATCGTAGAAGGGTGAAAATTGAGGATTGTATGTATTTTTGTATGTTGTATCATAAAAAATAGAAATTAAAAATTTTGTCTATAAAATAAAAAATAAAAATTTAGGGGTGGACTTACCCCTAACATTTAGGGGGATGAAAAATAGATGTTGGCCGATTCTCAGACCTATTCAATATGCTCACAAAATTTCATCAAAATCGGTCAAGCCGTTTCGGAGGAGTATGGCAACAAAAACTGTGACACGAGAATTTTATATATTAGATTTTTTTCATTATACAAGGTGATTTTATAGTCGTTTCCGAAAAAAAGAATTTGAGCACAGTTTCGATATCAAAATCATCTGGGAGTATTAATTTGGTGAAAGAAAATATACATATCAAAATATATATATAATTACAATTTCATTAATTAATTAAAGTTACAGTCTCTACTAACCCTGTTTTTTTTTCTTATTTTTGTACATATTGTAAATTGTAAATTTAGATAAAGGGTGTCTCAATAAGAGTGCACTTTTTAATTTTAAAATAAAAACAAGATTTTTATGACAGAATTGTGATATTTTTATTCTATTTTAAAGAAGTTATGTTCCGATTAAGTATGGAATAAAATATCCGGCATTTTCATGAAATTTTCCATGACTTTTGCACAAAGATGTGGCTGTATCTCACCGATGACGCTTTGGATTTTCGATTTGAGCTCAGGAATTGTTTTGGGTTTATTCGCACAAACCCGAGATTCCACAAAACCCCAAAGAAAAAAATTGCACGGCGTTAAATCACACGATCTTGGTGGCCAGTTGACATCAAAATTTCGTGAGATAATGTGTTCTGGAAATCGTTACTGCAATAAATCGATTATGTAATGAGTTTTGTAATAAGTTTTCACAATTGTAACGGGTTGTTCTTTCGAAAAGCGCTCCGGAATAAGCTGAGGTGACAACTGTAAAATTTCAGAGTTGCCACTTGCATGAAACAAAAAATATTCCAATTTTAAAAAGTGCACTCTTACTGGGACACCCTAAATACTGTAATTAGGTGATTAGTCTTTAATATTTCTTTTTAAATAGACGTTTTGTAAGTGCAAATTTCATCATTGGAATAAAAATATCCATTAATACGTGTTACAGAAAGGTGTGGTCATATTTAAGGGTCGTTACATATGCCTGATAACGAGTTCCTACGTACCGACCAAAGTGCAAATAGTAATAAAATGATAGCATTGTTAACTTTCATACAAAATTTTAAAATTCAATAAATTATTCGATAGATTAGTAATAAGGGTAGGTCACAACACTATTGTGTTTTGTCCTTTCGCGATAAGTTCAATGGAGTCCAATAACCTCTGTAAATCTCTACTCTCTGTACGCCTGGTACCCAGCTGATCTACGTCTACCGCGCGCGCGCTTAGGTACTGTGGAGCTTACAAATCAGAGATATTTTGAATTATCCCTTACCGAGGTCTACTTTCAGCGAAGCGGTGTTGTAGGTACCTAACCTGGTACTGATAAGCGTACAGCCATAGGAATGCACAATGCCTAATTTATCACTTCACTATCACCACACAAGTTTTAACTATCATTTATGTTAGGTCACAAAAACAGTTCTCGAGTGCGCCGAAAATGGTACCAACATTTCGCGGCACGCGCCACCCTTAGTACCTAACTCCGAGAAGCGATACAGCTCGCCGGGCTAGACAGGCACTCGTTCTCGGGTCTGCTTCAAAATGCTCAAGAATTCTCTCTTCTAAAGCAGTGCATGTCGTAGGTGGTCATCCTTGAGAAGGCGAGTCACGAAAACTTCCAGTGTGTTAAAGACGATTCACCATCTTCCTAAAACACTCCTAAGAGGGAAGAGGCCGTCGCCGTCGGTCACCCTCTGGCCTTTCCGTCCACAAATCTTACACTGTACAGCCGACGAGGCTATCACACGCTACCATCCGCTACACCAACACAAAGCTTCATCTCACAATATTCGCTATTACTGAAAACAAAACACCGACTACAACAAATCAACAAACAAAAAGAGTTGGAACAAATACTTACGAATGTTGCCACCTAAGAATTAAGGTAAAATTACGTAGAATTTTAAACAACAACAATTTAATTTTCAAAAATATTCACATATCTTCGTTTTAATTTAAAGGTGCTTAAAACTAATTAATCGTTAAAAAAATCCCTGTACGAGAACAATATTACATTTGTTTTCAAATTGCTTTTGGTACCTACTAAATAAAGCAAGAATTTTTGTTTGCTATTTGTTATCTATTTGTTCGCGCTAAGAATCTGAATGTAGAAGTAGGTACCTACTAACTAGCCTACCTAATAGCTGGCTCAGTGGTCAAACTAGGCCTTGCTACTTGCTAATTAAAATCAAAGGTTAGGCTATCGTATCACGGTAGTGTAATGGCTAGGGTTCAACCTAGCCATTACACTACCGTTTTGGAGATCAGATGGCAGTCGTTGCACAGAAAATATCGAAGTTCTGTCAAATTCACCGTGAGACTGGTAAAGCGGACCCCAGACTCCGAGCTAAAAGCTTCGGATGCGACTGGGATTAACGCTAAGATGAAAAAACACTACCGCGATACCGACGTGAATCCAGTCCAAGTTAGGTACAAGTTATTTAGCTTAGTTGGTGGTGTTAGGGGAATATTAGTAATTGCAATGATTACTAATATTTTAAAGAAATTTTAAGAAATAGGTAAACAGTTACCCAATAACCTATTCAATTCATGATATTGGCGCAATATTTTTGTTTGCGTCCGTACCTACTTTGCGAATGACAAGACGCAAAGCAAATGAACCGCTTTTCGTCTTTTAAAAGGATAAATTCGTAAAAATACATTCTAATCTACCAATTTGTATTACATACTATTCTAGTCCACCCTGGTTCTAACATTTTTAAACAATCGTATGTTTGATTTTATAAAATCAGTTATGGCAACACTGATGTTTACCTATTCGTTCAGTTAAAAACCAATTATTTTGCGGCACCCTTTTACGGTAACCTTGGCGGCATTTTGTCAAAAACGCCGGCACGCGCCGCGGCTTTTTCAAAGGACTCCGCGGCGAACGTTTCACCTATTAATTTAGGGTAGATGTACTGAACTTCGTCCAGTTAAAAATATTTTAATATTAAAAATGACTGAGCCATTTTTTTAAAGTAAGTTTTTTTGGATTGGACAATTGAATGAGATAACGTTTTAACACGTTTAAATGTAAAGGAACTCATCAGCGTTGTAGTTACTCGGAAAAATATCGTATTACTACTCAGTTTATGTGTACTGTTGCTTTTCTTTTAACTTGTTTCACACGTAAATAAGTAGGTATTTGAACGTAGTAAGTTCGATATTTATTCAGATAGAATACCTACGTTTACCCTTAATTTCGTAACATTTCTTCACACAAAATTGCATAACTTTAATACGTAAGTACTAAAAATAAATTAATAAAAATACGTCGCTAATTATTTGTCCTAAGATACACTGACTGAAGATTAATCCGTTGTTTCTAACCATCTTCGAAAAAAACTTAAGCATAGGTAATACAGTTGTATTGCAGGAAAAAGTTGTGACCATGGCAAGGTATTGGTCAGTTTACCCTATTTAGGTAGGTACAGAAAAAAAGAGAAATGTTTTTTCTTATCAATTATTTTAGGGTACCGTAGCATTTGTAATTTGAATGAAACGGCTCTTAAAATTTATGCTATCCTGGTATTCGAATATGTTTTTTCTTCACTTTGCTTGTTATTTATCCTTTATGAAAAGTTATTGTGATAGTTTTGCATTAAATAATATAGGTACGGAATCAATCATAAATAAGGGGCGTGGTGGGGCGTGGCAGTTTAGAGTGAAAGAGACGATATTTTATTATTATGAAATATTTTAGGGTTCCGCAATGAATGTTACTTTAACGAACGCTTATGAAGGACCTCCCAAAGTCTATGCTATCCGGGTAAAGTTCTTTGTAAACCTTGTACAGTGCCGTTATTTATGTTACTGGGTAACAAAATCTGGGCCCTCTGCGCTATTGAGATTCTCTCGATATTGGAAAGTACGGTGCATGCCCTGCGCGTGGTTGCTCAAGTCGTCACTCCCACTCCGCCACCATGATTTGGTGGAGCCGGGATCTCTCGGCCCGAATGTCTTCGGGCTCGAGATCGTATCCCCCCTCCTACGCCTCCTTACGGAACCGATACAGTACCGCAGAATCTCGCTTCCAGGATCCACGGTGGCGGTCCGGCTAGGAGACTCGCCGCTTCAAAGGATCTCTAACTACTATTTACTATGTGACAAACTTTGTATGACATTTCAATTAAAAAAAACTTAAATAATGGATGCAGAAGGCCAGATCGCGTATCATGACCATGCATGACGCACATTGGAAGTTTTAAATTGGGTACGGAACCAATTTTAAAAAGTTAAATATTAGGGGGCGTATCAGGGATGTCGGTGATCCACGGCTCCTGGTATTGAATGTAGGTTAACCTTAGGTAAAGGAAATTTTGAGACAAGGCAAACATTCAGCATGGATGATTACAGGATAATAAAATGTCTTCTTATTGCTGAAAGTGAAACTTGTTATCATTTTTATACTATTTTAACAAGTTATAAGCGGTTTCAGAATTTCTTTGCCTGATAACATCAAAATATTTACCTAGCTAGAAGGTGAGTAGGATGATAGTGAGACAGAGCCTATTAACTTAGATCGTGTGGTAAACCTACTCGGTTTCAAACCGTAGAGTTCATTTGTAATAACGCGCTCCAGCTGTTGGAGGCCTGGTTATTTTTTAGTGTTGTGCGTTTATCGGCAATTTCCACTAGTTTACACATGGTCGATAAAAAAGAAAATTATTTTTCTACGTCATAGCAAGTAAATCGGATTTGATACCCCCACCGACATATTATTTATATCGCACCTAATGCGTCCTTCGAAAATGACCACGCATTTCTGTAACACGCTGTATACATATATTTTATGCATTATAAAAAAAAAATTTTTCTTTCGCCAATTTAATACTTACTCCCAGATGATTTTGCTATCGAAATCACGGTGTATAGATATTATTTCTTATAACTGAAATAAATAGCTAACAAAATTAGCAAGTTTTGTTCTTAAAATATTCTTTTTAATACTTCCGGTTAATATGACGTGATTTTCACTTCCCTTGAATAGGCGGATTCTACTGAAGATATTTTTATTGATAATACGAGTATTTTGTTGTTACAATATTACTAAAATAAACAGATGGATATTATTGCATGTACTTTAATTATTACACCATTCACATCTTAAGGTTTCTGAAGCTCTGCAAATTATTTTAATTATTTATTCATATTATGTGTCCTCAATATGCATGTTACAATAAAACTAATAATTACGTGAAATGTGGGAAGCCATCACTGTCCCTTCAATATTGTCAAATCGTGTTGGATTGTCTTTGATTTGCAATAAAGCTGAGTGCTCGCACGATAAATCTGCGCGTGAATTGTGGTACTTAATGTTGTTGTAATTGAAAATTGTTGTGTTAGTAACGTGCATTTCTTGTCCTCAATCTGATTTTAAAGAATCTAATTGTTTACTTTATATACCGAAGATGTTTGTATTATTTATCATACAAAGACAAAAGAATATGAAATAATAGTTCTAATTTCTTCCGCGCGTACAATTTTCTAGCGAGCACTCTAGTATGCGTTTGACAGTGGCAATATTGGCATCTTACGATATGTAAAAAACCTAAATCTAGTTTTATGTCATTTGTTAGCCTAATGAGACTGTAGTGCAGTATTGACTCTCCGGGTTGGTAGGGTACTTTTTAAGCGGACAGGAGGTATTTCATTGTTGTGCAGTAGGTATTGAGGATCTGTCTCTGGTTTTCGCTTCTCCACCGCACAAGCTATGTCTCGTTGAACCAATCCTATATTATAGTGCTTCATGAGTAAACTATATTTGAAAAGCTTCATTCATACAATTCTTTATCAAATATAGAGAAAGCAGAGATTACTAAACTATAGATTATGTTCTAAGCCAAATTGCCAAATGCTTTTACATTTATAGCAACATTGTTACCAAATCAGATGTGGAAACATCTATCATTACATCTTAAATCAAAGAAGAATACATAATGACAGGTAAAGCTGATTTTAATAACACTTGTCACATTGTACTACTAATTCTATTAAATAACAACAATCAATTTTAATCAAACAAACTTAATAGATAGGGACTTATAGAAAGTTTGAATCAAAGACACAATTTTACACATTCTTGAGACCTCTTTACCTAAGGGACTATACTACGTTATTTATAACAACGAGATGGGATTGTAACAAAAAATATACTCCTTACTAAAAGGCATATTTTAAAAGAAGATTACAGTAGGTAAGAAGATGGACAATTTAAAGAAACTCAAACTGAAGGACAACAACCGTGTAGTTGGCGAGCAGACCCATCAGAGACAACGGCAGCGCAGCGTCTATGTAGAACAAACCGCATGCGGTCATCTTGTTGAAGGACGATCTGTACACGCGTCGTACGTTCTTTGACAGTTTTTGCTGTTCATCTGTGTCATAGAAATATATTTTTATCTACTGTTACTTATATTTTCTATTTCTTCAACAAATAATAATAATTTAATGAACATAAATGTGGCGTAGCGCTAATGAACGCGGCCGTTAAGCAAGTTTGATCTTCGTTCGAGATTCGATCCCTGCTCAATGCAAATATTTGTAATGCATGAATATAGGTATTTGTATTGGTCTGGTCGTGTCTCAGAGAGCACATTCAGCCGTCGGTCCCGGTTGCCATGCAAACTTCTATGGTAGTCGTTACGGGTAGTTGGAGCCCTCAAAAGTCCAACAACTGGTGGTGGAACCCAGACTCCAAGCTGAAAGCTTCGGATGCGACTGGGATTAATGCCATGGGGAAGAAGAAGAAGACTATTTTATACTATATATCATGACTTCAAAAGATTATAGTCGTGTTGGTTCCCTATTTCGACCTGTGGGTGTCGTAAAAGGCAACTAAGGGATAGGGCTGCTCTCTATCCGACAGTAAACATACAGCCCAAGACAAAGAACCCGATAGACACCAATACACTCGCCGATTACGTCGTGGGAACGAATATCATAATTGGCGAAACGTTGGGTGTCCATACACCTTTGCCTACCTCTTCGACGATGACAAAACATTTTTCAAAGGTACGTGGAAATTCTTGACTAGACTATTTGACTTTTACACTGTCAGTTACAATGTCAGTCAGGGAACTATTGAGTAATCCAATTACCTTAAGTGACAAAAGAATAAGCGAAATGTTAGTCATACCTGGGCTGTTTGATTGCAAAATTAGTGCACAGGCGTTTTGACTATTCTTCATGGCTATGTAGAACTTTTCACAGTACAGACACAAAAGTGTTTGTATCACAAAAGTCTTTACTAGCCATGTGAACATTAACAAACCGGTTTGCCATGGGTTTACCTGTAAATATAAAACTTCTACATAAAATACATATACGTAAAGATTACATGAAGCGTAATGTATGATTTGATATTGACATGGTCATTAACATTAATAGTGTAACACTCACCGGGATGTTTTACCATGTTCATAATGACCGATATACAAGAGTACACCGTGATCATGGCGCTTGAAGCAGCGCCGAAATATCGGTTACCAAACATAAACTATGAACATGGTAAATATCCCGGTGAGTGTTACACTGTTAATGAAGCATAATTTTTGTAGTTCTTTAAAGCACTTACTTGATCAAAGGACTCAGGTAGTTTTACTAATTCTATTAACATTTCTATGTATATAAGTGAATGAGAAAATAATTCAAAGATGTAAAAGAGTATCTGAAAAGTTAAACAAGTCTTATGAGTTATTGCTTCAATGCATGGTGCAAGTTTAAAAGATACAGCTACTTACAAAAATCTTAAAAGTACATTGTATGACATTATAACAACTCAGTATATCAGTATAAATCTTAAACATTCGATTGCAGTAATCTTTTTTGCGGATCATTAATTGAGGATCTAGCATTTCTTCATTCCATAAATTGACCATATCTTTCAGTAAGGCCAAACACCTTATGGCATAAATGATGTTAACATCAAAACAATAAAACAGTAAACGAACCAAAATCGTATATACAGGGGTATTTAAATAATATATTAAGGTAAAACCAATTGAGATTATGTACAATAAAATAATACTAAAAACGCAAATCCAATTGGTTATAGTAAAGAATTTTAAGTGTTTCTTATTATTAAAAAAAATGTTAACCTCTTGAATAGTTAAGACAAAATTAATATTGTGTTCAACTTGAACAATGTTTAAGTAGCAATTTAAACTATACCAGATGGAGTAAAGTCCGAACTCGAAATAGGCAACCATGTAAAGGAATTTCAGACTATTCCTTATGAAATCATCAAAATAAAATTTAATCAGACGCAACAAAAATGCAGATATCAAGCAAATAGTTCCACACAGTGATATAATATTAGATACTCGACTGTTTGCATGTATAGCATCGTTTTTAATGCAATATTTGGGACAAAGAGATATAGATTGCATTAAGTTTAAAGGACGAAGCATTGATTGAACATCTTCATCTATTGTATTCTTTAATATCATTTTCACATAGCGGCTGTCATTATTATTATTGGTCTTTGTGGACTTCATACTAGATCTTCAATTCTATCTGACCTATCCTAACACAAAATTAAATAAATACTATGATGATTCCACATCGGCGTCTATAACTGGAATAGTTTAGGAACAATTATAAATTGGAGTTGTAATATTAAACAATTAGACAGAGTACTTTTTATTAATATGTTATGACTTTTATGTACTGTCTAAAATTAATTATGGATGATATACTTTTACATACTACGCATTACGTTTGACACAATAGTAGGTATAAGATAATTAAGGCTTTTTAAAAATATCCGTCTTCATATCTATGTATATCACGGGTTTCATGGAGTTTTGTATTTCATGTATGTATGTTTTCTCTTAGATAGTAAAAAAACCCCCGTCACAAAAAACATTTCCAAAAAGTTGAAAATAAATTAATAAATTTTGATTCAACGGTTGCCATGTCGGGGGACCCTAACTGGTTAAGCTTTCCGTTATATTATTGGAACAATTCAAGGTCCCCCGACATGGCAACCGTTGAATCAAAATTTATTAATTTATTTTCAACTTTTTGGAAATGTTTTTTGTGACGGGGGTTTTTTAAATTTTTAATTTAATTTTATTTTATACTTTTTAAATCGATCTACTAGTCAAGCTCTTTCATTTGATACCCATATTGAGGGAATTATGAAGAAATTTGTATTCGGACATTTTGTGGCGGCGGCCATCTTGGACCGATTTTTTTCAAACATAGCTAAGAACACTCCCGACTAATATACCTTTCAAACAAAAAAAACTAAATCCAAATCGGTTCATCCGTTTGGGCGCTACGATGCCACAGACAGACACACACACACACACACATACACACACACACACACACACAGACACGTCAAACTTATAACACCCCGTCGTTTTTGCGTCGGGGGTTGGAAACAGTTTTTCATTTTTATATCTGCACATTCGAACCTTAACAAAAAGTTTTAGTTATGTCTTTATTGAGTGTAGTATTATTGCTCATACTATTTAGTGACAAATTGTTGGCAAAAATTCCTGAGGACACGAAGCCTTTGCAGATGCGTAGAGATGTTGCGTCTTTGGCAGTATTCTACCGTCTCTACCATGGTCGATGTTCTGACGAGCTCTTCCAATTAGTCCCACCCTCTCCTTTCCTACACAGGACTACACGTGCAGGGCTAAGATGCCATCCATATACGGTGCAGAGTAATCCAGCTAGAACCAAGCGTTTCAGTGATTCATTCCTATGCCGCACGTCTAAGACCTGGAACTCTCTGCCAGCTCACGTGTTTCCTTCTTCCTACAGTCCCGGGTCCTTTAAGCGCGGCGTGAAAAGGCATCTAATGAAGCCGTCAAGCTGAGTGCCACCACTGCTAACATGGTACATGTTTGCGGTGGTGACCCTCTCTCCGAGACTTTGCCTTTGCTTAATATCAGGAGAGGTGAAGTCAAATCGACGTGTCCCATATAAAAAAAAATAAACCTATCAAAATGCAGAAATAAAACATCACAGTGTTACAGTTTTGGAAAAATAACTGATGTACCCAAATACAAAGTTATCTTTTAAGCAGTACATGGGGCATTAACATGAACATTAAACATATTGATGGTATTATGTTCAGAGGTTGTACCTATATGTCAGAGAAGGAGAGATGCAGAGGTAATTGATTGGATATCATTGTCTATTGACTTATTTAGTATTAGTACAGCTGCTTTGATTGTTGGTATTACTCTTCAGGAAATTCTGGATCAGGAAACGCAGAAATTAACAGAAGCACCTAAGCATTTTGGTAATAAACGACCACTTGATAACTCAATGATAGATTAAACCGAATAGAAAACCTGATAACCATGTTTTTACTTAATTAAAACTAATATTAAAACGCCATTAATAGCATTTTACAAATTAATTTGAAATATTTATCTTTTGTTTATTTTACCTTTGATATTTCGGGTTATATGAAGAGTTTAGTCAGCTTTCCAGAAAGACATGATATTAATAGAATAAATATGTATTATATTATATATTTTTTTTATACAGGACACGTCTATTTGACTTCACCTCGCCTGATGTTAAGCTAAAGGCGGAAAGAGGCTCACCATCGTAAACATGTACCATGTTAACAGTGGTGTCACTCAGCTTGACGGCCTCATTAGATGCATTTTCACGCCCCGCTTAAAGGACTCGCGACTGTAGGAAGAAGGAAACACGTGAGCTGGTAGGGAGTTCCAGGTCTTAGTGGTGCGGCATAGGAATGAGTCACTGAAACGCTTGGTTCTAGCATATACAGACTATATATAGATACTCTGCACCGTATATGGATAGCATCTTAGCCCTGCACGTGTCGTCCTAGTCTACGCAGGAACGAGTTCGGGTCGTGTATAGAAGACACCGCTGCTCCGGCGTGAAAAATCGTCTCACTCCGTTCAGGACTCCGAGTTTACGCGAGGCTGATTTGATGATCCTCTACTATGCTCTACAATGATTTGATGATGCTCTACTATATGAATGATATTAAGAAGAAAAGTGGAAGTGGTAAAAATACGCCAAAGACATTTTCATTATATAGGATCGGTACATCGATTGCAAGGTCACCGGAGTCTGGAAATGCCAAATAATCGTCGTTTCGTGTTCTTGTACCTAATTTACTCATCTGCATAACTAAAATGTATGCACAGGTGAATAATATGCATATATTTTATTTTACTATTGATACTTAAATACATTTTTGACTGTTGAAATATTTTTCTCCTTTTTGAGCGCAGTTTTATTTAGTATATCATTTGAAGAGGTAATTTTTTATGCTGTGATGAATTCTATCAACCCAGCTAAATAAAATATAATCAAGAATAAACATTACATTACATATTGCAAGAAAAATAATATAATAATGATATATATAAGGTAGATAACCTAGAAATTGATGGAACTTGAAAAATGCCTTCAGATGTGAGTAAATTGAAAACTTCTGAACTCCTAGTGCAGCTCGGGTCAGCTGTAATAAGTAAGTATTTAATTGAGGCTCATACCTTGATACCTTTTTCTTTTCTTGCGAATACCACCGCCGTCGACCATTCGAAGTGGTTATGTTAGACTTGATCCGACTAAAACTGTACGCTGGCTCTGGTCTTCTGATATGCCCGAGGAGAGCCAGACCGCAAGGGATGGCCCTGGGTCAGCCGGGGTGCAAGGGATATGTCGAAGACAACCTCACCTTCAGCCTAGCACCACGACCCTCAGTCGGCGTGCGTCCGGCTCCGGCGGGGATTTCCGCACGAAAAAAAAAAACCGGCACAGTGTGGGGCCATCTACGGTTTGAAGATGGTCCTTCTCAGCTATGGGAAGCACGGTGTCCCTATTGAACTCCAGAAGATTCTCCAGAAGCAGGGAATGAGAGTCTCATCTGCGTTAGCTCTGTCTCTGCAGGTTTTCCTTTCAGGACTGCAGTCAAAGGAAGGCAATAAAACAATCAGAAATAATAAGCAAACCCCAGCTCCAAAGTACCAAAGTATAAACTTTGGACGCAGCCAGGAAATGATTAGTAATATGATTATGAATAAGAAAAAGAATAATTTATTTGCCTTTAATCATGGTAACATGGATCTTATAATATATTGTATAAGCACAGCATGTTTAGCTGCCTACTGCAGTATGCAAATATTCAATTAACAATTTAATTATCATTAAAAAAAACTTATAAATTATATTTTTAAATACATATTAAAAAAAACATCTATTTAAAATATAAAAAATAGTACCCCACCGGCATCGGGTACAGGGACCAAGCTACCAGTGGTTAGGGCTCCAAGGAGAGGAACCTCCTCACAATGCGTGCCGTGTCGAGGAGTACCGCCTTCTGCATCAGGCCCTTGACCCAACTGTCTAACGCGAGCCTCTTGAGGTTGCATGCATTCAATAGTGATGAATGTCAACGGAGTTATTAAATATTTATGGTCATAGTCACATCTATCAATTTAATTTATTTTATTTGAATTAGTTACTGTTATTTAAATGTCATGAACTCTTTTATTGTGTAAAAGAATTAATGTGTTAATTTTTTCAGTCAGTTCATTGTCGATGCAGACTGGTTTTATAATGGCATGGCCATCTTATAACGTAGCCAACTTCAGATCGAATGAAACGGTGTTAGAAACACCGATGACGTCATTACAAATCTCGCTATTAGGTGCTTTGCCCAGCACTGGCGCGTTGTTGGGCATGCCGCTCTGTAGATGGGCCTTCGACACTATCGGAAGGAAATATGCCACAGTTCTACTTAGTCTGCCTTACGTTGTAAGTATAATTATAAATAAAATTCAACGAAATTAATAATTTTGTATCATTTTTATAATAATTTTTCTTCGGTGTTGCAGATCTCATGGTTTATAATATCTCTGACGAGCAACGTTACTCTGATTCTAATAGCCATCGCACTGGCAGGAATAGGAATCGCTTGTCAAAATATTTCGATGATATACCTTTCGGAGATAGCGCATCTGTCTATAAGAGGTACCATGACCTCTACTGTGTCCATCGGATACCTAACAGGTTGGTGCATTTGAATGAAATTTTTATAGCATTTATTATGCTAACTTTTAAATTCGAAATACAGAAACAAAATTGGAAGAGCATTCCCCCAGTAAGGGAAAGGTCGTGGGTTTAAGTCCCACTTGAGTTCTTCTTTTCCCGATGTATTTCGAGGTTGGTGCATCTTCTGTTTATTATTAGAGTGAATTTTTAAGATTGAACTGGGTCACTGTTGTCAGTTAATTCCCTTGGCACATTTTATTTTCGAAGAATTTTTACTAAAATCCATGAAACATTGAGCTTTAATTATAAACTATTTATTTGAATGAATTTTTTTTATAGCATTTATTATGCTAACTTTTAAGTTCGAAAAACATTGGAAAAAATGAAATGCTCAAGTGAGACTCGAACTCACGACCTTTCCCTTACAGGGGACTGCTCTTCCAACTGAGCTATTGAGCGACACTTGAATCATTCCAAATTTTCCTTCTCTTTATATCCGTCTATAAGGGCGACGGATACAAAGGATAGTAAAAGTTTAACGTCATTTTTTTATCGAATAACCCGCCCCTGATCGCTCCTGGTGCAAAGGTGCCCATCACACTAGCAGCGTTTCCACGCTGGATTGCAACGGCCATCCTCTGCATCAGGAACGACCCGGAACGGGAGTAGCCTCTATTTTTATTATATTATTAACTAGTTTTTAAAATAGGCATCATGTTCGTAGGTTCAAGTTATTTAGAAGTCATATCATTTATTTTTTTGTGGGCCTAGGAATCAACTAAATGTGGTGACTTTTAAGATTCACCCATTAATAATCTACGTATTTATTTGTTGGTATTAGATTTATATGCCCAAATTGATAAATAAAATAAGAATTTCTGATTACATTTTTGTTTTTTGTACCCCCAATTACAGCATGTGTAGCTTTATTTTATATTAAGATAACGACAATATTTGCTAACACGATTATAATGAAAATTGTATTAATTCAGGTTAGATTATAAGACTATGTCTTTGGTACTATAACTATATATTTCTTTCTTACTGCACTTTTGTTGTTATGAAGTTTTCTAGTGTGTTTATTTTTTATTTCTTTCTTTCGTTATTTTTTTCTATCTATATCCAACCTAAGCATCCATACATTATTTGCAGGTATTTTAATTTCATACATAATGGGTGGACACCTGAAATACATGACGGTGATTCTGGTTCATTTAACAATGTCAATATTGACGATATCACTGATTGCACTTCTACCAGAGTCTCCGGTGTTTTTGGTAATGGTTGGGAAAGAAAAGGTAATAAAATATGATGAAATATGTAATATTTGAATGAATTTTACAACAAATTGAATACGTAAGGAAAAATGAAACCTCTCGGGCGGAACTAAAACCTTCCCTTAAATCCTTCTTACGATCCTTCCTTCCCTTACAGGGGGAATGCGTTGACCAACTCGGCTACCGAGACACGCCCGATGTCATTAAAATTTCCCTTCTATTTTTATCCGTCTTTAAGGCGACGGTGGAGTCATCTACCGATAATCTTACGAACTATCGGAACCAATGAATGATGCTACAATCATTTTCAAACATTGATTTTTGATAACTGTAACAGTTACATTTTTCCATATGTATTCGATATTACATAGTGTGTTTTTTTTTTACCGTGGCGTGTTTGTTACCGATGGAGTAGAAATAGGGCAACCCCATCTCCTCCAGTGGGTTTTGTAGAAGGTGAGCTATTGCTATCTTTCAACTCCGGAAGAAAAGCCGGCAATTAGAGGTTGTATTGGCTCGCAGTTCATACACCCATATGTAATTACAATGTTAGTAATTCGATTTCAGCAAGCAGCAAAGTCATTATCATTTTATAGGCGTTCTAATATCAATTCGAAAGAAGTGGCGGATGAGATACTAAGGATTAGAAAAACAATAAACCCGAAACTCGAGATATTACTAGGTCAAGAAACTCCTAATGGTAAGCAGAACGCAAAGTCTCTGGTAAGATATTCACCAATAAAGACACTCAATGTAACAAAAGTGGCCCTCAGCTTGATGGCCTCTTTAGTTTTTTTTTATCATGCGAGTAATTCCCACGGATACCACCCCCACGGAGCCGGTGGAGGTGGTTATGTCGGACTCGAACCGACTAAAACGCACGCCGTCTTGGGTCCTTGGTTGCCGGAGGTGAGATTGCCAAAAGCATATCTTTCGCACAATGGCCTCTTTAGTTACATTTTCATGCCCCGCTTAAAAGACCCGGGACTGTAGGAATAAGGAATTCCCAGACTTTATGTTGCAGCAAAAAAAATAGCTTCTGTTTCGAAGATTTGTTTCTTACACCAAGTAGATTATTATAATAAACTAGCTTTTGCCCGTGACTTCGTTCGCGTTACGTTCGGAATAGAAAGGTTTAGAACACACTGCTTCCGCGACCCAGATAAAGTTCCATAAAATTTCTGTGAGCCTGGTACTGGTAATACAAATGTACTAGGGTAACAGAAACACTCAAAACGTTGATATGGGAAAAAGAAAAGGGCTTTTTTAGGGTTTTCCCGGCAATTAGTCGAATTTTTCTCACCTTTTAAACTTTCCCTAGACCTCCACGGATATTAAATTTCAAGACCAAGGTAAGATAAATCCTGTCAGCCGTTCTCGAGTTATAGCGAGACTAACGAACAGCATTGATTTTTATAATATAGATAAAATATCTTATTTGACTCAAAATTTCTTCCAGATCCCGAAACATCGGATAAATTGATAGATAAAGTCGACACGAATAATGACAAAGAACACTTGTCTGCTTGGCGTTACTTGTGTAAGTTTTCAAATCTCATCAGGGAGTATTATTTTGCTTGACATTGAGTTTCTAGTACACTTATAACGAAAGAATACGGTAGATTTGAACTGGTTATACAAAATATAGAAGTGGTGAAAATTAGACCTAACTTAAATGTATCTGCATGATGAACACACATAGTTACAAAATGATTTGTCACTCAGAATAAGAAGCCAGAACGTTGTAATATAGATTTTGCAGAAGTATTGTTAATAGATGAATAGGTTGCTTGCTTACCGATCTGGCCCGTATTCTAGAATGACACTCAGCCTGAATCATAATTTATCTGATGACAGATTGTATAGACAGATGGATAGTTTGACATAGGCCTGTACATTCTGTCCTCAGATAAATCGAGATTCAAGCTGAGTGTCATTCTAAATGTATTTGTTTAAAGAGAATAATAAATTCATAGTAATTTAACTGATTCTTTGCCAGTGACATCAAAGTCATCAAAACGTATCCTCGCGACGATTCTAACCATGATAGCCCTGACCATTTTAATGGGAGGCAGTGTACTGGACGTTTATGCTGAACCATTATTTGCTGCAGCAGTACCATCGATGTCTGCCAATCGGTGTGCTATCTTACTTGCTGTCGACTCTTTGATTGGAATTCTAATGAGCATGTGCATAATAGACAAATATGGAAGGAAGGTGAGAAAAAAAGTATTTTTCCTAATTTGTTTCTTCTCTAATAGCAGATTGATAATGTATACTTCGGTAAAATAAATTCAATTGCATAAAATGTGGCGTAGAGTAGCCGCGAGGTTCCAGGCGGAGAAGAATTTGGGCCACCCCAACTCTTCCCATGCGGGGCATTATCATCATTACAAGGCGACTAAGGGATAGGGCTGTTTAACATCAGACAGATATATACAGTCCAGACTCAGCCTCAAATATAGGCTCGAGTCAACAATAGTGCCCGGAATATTATGGCAATAGGCTGACCCACTATTGCATGGAATCGATTACTATTATTGGTGAAATATGAGTGTTAATTCACCTCTACCTAAACCTTCAGGGATAAAGGCGTGATTATATGTATGTATGTACGTTTTTTGGGTGTCTTTAGAGGATAGCACGAGGAACTACGGTGATGGACGAGCTCAAATTCACCAAGCATAAATTTATTATTACAATACAAACTGCACACGCCTGGGTCTCGTTTGTCTGGCGACTTAAGTCCAAAATATGTATTTATACCTCAGAATATATACGATTTCAAGAACATTAAAAAGGTTTCTACGATCAGCAACCTCCGATTTGTTACTTTTGGCATTACAAGCATCCCTAAGCTATACTAAGTTTTCCATTTGGTGGACGCTGTTTACTTATGCACAAGCTAAGTTATAGTAAAAAATGAGATTGTTTAAATTTAAAGAAACTACAGACTATGCACTTTCTATTTTTGGACTATTCTATAGTAATACTTATGGGTTAGACTATTGTATAATATTCTATAGTTGGACTGTACCTACTGTACCGCACCTTGGGTATGTGCACGGTAAGTCGGGGGGAGTACCTACTGACTAATCTAACGTCAGATTTGGTCCATCCACCGCCAACACTCATATTGGTCGCTCGTTTTCGACTCTTTCTTCCTTTTTCCTTACCTCGTCTCTTGCCATGCTACGAGCACCTAGGTGCGGTATAGCGGTCTTATACCTACATTTGCATAATAATTGTTATTTTTATCTCCCATCAACAGTTCATCTTTATGACGTCATCAATAACAGCTGCGATTTGCACGGGCTTACTAGGAATACAGTTGCAGTTTCACTGGGCCCCTAGCTGGTTCACAATAGCACTCATTTATGTGTACAGCTTTGTGTATAGTGGTTGTGCTGTGATACATAATGTACTGTCATCTGAGGTATTCCTACCTGAGGTATGAATTCAAATATTCTTCTAAAACAAAAGTTAAATTGGGAATAAGCCTAGTTATTTTAGTGGGATTTATTTCGATATTTTAATAAGTCTCAGATTTAATAAATTATTTATCACATTGATCAAAGGCTTTTGGTGAAACTTGTTACACTCGTACTCTCTATAATATTTTATTATTGAACCTGGCCGGTTTCATCTTACGGCATTCTCTAAGGCTTAACCAGTTTTAAAACATTCCAATTTCTAAACACGATATTCACCAATTTAATTAATTCAGCCAAAGTTACAAACTGTCAAAGCGCTAACTTGAAAATTTTCTTCTCATTGCTGACATGAAATGTAAGCGAATACATCAAGAAAAAGTTAATCGCTCGAACGGGGCTCGAACCCACAATCTTTCCCTTACAGATTCAAATTTCCCTTGTATATTTTATTTATCTTTAAGGCGACGGTGGTGTCATCTACTGATGTTCTTAACGAAGATCGCGGGTTGGAATCCCGCTCAAGCGATTAATTTTTTTTGATGTATTGTACTTATATAAAGTAAAGCCAACGAAGCGAGAGAAAAAAGATAAACAAAGTTTCAACGGTCACTTCAAGCGCATTTCAGACAGGAATGAAATTGTTCATAAGATGGCGGATCTGACAGTTTAGAAACGCTGTGCAGACAGCTTTCCTGTACTACGAAACACGCAACGACAACTGTCGCTCGGGCGTTGTCGCGTACGTGTGACGTGTGCGACAAGGACAGAGAAAATAATCGCTACTTATCGCATCGTAACTCAGTAATGGTCGCTTTGTTTACCTTTTTCTCTCGTCTCTTTGGCTTTACTTTAGTTAGCATACGTGATGCTTTAAAAAATCATTCAAATGAATTGAAATCTCACCGGTTTTTAATTCAAGTTTTTAACTTTTCAGGTTCGTAGCATCTGCAACAGTTTCTGCTATGCCTTTCTCTGGATCTTCGTTTTCATCAACCTTTTCATCTTCAATCCGTTAGTTGAGTCCATGGGCCTTGGTTTTGTGTTCTATATATTTTGTTTCATGTGTATCACTGCCGCGATCTTTATCCACTTCTATTTACCAGAAACTAAAGGTTTACCAGTAGATGTCATTCAAGTACGGTTCTTGAAGATATCTGGGTTTAAAAGAAGGAAGTGATATTTTTTTTTAGTTTTGTTATTTTCCTAAACTGTTATTTTATTAAAGCAAATTATATAGTATAAATTACTGCAAGGTGTTTATTTCAAGAATATTCTAAGCTTTTTGTTAAAAAATCACTTAAGGCCAGGTTGCGGTGCGACGACCATACTCTTCGCATTGCTAAAGAGAGAGAGAGAGAGAGAGAGGAGAGAGAGAGAGAGAGAGAGAGAGAGGGAGAAAGAGAGGGAGAATTTGAATGCAGCGATTTAGAGAGTTTAATGTTTCTTCAAGATTTTGGGAAAAAAAAATATTTTTAACCCCCGACGCAACCCGACGGGGTGTTATAAGTTTGACGTGTCTGTGTGTGTGTGTGTGTGTGTGTGTGTGTGTGTGTGTGTGTATTTGGATTGCGATTTGGATTTATTTTTTTTTGTTTCAAAGGTATATTAGTCGGGAGTGTTCTTAGCTATGTTTGAAAAAAATCGGTCCAAGATGGCCGCCGCCACAACATGTTGAAATACATATTTCTTTATAATTCCCTCAATATGGATATCAAATGAAAGAGCTTGACTAGTAGATCAATTTAAAAAGTATAAAATAAAAATTAAATTAAAAATTTAAAAAACCCCAAAATCTAGTAGTAGTAAGTTTTTTAAATTTTTAATTTAATTTTTATTATAATATTACCCACTAAAATATTTACCTAAATATCAGTAGCATAATGTAATGTCAGATCAGTTGTATTTTTTTTTTTCGTTTTGGGTCAAGTTTTATTGGTTACAAGGGTTAACAGAAAAATCGTGAACCAAGGTAATTTGTTTTAATTTTCTCTTCAGTAATAAACAACACAATGATGTAAAACACGATGATGTAATAGCCTTAGAATGTCGCTGATAATTGATGGCACGCTGCGATGCCACTGTCTACTTCAGTGAATTTGCAACCCCTGTGGTATTACGCTAGTCTCAATTCAATCGGTGAGACCCGCTGGTGGGAGGCCGATTGAGCCGATGCGCTACCACAAAGATCTATACTCACAAGTAGAATATAGCTTATGCGATGATAACTTCAGTAGGTACAAATTGTAACCACTAACTCCCAAAACCGCGGCTCGTAGAAAACGCGAAACCGAGGTCCTGAGCTATGAGAACTCGAAAAACTCGAAGGACCAGTAAATTTTTCTCTAATATGTGATAGAGTGAGCTTAGGTCCACCATGTAGCGTGGAAATGTGCGATTGTAAAATAATAAGCTCGGTCAATCGATGATATTTCGTCGGTAATACTACAGGGTGTTTCGCAACATAACTTATTTTTGCATTATGCAACCGTCCGCCAACTCGCAATATGCCATGCTCGTCGAGGAATGGGTTGAGACTTGATAACTTGCTGCTACTTCGCACGTGGGCCTTTTTCTTTAGTTGATATATTTCATCTTGAAACTCAGTTGCTTGAACCGATCTGATAATAATGTTTTGTGCATCCTGTATTTAGGATGTCGACAGTATATTTTTATTTGCAGCGTGTTTCGTTTTGTCCGAAGTGTTGTGACGCTTGCGCAACTGGGTCACGAAACGTGACACCCATCCGGCTCGATGGACCATTAAATGTAACGACTTGCGTGGCTACATTTATTTGTGATAAGTTGATAAGGATGATAATTAGCACGGGGACGGTGTAAATAATATACAGTGACCGCACGGTATGAATGCGTTTATTGCACTAAATTATTTACATCGAACATACATAGTTCATGTCATCGTTTTAATATATTTGCATGCGTACGGTGAACCGTACAATTGTAGATTGTCTAAAAAAATACTATGAGACTGAGTGTAACTTGTTTAATCAGCTATCCAGAAAGGAAATAATATTAATAGAATAAATATATATTGTTTCCATTATGATATTATCACTTATCAAGAAAAATGAGGTTTAATAAGCGCGGGTAAAAATACACTAATGACATTTTCCTACATAGGATCGGTACATCATTTGCACAAGGTCACCTGAGTCTGGAAATGCCAAATAATGGTCGTGTCGTGTTCTTGTACTTAATTTACTCATCTGCATTACTAAAATGTATGCACAGGTGAATAATATGCATATATTTTATTTTACTATTGATACTTATATTCATTTTTTTTGTTGAAATATTTTTTCTCCTTTTTGATCGCAGTACTATTTAGTATATCATTTGAAGAGGTAATTTTTTATGCTGTGATGAATTGTATTAACCCATCTAAATAAATTATAGTCAAAAATAAACATTACACTACATATTGCAAGAAATCTATTGTAATCAGATAGTACAAAGACACATAGAAAAAGTAGGTAACCAAGTAATTGATGGAACTATTAAAACTTGAAAAATGCCTTCAGACGTGAGAAAATTGAAAACTTCTGAACTCCTAGTGCAGATCGGGTCAGCTGTAATAAGTAAGTATTTAATTGAGGCTCATACCTTGATACCTTTTTCTTTTCTTGCGAATACCACCACTGTCGGCCAATGGTGGTGGGGCCATCTACGGTTTTAAGATGGCCAGAAAATCTTCCACACATAAGCGTCCCGTCTGCATCAGCTCTGTTGCAGGCTTTTTCTTTCAGAATTGCAGTCAAAAAAGGCAATAAACCAATAAAAAATAATAAGCAAACCCCAGCTCGAAAGTATTAACTTTGGACGTAGCCATGAAATGATTAGTTATATGATTAAGAATAATAATAATTTAACATAACATAACATAAACTCACACCTGTATTCCCCGAAAGGGTAGGCAAAGGTGCTAGCACCCACATTTCGCCAGTTTATGTTTAGGTCCCAATGTAATAGGTGGCGAGCCTATTGCCATTAACCGGGCACTTATAAACATGGTAACATGGATCTTACAATATACATACATAAACACAGCATTTTTAGCTACCTACTGCAGCATGAAAATTTTCAATTAGCAATTTAATTTGTTATTAACACTACTTGCATAAAATAGTGATGAATGTCAACGGAGTTATTAAATATTTATGGTCATAGTCACATCTCTCAATTTAATTTATTTTTGATATAAAACCACTTTTTACGGATTCTATCGCGATATATTTGTTATTATTACTTTATAATGCGACGTTTCGGCTGCTTTGCAGCAGCCATTTTCGCGGTGTTATTTTATTTGAATTATTTACTGTTATTTATACGTCATGAAAATATAAAAGAACATAAAAGACTTCATGTGTTCAATTTTTCAGTCAGTTTGTTGGCGATGCAGACTGGTTTTATAATGGCATGGCCGTCTTACAACGTAGCCAACTTCAGATCGAATGAAACGGTGTTAGAAACACCGATGACGTCATTACATATCTCGCTATTAGGTGCTTTGCCTAGCACTGGCGCGTTGTTGGGCATGCCAGTCTGTAGATGGGCCTTCGACACTATCGGAAGGAAATATGCCACCGTTCTTCTTAGTCTGCCTTACGTTGTAAGTATAATTCTCAATAATGATAAAATTTATATTATAAATAAACATTAGTTTATCCTGAAATTTAAAAAAATAAGAGAGAGAGAGTGAGAGAGGGAGAGAGAGAGAGAGACAAATGCGAATGTGCGATATGGTGAAACGAAAATGGACAAAATAAGAAATGAGTGCCTAGAGGAAATTTGAATGTTGCACCACTACTGCATCAAGTGACAAAACAGCGGCTTTGCTTACTACATGTACTTATTTTATTACATTAATTATTGCGAAGCGGACATGCATTTTGGGGATATGTACAAAACTGCTGTTACTTTATTGCTTATTGACATGAATACCTACCATAATACTAACATTACTATTATTATGTCGGCAATACATAGACATTTAAGGAAAAAATCCATACTACATATTATAAATGCCAAAGTAATTCTGTCTATCTGACTGTCTGTCTATATGTTACGCTTTCACTCCTAAACCACTGAACTAATTTTGATAAAATTTGGTATAGGGGTGGATTAGACCATCAGAAAGGACATAGGCTATGTTTAGTCGGGCGGAGCCGCGGGCAATAGCTAGTCTCAAAATAAAATTCCTCGAAATCAATCATTTTATATATTGTATCATTTTCATAATAATTTTTCTTCGGTGCTGCAGCTCTCATGGTTGATAATATCTCTGACGAACAACATTACTTTGATTTTAATAGCCATCGCACTGGCAGGAATAGGAATCGCTTGTCAAAATATTTCGATGATATATCTTTCGGAGATAGCGCATCTGTCTATTAGAGGTACCATGACCTCTACGGTGTCCATCGGATACCTAACAGGTTGGTGTATCTTTTGTTTACTAAATTAATATTGAAGCTCGAGTAAGGTCGATGTTGTCAATAAAATTGATTCCCTTGGCATGGCTCATTTTATTTTCGAAGATTCTAGAACGAAGTTCCTTATCGCGCGTTGCGAAAGGGGGCTAGATGTTAAAAAATGGGACCAAAAGTTGTAACAACTACTACTCCTTCGGTGGAACTAACTACTTGTTTATTTAGAAAAACAGCTGGGTTAAATATTCTTATCGGTAACGAAACATAACGCTATATAATTTCCTTAGGAAAGCTCCATCTAGTTTGGTTGTGTTGAACTAAATGCAATAACATGTAACATAATTGCTATACATGGTTATGATTTTTGGAACGAAGTATATTAATATAAATTTTTTTGTTCCATCCGGGTGTCCCTACACCTCTCAAGTTTTTTTTTACAAAATTCCATTAAACATTAGGCTTCACTAAATTATAAACTCAAAAATATATGCATCATTTTCGTAGGTACAGTCAACGCCATAAGTTGATTAACACTAAAATATTTTACCAATCTTTCTTATAATGGAATGCATCTGTCTATAGTAAATGTAGTGTTATGATTCCCAGAAGACAAACTTAATTTACATATTCAATGTTTTTTTTTTCACAATTTTATGTAAGGTTTAGGGGCCACAGTGTTTAATAAATTAGAATTTGTTAAGCTACTTTTGTAGTTGACTGTACTAGTTATTTAGAAGCTATGTCATTTCATTTTTTGTGGACCCAGTGAATCAACTAAATGCGGTGACTTTCAAGATTCACCCATTAATAATCTACGTATTTATTTGTTGGTATTATATTTATATGCCCAAATCGATAAATAAAATAAGAATTTCTAATTACATTTTGTTTAGGTATTCATATGCCGTGCCCCCTTTTACAGCATGTATAGCATTATT
Source organism: Eilema sororculum (assembly GCA_914829495.1). Lineage (NCBI taxonomy): Eukaryota > Metazoa > Arthropoda > Insecta > Lepidoptera > Erebidae > Eilema > Eilema sororculum. The sequence goes on along the minus strand of OU618555.1, from coordinate 3,522,114 downwards.
TTTATATTGAGATGGTGCCTTTATTTGCTCACACGATTATAATGAAAATTTTATTAATTCAGGTTAAGTAGATTAAGTATAAGACTATGTCTTTGTTACTATAACCAGTCTAACGATTCATACTACATATTATAACTATATATTTCTTTCTTTACTGCTCTTTTGTTTTTATGAAGTTTTCTAGTGTGTTTATTTTTTATTTCTTTCTTTCGTTATTTTTTTCTATCTATATCCAACCTAAGCATCCATCCATGATAAATTAACCACATTATTTGCAGGTATTTTAATTTCATACATAATGGGTGGACACCTGAAATACATGACGGTGATTCTGGTTCATTTAACAATGTCAATATTGACGATATTACTGATTGCACTTCTACCAGAGTCTCCGGTGTTTTTGGTTATGGTTGGGAAAGAAAAGGTAATAAAATATGATAAAATATGTTATATTTTAATGAATTTTACAGCAAATTGAATACGTAAGGAAAAATGAAACCTCTCGGGCGGAACTAAAACCTTCCTTTAAATCCTTCTTACGATCCTTCCTTCCCTTACAGGGGGAATGCGTTGACCAACTCGGCTACCGAGACACACCCAATGTCATTAAAATTTCCCTTCTATTTTTATCCGTCTTTAAGGCGACGGTGGAGTCATCTGCCGATACTCTTACGAACTATCGGAACCAATGAATGATGTTACAATCATTTTCAAACATTGATTTTTGATAATTGTAACTGTTAAATTTTTCCCTATATTACATAGTTTGCTTTTTTTACCGTGCCGTGTTGGTTACCCGTGGAGTAGAATAGGGCAACCCCATCTCCTCCTGTGGGTTTTGTAGAAGGTGAGCTATTGCCATCTTTCACCTCCGAAAGAAAAGCCTTTAGAGAGCCGAATCCGTCAATCAGAGGTTGTATTGGCTCGCAGTTCATACATTCTATGTAATTACAATGTTAGTATAATATAAGGACCATTAGTAGCTGAATCGGTGAGTCATCATATGCCGCTCGAAGCGAGCACATTACCATATATGGTCACAAAAACATTCAATTAATTATTTCTGTAAAGAACCTTAGGCAACACAAAAAAGTAGCCAGCAAATTCGAACATTATATTAATTGTCTCCGTGGCGTGGTCAGGAAACCTACGGACACACGTTTCGGAAGCTCGGGTTCGATCCTACCTCGAACTGGACATCGATTCGTCTTTTTGTGATTTATTTAATTAAACTAAAAAATCATAAAACTAAAATATCAGAAATAAAATACATAAACAAAGAAGAAACAAAGACCTAGACATTTACAAAAAGAAGGCGTGAATATCTGCTTAGACATAGATGATGATTCTAATATTACACATCGCTCTCGGAAGCCTCAACAATTACTCTCTTTGAGCGATGCTTCGATTAAGGATCTAAACCGAACCATCTTATTCGACACAAGTGCGATAAGCCTGCCGAATACATCGTTAAATGACAGCTAAACCGTATACGATCTCAAGGAAAAAATAGATAAACTTACTCAGGAATTAGCCATCGCACATCATGAGATTGATAATTTGAACTCTGAAAATTATCGCCTGTAATGTGACCTTAGCAAAAGTCAACAAATTGCTGATGTTTATAAAAATCTGGCTCATTCAGAAAGTCTCCAATTGACGCCGTTATCGTCACGCAATAAACAACGCAGGGCTCGCTATTCTACGCCTACAAAGTTCCATAACAGAATTCAGATGCTAAGCACAAACACAAATACAAATATGGACATCGGAAAAATACCCAGTGACACTATCTCTGATTTAGGTTTAGCTACAGCAACTGAGACACATGACCTCCTACCAAGTACAGACCCCTCTTTGAAAGCCCGGGCGGCACCTGAGTGCACGCGCTCTGTAGTTGCCAAACGCAAGATAATTATAATCGCCGATGACCAAGGACGAAATTTACAACGCACACTGCAATATCTGGTGGGCGAGGAATTCCTAGTGACATGCTACTGGAAACCCGGGGCACCGCTCCATCATGTACTAACTTCGGAACGTTGTTATATTGGCTCACTAAGCAATAGAGATTATGTTGTTGTTTTGGGTGGTATACATGATAGGTCACCATGTAATTTTAGCATTTGTGTTAGCAACTTTCTATGTTTAACTAGAAATACGAACGTGGTATTTTGTGAGATTCCTGATAACAAACATCTGAATGAAAATAAATTAAATTATGAACTAAAATTACTTTGCTCCTAATTTGTAAATGTGTCTTACATTGATATGGGATTCAGTGCCATAATACCATACCATGGTAATTATACCCGAGTTATAGGAGGGCATGTGCTAAAGGAAATCTTAAGATTAGAATATCTATGTAAGTTTAACGATTATGAACGTAACAGACAAAAACATGTGACTAGTCCTCTCGTTAATGGTAAGAAATCGTACATTTCAGTAAGTACACAAACACCTATAGAACATTTACACGGCCAGTCGGATCATGATGGGGATAGGGATGTCTTGTCTAGTCAACCTACTGATTTTTTTCGTGAACACTAAACTAAACTTGATGCATCAGAATATTGATGGCTTAATGACTAAATCGGATTTACTTACTTTAATCCTTGATAAACTTGAAGCTGATAAAAAGCAGATTGGGGTACTATGTGTTACTGAGCATAATTTATTAAGGGAGGATATAATGGTTATTAAATATTCCCAATTATAGGCTAGGTTCTATTTTCTGTAGAAAAAACCGCAGGGGTGGCTCTTGTGTCTTGATTCATAACTCGCTATCATTCAGCCCGTTAAAAGGATTAAACGAATTCGGCATAGAAGGTACTATGGAATGTTCAGGGATCGAACTTCCGTATCATGAAATCATAGTAATCTGTGTATATAGGCCACCTAGAACAAGTGCTGAAGACTATGAGGCATTTTTCAATGCATTTAATTCTCTAATTAGTCGTTACATATATGGTAGAAAGAAATTGATAGTATGTGGTGATTTCAACATCAATACACTCGTTAAAAGTTATGAATCTGATGAGTTCTCGCATACCTCACAATCCTTTAACCTTAAAATTGTTTTCAATGAACCTACACGACCGGAAAGTGGTAAATGTATAGATAATTTTTTATCTAATATACGAGGTAGTCACCATGAGATCTTAGAGTTTGCGTTATCGGATCATACTGCACAGTTATTACAGATTGCAATTTTTATTGTATAATTATTTTGAACGTAAACATTTGCTGGTTGATGAGCAATCAGGCTTCAGAAAAAATAGAGATATAAATGTTGCTATTTACAAATTTCTCAGAACAGTCATGACTGAAATAGATAATAAAAGTCAAGCCTGTGCTCTCTATATGGACCTATCGAAAGCTTTCGATTATGTGGACCATCAAATTCTAATAGATAAACTAAATGCCTATGGTGTAAGAGGAAACATACTCGATTTGATAAAATCTTATCTTAGAGATAGAAAGCAATCCACCCAAATCTCAAAGCTATGTCCTATTGAAAAAACGATGGTCAGTTACTTTTCGGAGCAGCAGGACGTTGTGTTTGGTGTCCCTCAAGGCAGTGTACTGGGACCACTTTTGTTTATTATATACATAAATGATTTTCCCAAGGCATTGCACCATGAATCAGTACTTTTTGCTGATGACAGCACCATATTATTTAAAGGTAACAATAAAGAGGAGATTCAGCACCAAATTAACGATACTCTGTGCACTAGTGTAGATTGGTTCAATCGTAATAACTTAAAAATAAACATTAATAAGACCAATTTAATGACTTTCAGCAATAGATTAAATAAACTAATTAATTTAGAAATACAGCATAACAATAAGGAGTTTGTGTTCAAGAATTAACCAGTACGCTTACGCTCTCCATAAACTTTCAAAAACTACAAGTACATCTACGGTCCTGACCGCCTACCATGGTTAAGTTGCTTCAATGATAAGGTATGGCATAATTTTCTGGGGCAACGCTACAGACGTAGAATATGCATTTAAAGCTCAAAAAAATGCGTAAGAGCTATTTGTAATATATAATCAATAGATAGTTATCGACCCTTCTTTGTAGGACTGAACATCCTGACTCTGCCATGTGTCTATATTTTAGAAACTGTACTATTTGTGAAGAGGAATGCTCATATGTTCGAGAAATTAACAAGCATTAGACTTAATTTAAAAATATGTATACCTTCCAACTCCACAGCTTACTTAATTAAAGTATTTTCTGCATGGCTCCCAGAATATATAACCACTTACCTAAGTCAATTCTAGAGGAACCTAACTATAAAATTGTCAAAAGTCTACTAAAGAAATTATTGTTGGAGAAGTGTTATTATTATGTGGAGGATTATTTACGTGATCAGCTGTGATAGACAAATGTACTGACATTCAATGTAGAATTAGTTTATTGATGTTGACATGTACTATTTAAATTGTGATGATTCCCATTGACGTTGTATAACGAGTATTACATTATTACTAATTGTGTATCCCTTAACCTCTATATTATGGACATGTTATAAAATTTATAGTAGAATTAGTTTATTGTCATGTACTTTTGACCTTCTATTGACACCCACATTGACATTTTTATATTATTTTAATTTTGTATTTCCTTGACTTCTACGGACGTAAAATTGCATGCCGCAAGGCTAAATATAGTGTACCTAATTGTATGAACATAACATCTCATATATCTATATTTGTAATTATATGAAAAAAATAAATAAATAAATAGTAATTCGATTTCAGCAAGCAGCAAAGTCATTATCATTTTATAGGCGTTCTGATATCAATTCGAAAGAAGTGGCAGATGAGATACTAAGGATTAGAAAAACAATAAACCCGAAACTCGAGATATTACTAGGTCAAGAAACTCCTAATGGTAAGCAGAACGCAAAGTCTCTGGTAAGATGTTCACCAATAAAGACACTCAATGTAACAAAAATGGCCCTCAGCTTGATGGCCTCTTCAGTTTTTTTTATCGTGCGATAAATCCCCACGGATACCACCCCCACGGAGCCGGTGGAGGTGGTTATGTCGGACTCGAACCGACTAAAACGCACGCCGTCTTGGATCCTTGGTTGCCGGAGGTGAGATTGTCAAAAGCATATCTCTCGCACAATGGCCTCTGTAGTTACATTTTCATGCCCCGCTTAAAAGACCCGGGACTGTAGGAATAAGGAAACACGTGTGCTGATAAAGAATTCCCAGACTTTAAAACGGTAAGCAAAAAAAATAGTTTCTCTTTCGAAGATTTGTTTCTTACACCAAGTAGATTATTATAATAAACTAGCTTTTGCCCGCGACTTCGTTTGCGTTACGTTTGGAATAGAAAAGTTTTAGAACACACTGCTTCCGCGACCCAGATAAAGTTCAATAAACTTCTGTGAGCCTGGTACTGGTAATACAAATATACCAGGGTAACAGAAACACTCAAAACGTTGATATGAGAAAAATAAAAGGGCTTTTTTTAGGTTTTCCTGGCAATTATTCGAATTTTTCTCACCTTTTAAACTTTCCCTAGACCTCCACGGACATTAAATTTCAAGACCAAGATAAGATAAATCCTGTCTGCCGTTCTCGTGTTTTAGCGAGACTAACGAACAGCAATTGATTTTTATAATATACATAGATAAAATATCTTATTTGACTCAAAATTTCTTACAGATCCCGAAACATCGGATAAATTGATAGATAAAGTCGACACGAATAATGAAAAAGAACACTTGTCTGCTTGGCGTTACTTGTGTAAGTTTTCAAATCTCATCAGGGAGTATTATTTTGCTTGACATTGAGTTACTAGTACACTTATAACGAAAGAAGACGGTAGATTTGAACTGGTTATACAAAATATAGAAGTGAAAAACTAGACCTAACTTAAATGTGTCTGCTATGATGAACGCACATGGTTACAAAATGATTTGCCACTCAAACGTTGTGATGAATCATAATTTATCTGATGACAGATTGTATAGATATAGTATAGATACATTCTGTCCTCAGATAAATCGAGATTCAGGCTTAGTGTCATTCTAGAATACGGACCTGAATGTATTTGTTTCAAGAGAATAATAAATTCATAGTAATTTAACTAATTCTTTGCCAGTGAAATCAAAGTCATCAAAACGTATCCTCGCGACGATTCTAACCATGATAGCCCTGACCATTTTTATGGGAGGCAGTGTACTGGACGTTTATGCTGAACCATTGTTTGCTGCAGCAGTACCATCGATGTCTGCCAATCGGTGTGCTATTTTACTTGCTGTTGACTCTTTGATTGGAATTCTAATGAGCATGTGCATAATAGACAAGTATGGAAGAAAGGTGAGAAAAAAAGTATTTTTCCATAATTTTTCCTTCTCCAATAGCAGATAGATCATGTTTACCTCGGTAAAAATAAATTCGAATGCTCAAAATGTGCTCTATATACGCAGTACACGTTTTTAGAGTAGCCGCGTGGTTCCCGGCAGAACAGAATTTGGGCCGCCTTCTCATGCGGTGTCGTAAAGGCGACTAAGGGATAGGGCTGTTTAACAGCAGACAGATATATACAGTCCAGACTCAGCCTCAAATATAGGCTCGAGTCAACAATAGTGCCCGGAATATTATGGCAATAGGCTGACCCACTATTGCATGGAATCGATTACTATTATTGGTGAAATATGAGTATTAATTCACCTCTACCTAAACCTTCGGGGATAAAGGAGTGATTATATGTATAGACCAAGGGATGTAAAAATGAAAAAAGCTGATATTTTGACGGGTGAGTTTTCGACTGAAAATTAGGGTGTTTTTTCGATATTAATTCAAAATAAGGTGAAAAAATAAATATTTTTAATCAAATAAATTACAGCGTATTTGGGACATAAAAAGGTAAGTTTTCACCAAATTTCGTTAAAAAACAAATTGTAAAAGATAAAAATAAAAAACCAAAAAATTGGTTTTTTGAATATTTCACATAAATTTTGAGGTTATGTGAAAAAAGTGTAAATACAAAAGTTTTAGATCTTTTTATTACCTACAACTTTGCCATTTGACTTTTTTCGATAGGACTTTTAGTTTTGCCGGAAATCGAGAAAAACCGTTTTTTACCCTTAAAAACTCACCCCCATCCCCTTCCCGACCTCAGATCGCCCGTAAATTATTTTTCCTTTCATTTTTATAAGATTCCCCTCCTTTTCTAATGGGTTTCATCCTACTACTATTTTTTTTGGTTTTAAAAATTATCGACCCTGGTCTAGTATGTTTGTATGTATGTACGTTTTTTGGGTGTCTTTTGAGGATAGCACGGGGAACTACGATGGTGGACGAGTTCAAATTCGCCAAGCATTATTTATTACAAAACAAACTATGCGCGCCCGGGTCTTGAATGGTTTTTATACCTCGGTATATATACGATTTTAAGAACATAAAAACGGTTTTTAAGATCAACAACCTGCGATTGATGCTTCTGGCATTACAACATAAGCTAAAGTAACAGCTATTCATTTGGTTAGCGCTATCTACTTATTTACGAGCTTAGTTCTAGTAAAAAATGAGACTGTTTAAATTTAAAGAAACTACAGACTATGAACTTTCTATTTTTGGACTATTATATAGTTAGACTTATGGATTAGACTATTGTATACTATTCTATAGTTGGACTTTAACTACTGTACCAAACCTTGGGTATGTGCACGGCAAGGCGGGGGTAGTATTTACTGACTAATCTAACGTCAACGTCAGATTTGGTCCATCCACCGCCAACACTCATGGCGGTATCTCGCTCGCTTTCGACTCTTTCTTCCTTTTTCCTTACCTTGTCTCTTGCCAAACTACGAGCACCTAGGTTGTGGTATAGCGACCGGTCTATACCTACATTTGCATAATAATTGTTATTTTTCATCTCTCATCAACAGTTCATCTTTATGACGTCATCAATAACAGCTGCGATTTCCACGGGCTTACTAGGAGTACAGTTGCAGTTTCACTTTGCCCCTAGCTGGTTTACAATAGCACTCATTTATGTGTACAGCTTTGTGTATAATGGTTGTGTTGTGATACATAATGTACTGTCATCTGAGGTATTCCTACCTGAGGTATGAATTCAAATATTCTTCTAAAAGAAAAGTTAAATTGGGAATAAGTAGTTATTTTATTGGAATCAATTTCGATATTTTGATAAGTCCCAAATTCAATAAATTATTTATTACATTGATCAAAGGCATTTGGTGGAACTTCTTGTACTCTGTATAATATTTTATTATTGAACCTGACCGGTTTCATTTATTATATTATATTCAAAGGCTTAACAGTTTTAAAACATTCCAATTTCTAAACACGATATGCACCAATTTAATGAATTCAGCCAAAGTTTTAAAACTTACAGAGCGGCTTACTTGAAAAATTACTTCTCATTGCTGATATGGAATTTGCGAATACATCAAGAAAAACGCTCGAACCCGTGATCTATTCCTTTACAGGGGAAATGCCTTAACCACTAGGCCACCGAGCCACACCCGAAAAGATTCAAATGTCCCTTGTATATTTTATTCATCTTTTGCCTTCATCTTTCTATCCGCCCGAGCGATTAACTTTTTTCTGATGTATTCGATTTCTCTAGTTAGCATACTGAGGCCCGTATTCTAGAATGACACTCAGCCTGAATCGCGATTTATCTGAGGACAGAATGTACAGGCCATAATGTCAAACTATCAATCTGTCTATACAATCCGTCATCAGATAAATCGTTATTCAGGCTGAGTATCATCCTAGAATACGGACCTTAATGCTTTAAAAAAACATTCAAATGAATTGAAATCTCACCGGTTTTTAATTCAAGTTTTTAACTTTTCAGGTTCGTAGCATCTGCAACAGTTTCTGCTATGCCTTTCTTTGGATCTTCGTTTTCATCAACCTTTTCATCTTCAATCCGTTAGTTGAGTCCATGGGCCTTGGTTTTGTGTTCTATATATTTTGTTTCATGTGTATCACTGCCGCGATCTTCACCCACTTCTATTTACCAGAAACTAAAGGTTTACCAGTAGATGTTATTCAGGTACAGTTCTTGAAGATATCTGGGTTTAAAAGAGGGAAGTAGTATTTTATTTTTTTAGTTTTTTATTTTCCTAAACTGTTATTTTATTAAAGCAAATTATATAGTATAAATTATTGCAAGGTGTTTATTTCAAGGATATTCTAAGCTTTTTGATAAAAATCACTTAAGGCCGGGTTGCGGTGCGACGACCGTACTCTTCGCATTGCTAATATAAAATCCGCCCGAGAGAGAGGGAGAGAGAGAGAGAGAGAGAGAGAAGGAGAGAGAGAGAGAGAGGGAGAAAGAGAGCGAGAACTTGAATGCAGCGATTTAGAGAGTTTAATGTTTCTTCAAGATTTTGGGAAAAAAATATCTGTGTGATAAAATATAACCTTACCAATCCCTAAATATTTCTACGCTCTATGTTTAATACAAACTTAGATATTATTTGCTAATGGCGTTTTAGTGTAAAACGTGATTGAAATAGTGATTAGGAATTTGGAGCATTTTAGCGCCATGTTTGACGCAAATTTCTATCGTTGCAAATATTATGAATCGTTGAATGAATTTTACAGCATTTTGTATGCTAACTTATACAAATCGAATACATAGGGAAAAACAATCTTTTCCATTTTGTTAGTAAATTATTGTAAATAAAGAATTGTTAATGATTTGATTAGATTTATTTTATTTTTAACCCCCGACGCAAAAACGACGGGGTGTTATAAGTTTGACGTGTCTGTGTGTGTGTGTGTGTGTGTGTGTGTGTGTGTGTGTGTGTGTGTGTGTGTGTGTGTGTGTGTGTGTGTGTGTGTGTGTGTGTGTGTGTGTGTGTGTGTGTGTGTCTGTGGCATCGTAGCACCCAAAGGGATGAACCGATTTGGATTTTTTTTTTGTTTGAAAGGTATATTAGTCGGGAGTGTTTTTAGCTATGTTTGAAAAAAATCGGTCCAAGATGGCCACCGCCACAACATGTTGAAATACATATTTCTTTATAATTCCCTCAATATGGATATCAAATGAAAGAGCTTGACTAGTAGATCAATTTAAAAATTATAAAATAAAAATTAAATTACAAATTTAAAAAACCCCCGTCACAAAATCACCAAAAAGTTGAAACTTTTTGGTGATTTTGTGACGAGGGTTTTTTAAATTTTTAATTTAATTTTTATTATATTATTACCCACTAAAATATGTACCTAAATATCAGTAGCATAATGTAATGTCAGATCAGTTGTATTTTCTTTTTTTTCGTTTTGGGTCAAGTTTTATTGGTTACAAGGGTTAACAGAAAAATCGTGAACCAAGGTAATTTTTTTTAATTTTCTCTTCAGTAATAAAATTGTAGATTGTCTAAAAAAATACTATGAGACTGAGCGTAACTTGTGCGTTTAATCAGCTATCCAGAAAGGAAATAATATTAATAGAATAAATATATATTATTTCCATTATGATATTATCACTTATCAAGAAAAGTGAGGTTTAATGAAGAGGCGTCACGTTGTCAGAAATGGACTTAGAGTATGTTTCGAGAGCAGGTCCCCGGCGCAACATAACCGAAGGTAGCGATAAACCGTCCCCCCGGCCATTGGTAGCTCGCTTTCTAAGGCGGGACAAGCGTGATGAGTTTCTTCAAAAGGCAAAATCGCGTAGGATATTAAATTCGAGTGATATTGGAATAAGTGGACCGAAGCAAAACTTTTATATAAATGAGAGACTGACTAGAGAGAACCGGTTGTTATTTCGTGACACTAGACTATACGCAAGACAAGCAGGATTTAAATTTTGCTGGACGACTAAAGGCACCATATTCATTAAACGCAAGGAAAATACTGGAGCAATCCGGATTGGCTCAATCAAAGACCTTGAAAGCCTCACAACAGGATGACTTGGACCTGGCATCTCCACTGCTCACCATAGAATCTTATAGCACGTTGTATTCTTTTTTGTTCTTGTCTCTCACACTTTATATAATTGTTACTGCAATTTCATTGAACCACCAATTGTTACAATACAAACACGCACTTTCACAATCCTTACATATACCTACAGATAGTCGACGACGACCACAGTTTGCTGTTACTCTTGTTGGTAATTCTTTATTAAAGTTAATATGTAACTAAAACAATGATTGATATTAACGTTATTCGAGATATCGATTCTTCAACGGCAGACTGTCCCGTCGTTGAAACACCTGAACAATGTCATGATTGCATACCCAATGCATACAACTTGAGAATTCTAACGTTTAATATTAGAAGCATACAGAAAAATTTCAATAACTTCTTAGTAACTTTTTATCGTTTAAATTTGGATATCGATGTGATCGTTCTTACGGAATGTTGGTTGACAGATAACTTAACACTACAATCAATCGATGGGTATACAACCTATCGCACTACAAAGTATATAAACCAAAATGGGGGGGTCGTAGTCTTTGTTAAAAATATATGGAACTGCGCAGTGACTGAGCCAAATTTTGAGGATGCAAACTGTTTATGCGTTGATGTCCCTAATAAATTTACAATTCTGGGAATATATCGTTCAGCTTCTGCTGTGAGTACTGATTGTTAAAGGCAGCTCTTTGGTGAACAATATGAACACGTTGAATTTATATGGAGCTTCTTTATTTCGTTACAAGTAGGTACATTATACTGGCTGGTACACGTACAGTATTTAGCGCGCACGTCGCGCGTCGTGTCGTAAAGGAGAATGGCCGAGACGAAGCGTCGCCCGCGCCGCGCGGTCACCCGCCCCCTCTCGTCCCGCGCGCCGCCGCCGCAACGCGCTAGTGTTGTGCGTTAACATCCTCCCCCCCCCTTGAAAGTACAGCTTTCAAGAGGTTCCTGGGATACTATCAGTAAAGGAGATAATCTGGAGATAGCTCTTCGGAGGATTCCCTTTTTTGTACAGACATCGACGACTCTGGTGACGCTATCTTCACCGGGATAAAGTTTCACAATTCGTCCCATCAGCCATTGCAAGGGGGGCAATTGGTCATCCTTGACCAAGACGATGTCGTCGATGTGCAGGTTCTGGCCCTTTTTGCGCCACTTCACTCGCTGTTGCATGTCCGACAGCACCTCTTGCGTCCACCTTTTCCAGAATTGATGTCGCAGCCTCTCCAGTAGTTGATACCGGTTGACCCGAACAGGCTCGGAGACTGATGTAGGGTCCGGTAAAGCCGTCAAAGGTCTTCCAATCAGGAAGTGCCCAGGAGTGAGGGGTGTTAGGTCGGACGGATCCGAAGTCAAGCATGTTATTGGACGCGAATTTAGGATTGCCTCAATTTGCGCAAATAAGGTAGACAATTCTTCAAAAGTTAAGCTAGTGTTACCCGCAATACGTCGGAGATGGAATTTAGCCGCCTTAACGCCCGCCTCCCAGATTCCGCCGAAGTTCGGTGAGTACGCAGGACTAAATTTAAAATCAACGGCCTCACTGGCCGCGTACGCACAAATAGGTTGGTCATTTTGTTTAACTAATCTAGCTAATTCATTACGTGCTCCCACGAAATTTTTGCCATTATCGCAGAAGATGGTTCGAGGTTTGCCGCGACGAGCAATAAACCTACGCAAACATAAAATGAACGCATTAGTACTAAGTTCGCTCACCACCTCTAGGTGAACCGCTTTGGTACAGAGACATACGAATATACATAGGTAACACTTAGTGGTGCGTGAACCGCGACCTTTGCGACTCGATATCAAGAATGGGCCTGCAAAATCAGTTCCACACGTTTCGAAGGGTGGTGCTGGACGCACCCGAGGGCTGGGCAAGTTGCCCATTAGAGGCTGAATTGTTTGAGGTTTGCACCTTCTGCACGTAATGCAATTAAAGACTGTTTTTGAACTCAGCGTTCTGCCACCAATTGGCCAAAAACGTTCACGAATAGAACTTAATAATTGTTGTGGGCCGCAATGAAGCAACCGCAAGTGTTCGCTTTTAAATAAAAGTTTGGTTAGAGGGTGCCTGGAGTCAATTAGCATAGGATGAATTTTGTTGTGTGAACAATGGGATGCATTTTGTATACGACCTCCTACACGAAGTATACCATTATCATCTAAGAACGGATTTAGAGACAAAATGTGAGACTTCGAGCTCACTGATTTAGTTGCAGACAGTGATTGTATCTCAGCTGAGAACGATTCCTTCTGCGACTGCTTTACTAAGACCATTAATGATTGCTGCAATTCATTTAAGGTAAGTCCAGGTTTCAATTTATATACTTTACTACTGTTTGCTGATTTTAGAAACCGTAAAACGTATGCCATTACTCTTTGTAGAGTACTAAAATTTGAAAACCTTTCAAATGGTACTATGCTTGACTGGTATTGTATTTTAAGACTTATTTTCATTTCAGGTAGTTCGACTTGAGAGACAACAGATGAAGGCCAATGCTGTTCAGACATCGTCAAGAAAGAAGGGCCGTACCACCAGAGGGCGCTACCATGAAGCCGCTGAGGCGAAACTCCACGGGACGCCAGATCAGCTGGATTGACCTCAGTAGGCACGTGACGCCATGACGACGCATCAGACAGTTGGCGTATCTCTTGAATCCTGTTACAAACGAAGGTTTTAAGTGTTTTTGGATGAGTTTTGATCCATCCCAGCACAATCGTGAGTCCGACCAAAACAAGGACCTAGAAATTGGTACTTTAAATGATTTCAGTGCTTTAGAATGAAGTCTTGCACCAAGGAGTGCTCCTAATAACTCCAGTCTAGGTATAGTCATTTGTGGTTTCAATGGTGCTACCCTTGATTTTGCACATAATAGTTTAACTTGACTGTTAGACTTAATATAGAGACAAGCAGCATAAGCCTTTTGTGAGGCATCCGTGAAACAATGAAGTTCAATATCGAGTGAATTTTCTGATAAGACACATCTAGGTATTTCGATTTTCGACAAATAAGAGAGATTATTAAAAACTGATTCCCACAATAATTTTATCTCATCGGGCACAGGTTCGTCCCAATCAGATTTCAAGCACCACAAATCCTGTAAGATAAGTTTCGGTGTAATGGTACATGCTGACAACAATCCTAGTGGATCAAATAGTTTACTTGACAATGAGAGAATGTTACGTTTTGTTATTTTTTCTGGAATTTCAGACTTTGTAGAAAATTGTAAGACATCACTGGTAGGTGCCCATTTTAGACCCAACACTGTGGACTCTTTGGAAAAATCTTGTACGTGATTGTTTATAGGAATATCCCTAAAGATTTCGGGAACATTTGTACGGAACTTTCGCAATGGAAAACAACCTTCATCTAGTTTCTTTACCACACCGCTAACTATTGATTTCAGTTCATCTTTTGAGCCACAGCCGGTGTTCAAATCGTCGACGTAAAAATCGTGACGTATTACGTTGGCAATTCTTTCATCTGAACATTCATTAGCAAGCTCAAACAAGCAACGCGTACTCAGGAACGGAGCCGATGCAGTACCGTACGTCACGGTGTTCAATTGAAGAATTCTCAAAGGTAGTGACTCGTCCTCTCGCCACAGAATAAGCTGCAAACGACGTTGAGACTCGTCAATGGTTATTTGTCTGTACATTTTTTCAATGTCTCCTGTAACAACATATCGATTTAGACGGAATCGCACAAGGATTGAAAACAAGTCATCTTGTATTGTTGGACCTACCAGCATTAAATCATTCAATGATTTACCAGAAGACGTTTTAAATGATGCATTAAACACGACTCTCAGTTTTGTTGTTTCGCTTTGTTCACGGAGAACTGCATGATGAGGGATATAGTACCCAAATAAAGGACGAGAAACCTCAGTTAAGTGACCTAAGAGTTCATATTCGTGTAAAAATTCGACATATTGTTGTCTGACAACGGACTTTGCTAAACGTTTTTCTAAATTATAAAAGCGCTTACGTACAATGGGGTATGAACCACCAAGTAATTCTTCCGGGGAATCACGCAGCGGAAGTTTAACACAAAACCTGCCATCTGGAAGACGTTTATAATTTTTAACAAAGTGAGCTTCACATGCTTCTTCCTCTTTGGACAATAATTTTGTAGATTGTGGAAGCTCTTCAACTTCCCAAAACTTGGCAAGAGATTCCTTTATCTCTTGGGAGAAGTTGCATTGAATTTGACGACTACTATTAATATTACTTCCTATAGGACCAGCCACCAGCCAGCCAAATTTGGATTCTTGCAACGTTGGATGATTTGGACCCAACTTAATTTGATTGGACATGACAACATCCCAGAACACGTCAGCCCCCAGCAATATATTTATTTCTGAAGGTTGGAAGAAACTTGTATCTGCTAGTTGAATATTAGGTGGTAGATTTAACTTGGATACATCAACTGGAACATTGGGCAAATTACTCGTAATTTGAGGGATTATCAAACAGCTGACATTAATAGAAAAATCGTTGTTACGAGATCTAACCTGAAGGTCACACATTCGAACTGTGCTCGTTACAGTGTTATTAACGCCATGAACTGTGATAGGATTGGTGCGAGAAGTAGCTATCTTCATTTTCTTTTGCATTCTTTCAGACACGAATGACGACTGGCTTCCACTGTCAAGCAAAGCCTTAGCAGAGAAAGTTTTATTATTTTTGACATCTACTAAGTCAACTTCGGCAGTGCATAATAGCACTTGGTTTGGTACCATGGTAGACAACGTTATGCTCGAAGACGAAGGCTGATTGGAAGAATTCTCAACAAGTGCTGGCGATGAGGGTGAGTGATTGTGATTGTCCCTATCCTCACCCTGCTGATGCAACAAAGAATTATGCCTTTTCTTGCATAATTTGCAAGGACCCAAACGACAGTGCGAAACATTATGGCCAGAACGGAGACAATTTTGACAGAGTTTATGTTTATTTACTAAAGAAATCCTATCATCTAATGACATGCCTTTGAATTTATCACACAAAAACATGAGATGACTTTGTTTACACACAAGACATTTTTTAGAACTAGAATCATTATTAGTATTGACAAAAGACTTTGTAGTTTTGGTTGAATCCTTTACATTTCCATTACTTCTTTCAGCTCTGCTTGAATCATTGCGACTATACTGAATAGTTTCAAGAACATCAGCCCGACCACGAAGGAACTCAAAGAAATCAGCAAGTTTGGGTGACAACTGTAAAGTATTTCTGTGTTCTTCCCATTTCCTACTAGTGGCGCCATCTAGTTTCGATGCCATAATGTAAATGATCAATGTATACCAATGCGCAACAGGTTCACCCAACTCTTCCAAAGCACGTAAATTTTTTGAATAATAGTCAACCATATAGCGAATGGATTTATAAGACTCTTTAGAAATAGATTCAAAGCAGAATAAAGCTTTTGTATGATTATTGACAAGTATTCTCTTATTGTTAAAGCGATCACACAGTGTGGACCAAGCTAAGTTGTAATTAGACGAAGTGAAACTAACAGACTTGATGACTACAGCAGCTCCACCTTCCAGCGAATTTCGCAGATAGTGAAACTTGCTTATTGTTGGCAAGGATTGATTATTATGTATCAGTGACTCGAAGGTATCCCGGAACTCTAACCACTTTAAATGATTACCATCGAAAGTGGGTAAATTAATGGTTGGCAATCTGACCTGTTGGTTACAATTGCGATTACTACATGATCCTGATCCATGACAGGAACCTTCACTATTATTTGGAGTCTCTGATTGTTGGGATTTACTGAAAGTTTCTATAATATTTTGAGCTACAGCTGTAACTTTACAAAAACTAGTCTCAATGAAGTCACGCTCCTCCATTTGAGAATCAATATCGGACGCTAAACATTCTATTTTGTTTTGAATAGTATCAAATGTAGGCAACAATTCTTGCAATCGAGTTAATTTTATCTGTAACTCTCCAATAACAATGCTATTTATTTCTTCGGAATCACGTTTACTTATGCTATCGACATATTTTTGAAAGAGAGTGAGTCTGGCCTTAATAGTGCCTCTTTGATGATTAAGTTCTTTGAGGCTTTCTTTAGGATCCGTTTTACCTACTACTTCGTCCATAAATAATTATAATAATGGCAATATGAGAGCACGCAACGAACCAACCAGAGAAACAAATTAGTAAACAAAGTAAAAAAGTTATCTGACCGTATAGGGCCGCCGCAATGTACTGCAAAGCGGCAATGTACTTCAAAATGACCACCTACTGCACCCGACGACGGCACAGTGACTCGCTGATTCTCGCTTACGACGACTCGTAACTCGTAGCTACTCGTAGTATTATTACCTCTTGTAGGTATAACCTTGCGGAATCTGGAAGTCGGTCGTTTTGACAGCGAACCTGGAATTAATACGGGTAACGAATGAATGAATGCAATTTTAATTTGGTCGGGTTATACGGAAACCTCGAGAACTTTATTTTGTCTAAGACAGTGGTTCTCAAACTTTTTAAATGACGGAACCCTTTTGGGAAGCAAAATATTTGATGGAACCCTACAAAAAAACAATTATTTTTATAAGTGTATTCTTTATTAATCAGCATAATAAAAGTACAATGTATCAGTTACTAATTATTATTTACTTCACCACTTGGTAAGGACAATAATAGAAAACATTAAAAAAGAAAAAATCTAACTAGTGGGAGGTATGAAACTGTTTTTTATTTTTCATCAATTGCTTGATATCAGGTTTGATGGAAGAAAGTTGGAGTCTCATATCAGCTTCGGCGTCCAGTCTATTGCGATATTTTGTTTTCGTGGCTGCGTAGGTAGAGAATCCTGTTTCGCACAAATATGTAGTTGGAAACGGGAGAAGAATATCCAGAGCCATTTGGCCAAGCATTGCATATTCATCTTGGATTCTGCACCAAAAATCATTAAGAGGCGTCGTTTTGAACAATGACTCCATACTTGTGTCTGATGACATTTCTAAAAGAGATTCATATATCTCATTTGACATGTTTTCAGGCTTTTCCAAGTTGGGTAAAAAAGGATTATGAATCCAGGAGTTCACTTTAATTTTTGTATTGTGTTCTTCGGGAAAATACTTTTCAAAAGATGCGCGCATCGAACTGAGATATTGGACCAATTCTTCAAACACATTATCTTCAAACATTTCTGAGTCGTTTTCGCTAACAAACTCACTGAGTAACGTAAAACTTTCTATTTCTTTCTTACCAATGCTAATGATCCAAAAATCTAATTTTCTTTTAATAGCAGTTATTTTATTATAGGCCTGAAACACTGTTGTCTGTTTACCTTGCAACGATAAATTTAATTCGTTAAGTTTTTGAAAGATATCCGCCATAAAAGACAATCGGAACAACCAAGTTTTATCATACAAACGGTCCTTCAAATTAAAAGAAGTATCTGCTGAAAGAAACATTTGTAACTCGGCTCTAAGTTCAAATAGCCTTGTTAAAGTTTTTCCCCGAGACAGCCATCGCACTTCTGTATGGAGCAGCAGTGTTTTATGTTTGCTGCCATAATCTTCACACAATAATGAGAACAATCGGGATTGTAGTGGTCGTGATTTGATAAAATTAATTATTTTTACCGCTTCATCCATAACTAATTTTAGATTAGACGGCATTTGCTTCATCGCAAGTGCTTGTCTATGCAGAATACAATGACTGGAACTACAATTAGGCGCTTTATTTTTCATTCGTGACACTGCTCCTGCTGTTTTACCTGTCATCGCCTTGGCCCCATCTGTACAAATGTCAATGCAATTGTTCCAACTGAGATTATGTTCTTCAAAAAATATATTTATTTTATTAAAAATTTCTTCCCCGGTAGTGTTTGTAAGCAGCGATGAACACATAAGCATGTCTTCTTCAAAAGAACTTTTATATGGATATCTCACAATAACCAGCAGGATAGCCAAACCAGCGACATCAGTCGACTCGTCCATTTGCAAAGCGAATCGTGTATTTTGTAGACGTGTAACTAGTTCTTGTTTGACGTAGCTTGCCAGATCATGGATTCGTCGTGAAACAGTATCGTTTGATAGCGGAACAGTAGAAAGATGCTTTGCAGATTTTTCATCAAGCATACATTTTGTTATGTCTAATAAACATGGTTTTATTAATTTCTCAGCGATAGTGTGCGCTTCACCTGCTTGTGCAATGCGATAGCTAACTAAATATGATGCCTCCGTGGCCTTTTCGTTGGTAGTTTGTGTTACATGCATCATATTTTTTTGACTTTCTAATAACTGATCTTTTTTGCGAACAAAAAATTCTTTATTCTTGTCTTTAGTCTCGGGGTGTACGGTTTCTAAATGTCGACACAATTTGGCAGGTGCCATGGAACTATTAGGAAGCAGTTTACTACAGAGCATGCAGAGAGGTAAGCCGTTGGAATCAACAAATCCGAAACTGATATAAGATTCATCATACTTCCTTTTTTTCGTCTTTGAAACCGTCGAGCTTGACGTCGTGGCACTCGTGGCATCATCTTCTGGATCGGTGATTGCTAAATTCTCCGCGCGCATTGCTTTTGAACATTCAGCGTCATTAGAAGATGTTGTTGGAACACGTTTAACACCTTTAAGCCAACGTTCCATTCTTCTTTATTTATAATGTTACAAGTCAGGATAGTGGGGTTTAAATAATGCACAATCGTTACTGCGTATAAGAGACTAAATTTAGAACCTACAGGGAAGAAATGTATAAAACTGAGACAACAGAATACAGCAGGCAGTAAAACAATGAACACTAGTTTCTCGCTAGCGAGCTTGTAAGTAGGTAGTAACTTATCGCTCCGAACGCTAATCATCAACTGACGACGCCAACGCGCGATCGCCGCTTTTATACTTAGTCCTAGACTCGATCTCAAATATTCTCGAAAATACTCGAGTCGGCACCTTTGATAAACAAAAAGCAAAAATAAAAACAGAAATTTAAAAATAGCGTTGTAAACAATATCGACTTTATCCTTTGAAGTTAGAGACGAAAGTCGCTTGTTGACAACTATAGCGTCTAATTCAGAGGCGGCTTTTATCAAAGAGACTGAGCGCTTACAAGTATACTACCCGCTCGTTTTAAGTTTGCCGCTGGCGATAGGTATGAGTGTATGACGTTCGAAATTTTTTATTTAATTGTAACAATAAAAATTGTGTACGTTAGATATTTGGGTAAAACTATGACACATTATAAGTTTTGTTGTCACGTGGGGGAGGGTACGCGCATTCCACAGACCGGCAAACTTAGAGCGAACGCGTTGTACAAGTATAAAATTGTTGAGACCAAACTTATGAGATATTGTACCAGCTAATGTAACACAAGCTTATACAAATACAAATAAATAAATAAATAACATTCATAGCGTTTTGTCTCCGCGCGGCCGCGGAGTCCGCACAGCCGCGGAGCGACCAGAGAGAGGTGTTTTGATTTTTTTATTTCTAAATTCTTGCGGAACCCCGACAGAGGTATCACGGAACCCTAGGGTTCCGCGGAACACACTTAGAGTATAGCTGGTCTAAGACAAAATAATAAAGTTTTACGTATTTAAGTAGTTGTTTTACAACTGAAATAATTAATAATTAAACACTGCACATTAGTGAAATAGGTTACTGGCCTTCGACAGCCGGAAAAAATAGGTAACCTAGGACTTACAACAAGTCTTAGCACTTTGTGATTGTGAATGTAATTTTGTATGAATTATAGTGACATAATTAAGTAATTTGTTAGTAAAATGAAGTGGAATAAGCTACAGCTGCGTTAGTAACAGCTAGAAGTAGGTAGCTTAGGGCGTGGATTACACCTTAGCACTTCGTGGGCCTAGATTGTAGTAGGTAGGTACATGACCTAGGCTGTTTAGCAATAAATGAGTAGCAAACACTGATTGACGTGCGCAAAAACATAGATAGGTAAGTTGCAATGGAAGCAACGGTAAGCAAGGCCTATCACCACGCGAAAGTAGAAAATCATCGAAAGAACTGGAACCACGTGTTCGTTTTTTTTTTTTGAATGCACGAAATGCGTAGATAAGAACCACAAACCAAGGCAATCCTAACTGCGATCATGCGAGACAGTGAAAAGCAACTAAAACTGGGCTTACTTCCTTTTTGTATCACCGACGACGGCAAATACCTGTCCTTGTATCCACGTGGCCTCCTTTCCTTTGGTTGTATCAGTTACTTCCCTTGCGTTCCATCACGTCGGGGTCACCAATGTTAAAGGCAGCTCTTTGGTGAACAATATGAACACGTTGAATTTATATGGAGCTTCTTTATTTCGTTACAAGTAGGTACATTATACTGGCTGGTACACGTACAGTATTTAGCGCGCACGTCGCGCGTCGTGTCGTAAAGGAGAATGGCCGAGACGAAGCGTCGCCCGCGCCGCGCGGTCACCCGCCCCCTCTCGTCCCGCGCGCCGCCGCCGCAACGCGCTAGTGTTGTGCGTTAACACTGATAATTTCCTCCACTCACTTGATGCGGTTCATAGAAGTATCAAACGTTCTCCCTGTATAGTCGTGGCTGGCGACATCAACATAAACATCTGCCCTAACGATGTTGAAGAGGGTAGTAGCAACGAATATCTTTGCTTACTTGCTGAAATGGGTATGACACCGGCTATAACAATTCCAACGCGCAATGAAAACTGTTTAGACCACATCTGTGTTACATCTAAGTACGCCGTTTGCCCCGTAGTCTATAAAACAGGGATCACTGACCATGATATTGTCATTGCTGGAATTAAAACTAATAAAGACAAACCACGAGTGGAACCTAAAATCCTTAAAATTATTAATTACACTAACTTAGTATCCGAATTTAGGAATATAGACTGGTCAGAAATAACTAGTAAGACTTCTACAAATGAGGCAGTAAATTATTTCACAAGTATTTTTAATAAGACTTTAGAAGTAAACATCAAGCAAACTCTAGTCACGCGCTCTCAAAATATCTGGAGGCCGTGGATGTCACCGGGCCTTCTCAAATGCTCTCGAAATTGAGATAAATTACACAATATGGCGAGAAAGCGTCCAAATAACTTAGTTGCCCAAATAACATATAAACGCTACCGAAATTTCTATTTTAACTTATTAAAAAGGCTCAAACAAGAATATGAGAATAAAAAACTTCTTGAAAGTAAAAATAATCCAAAAAAGCTTTGGGAAACAATTAAAGAAATAACCTACACGTCTACTAGTCTACAAGCAATCTTTTTGAAATCACATCAATGCAGAATAGTGTAAAAGACTCCCTTGACCTTTGCAATACACATTTTTCGAATGTAGGGCAAAATCTAGCAAACACAATACTTGAGGAAATCCAAGAAACAGAAGCGTCCTTAGCAAGAAGAGCACGACAGTTGCACTGTCCGAGAGAATCGTTATTTTTGAAACCGACAGACGAGGCTGAGATAGAGGCAATTATAACCGATCTCAAAATGGACAGTGCCGCGGGTATTGACGGTATTAGTAATCGCCTAATAAAATTGTTAGCAAAATATATACTCGAACCGTTAACTTACATTTTCAATATAAGTATGTCGGAGGGCCTATTCCCGGATGACTGGAAGACGGCCGCAGTGACTCCTATATACAAGGGCGGTGAAAAATACAATTTAAATAACTACAGACCCATATCGTTACTCGGAGCGTTCTCCAAAATATTGGAGAAAATCGTCAATAGGCGAATTGTAAGTTTTCTGGAGAAAAATAAAATCCTTTCAAAAAATCAGTTTGGGTTTCGTAAAGGGAAATCAACGGAAAATGTCATTTCTCTCGTAGCAAATCAGGTATCTGACCATTTGGATAAGGGGAAGGCCTGTGTCGGAGTTTTTCTGGACCTAGCAAAAGCCTTCGATACAGTATCGATTCCTATCTTGCTGGCCAAATTAGAAAAGTCTGGCATCAGAGGGGTCACACTAGATTGGTTCCGCAGCTATTTGTCGGGACGCAAGCAGTGTGTCAAGATAGGAGCAAATGCAAGCGAACAAAAATTTATTAATTTTGGAGTTCCCCAGGGCAGTGTCTTGGGACCTACCCTCTTCTTGCTATATGTCAATGACATAACTTCCCTCAAATTGGACAATGCACATATCATCTGCTATGCCGATGATACTGCTGTGATTTTCTGTGGAGACGATTGGGAATCAGTTACAGATTCAGCTGAGAGGGGCATTTCGAGAATAGCTAAATGGCTTAGCCAAAACTTGCTGTCGCTAAACACTTCCAAGACGAGCTTTCTGTGTTTCCATAAAACTGCAGCCTCAGCACCTCGTTCAACTTCAGGTATTAAAGTACACACATGCAACTATCCTCAGCAACAAGTTTCCGGAACCTGTAACTGTAGTGTCATAACAAGAAAAATTAAAATTAAATATCTAGGTGTGGTGATAGATGACAGGTTAACTTTTGAAGACCATCTCAGGGCGACATCTGAAAGGGTACGGAAACTAATTTACCCAATAAAATATCTCCGAAGTGTGGCTCCGCTACCTTTGCTAAAACAAATTTATCTCGCAATCTGTGAGTCTCTACTTACCTGCTGCTTACTGCATTACCATTTGGGGTGGCTCTGCTGTTACTAAAATAATAATGCTGGAAAGAGCACAAAGATCCATCCTAAAAGTCATGCTACGTAGACCGCGATGATTCTCTACTGAGCTCCTTTACCAAGAATGCAACCTACTTAGCGTCCGAAAACTTTTTATCTTTAAAGCCACAATCAAAGTCCATGCAATGCTTATTCAATCATCCGAATACGAAACCATGCTCAGGAAAAGAGTCTTCAAAGTTCCAATACCTCAAGTTAAGACAGCATTTGCTACACGATCCCCTACGTTCCTGCACCCATTCCTCTATAACCGTTTAAATAAAAAATGCATAATTAAAAAATTTCGAATACATGAAGCCATGAAAAATATAAAAAACTGGCTTCATAAACTCTCCTACTCAGAAACGGAAGAATTTCTCAAAGTCTAGACACACACACACGCACACACACACACACACACACACACACACACACACACACACGCACACACACACGCACACACGCACACACGCACACACGCACACACACACAGACATCAGATAGCTACACTATCATACGCTCAACCCCACTCAATATGTAACAATTATTAAGTTGTAAAGTGATTATAGATTAATAAAGGTATAAAATGTATTACTTAGGTTAGATGTTTAGTTAGATAAACTACTTACATACAAATTCCTAAATGTATACAATGTTGTTCAGAGCTCTAAATAAAAAAAAACGGTAACTCATCATGTATGATTTCCACGATACAGAACATGAGTCTAGTGTGGAAATTATTAGAAATATTTCAACGAAATGGCTTTACAATATACTTTCTCCAATGTAAACTTTAAAAGAAAATTACCTGTAAACTGCTGTATGTATGTTGTTAAATAAAGAATTTATTATTTATTATAATAAGCGCGGGTAAAAATACGCCAATGACATTTTCATTACATAGGATCGGTACATCATTTGCACAAGGTCACCTGAGTCTGGAAATGCCAAATAATTGTCGTGTCGTGTTCTTGTACCTAATTTACTCATCTGCATTACTAAAATGTATGCACAGGTGAATAATATGCATATATTTTAGTAATGCAGATGAGTAAATTAGGTACAAGAACACGACACGACAATTATTTGGCATTTCCAGACTCAGGTGACCTTGTGCAAATGATGTACCGATCCTATGTAATGAAAATGTCATTGGCGTATTTTTACCCGCGCTTATTATAATAAATAATAAATTCTTTATTTAACAACATACATACAGCAGTTTACAGGTAATTTTCTTTTAAAGTTTACATTGGAGAAAGTATATTGTAAAGCCATTTCGTTGAAATATTTCTAATAATTTCCACACTAGACTCATGTTCTGTATCGTGGAAATCATACATGATGAGTTACCGTTTTTTTTTATTTAGAGCTCTGAACAACATTGTATACATTTAGGAATTTGTATGTAAGTAGTTTATCTAACTAAACATCTAACCTAAGTAATACATTTTATACCTTTATTAATCTATAATCACTTTACAACTTAATAATTGTTACATATTGAGTGGGGTTGAGCGTATGATAGTGTAGCTATCTGATGTCTGTGTGTGTGTGCGTGTGTGCGTGTGTGCGTGTGTGCGTGTGTGTGTGCGTGTGTGTGTGTGTGTGTGTGTGTGTGTGTGTGTGTGTGTGTGCGTGTGTGTGTGTCTAGACTTTGAGAAATTCTTCCGTTTCTGAGTAGGAGAGTTTATGAAGCCAGTTTTTTATATTTTTCATGGCTTCATGTATTCGAAATTTTTTAATTATGCATTTTTTATTTAAACGGTTATAGAGGAATGGGTGCAGGAACGTAGGGGATCGTGTAGCAAATGCTGTCTTAACTTGAGGTATTGGAACTTTGAAGACTCTTTTCCTGAGCATGGTTTCGTATTCGGATGATTGAATAAGCATTGCATGGACTTTGATTGTGGCTTTAAAGATAAAAAGTTTTCGGACGCTAAGTAGGTTGCATTCTTGGTAAAGGAGCTCAGTAGAGAATCATCGCGGTCTACGTAGCATGACTTTTAGGATGGATCTTTGTGCTCTTTCCAGCATTATTATTTTAGTAACAGCAGAGCCACCCCAAATGGTAATGCAGTAAGCAGCAGGTAAGTAGAGACTCACAGATTGCGAGATAAATTTGTTTTAGCAAAGGTAGCGGAGCCACACTTCGGAGATATTTTATTGGGTAAATTAGTTTCCGTACCCTTTCAGATGTCGCCCTGAGATGGTCTTCAAAAGTTAACCTGTCATCTATCACCACACCTAGATATTTAATTTTAATTTTTCTTGTTATGACACTACAGTTACAGGTTCCGGAAACTTGTTGCTGAGGATAGTTGCATGTGTGTACTTTAATACCTGAAGTTGAACGAGGTGCTGAGGCTGCAGTTTTATGGAAACACAGAAAGCTCGTCTTGGAAGTGTTTAGCGACAGCAAGTTTTGGCTAAGCCATTTAGCTATTCTCGAAATGCCCCTCTCAGCTGAATCTGTAACTGATTCCCAATCGTCTCCACAGAAAATCACAGCAGTATCATCGGCATAGCAGATGATATGTGCATTGTCCAATTTGAGGGAAGTTATGTCATTGACATATAGCAAGAAGAGGGTAGGTCCCAAGACACTGCCCTGGGGAACTCCAAAATTAATAAATTTTTGTTCGCTTGCATTTGCTCCTATCTTGACACACTGCTTGCGTCCCGACAAATAGCTGCGGAACCAATCTAGTGTGACCCCTCTGATGCCAGACTTTTCTAATTTGGCCAGCAAGATAGGAATCGATACTGTATCGAAGGCTTTTGCTAGGTCCAGAAAAACTCCGACACAGGCCTTCCCCTTATCCAAATGGTCAGATACCTGATTTGCTACGAGAGAAATGACATTTTCCGTTGATTTCCCTTTACGAAACCCAAACTGATTTTTTGAAAGGATTTTATTTTTCTCCAGAAAACTTACAATTCGCCTATTGACGATTTTCTCCAATATTTTGGAGAACGCTCCGAGTAACGATATGGGTCTGTAGTTATTTAAATTGTATTTTTCACCGCCCTTGTATATAGGAGTCACTGCGGCCGTCTTCCAGTCATCCGGGAATAGGCCCTCCGACATACTTATATTGAAAATGTAAGTTAACGGTTCGAGTATATATTTTGCTAACAATTTTATTAGGCGATTACTAATACCGTCAATACCCGCGGCACTGTCCATTTTGAGATCGGTTATAATTGCCTCTATCTCAGCCTCGTCTGTCGGTTTCAAAAATAACGATTCTCTCGGACAGTGCAACTGTCGTGCTCTTCTTGCTAAGGACGCTTCTGTTTCTTGGATTTCCTCAAGTATTGTGTTTGCTAGATTTTGCCCTACATTCGAAAAATGTGTATTGCAAAGGTCAAGGGAGTCTTTTACACTATTCTGCATTGATGTGATTTCAAAAAGATTGCTTGTAGACTAGTAGACGTGTAGGTTATTTCTTTAATTGTTTCCCAAAGCTTTTTTGGATTATTTTTACTTTCAAGAAGTTTTTTATTCTCATATTCTTGTTTGAGCCTTTTTAATAAGTTAAAATAGAAATTTCGGTAGCGTTTATATGTTATTTGGGCAACTAAGTTATTTGGACGCTTTCTCGCCATATTGTGTAATTTATCTCAATTTCGAGAGCATTTGAGAAGGCCCGGTGACATCCACGGCCTCCAGATATTTTGAGAGCGCGTGACTAGAGTTTGCTTGATGTTTACTTCTAAAGTCTTATTAAAAATACTTGTGAAATAATTTACTGCCTCATTTGTAGAAGTCTTACTAGTTATTTCTGACCAGTCTATATTCCTAAATTCGGATACTAAGTTAGTGTAATTAATAATTTTAAGGATTTTAGGTTCCACTCGTGGTTTGTCTTTATTAGTTTTAATTCCAGCAATGACAATATCATGGTCAGTGATCCCTGTTTTATAGACTACGGGGCAAACGGCGTACTTAGATGTAACACAGATGTGGTCTAAACAGTTTTCATTGCGCGTTGGAATTGTTATAGCCGGTGTCATACCCATTTCAGCAAGTAAGCAAAGATATTCGTTGCTACTACCCTCTTCAACATCGTTAGGGCAGATGTTTATGTTGATGTCGCCAGCCACGACTATACAGGGAGAACGTTTGATACTTCTATGAACCGCATCAAGTGAGTGGAGGAAATTATCAGTGTTAACGCACAACACTAGCGCGTTGCGGCGGCGGCGCGCGGGACGAGAGGGGGCGGGTGACCGCGCGGCGCGGGCGACGCTTCGTCTCGGCCATTCTCCTTTACGACACGACGCGCGACGTGCGCGCTAAATACTGTACGTGTACCAGCCAGTATAATGTACCTACTTGTAACGAAATAAAGAAGCTCCATATAAATTCAACGTGTTCATATTGTTCACCAAAGAGCTGCCTTTAACATTGGTGACCCCGACGTGATGGAACGCAAGGGAAGTAACTGATACAACCAAAGGAAAGGAGGCCACGTGGATACAAGGACAGGTATTTGCCGTCGTCGGTGATACAAAAAGGAAGTAAGCCCAGTTTTAGTTGCTTTTCACTGTCTCGCATGATCGCAGTTAGGATTGCCTTGGTTTGTGGTTCTTATCTACGCATTTCGTGCATTCAAAAAAAAAAAACGAACACGTGGTTCCAGTTCTTTCGATGATTTTCTACTTTCGCGTGGTGATAGGCCTTGCTTACCGTTGCTTCCATTGCAACTTACCTATCTATGTTTTTGCGCACGTCAATCAGTGTTTGCTACTCATTTATTGCTAAACAGCCTAGGTCATGTACCTACCTACTACAATCTAGGCCCACGAAGTGCTAAGGTGTAATCCACGCCCTAAGCTACCTACTTCTAGCTGTTACTAACGCAGCTGTAGCTTATTCCACTTCATTTTACTAACAAATTACTTAATTATAATAAGCGCGGGTAAAAATACGCCAATGACATTTTCATTACATAGGATCGGTACATCATTTGCACAAGGTCACCTGAGTCTGGAAATGCCAAATAATTGTCGTGTCGTGTTCTTGTACCTAATTTACTCATCTGCATTACTAAAATGTATGCACAGGTGAATAATATGCATATATTTTAGTAATGCAGATGAGTAAATTAGGTACAAGAACACGACACGACAATTATTTGGCATTTCCAGACTCAGGTGACCTTGTGCAAATGATGTACCGATCCTATGTAATGAAAATGTCATTGGCGTATTTTTACCCGCGCTTATTATAATAAATAATAAATTCTTTATTTAACAACATACATACAGCAGTTTACAGGTAATTTTCTTTTAAAGTTTACATTGGAGAAAGTATATTGTAAAGCCATTTCGTTGAAATATTTCTAAAGGTCACCTGAGTCTGGAAATGCCAAATAATTGTCGTGTCGTGTTCTTGTACCTAATTTACTCATCTGCATTACTAAAATGTATGCACAGGTGAATAATATGCATATATTTTATTTTACTATTGATACTTACTTATATTAATTTTTTTTGTTGAAATATTTTTTCTCCTTTTTGATCGCAGTACTATTTAGTATATCATTTGAAGAGGTAATTTTTTATGCTGTGATGAATTGTATTAACCCATCTAAATAAATTATAGCCAAGAATAAACATTACACTACATATTGCAAGAAAAATTATACAGAGACTCCAAAATCTCTGTATAAGATTCATATTTGGTCTACGCAAATATGATCATGTTTCGGAATTTCGAAAAAAACTCAAGTGGTTACCTATACGCCTTCGCCGAAATACTCATATTCTTTCCTTGTTGTACAATATTTTATTTAATCCCTTAACTCCCTCATACCTCAAACAACGTTTTGAGTTCCTGCACAACACGCACTCGAAGGTTTTGAGATCATCAGAGAATTTGAGATTGAAAATGCCGAGTCATTCCACCAATTTTGCTGACAAATCTTTTTCGGTTCAAGCGGTTCGGTTGTGGAATGCTCTCCCAGCAACTATTAGGCGAGCTCAGTCCTTGCCTATATTTAAAAGACAAGTCAGAGAACACTATGTAAGCTCTCTGACAGAAGCGGAAGAGATCCGGTTCTTAGCATTCCATGGATTCACCGTGCGGTCGCCGGGTCCATGGCGTGGTACAGAGAGGAACACTGCGACGGCGCCTGGGACTTGCGACCCAGGTGTAGGTTTAGGGTGGCCACCTTGTGATGCATCAGCGCTCACCTCCACCGTCAGTCGTGTTCCCCCCTCTACCTATCCAAATTTGGTAAGATCCTATCAACGCCGTTTTAGATATTCGTTTGAGTAAAGAGCTTACTGAAGCTCTTGGCAATCCGAGGTCTTTAAATAAGTTATACAGGGATTTAGCTGGAATTCCCCTTGCTCCCACTTCCACGGCGTAGAGTTTAACCACATAGCCATTTTTGGTTAACTCGTTGGTCAAGTCAAAGTATTTGTTTATTTTTATAGCGTGGTCTTTAGGTATGTTAGTTTCCCACGGTACTGTGAGTTCTACTAGTACTGCACGCTTTTGCTGTTTTGAAAATAGGAATATATCGGGTCTGGATGACGAGGCACAAACATCCTCCGGTATTTTATAGTGTTTCTCATACGAATCTGCGAGTAATGTCCAATCAGCGGCTGCTATCAAAAAATTGAGTACGGCTTTTGATTTGTCTTTTTTGAGCAGCCTTCCTTTACAAACGCGACGTCATTTCTTTGGTTTGTGGTTAAACCCTTTTTCGCTCTAGCTACCGCCAAACTTACCGCCTCACGTACGATTTCTAATACCTTATCATGTCGGCGCGAGTAATGACCCCGGTCTAATAGCGTCCTACAACCCACCAGTAGGTGCCTAGCAGTACCAATTGCTTCACCACATGAGTTACATGTTTTATCTGTGGCTTTTCTTTTTCTTTTTTTTTCCTTGATTTTATTATGGGAAAATTTTATTATCTATATTTATGTGTATATTAATGTTATGCCATAATCTGTGATATTACTCGTAATAGTATGTATGTATGTTTGATATATTTATGTATATCTACCTATACTTAGGTAGCTATTGTGTTTATTTATTTTAATTGTTATCTCTTGATTATGTATTATCTATGTACACCAAACTACCCTGAAATGATTGTCTCAATTTTTTTCTCTCCATCCTATGGTTGCCTGGAAGAGATTGCCGCAGAGCGATAAGGCCGCCAATTGTATTTACCTACCCAATTGTTGTTATGTGTTATATGCTATATCCTTGGTGTACAATAAAGACAATTATTATTATTATTCTCTTTATTCATTGAAAAATCTTATAAATTATATTTTTAAATACATATTTAAAAAAAAAAATCCATTTAAAAATATAATAAATAGTACCCCACCGGCATCGGATACAGGGACCAAGCTACCGGTGGTTAGGGCTCCAGAGAAAGGAACTTCCTCACGATGCGCGCCGTATCAAGGAGTACTGCCTTCTGCATCTGGCCCTTGACCCAACCATCCAACCCGAGCCTCTTCAGATGTTGGTCGAGGCTCTTTGCTATCAGTCCGTTGACTGATACGACTATCGGTACAATGATTGCTGAGTCAACATTCCACATGTCGACAACCTCGTGGGCCAAGTCCAAGTATTTAACTTGTTTATCTTTCTCAGCTTTCACGAGATTCTCGTCATGAGGAATGGTGACATCAACAATCAATGCTCGGCGTTCGGATCGGTCTATCACCACAATGTCAGGCTTGTTAGCTACAACAGTCCTATCAGTGATGATAGATCGATCCCAGTACAATGTGATATGGCTATTTTGTAGAACTGGCTCAGGAACATACTTATAGTACGGCACCTCAACTTCCACAAGGTTGTATTTCAGAGCAAGTCGCTGATGGATTATCCTGGCTACTTGATTATGTCTGTGCAAGTACTCGCCGTTAGCAAGACGAGAACAACCGGAAGTAATATGCCTGAGGGATTCACCAGGTTGGTGACACGCTCGACAAATGTCAATTGTGCCATCCCTCATGATATACTTCCGGTAGTTATTCGTCTTAATAACTTCGTCTGCAATTGCACAGACAAAACCTTCAGTTTCCCCAAAAAGGTCACTGAAACGTAGCCAGGACACAGACGCCAGTAGATCTACTTCGGGCCTGTGTAGGGCCCGATAGAACCTGCCATGTAGCTCCTTACTCTGCCATACCTCCCTGCGGCTGTCAGTGCTAACTATTGTAGGCCTGCGCCAGTTCTCTTTAGCCAAACCGAGCGGGGTGAGTCCGGTATCTACGTTGACTACATCACGATGCATGTCCACGTTCGACTTAAGAAAGTAGTCTCTGAGATTGCACACCTCGCGATTATGAAGGGTCTTAGCATTTAAAAAACCTCGACCTCCACATTTCCGCGGGATGTACAATCTCATGACTGACGACCGTGGGTGGTGCATTCGGTATGCAGTCAACTGAGTCCGGACTTTCCTATCGATGGTATCGAGTTCAGTCTGAGTCCACCTGAGTATGCCAAAAGAGTACATCAAGAGTGGCATGACCCAACTGTTACAGGCACGCACCTTGTTACCACCTGACAAAAGACTGTTGAGTACCTTTTTCAGGCGGCCAAAGAAACGTTCCTGTAACATTTGTTTCATGTCGACCTCATTGATGCATAACGCCTGTGACATACCCAAGTATTTATAGGTCTCAGTTACGAGGAGTGATCTTAGGTTAGTGGAATCAGAGAGTTGTATACCCTCCGACTCCACCACCCGCCCTCGCTTTACATGAATTACTGAACATTTGTCCACACCAAACGCCATTTTAATAGAGTTACTGAATGTTTCAGTTACCTTCAGTAAAGCTATTAATTGAGGATTGGTGTGGGCAAATAGCTTTAAGTCATCCATGTAAAAGAGGTGGGATACCATCTGACCCTCTCTTCGTAGCCTATAACCTAACCCTGAATTCACCAGTAAAGTACTAAGTGGATTCAGGGCTAAGCAGAACCAAAGGGGACTCAGACTGTCCCCCTGAAAAATACCCCGCTCTATTGTTATCGGCACGCCGCCACCCAAAGCCTGACGACACCCTGGATAGAAAAGAACCGTCCTCCATTGCCCCATACACGACCTTAAGAAGGTACATAGAGTTGTATTCACTTTATACAACTCCAGCACCCTCAAAAGCCATGTATGTGGCACGGAGTCAAACGCTTTCTTGTAATCTATCCAGCATGCTGTCAGATCCTTACGATTGCGGCGAGCTTGTTGGCTAATAGCCATATCAATCAGGAGGAGCTCCTTAGTACCCCGGGCCCCATTCCTACATCCATTCTGAGAGGCACACATAATAGAATTATTGTTTATATGATTGTTAATCTTAGCTCTCAGGATGGATGTAAGAAGTTTATAGACCGTTGGTAGACATGTAATCGGTCTATAATTATTTGGCTCCAGAGTACTACCAGTTTTATGGAGCAGGTGAGTAACTCCTGTCGTCATAAAAGCTGGTAGCGTCCCAGATTCTATAGCGGATTGAAATTGTGAGGCCAAAACAACATGCGAACTCCGTAGCCACTTAAGCCAGAAATTGTGCAATCCATCCGGTCCCGGAGATTTCCAGTTAGACAACGAACGGACTGCACAATCTACATCAGTGGCATCAATGTAGATTTCTTCCATTTCTGGAATGGTTTCGCATGCTCTTTCGACCTCACACATCCAATCGCCTTCAGTGTGGCTAACGGGCACCGACCAAATGCTGCGCCAGAACGCATTTGTGGCTTCAGCATCCGGTCGCCGCACGTCGTCCACACTTTCATCTGTTCGCTCCCAGCTTCTATATACCCACCTTTGGTCTCTTTGGAACATATGGTTGACGGTATATCGATCAACTCGTCTTTTATATCTCCGAATACGGTTTGCCCATGCATAGACTTTCTGCTTCAGGAAGTCAATACGCTCTGTGACCCGAGACGTATAATCTTGGGGACTAATATCAGTTCCCGCAAACGCTCGGGTCACATAGCGCATCACTCTTGGGCGAGTGTTGCCCGACCTGAAGCAGATTAGTTTACCGATGAGCACCCTTGCCTCGGCCACACGTCGTTCAATTCTGCATTGCCATGCTGGTATGGCAGACTTAGGTCGTATGGCAGGATCTTTAATGGGAAATTTAGCACCTGCCATACGACATGCCGCCACAGCAGCACAATAAAGAATTGAGTGGGTGTCACCGAGGTTTTCACTATTTTCTAGATATCTAGGTAATAATGAATCAAGGGCACTCACCAGCGCTATATTACGCCTATGTATGGGCAACCGCGGGAGACGTGGCCTGACATGTACGGGCACTGATCGATATTCCCGCAACGCACATTCCAAAGCCTCCTTGATCTCTTCATTGTACTGAATACTTACAGGAATAGGTGTGTCATCCGGCGCAACATAAGTATCATTATTTATTTCTGCTGTAGAAGCAGGAGCAGGAGCCGGGGCGGGGGTGACACAAATATTTCGCAAGCATTCTTGCCGTAGAGTCTCAAGTACGGTTTCATTCAACATGCGATTGCGTTGAATGACCCGTACTTGGTCCGATAATCGTTGTGCTGATGTGTTGATGGAAGGTTCAAGCGCCTGAAACAAAGGAAGCATTCGAGTACGGTACGCACTGAGGTTAGTTCCCCCCTCTGTAGCCGCAAAATATGCCCGCATGACGTTTTCGTTGATAGAATTAGTCCATCGCATGCGGTGCACATTACCACCGGCAGCGGGGGCCCTATTCGAAGCCGGAGGGCGTCGGGGTCCCAAGCAGGTCGGTGGCCGGCCTCTCCCCGGCCGACGTACAGGTGTTGGCGACGTCGGCGGAGAGAAAAACTCGTCGCTCGAAGAGGAGCTCGACGCCGCTGGTTCCATTGCTGGAGGTTGCGCGGCGGAGCTTAGCGACGAGTCCGGAGATGTTGTTTGTGCATTCCTGTTTCTAGCTTGTGCTCTAGTCAGCATTTGCTCCACATTTTATTTAATTTGTAAAAATTTTTCGGTGACAGCTGTCATTATGGGTTGGCATTCTTCCTTTAGTATTTATGTACATAATCTATTTTACTTATTTAATTACACTAAAAATCAGAATCTTCGGGCTTGGGGTTTTCCTTTTGGTAGATGGTGAGCGGACAATTACTTTAAAAATAGCTAAAAATTAAATTTACAGAAAATAAAATTGGAGCAAAAATATATACGACTTTAGCGATTTAGGGTTGCCAGTTGTATTATTATTATTATTCTCTTTATTCAATTATAAAACTTATCAATTACATTTTTAAATATATCGTAAAAAAAAAAAAATACAGAATATATTTAAAAATATAAAAAATAGTATCCCACCGGCATCGAGTACAGGGACCAAGCTACCGGTGGTTAGGGCTCCAGAGAAAGGAACTTCCTCACGATGCGCGCCGTATCAAGGAGTACTGCCTTCTGCATCTGGCCCTTGACCCAACCATCCAACCCGAGCCTCTTCAGATGTTGGTCGAGGCTCTTTGCTATCAGTCCGTTGACTGATACGACTATCGGTACAATGATTGCTGAGTCAACATTCCACATGTCGACAACCTCGTGGGCCAAGTCCAAGTATTTAACTTGTTTATCTTTCTCAGCCTTCACGAGATTCTCGTCATGAGGAATGGTGACATCAACAATCAATGCTCGGCGTTCGGATCGGTCTATCACCACAATGTCAGGCTTGTTAGCTACAACAGTCCTATCAGTGATGATAGATCGATCCCAGTACAATGTGATATGGGTATTTTCTAGAACTGGCTCAGGAACATACCTATAGTACGGCACCTCAAATTCCACAAGGTTGTATTTCAGAGCAAGTCGCTGATGGATTATCCTGGCTACTTGATTATGTCTGTGCAAGTACTCGCCGTTAGCAAGACGAGAACAACCGGAAGTAATATGCCTGAGGGATTCATCAGGTTGGTGACACGCTCGACAAATGTCAATTGTGCCATCCCTCATTATATACTTCCGGTAGTTATTCGTCTTAATAACTTCGTCTGCAATTGCACAGACAAAACCTTCAGTTTCCCCAAAAAGGTCACTGAAACGTAGCCAGGACACGGACGCCAATAGATCTACTTCGGGCCTGTGTAGGGCCCGATAGAACCTGCCATGTAGCTCCTTACTCTGCCATACCTCCCTGCGGCTGTCAGTGCTAACTATTGTAGGCCTGCGCCAGTTCTCTTTAGCCAAACCGAGCGGGGTGAGTCCGGTATCTACGTTGACTACATCACGATGCATGTCCACGTTCGACTTAAGAAAGTAGTCTCTGAGATTGCACACCTCGCGATTATGAAGGGTCTTGGCATTTAAAAAACCTCGACCCCCACATTTCCGCGGGATGTACAATCTCATGACTGACGACCGTGGGTGGTGCATTCGGAATGCAGTCAACTGAGTCCGGACTTTCCTATCGATAGTATCGAGTTCAGTCTGAGTCCACTTGAGTATGCCAAAAGAGTACATCAAGAGTGGTATGACCCAACTGTTACAGGCACGCACTTTGTTACCACCTGACAAAAGACTGTTAAGTACCTTTTTCAGGCGGCCAAAGAAACGTTCCTGTAACATTTGTTTCATGTCGACCTCATTGATGCATAACGCCTGTGACATACCCAAGTATTTATAGGTCTCAGTTACGAGGAGTGATCTTAGGTTAGTGGAATCAGAGAGTTGTATACCCTCCGACTCCACCACCCGCCCTCGTTTTACATGAATGACTGCACATTTGTCCACACCAAACGCCATTTTAATAGAATTACTGAATGTTTCAGTAATCTTCAGTAAAGCTATTAATTGAGGGTTGGTGTGGGCGAATAGCTTTAAATCATCCATGTAAAAGAGGTGGGATACCATCTGACCCTCTCTTCGTAGCCTATAACCTAACCCTGAATTCACTAGTAAAGTACTAAGTGGATTCAGGGCTAAGCAGAACCAAAGGGGACTCAGACTATCCCCCTGGAAAATACCCCGCTCTATTGTTATCGGCACGCCACCATCCAAAGCCTGACGACACCCTGGATAGAAAAGAACCGTCCTCCATTGCCCCATACATGACCTTAAGAAGGTACATAGAGTTGTATTGACTTTATACAACTCCAGCACCCTCAAAAGCCACGTATGTGGCACGGAGTCAAACGCTTTCTTGTAATCTATCCAGCATGCTGTCAGATCCTTACGATTGCGGCGAGCTTGTTGGCTAATAGCCATATCAATCAGGAGGAGCTCCTTAGTACCCCGGGCCCCATTCCTACATCCATTCTGAGAGGCACACATAATAGAATTATTGTTTATATGATTGTTAATCTTAGCTCTCAGGATGGATGTAAGAAGTTTATAGACCGTTGGGAGACATGTAATCGGTCTATAATTATTGGGCTCCAGAGTACTACCAGTTTTATGGAGCAGGTGAGTAACTCCTGTCGTCATAAAAGCTGGTAACGTCCCAGATTCTACAGCGGATTGAAATTGTGAGGCCAAAACAACATGCGAACTCCGTAGCCATTTTAGCCAGAAATTGTGCAGTCCATCCGGTCCCGGAGATTTCCAATTAGACAGCGAACGGACCGCACAATCTACATCAATGGCATCAATGTTAATTTCTTCCATTTCTGGAATGGTTTCGCATGCTCTTTCGACCTCATGCATCCAATCCCCTTCAGTGTGGCTAACGGGCACCGACCAGATGCTGCGCCAGAACGCATTTGTGACTTCAGCATCCGGCCGTCGCACGTCATCCATACTTTCTTCTGTTCGCTCCCAGCTTCTATATACCCACCTTTGGTCTCTTTGGAACATACGGTTGACGGTATATCGATCAACTCGTTTTTTATATCTCCGAATACGGTTTGCCCATGCATAGACTTTCTGCTTCAGGAAGTCAATACGCTCTGTGACCCGAGACGTATAATCTTGGGGACTAATATCAGTTCCCGCAAACGCTCGGGTCACATAGCGCATCACCCTTGGGCGAGTATTGCCCGACCTGAAGCAGATTAGTTTACCGATGAGCACCCTTGCCTCGGTCACACGTCGTTCAATTCTGCATTGCCATGCTGGTATGGCAGACTTAGGTCGTATGGCAGGTACTTTAATGGGAAATTTAGCACCTGCCATACGACATGCCGCCACAGCAGTACAATACAGAATTGAGTGGGTGTCACCGAGGTTTTCACTATTTTCTAGATATCTAGGTAATAATGAATCAAGGGCACTCACCAGCGCTATAT
Source organism: Eilema sororculum (assembly GCA_914829495.1). NCBI lineage: Eukaryota > Metazoa > Arthropoda > Insecta > Lepidoptera > Erebidae > Eilema > Eilema sororculum. The sequence goes on along the minus strand of OU618555.1, from coordinate 3,484,320 downwards.
TACGCCTATGTATGGGCAACCGCGGGAGACGTGGCCTGACATGTACGGGCATTGATCGATATTCCCGCAAGGCACATTCCAAAGCCTCCTTAATCTCTTCATTGTACTGAATACTTACAGGAATAGGTGTGTCATCCGGTGCAACACAAGTATCATCATTTAGTTCTACTGTAGAAGCAGGAACAGGAACCGGGGCGGGGGTGACACAGATATTTCGCAAGCATTCTAGCCGTAGAGTCTCAAGTACGGTTTCATTCAACATGCGATTGCTTTGAATGACCCGCACTTGGTCCGATAGTCGTTGTGCCGATACGTTGATGGAAGGTTCAAGCGCCTGAAACAGAGGAAGCATCCGAGTACGGTACGCACTGAGGTTAGTTCCCCCCTCTGTAGCCGCAAAATATGCCCGCATGACGTTTTCGTTGATAGAATTAGTCCATCGCATGCGGTGCACATAACCACCGGTAGCGGGGGCCCCATTCGAAGCCGGAGGGCGTCGGGGTCCCAAGCAAGTCGGTGGCCGGCCTCTCCCCGGCCGACGTACAGGTGTTGGCGACGTCGGCGGGGAGAAGAACTCGTCGCTCGAGGAGGAGCTCGACGCCGCTGGTTCCACTGCTGGAGGTTGCGCGGCGGAGCTTAGCGACGAGTCCGGAGATGTTATGGGTGCACTTCTGTTTCATTATTATTATTATTATATCTATTGTAATCAGATAGTACAAAGACACATAGAAAAAGTAGATAACCTAGTAATTGATGGAACTATTAAAACTTGAAAAATGCCTTCAGACGTGAGAAAATTGAAAACTTCTGAACTCCTAGTGCAGATCGGGTCAGCTGTAATAAGTAAGTATTTAATCGAGGCTCATACCTTGATACCTTTTTCTTTTCTTGCGAATACCACCACTGTCGGCCAATGGTGGTGGGGCCATCTACGGTTTTAAGATGGCCAGAAAATCTTCCACACACAAGCGTCCCGTCTACATCAGCTCTGTTGCAGGCTTTTCTTTCAGAATTGCAGTCAAAAAAGGCAATAAACCAATAAAAAATAATAAACAAACCCCAGCTCGAAAGTATTAACTTTGGACGTAGCCATGAAATGATTAGTTATATGATTAAGAATAAGAATAATTTATCTGCCTATAATCTTACTACTGCTGTGTAAAACACTACTTGCATAGTGATGAATGTCAACGGAGTTATTAAATATTTATGGTCATAGTCACATCTCTCAATTTAATTTATTTTTGATATAAAACCACTTTTTACGGATTCTATCGCGATATATTTGTTATTATTACTTTATAATGCGACGTTTCAGCTGCTTTGCAGCAGCCATTTTCGCGGTGTTATTTTGTTTGAATTATTTACTGTTATTTATACGTCATGAAAATATAAAAGAACATAAAAGAATTCATGTGTTCAATTTTTCAGTCAGTTTGTTGGCGATGCAGACTGGTTTTATAATGGCATGGCTGTCTTACAACGTAGCCAACTTCAGATCGAATGAAACGGTGTTAGAAACACCGATGACGTCATTACATATCTCGCTATTAGGTGCTTTGCCTAGCACTGGCGCGTTGTTGGGCATGCCAGTCTGTAGATGGGCCTTCGACACTATCGGAAGGAAATATGCCACCGTTCTTCTTAGTCTGCCTTACGTTGTAAGTATAATTCTCAATAATGGTAAAATTTATATTATAAATAAACATTAGTTTATCCTGAAATTTAAAAAAATAAGAGAGAGAGAGTGAGAGAGGGAGAGAGAGAGAGACAAATGCGAATGTGCGATATGGTGAAACGAAAATGGACAAAATAAGAAATGAGTGCCTAGAGGAAATTTGAATGTTGCACCACTACTGCATCAAGTGACAAAACAGCGGCTTTGCTTACTACATGTAGTTATTTTATTACATTAATTATTGCGAAGCGGACATGCATTTTGGGGATATGTACAAAACTGCTGTTACTTTATTGCTTATTGACATGAATACCTACCATAATACTAACATTACTATTATTATGTCGGCAATACATAGACATTTAAGGAAAAAATCCATACTACATATTATAAATGCCAAAGTAACTCTGTCTATCTGACTGTCTGTCTATATGTTACGCTTTCACTCCTAAACCACTGAACTGATTTTGATAAAATTTGGTATAGGGGTGGATTAGACCATTAGAAAGGACATAGGCTATGTTTAGTCGGGCGGAGCCGCGGGCAATAGCTAGTCTCAAAATAAAATTCCTCGAAATCAATCATTTTATATATTGTATCATTTTCATAATAATTTTTCTTCGGTGCTGCAGCTCTCATGGTTGATAATATCTCTGACGAACAACATTACTTTGATTTTAATAGCCATCGCACTGGCAGGAATAGGAATCGCTTGTCAAAATATTTCGATGATATATCTTTCGGAGATAGCGCATCTGTCTATTAGAGGTGCCATGACCTCTACGGTGTCCATCGGATACCTAACAGGTTGGTGTATCTTCTGTTTACTAAATTAATATTGAAGCTCGGATAAGGTCGATATTGTCAATAAAATTGATTCCCTTGGCATGGCTCATTTTATTTTTGAAGATTCTAGAACGAAGTTCCTTATCGCGCGTTGCGAAAGGGGGCTAGATGGTAAAAAATGGGACCAAAAGTTGTAACAACTACTACTCCTTCGGTGGAACTAACTACTCGTTTATTTAGAAAAACAGCTGGGTTAAATATTCTTATCGGTAACGAAACATAACGCTATATAATTTCCTTAGGAAAGCTCCATCTAGTTTGGTTGTGTTGAACTAAATGCAATAACATGTAACACAATTGCTATACATGGTTATGATTTAAGGCGATTGGCACACTGCGACGCGTGACGCGGCGTCGAGCGTTGTTGCGTCGACGCGGCGTCGCGCTCTTCGCCTCTACGGAGCTCATTTTGTATATAACAACGCGGGCTCCCACACACTGACAACGCAATCACGCGCGTTGCTGTAGAATACGCGTGTACAAGCAGAAAACGCGAGGTATGGCACACTGAAATCTGCAATCACGCGCGTGATTTTCGAGGGAGTTTTAGTCCGAGAGCTGTTAGAAATTTCTGTGTACGTATTTGAGACGAATTTTAAATTAATATTTGCAATGCAACATGACTATATACGTCGAATTTAGAGCACTTTCACATCAACTGACGTCCGATATCCAATATCCGACATCCGAGATCGGAGGAAGTCAAACATCGATGCCCAATATCGGGTATTGCAGCCGACACCACTGTTTTGGCTCGTTATCGGAACACGCAAAGACTGCAAGCGACTTTCAACCTAAATGGCATGTTCTTAGTTACGTCTCTTTTCGCGTTAAAAGATGACGCTGATCACGAATATAAGAAAAAAACATAGTTACTATGTCATGTCAATAAGTCGAAAATAGCTTGCACTTCTAATCATTTTCTCTTCATCTCTAGCGTTCTTAATATAGTCTTGGCTATCGAGCTAATGGTCGGATGGCTTTACTTTTCTCAAAATTTTAGATTACTTCACACACCTACCTACCAAAAAAATTCTAATATCTCTCGGACTATACTAGCTCTCCCGCGTCGACGCGCGTCGACGAACGACGTCGCGTCGAGCGCTGCAGTGTGCCAATCGCCTTAATATAATTTTTTTTGTTCCATCCGGGTGTCCCTACACCTCTCAAGTTTTTTTTTACAAAATTCCATTAAACATTAGGCTTCACTAAATTATAAACTCAAAAATATATGCATCATTTTCGTAATTTATTTAGAATTTATTTAAAAAGTTATTTAGAAGCTATGTCATTTCATTTTTTGTGGACCCAGGGAATCAACTAAATGCGGTGACTTTCAAGATTCACCCATTAATAATCTACGTATTTATTTGTTGGTATTATATTTATATGCCCAAATCGATAAATAAAATAAGAATTTCTAATTACATTTTTGTTTAAGTATTCATATGCCGTGCCACCTTTTACAGCATGTATAGCATTATTTTTATATTGAGATGGTGCCTTTATTTGCTCACACGATTATAATGAAAATTTTATTAATTCAGGTTAAGTAGATTAAGTATAAGACTATGTCTTTGTTACTATAACCAGTCTAACGATTCATACTACATATTATAACTATATATTTCTTTTTTTACTGCTCTTTTGTTGTTATGAAGTATTCTAGTGTGTTTATATTTTATTTCTTTCTTTCGTTATTTTTTTCTATCTATATCCAACCTAAGCATCCATCCATGATAAATCAACCACATTATTTGCAGGTATTTTAATTTCATACATAATGGGTGGACACCTGAAATACATGACGGTGATTCTGGTTCATTTAACAATGTCAATATTGACGATATCACTGATTGCACCTCTACCAGAGTCTCCGGTGTTTTTGGTAATGGTTGGGAAAGAAAAGGTAATAAAATATGATATAACATATTTGAATGAATTTTACAGCATTAAGTATGCTAACTATACAAATCGAATACGGAAGGAAAAATGAAATCTCTCGGGCGGAACTCAAACCTTCCCTTACATCCTTCTTACGATCCTTCCCTTACAGGGGGAACGCGTTGACCAACTCGGCTACCGAGACACGCCCGATGTGATTAAAATTTCCCTTCTATTTTTATCCGTCTTTAAGGCGACGGTGGAATCATCTAACGATACTCTTACGAACTATCGGAACCAATGAATGATGTTACAATTATTTTTAAACATTGATTTTTGATAAAACTGTTACATTTTTCCATATGAATGTATTCGATATTACATAGTGTGTTTTTTTTACCGTGCCGTGTTGGTTACCGATGGAGTAGAAATAGGGCAACCCCATCTCCTCCTGTGGGTTTTGTAGAAGGTGAGCTATTGCTATCTTTCAACTCCGGAAGAAAAGCCGTCAATTAGAGGTTGTATTGGCTCGCAGTTCATACACCCATATGTAATTACAATGTTAGTAATTCGATTTCAGCAAGCAGCAAAGTCATTATCATTTTATAGGCGTTCTGATATCAATTCGAAAGAAGTGGCGGATGAGATATTAAGGATTAGAAAAACAATAAACCCGAAACTCGAGATATTACTAGGTCAAGAAACTCCTAATGGTAAGCAGAACGCAAAGTCTCTGGTAAGATATTCACCAATAAAGACACTCAATGTAACAAAAGTGGCCCTCAGCTTGATGGCCTCTTTAGTTTTTTTTTTTATCGTGCGATAAATCCCCACGGAAACCACCCCCACGGAGCCGGTGGAGGTGGTTATGTCGGACTCGAACCGACTAAAACGCACGCCGTCTTGGGTCCTTGGTTGCCGGAGGTGAGATTGCCAAAAGCATATCTCTCGCACAATGGCCTCTTTAGTTACATTTTCATGCCCCGCTTAAAAGACCCGGGACTGTAGGAATAAGGAATTCACAGACTTTATGTTGCAGCAAAAAAATAGTTTCTGTTTCGAAGATTTGTTTCTTACACCAAGTAGATTATTATAATAAACTAGCTTTTGCCCGTGACTTCGTTCGCGTTACGTTCGGAATAGAAAAGTTTAGAACACACTGCTTCCGCGACCCAGATAAAGTTCCATAAAATTTCTGTCAGCCTGGTACTGGTAATACAAATGTACCAGGGTAACAGAAACACTCAAAACGTTGATATGAAAAAAAAAAGGCTTTCTTTAGGGTTTTTCCGGCAATTATTCGAAATTTTCTCACCTTTTAAACTTTCCCTAGACCTCCACGGATATTAAATTTCAAGACCAAGGTAAGATAAATCCTGTCAGCCGTTCTCGAGTTATAGCGAGACTAACGAACAGCTATTGATTTTTATAATATAGATAAAATATCTTATTTGACTCAAAATTTCTTACAGATCCCGAAACATCGGATAAATTGATAGATAAAGTCGACACGAATAATGAAAAAGAACACTTGTCTGCTTGGCGTTACTTGTGTAAGTTTTCAAATCTCATCAGGGAGTATTATTTTGCTTAGCATTGAGTTTCTAGTACACTTATAACGAAAGAAGATGGTAGATTTGAACTGGTTATACAAAATATAGAAGTGGTGAAAACTAGACCTAACTTAAATGTATCTGCTATGATGAACACACATAGTTACAAAATGATTTGTCACTCAGAATAAGAAGCCAGAACGTTGTCATATAGATTTTGCAGAAGTATTGTTAATAGATGAATAGGTTGCTTGCTTACCGATCTGGCCCGTATTCTAGAATGACACTCAGCCTGAATCATAATTTATCTGATGACAGATTGTATAGACAGATGGATAGTTTGACATAGGCCTGTACATTCTGTCCTCAGATAAATCGAGATTCAAGCTGAGTGTCATTCTAAATGTATTTGTTTAAAGAGAATAATAAATTCATAGTAATTTAACTGATTCTTTGCCAGTGACATCAAAGTCATCAAAACGTATCCTCGCGACGATTCTAACCATGATAGCCCTGACCATTTTAATGGGAGGCAGTGTACTGGACGTTTATGCTGAACCATTATTTGCTGCAGCAGTACCATCGATGTCTGCCAATCGGTGTGCTATCTTACTTGCTGTCGACTCTTTGATTGGAATTCTAATGAGCATGTGCATAATAGACAAATATGGAAGGAAGGTGAGAAAAAAAGTATTTTTCCTAATTTGTTTCTTCTCTAATAGCAGATTGATAATGTATACTTCGGTAAAATAAATTCAATTGCATAAAATGTGGCGTAGAGTAGCCGCGTGGTTCCAGGCGGAGAAGAATTTGGGCCACCCCATCTCTTCCCATGCGGGACATTATCATCATTACAAGGCGACTAAGGGATAGGGCTGTTTAACATCAGACAGATATATACAGTCCAGACTCAGCCTCAAATATAGGCTCGAGTCAACAATAGTGCCCGGAATATTATGGCAATTGGCTGACCCACTATTGCATGGAATCGATTACTATTATTGGTGAAATATGAGTGTTAATTCACCTCTACCTAAACCTTCGGGGATAAAGGCGTGATTATATGTATGTTTTTAAGTATGTACGTTTTTGGGTGTCTTTAGAGGATAGCTCGAGGAACTAAGGTGATGGACGAGCTCAAATTCACCAAGCATCAATTTATTATTACAATACAAACTGCGCGCGCCTGGGTCTCGTTTGTCTGGTGACTTAAGTCCAAAATATGTATTTATACCTCAGAATATATACGATTTCAAGAACATTAAAAAGGTTTCTACGATCAGCAACCTCCGATTTGATACTTTTGGCATTACAAGTATCCCTAAGCTATACAAAGTTTTCCATTTGGTGGACGCTGTTTACTTATGCACAAGCTAAGTTATAGTAAAAAATGAGATTGTTTAAATTTAAAGAAACTACAGACTATGAACTTTCTATTTTTGGACTATTCTATAGTAAGACTCATGGGTTAGACTATTGTATAATATTCTATAGTTGGACTGTACCTACTGTACCGCACCTTGGGTATGTGCACGGCAAGTCGGGGGGAGTACCTACTGACTAATCTAACGTCAGATTTGGTCCATCCACCGCCAACACTCATATTGGTCGCTCGTTTTCGACTCTTTCTTCCTTTTTCCTTACCTCGTCTCTTGCCATGCTACGAGCACCTAGGTGCGGTATAGCGGTCTTATACCTACATTTGCATAATAATTGTTATTTTTATCTCCTATCAACAGTTCATCTTTATGACGTCATCAATAACAGCTGCGATTTGCACGGGCTTACTAGGAATACAGTTGCAGTTTCACTGGGCCCCTAGCTGGTTCACAATAGCACTCATTTATGTGTACAGCTTTGTGTATAGTGGTTGTGCTGTGATACATAATGTACTGTCATCTGAGGTATTCCTACCTGAGGTATGAATTCAAATATTCTTCTAAAACAAAAGTTAAATTGGGAATAAGCCTAGTTATTTTAGTGGGATTTATTTCGATATTCTAATAAGTCTCAGATTTAACTAATTATTTATCACATTGATCAAAGGCTTTTGGTGTAACTTGTTACACTCGTACTCTCTATAATATTTTATTATTGAACCTGACCGGTTTCATCTTACGGCATTCTCTAAGGCTTAACCAGTTTTAAAACATTCCAATTTCTAAACACGATATTCACCAATTTAATTAATTCAGCCAAAGTTACAAACTTTCAAAGCGCTAACTTGAAAAATTTCTTCTCGTTGCTGACATGAAATGTAAGCGAATACATCAAGAAAAAGTTAATCGCTCGAACGGGGCTCGAACCCACAATCTTTCCCTTACAGATTCAAATTTCCCTTGTATATTTTATTTATCTTTAAGGCGACGGTGGTGTCATCTACTGATGTTCTTAACGAAGATCACGGGTTGGAGTCCCGCTCAAGCAATTCACTTTTTTTGATGTATTTTACTTATACAAAGTAAACCCAACGAAGCGAGAGAAAAAAGGTAAACAAAGTTTCAGCAGTTCCAAAAATTTATCACTTCAAGCGCATTTCAGACAGGAATGAAATTGTTCATAAGATGGCGGATCTGACAGTTTAGAAACGCTGTGCTGACAGTTTTCTTGTACTACGAAACACGAAACGACAACTGTCGCTCGGGATAATCGCTACTTATCGCAACGTTACTCAATAATGGTCGCTTTCTTTACCTTTTTCTCTCGTCTCTTTGGCTTTACTTTAGTTAGCATACGTGATGCTTTAAAAAATCATTCAAATGAATTGAAATCTCACCGGTTTTTAATTCAAGTTTTTAACTTTTCAGGTTCGTAGCATCTGCAACAGTTTCTGCTATGCCTTTCTCTGGATCTTCGTTTTCATCAATCTTTTCATCTTCAATCCGTTAGTTGAGTCCATGGGCCTTGGTTTTGTGTTCTATATATTTTGTTTCATGTGTATCACTGCCGCGATCTTTATCCACTTCTATTTACCAGAAACTAAAGGTTTACCAGTAGATGTCATTCAGGTACGGTTCTTGAAGATATCTGGGTTTAAAAGAAGGAAGTGATATTCTTTTTTAGTTTTGTTATTTTCCTAAACTGTTATTTTATTAAAGCAAATTATATCGTATAAATTACTGCAAGGTGTTTATTTCAAGAATATTCTAAGCTTTTTGTTAAAAAATCACTTAAGGCTAGGTTGCGGTGCGACGACCATTTGAGCGAGAATTTGAATGCAGCGATTTAGAGAGTTTAATGTTTCTTCAAGATTTTGGGAAAAAAATATCTGTGTGATAAAATATAACCTTACCAATCCCTAAATATTTCTACGCTCTATGTTTAATACAAACTTAGATATTATTTGCTAATGGCGTTTTAATGTAAAACGTGATTGAAATAGTGAATAGGAATTTGGAGCATTTTAGCGCCATGTTTGACGCAAGTTTCTATCGATACAAATATTATGAATCGTTGAATGAAATTTACAGCATTATGTATGCTAACTTATACAAATCGAATACATAGGGAAAAAGAATCTTTTCCATTTTGTTAGTAAATTATTGTAAAATAAAGAATGCACTCTATGGATGTGAGACATGGATAATGACAAAGGGGGACAGAGACAGGCTGGAAGCGTTCGAAATGTGGTGCTGGAGAAGAATGGAGGGGATAAGCTGGACAGAAAAGATGACGAACGAAAGAGTACTAAATAGGGTGCAAGAGGGAAGGTCTTTATTGAGAATAATCGAGAACCGAAGAGGAAAGATGATTGGCCACCTGATAAGACATGACTTGTTCATAAGAAACATCATAGAGGGGAAGGTAGAAGGAAAGAGAGGAAGAGGTAGGCCAAGAGGAACATTTATGGCACAGATAAAGGAAAAGATACAAGTCACATCGTATCAGGAGGTGAAAGGATTGGCGGAGCAGAGAGAAGAGTGGCGATTACTCCACTGACAAGAGCGTAGCTCTTAAGTTCCAGAGAGAGAGAAAGAATTGTTAATGATTTGATTAGATTTATTTTATTTTTAACCCCCGACGCAAAAACGACGTGGTTGTTGGTGGTGTTTGAAAGGTATATTAGTCGGGAGTGTTCTTAGCTATGTTTGAAAAAAATCGGTCCAAGATGGCCGCCGCCACAACATGTTGGAATACATATTTCTTTATAATTCTATGTGGATATGAATATGGATATCAAATGAAAGAGCTTGACTAGTAGATCAATTTAAAAAGTATAAAATAAAAATTAAATTAAACCTAAATTAAATTAAATTAAAATAAACCGTAACTGGTTAAGTACTCCTTTATATCGTAAGGTCCCCCGACATGGCAACCGATGAATTAAAATTTATTCATTTATTTTCAACTTTTTGGTGATTTTGTGACGGGGGTTTTTTAAATTTTGAATTTAATTTTTATTTTATACTTTTTAAATTGATCTACTAGTCTAGTATTATTACCCACTAAAATATTTACCTAAATATCAGTAGCATAATGTAATGTCAGATCAGTTGTATTTTCTTTTTTTTCGTTTTGGGTTAAGTTTTATTGGTTACAAGGGTTAACAGAAAAATCGTGAACCAAGGTATTTTTTTTTAATTTTCTCTTCAGTAATAAAATTGTAGATTGTCTAAAAAAATACTATGAGACTGAGCGTAACTTGTGCGTTTAATCAGCTATCCAGAAAGGAAATAATATTAATAGAATAAATATATATTGTTTCCATTATGATATTATCACTTATCAAGAAAAGTGAGGTTTAATAAGCGCGGGTAAAAATACGCCAATGACATTTTCATTACATAGGATCGGTACATCATTTGCACAAGGTCACCTGAGTCTGGAAATGCCAAATAATTGTCGTGTCGTGTTCTTGTACCTAATTTACTCATCTGCATTACTAAAATGTATGCACAGGTGAATAATATGCATATATTTTATTTTACTATTGATACTTATATTCATTTTTTTTGTTGAAATATTTTTTCTCCTTTTTGATCGCAGTACTATTTCGTATATCATTTGAAGAGGTAATTTTTTATGCTGTGATGAATTGTATTAACCCATCTAAATAAATTATAGTCAAGAATAAACAATACACTACATATTGCAAGAAAAATAATATAATAATGATATATATATCTATTGTAATCAGATAGTACAAAGACACATAGAAAAAGTAGATAACCTAGTAATTGATGGAACTATTAAAACTTGAAAAATGCCTTCAGACGTGAGAAAATTGAAAACTTCTGAACTCCTAGTGCAGATCGGGTCAGCTGTAATAAGTAAGTATTTAATTGAGGCTCATACCTTGATACCTTTTTCTTTTCTTGCGAATACCACCACTGTCGGCCAATGGTGGTGGGGCCATCTACGGTTTTAAGATGGCCAGAAAATCTTCCACACACAAGCGTCCCGTCTGCATCAGCTCTGTTGCAGGCTTTTCTTTCAGAATTGCAGTCAAAAAAGGCAATAAACCAATAAAAAATAATAAACAAACCCCAGCTCGAAAGTATTAACTTTGGACGTAGCCATGAAATGATTAGTTATATGATTAAGAATAAGAATAATTTATCTGCCTATAAACATGGTAACATGGATCTTACAATATACATACATAAACACAGCATTTTTAGCTACCTACTGCAGCATGAAAATTTTCAATTAGCAATTTAATTTGTTATTAACACTACTTGCATAAAATAGTGATGAATGTCAACGGAGTTATTAAATATTTATGGTCATAGTCACATCTCTCAATTTAATTTATTTTTGATATAAAACCACTTTTTACGGATTCTATCGCGATATATTTGTTTTTATTACTTTATAATGCGACGTTTCGGCTGCTTTGCAGCAGCCATTTTCGCGGTGTTATTTTATTTGAATTATTTACTGTTATTTATACGTCATGACAATATATAAGAACATAAAAGAATTCATGTGTTCAATTTTTCAGTCAGTTTGTTGGCGATGCAGAATGGTTTTATAATGGCATGGCCGTCTTACAACGTAGCCAACTTCAGATCGAATGAAACGGTGTTAGAAACACCGATGACGTCATTACATATCTCGCTATTAGGTGCTTTGCCTAGCACTGGCGCGTTGTTGGGCATGCCAGTCTGTAGATGGGCCTTCGACACTATCGGAAGGAAATATGCGACCGTTCTTCTTAGTCTGCCTTACGTTGTAAGTATAATTCTCAATAATGGTAAAATTTATATTATAAATAAACATTAATTTATCCTGAAATTTAAAAAAATAAGAGAGAGAGAGTGAGAGAGGGAGAGAGAGAGAGAGACAAATGCGAATGTGCGATATGGTGAAACGAATATGGACAAAATAAGAAATAAGTGCCTTTTTTTTTTTGACCGTGGGGGAAATCCTTCATGGATGTTATGCCGGACTCCTACCGACTAAAACCCCCACGGTATCGCCCAGCAGCCTATAGTTGGGAGCCCCGGGTAAGCCCTCGGAAGGATGTCCCAGGGCTCCCAACAGACCTACCGCTTTAATGCGGCCTCGTCTAGGGGGTGGTTCGGGTGCTATCCCGCGTCTATGGGGGGTTTTCGGGTATCATCCCGCTTCATAGGAGGGGGGAGGCGTGCGTGAGTCCGTCACGTCACGCTGCCGTCATGGGCCTGCTTCTGTAAGGACGATGAGCAGCCAACTCACCGTCCTCAGGCCCCCGGTCATGGAGGCCGATGGTCTTCGGCGAAGACACGTCGGCGGCGCCCAAGCCGCTGACTGCGGAACTCGGGTGGGAGAGTTCTCTCCCGCTCCCGCCCCGCCGCCTCCTTCACGAGCATGACCTGCTCGCAGAAAGAGGCGGCGCAGTCCCACTTACTCCCGCTGGAGACCATGGCTCCCACCATGGTCTCAAGCGAGAGAGTGTCCACGCCCATACCCACCACGAGGACCTGGCGCTGTTGCACCCACGCCGTGCACTCCACCAGCGTGTGGAGCGCTGTGTCATCGCTGCGGTCCCCGCAGTGCTGACAACCGGCCGTGGTTTCCCGGTGTCTTCGCCACAGATACCTACCGAAGCTACCATGCCCGGTAAGCATCTGTGACAACCGGTAGGAGAGAGCACCATGTCTCCTCTCCAGCCACTCGTCCATGACCGGTCTGACGGCCGCAATTGTGGCGAATCCCCCCTTTGGTTGCTCAAGTCGCACCTTCCATGTCTCCACGGTTTCCTGGTGGAGCTGGGACCGCTGGGCCTCGATTTCTCGAGACGCAGGCCATTGGCCCCGCTCCAGCGCCTCCTTGCGCCATTTAAATAGAGACGCAAGGGCTCTCGCTTCCAAGTCCCATGGAGGGGTCCCGGCTAAGAGACATGCCGCCTCACCTGAGATCGTGCGGTATCCCCTTATCACCCTGACGGCCATCGCCCTCTGTGGGCTCAGCAATCTAGCCACATTACTGGCCGTCAGGGTCTCCGCCCATACGGGGGCCCCGTATAGGGCCATACTTCGCACGATCCCCAGGTACAGTCTCCTGCAGGGAGCGTTGGGTCCCCTGATGTTGGGCATCAGCCGTGCGAGTGCTGCTGACACCCCCTCAGTTTTGGGACCAAACTTCGGAAGTGATGTCCGAAGTTCCACCGGCCATCGAGTACGAGCCCCAGATACTTCATCGAGGGCTCGATGCCGATGCTGACGCCCCCTACCTGTAGGCTGGATCCCGCAGGTGGCCCCATCCGAGGTCCGTGGAAGCACAGAGCCTCGGACTTGTGAAGGGCGACCTCGAGACCCAGCTGCCGTATCCGACCCACGACTTGAGCAACCCCTGCCGTGGCCAGAAATGAGTGCCTAGAGGAAATTTGAATGTTGCACCACTACTGCATCAAGTGACAAAACAGCGGCTTTGCTTACTACATGTAGTTATTTTATTACATTAATTATTGCGAAGCGGACATGCATTTTGGGGATATGTACAAAACTGCTGTTACTTTATTGCTTACTAGCTGTGCCCGCGACTTCGTCCGCGTGGAATGTACTTAATAAAAAAAATCAGTTTATTTTTTTTTGTTTTTGTATTTTTTTTTTAGCCTAAGTTACTCCTTATTACATAAGCTATCTGCCAGTGAAAGTCCCGTCCAAATCGTTCCAGCCGTTCCAGAGATTAGCCAAAACAAACAGACAGACAGACAGACAGACAAAAAATTTAAAAATATATATTTTGGTATGTGTACCGTATATACATTCATATGCATGTAGTAGAAAGCGGTTATTTTAATATTACAAACAGACACTCCAATTTTATTTATTTGTATGTATATGTATGTATAGATTGACATGAATACCTACCATAATACTAACATTACTATTATTATGTCGGCAATACATAGACATTTAAGGAAAAAATCCATACTACATATTATAAATGCCAAAGTAACTCTGTCTATCTGACTGTCTGTCTATATGTTACGCTTTCACTCCTAAACCACTGAACTGATTTTGATAAAATTTGGTATAGGGGTGGATTAGACCATCAGAAAGGACATAGGCTATGTTTAGTCGGGCGGAGCCGCGGGCAATAGCTAGTCTCAAAATAAATATATAATAATCTCAAAAAATTATGGGCTCTCATGGTTGATAATATCTCTGACGAACAACATTACTTTGATTTTAATAGCCATCGCACTGGCAGGAATAGGAATCGCTTGTCAAAATATTTCGATGATATATCTTTCGGAGATAGCGCATCTGTCTATTAGAGGTACCATGACCTCTACGGTGTCCATCGGATACCTAACAGGTTGGTGTATCTTCTGTTTACTAAATTAATATTGAAGCTCGAGTAAGGTCGATGTTGTCAATAAAATTGATTCCCTTGGCATGGCTCATTTTATTTTCGAAGATTCTAGAAATAAATAAATAAAAATAAATAAATATTCCACAACATTTTACACAAGAACGAACTTCCTTATCGCGCGTTGCAAAAGGGGGCTAGATGGTAAAAAATGGGACCAAAAGTTGTAACAACTACTACTCCTTCGGTGGAACTAACTACTCATTTATTTAGAAAAACAGCTGGGTTAAATATTCTTATCGGTAACGAAACATAACGCTATATAATTTCCTTAGGAAAGCTCCATCTAGTTTGGTTGTGTTGAACTAAATGCAATAACATGTAACATAATTGCTATACATGGTTATGATTTTTGGAACGAAGTATATTAATATAAATTTTTTTGTTCCATCCGGGTGTCCCTACACCTCTCAAGTTTTTTTTTTACAAAATTCCATTAAACATTAGGCTTCACTAAATTATAAACTCAAAAATATATGCATCATTTTCGTAGGTACAGTCAACGCCATAAGTTGATTTACACTAAAATATTTTACCATTTTTCTTATAATGGAATGCATCTGTCTATAGTAAATGTAGTGTTATGATTCCCAGAAGACAAACTTAATTTACATATTCAATGTTTTTTTTTTCACAATTTTATGTAAGGTTTAGGGGCCACAGTGTTTAATAAATTAGAATTTGTTAAGCTACTTTTGTAGTTGACTGTACTAGTTATTTAGAAGCTATGTCATTTCATTTTTTGTGGACCCAGTGAATCAACTAAATGCGGTGACTTTCAAGATTCACCCATTAATAATCTACGTATTTATTTGTTGGTATTATATTTATATGCCCAAATCGATAAATAAAATAAGAATTTCTAATTACATTTTGTTTAGGTATTCATATGCCGTGCCCCCTTTTACAGCATGTATAGCATTATTTTTATATTGAGATGGTGCCTTTATTTGCTCACACGATTATAATGAAAATTTTATTAATTCAGGTTAAGTAGATTAAGTATAAGACTATGTCTTTGTTACTATAACCAGTCTAACGATTCATACTACATATTATAACTATATATTTCTTTCTTTACTGCTCTTTTGTTTTTATGAAGTTTTCTAGTGTGTTTATTTTTTATTTCTTTCTTTCGTTATTTTTTTCTATCTATATCCAACCTAAGCATCCATCCATGATAAATTAACCACATTATTTGCAGGTATTTTAATTTCATACATAATGGGTGGACACCTGAAATACATGACGGTAGTTCTGGTTCATTTAACAATGTCAATATTGACGATATCACTGATTGCACTTCTACCAGAGTCTCCGGTGTTTTTGGTAATGGTTGGGAAAGAAAAGGTAATAAAATATGATAAAATATGTTATATTTGAATGAATTTTACAGCAAATTGAATACGTAAGGAAAAATGAAACCTCTCGGGCGGAACTAAAACCTTCCCTTACATCCTTCTTACGATCCTTCCTTCCCTTACAGGGGGAATGCGTTGACCAACTCGGCTACCGAGACACGCCCAATGTCATTAAAATTTCCCTTCTATTTTTATCCGTCTTTAAGGCGACGGTGGAATCATCTGCCGATACTCTTACGAACTATCGGAACCTATGAATGATGTTACAATCATTTTCAAACATTGATTTTTGATAATTGTAACTGTTAAATTTTTCCCTATATTACATAGTTTGCTTTTTTTACCGTGCCGTGTTGGTTACCCGTGGAGTAGAATAGGGCAACCCCATCTCCTCCTGTGGGTTTAGTAGAAGATGAGCTATTGCCATCTTTCACCTCCGAAAGAAAAGCCTTTAGAGAGCCGAATCCGTCAATCAGAGGTTGTATTGGCTCGCAGTTCATTCATTCTATGTAATTACAATGTTAGTATAATATAAGGACCATTAGTAGCTGAATCGGTGAGTCATCATATGCCGCTCGAAGCAAGCACATTACCATATATGGTCACAAAAACATTCAATTAATTATTTCTGTAATATAATTTCATGCAATATAAATATTAATTATAATGATCACGCTATTGACGAGTGTAAACAAATCAAATTTCTAGGTATTATTATTGATCGACAACTAAATTGGAGAGTTCATATAGAAGCGCTACGTAAAAAAATCAGCAGTGCCTCATATGCACTTTATAAACTGGCTCCAACAGTTAGTACGGACACATTGCTGACTGCAAATCATGGTCTTGTAGCGTCCACATTAAGGTACGGGATAATATTCTGGGGCCGCTCTACTGACAGAGAAATTGCATTTTTAGCTCAGAAGAGATGCATAAGGGTAATGTTTGGACTTAAATTCACTGACAGCTGTAGACCGCACTTCATCAGGCATAGAATACTAACACTCCCGTCTTTATATATTTTGGAAATGGCCTTATTTGTTAAGCATAACCCTGATTTGTTTCCACGGCTTTCTAATGGTGTACGTCCAACGTAGCAGACGTGACAACAACCGGCTACGCATTCAGAGTGCCAAAACAGCACTTATGTGGAAAAGTATGTTCTGTTTGGCCCCTAAAATCTATAACAAAATACCAAATGCACTTAAAGACTTAAGCTATAATTTGTTTAAAAAGGAATTAAAGGACATATTGATTTCAAAATGTTATTATGACATTGACGATTTTTTAAATGATACCCTATAATGTTTGACATACATGTAATAAATTTAACATAGTTGAATGTTACTGATGATATTTTAATTTTACTGTTACATCATGACATATGGACATGGATAATTTTTATATATTACAATTTTTAATATTTTATAATGAAGAAAGAATTTTAATGTAATTTGTAATTGTTGATAACATGCCATGTAACGTACCTATAATATGATAATAGCCTAGTTTATACCTAATTTGTACGCCACGAATGGCAGAATATGTTGAACCTACACATGTTTACCATGTTATATAACACCAATGTAAAAAGACCATGTTCACAAATAAAGATTATTCTTATTCTTAAAAAAAAAAAAAAAAAAAAAGAACCTTAGGCAACACAAGTAGCCAGCAAATTCGAACATTATATTATTATATATTGTCTCCGTGGCGTGGTCAGAAAACCTACGGACACACGTTTCAGAAGCTCGGGTTCGATCCTACCTCGAACTGGATATCGATTCGTCTTTTTGTGATTTATTTAATTAAACTAAAAAATCATAAAACTAAAATATCAGAAATAAATACATAAACAAAGAAGAAACAAAGACCTAGACATTTACAAAAAGAAGGCGTGAATATCTGCTTAGACATGGACGATGATTCTAATATTACTATTACACATCGCTCTCGGAAGCCTCAACAATTACTCTCTTTGAGCGATGCTTCGATTAAGGATCTAAACCGAACCATCTTATTCGACACAAGTGCGATAAGCCTGCCGAATACATCGTTAAATGACAGCCAAACCGTATACGATCTCAAGGAAAAAATAGATAAACTTACTCAGGAATAATCTTGCTCATTCAGAAAGTCTCCGATTGACGCCGTTATCGTCACGCAATAAACAACGCAGGGCTCGCTATTCTACGCCTACAAAGTTCCATAACAGAATTCAGAAGCTAAGCACAAACACAAATACAAATATGGACATCGGAAAAATACCCAGTGACACTATCTCTGATCTAGGTTTAGCTACAGCAACTGAGACACATGACCTCCTACCAAGTACAGACCTTTGAAAGCCCGGGCAGCACCTGAGTGCACGCGCTCTGTAGTTGCCAAACGCAAGATAATTATAATCGCCGATGACCAAGGACGAAATTTACAACGCACACTGCAATATCTGGTGGGCGAGGAATTCCTAGTGACATGCTACTGGAAACCCGGGGCACCGCTCCATCATGTACTAACTTCGGAACGTTGTTATATTGGCTCACTAAGCAATAGAGATTATGTTGTTGTTTTGGGTGGTATACATGATAGGTCACCATGTAATTTTAGAATTTGTGTAAGCAGCTTTCTATGTTTAACTAGAAATACGAACGTGGTATTTTGTGAGATTCCCCATAACAAACATCTGAATGAAAATAAATTAAATTATGAACTAAAATTACTTTGCTCCCAATTTGTAAATGTGTCTTACATTGATATGGGATTCAGTGCCATAATACCATACCATGGTAATTATGCCCGAGTTATAGGAGGGCATGTGCTAAAGGAAATCTTAAGATTAGAATATCTATATAAGTTTAACGATTATGAACGTAACAGACAAAACATGTGAGTAGTCCTCTCGTTAATGGTAAGAAATCGTACATTTCAGTAAGTACACAAACACCTATAGAACATTTACACGGCCAGTCGGATCATGATGGGGATAGGGATGTCTTGTCTAGTCAACCTACTGATTTTTTTCGTGAACACTAAACTAAACTTGATGCATCAGAATATTGATGGCTTAATGACTAAATCGGATTTACTTACTTTAATCCTTGATAAACTTGAAGCTGATAAAAAGCAGATTGGGGTACTATGTGTTACTGAGCATAATTTATTAAGGGAGGATATAATGGTTATTAAATATTCCCAATTATAGGCTAGGTTCTATTTTCTATAGAAAAAACCGCAGGGGTGGCTCTTGTGTCTTGATTCATAACTCGCTATCATTCGGGTTCACTACGCTAATTCGAAGTCCGTTATATCTTGTTACACTTTAACTATGACGACTCATTCATTATTATTTTCATCGGTACTTCAATTCTCACCGTGTTTATATGACCAAGTACGTTTCATATGCATGCTACGTTTCACCTAAACACTATTAATTTTAAGTACGTTTTCTCTTACAACAATTCATCGAACTGAGTTATACCGAGGGATCTTTTTATCTAATGAGCGTAATAAATATTCAATATCAGACGTTTCGTAATGGTGGGTAGTTTGAAAATAAAATGTTAGACAATGCAACAGGACGGCACTTTGTTTAATATTTAGTTAAATTCAGTTCAAAGTTGTGATTAATTATGTCGGATGACATAATTATTCGAGAATGTGACTTGATAATAGAAAAATCAGTGCGCGGAAAAGACTTGTTGATATTAAATGGTTATCAATATAATATAAATTCATGCAATAATAACAAGTTCTATTGGCAGTGTACTCAAAAAGTATCGAAGCAGTGTAGCAGTTCTATCATAACTGAATATACCAGTGCACATGGACACTCAATTTTAAAAACAGCAAATGAACATTCTCATTCGCCTGATGCAGCGAAATCTGATGAGATTGCGCGGAGAAATCGTTTAAAACGAGATGCTGTAAGTTCTTTCTCTGCACCAGCTCAACTCATACAAAATAATTTAGCACAAACACCAAGCAGTAGTGCATGCAGCGTGCCAAATAAAAATGCTTTGCGTCAGATTATACGGCGTGCTAGAAAAAAAAATGATACCGGTGGAACCGAAAACTTTAGAAGAAATCTATATTCCAGATGAAATGAAGGTAAGCGTGACTATATTACATTATTCGAGATATGATGATACGAGTAGAAGAACGGTGCCGGTGGTATATTGTCTCCTAACAAATAAAACCGAAGAAACTTATGTGACATTTTTCAAAGAACTTAAATCATATGCTTTAGAAGAATATGACTGTATTTTAAATCCACAACATATAGTAACTGATTTTGAAACGGCAGTTATTACTGTCATCAAAATTGAATTTCCGGATGCTGTACACAACGGCTGTTTATTCCATTTAGGCCAAAATTTTTGGCGAAAAATACAGTCATGTCATTTAGCTACCAGATATGGCAGGGATAGTGATTTCTCTTTGAAATTACGTCACATGATTGCTTTGGCGTACCTACCTGCTGATGAAATTGCAGAAGCATTTTCAATGTTAAAGGACAATGTGCTACAGCCTGAAGCAGATGAGGTAACCACGTATTTTGAAAAATACACAAAAGTAACATCCCGTGTCACGGAGAATGGATTATGCGTTACTAGAATTCCACCAATGTTTCCTCCTAGTTTATGGTCCATTCATAGGAGCAGCACACTACATCTGCCAAGAACCCAAAACAAAGTTGAAGCTTGGCATCGACGATGGAATGGGCTTTTAAGTCAAACTCGGTTTGGAGTGTACACTACAATCCAATACATGCAAAAAGAACAAATGACAACTAATCATTATATTGAAAAAGCAAGGTCAAGCGTAGAAAAAACCCCGCCTCGAAAAAAGGGAATGAAAAGAAATAACGCAATTGAAAGAATACTCCAAAATAAATCAAATATGAACATACTTGACTTTTTGCGATCTATAGCTAACCATGTCGATTTATAATTTAATCAAATATCTTTTGTTAAGTAATTGTTTTCCTTTTCTTATGAAATATATACCCGTATGTGGAAAAAAGTAAATAAATAAATATTACGGACACATTTCACACACGGACCGTCACGTCAGACCCAAACTAAGCATAGCTTGTATTATGGGAACAAACACAACTGATATATTACTTAAACATAGATAAATACTTTAAATGGATATATATTATATTTAACACCCATTAAATGCTACCATTACCGAAATAAAAGTTAAACGATGACGAATTGTACCTACTTATAATTTTTGTAATATAGGTAGGTACTATTTTTTATATATTATGATTTAATTGATATTACACACAGATACAACATTTAAAAGGCAAATAATTACAATTTATTAATAGAAAATTGATTGTTTGTAATTACGGAAAATAAAAAAATGCATAATAATGATTGAAATCGTCATTGTTGTTTTTCAGATTATTTTTAGACTTAGTCAAATTTATGGTATAATTAATTGTCTTTATCATATATAAATATATAATAAAAAAATCAACCTATCCCAGGAATCCACTAGAGAGCTTCCTGGGGTCGGTTAATTTTTTTCGAGTGGGTACGTAGCCGAATACCTATAGCCTTCGTAATGCAAAAAAGTAATAAATATTTTTTCTTTAATTTCATCTTTTAATCACACTTAAATCCTTCCCTCATTTATGTGTAGCCGCTGAAGTTAAATACACTTTGTTCCGTCAAAACATATTATAAAACTTCCGCGACGTAGTAATGTATCTTCCATAAAGGTAGATTGGAAATTGAAGATGGATGTCCATCTCCTATGCTTACCTAATCTACTTTTACGTGGTCGTAATCACGGGCAAACTCTAGTAATATCATAGAATTTAGTTTGCGTCAACACTTTTTCTATTTCATTTTACGTGTTTTGATAATACATGCTAAGCAGATTAGGCAAACTGTGTTATATGGATGAAATAGGAATGTAAATAGGTATAAACAACCTTGATCAAATATTACGTAGATAAAACAGTATTCCACCAAATAGTTTTAGGCAAAATAACTCTTGGATGTAATGACTTTAGTTGAAATGAACCACTGGTGTAATGTTTGTTTGTTTCATAGCAGACTCATACAAATAAGTGGTCGAGCATCAGTCATAGTTAAAGTGTAACAAGATATAACGGACTTCGAATTGGCGTAGTGAACCCCTATCATTCAGCCCGTTAAAAGAAATAAACGAATTCGGCATAGAAGGTACTATGGAATGTTCAGGGATCGAACTTCCGTATCATGGAATCATAGTAATCTGTGTATATAGGCCACCTAGAACAAGTGCTGAAGACTATGAGGCATTTTTCAATGCATTTAATTCTCTAATTAGTCGTTACATATATGGTAGAAAGAAATTGATAGTATGTGGTGATTTCAACATCAATACACTCGTTAAAAGTTATGAATCTGATGAGTTCTCGCATACCTCACAATCCTTTAACCTTAAAATTGTTTTCAATGAACCTACACGACCGGACAGTGGTAAATGTATAGATAAATTTTTATCTAATATACGAGGTAGTCACCATGAGATCTTAGAGTTTGCGTTATCGGATCATACTGCACAGTTATTACAGATTCCAATAAAATTAAGCCATATACATGGACACTGGTACATTGAAAAACGAGATTATTGTAAAGATAACATTGATAAATTTGTAGAGTGCATTAACGCCCTTAGTTTTCAGGAAGTCTTTGAAAGTGATGATCCAGGTACTGCCATTACAGAGTTTTACCAACTGCTTAGACTCTTCTATGATCTTTGCTTTCCACTTGTATAGAAAAAAATCCATGCGAAGGCCAAGCCTAAATGGATTACCAATGGAATAAAACTATGTTATACAATTGTAAGTTGCTTTAACAGGAAGTCTGCTGAAAGAGGTGGCTCCATGGTCTTAATAAAAAATGGTCTCCGCAGTAAAGAGCGGATTGACATTGTTAGACTTTCTGTTGAGCGCTGTGCTGAGGTGGCCTGTGCCGAGCTTGATAATTGTGTAGTAGTATGCGTATACAGTCCACCAAGGAGTGACTTTGGAACTTTAATTGGGGTCATGGACAAAGTTCTTGGGATAGCATCAAGTAATAATAAGAATATAATTGTATGCGGCGACTTCAATGTAAACATCTTGGAACATTGTAAGAGAAGTACTCAATTTTTAAACATGTTCAAGAGCTATAATCTTGAAAATATTTTCTGTGAACCAACCAGAATCACTGCTGAGACTGGCAGTTGTCTAGATAATTTTTTTTGTGATTGTGTATACTCAAATAAGTCTGTAATTAGTAAGTTGCCCTCAGATCACCGGGGTCAAATAGTATCCTTTCCTATAGGTAATAATAGTAGACCTAAAGAGAAAATTATGTGTAGGCCCATAACTTTTAATAAGATTAAAGAATTCAAAGACTTGTTAGAGAATAAGATCAATTCAATAGCTTACTTAGGTAATAATCCTGAGGTTCATTATAATAGTTTATTTAATAAATTAACAGACGCCTTTTCACACACATTTAAACAAAAAATTCAAAAACTTAGTACGAAATCTAAATTCTGTGAATGGGCTACTGTAGGTATATATAAAAGTAGACGAACGCTATTTGATTTATACGCCCAAAAACAGTACAGATTCGACAATAGTTTCACTGAATATGTTAAAAATTACTCAAAGTTATTCAAAAAGGTATGTAGACAAGCAAAGGCTATTCACATTAAAAGAAAGATAATTGAGGCTCCTAACAAAATGAAAGAAACTTGGAAAGTTATTCACAAAGAGTCTGGTAGATGTAAATTGAGGGATAGTGTTCCTAAAATTAAAGTAGGAAACAAGGATATAACCTCCCCAAAAGATGTCGTAAATGCTTTTGAAGACTATTTCACCAATATTCCAGTTCAACTCACTTCCTCTATTAATTCAAGCGCTCACAGTGCTGTTGCCCTAGTTGAGAGTAATATTAGTTCTTCTAAATTTAACTTCCAACACATTGATCCTAATGACATATTAAAAGCATTTAAAAATCTCAAAATCAAAATGTCTAAAGATTACTGGGGCATGTCAGTTAGTTTAATTAGTCATGTAATTAATATCATTGCACCTGATTTAGCACTAATATTTAATGAATGTGTAGATGAAGGCACGTTTCCTACCTTAATGAAACACAGTAAAATTATACCATTATTTAAGAAGGGATCTAAGTCAGAACTTGGAAACTATCGCCCCATCTCTATTTTGCCGGCTCTGAGTAAGGTGTTTGAGAAAGTGATGCTCAATCAAATGCAACTATACTTCAATACCAACAATCTTTTCCATAGCCAACAATATGGCTTTACTGGTGGAAAATCTACCACTGATGCGGGAGTTAGCCTAGTTAACCTAATCTACGACGCTTGGGAGGGATCACAGGATGCTATTGGGGTATTCTGTGATCTATCTAAAGCATTTGATTGCGTTGACCATCAGACACTTTTGCTCAAGTTACGTCGGTACGGTTTTGGCAACAAATCTATAGAACTATTAGAATCTTACTTAACAGATAGGCTGCAGACTGTTGATGTAAATAACGTTAAGTCTAATGGGTCAAACGTCAAGATAGGCGTACCCCAAGGATCAATCTTAGGACCTTTTCTCTTTTAGGTTTTTGTCAATGACCTACCTTATATGATCGAGGCACACGCCGGAATAGTATTGTTTGCAGATGATACATCGCTGATATTCAAAGTAGATCGTAATAGTACAGATGCGAATAATGTAAATAATATCTTAAACGTAATTTCAAATTGGTTTTCTGCAAACAACCTATTGTTGAATACAGAAAAAACCAAATGCATTAAGTTTACACTGCCTAATGTGAGGCAAGCTCAGATTGATATCGTGCTGGGGGCTCAAAGGTTAGAATTTGTAAATAGCACTACTTTTCTGGGAATCACAATAGATTCGAAATTGCAATGGGATCACCATATCACTGCTTTGGCCAATAAACTCAGCTCTGCTGCTTTTGCTGTCAGACGGATCAGGCAGTTGACTGACGTAGATACTGCTAGGCTGGTGTACTTTAGTTACTTTCATAGCTTGATGTCCTATGGAATACTACTTTGGGGGAATGCCGCAGACTTAGAAACTATCTTTATATTACAAAAAAGGGCAGTTCGTGCCATTTACTGTTTAGGTAAGAGAGATTCTCTTAGGGAACGATTTAAAGATATTAACATTTTAACTGTAGCTTCCCAATATATACTCGAAAATATACTGTATGTCAGAAAAAATATATCTAATTTTACAAAAGTAAGTGACATTACAGACAGAAATCTGCGCAATAAAAATAAACTGCTCCTTCCATGCTATCGGCTTTGCAGAGTTAGTGATTCTTTTAGGGGGGATTGTATACGTTTTTATAATAAATTGCCTGAATCAGTCCTTGGTATGCCTGACAGTAAATTTAAAACCTTTGTGAAGACCACCTTATGTAAAAAAGCATACTATAGGACAGATGATTACCTTAAAGACAAAAATGTCTGGCTTGAGCATGGTGCAGGCCCCTCCTAAATTGCTTTGCTGTAACTACGGCATAATGTTTAAATAGGAACGCGAACTTCTTTTTTTATTTATTTTTGTTAACTTAGGTTAATTATTTTATTATAAGTTTTTTTTTATATACTTTAATTATCTTGACACGAGACATATGTACATTCGTCCATATTTAGTCTTAAGAACTTACTTTTTTTTTGTAAATTGACGTCCAGAAAATGCTACAGTGGAGTTTGTTGCGCCGTTTCTTCTCCACTGGTGCCTAGGAAGCGGTGGTAAACTTAGTTTTAAGCAGAATTTGACGTCAAAAAGCTGTAGTAGTGCTACACAATTTTGAATAAATACCTTGAGTTTGAGTTTGAGTTTGAGTAAAAGAAAAAGACGTCTTTTATGGCAGTATCGAAAAAACCGCACTGAGCGTAATAGAAAGTCCTTCACAGAGCTAAAGTCCAGATTAGATAGAATAATAAAGCTGACACAGAGAGCCCAAAATGATAATTTTATAAATAAATCAAGCAATAAATGCAAAGCCACTTGGGCCATAATAAATAATAGTAAATTTAACGTCCCGAAAGATGAAATTGAGTTCATAGTGATTAATAATAATAATATTAGTGACCCCTGGCAAATAGCCAATTCCCTTAATGCATTTTACATCAATCAAGTAACTAAATTACATACAAACTCCACACAAAGTTTTCATAGTGATAACGTTAATTCCTTATTTATGCACGCAACATTACCTAGCGATATAAATAAAATAATTATGAATCTCAAATCTACAAACAGCACCGGTTATGATGGTATTTCTGCTAAGATTTTAAAGCACGTCTCTATCAAACTATCTTCTGTACTAAGCCATGTAATTAATTTGTGTATATTTCATGGTGTATTTCCGACAGAACTCAAAATAACCATCATAAGACCAATATTTAAAAAAGGAAACAGACACGACATGAATTGTTACAGACCTATTGCTTTGATTCCAGTTATATCTAAAATATTTGAGAAGGTGATTTACGAGTCCTTGTATAATTATTTTGAACGTAAACATTTGCTGGTTGATGAGCAATCAGGCTTCAGAAAAAATAGAGATATAAATGTTGCTGTGGCGATACCACATGTACCCAGCGCCATCTAGCGACAGCAAGCCGAACTACTACGTCACTACGAATCCTGCATCACGAAAGTGAAGTTCTCGCGCTGGTACAATACATATACGACAACCCAACGACAATCGTTGGGCCGCGGCCCGCCAGGCGTGATCACCTTGCCTGGTCGGAGGATCCTCCCTTTGTGTTGGAGGAACATCACACCTCGTTCCTCCACAGTGGTGACCCCGACGTGATCTGATCACGTAACCTTCGCTGTGCATATCAGCAGCTTCCTCATCGTCACATCCCACTCACTTCTTCCGCATGAGCGGTAATCAAGTCTTCGCCATCCAGCACTTTCGGCCCTTACAAGGATGCCATAGCATGCAGCGACCGCTGCAGCCTGGTTACCCTTCGGCCACGCCTGCATCCACGCCTGCATCTAAGGCATTCGCCCCACTACACGGGAGACTTACCTCGCTTCATAGAGGATTCACCCCGTCACTACCGAGGACTACTCACCTCAACTCACCGAGGGCTACTCACCTCAACTCACCGAGGGCTACTCACCTCAACTCACCGAGGGCTACTCACCTCGACTCACCGAGGGCTACTCACCTCAACTCACCGAGGATTCGCCTCGCCTCACTGGCGGCTCGCCGAGCATTCATCTCGACGCTTCAAGCCCCAACTCACTGGGCGTTTCAACGCAGGACCGCAAGCACCGCAGCACCGCACTTGCCCCGCTTCTTCGGGACCAGCGGTAATCCCGACTCACTGGGACTAGCGAGGATGACTGTTCCGCCAAATGGAATACGCGGTGTCCAGCTCCGACGAAAACGGAACTACTCAAGACTGGCACTGGCACGCTCCTCAAGAGAGCTAAGACAGCTGACTCATCGCAATCAACCTCCGGTCTTGGAGGGGAGTGATGTGGCGATACCACATGTACCCAGCGCCATCTAGCGACAGCAAGCCGAACTACTACGTCACTACGAATCCTGCATCGCGAAAGTGAAGTTCTCGCGCTGGTACAATACATATACGACAACCCAACGACAATCGTTGGGCCGCGGCCCGCCAGGCGTGATCACCTTGCCTGGTCGGAGGATCCTCCCTTTGTGTTGGAGGAACATCACACCTCGTTCCTCCACAGTGTACCAGCGCGCGTACTTCACTTTCGCGATGCAGGATTCGTAGTGACGTAGTAGTTCGGCTTGCTGTCGCTAGATGGCGCTGGGTACATGTGGTATCGCCACATTGCTATTTACAAATTTCTCAGAACAGGCATGACTGAAATAGATAATAAAAGTCAAGCCTGTGCTCTCTATATGGACCTATCGAAAGCTTTCGATTATGTGGACCATCAAATTCTAATAGATAAACTAAATGCCTATGGTGTAAGAGGAAACATACTGAATTTGATAAAATCTTATCTTAGAAATGGAAAGCAATCCACCCAAATCTCAAAGCTATGTCCTATTGAAAAAACGATGTTCAGTTACTTTTCGGAGCCGCAGGACGTTGTGTTTGGTGTCCCTCAGGGCAGTGTACTGGGACCACTTTTGTTTATTATATACATAAATGATTTTCCCAAGGCATTGCACCATGAATCAGTACTTTTTGCTGATGACAGCACCATATTATTTAAAGGTAACAATAAAGAGGAGATTCAGCACCAAATTAACGATACTCTGTGCACTAGTGTAGATTGGTTCAATCGTAATAACTTAAAAATAAACATTGATAAGACCAATTTAATGACTTTCAGCAATAGATTAAATAAACTAATAAATTTAGAAATACAGCATAACAATAAGGACATTAAACAAGTCTCAGTTGCAAAATTTTTGGGTTTCAATATTGATGAGAACTTGAACTGGAAAAATCATATTGAAAGTTTGTGTTCAAGAATTAACCAGTACGCTTACGCTCTCCATAAACTTTCAAAGACTACAAGTACATCTACGGTCCTGACCGCCTACCATGGTTAAGTTGCTTCAATGATAAGGTATGGCATAATTTTCTGGGGCAACGCTACAGACGTAGAATATGCATTTAAAGCTCAAAAAAATGCGTAAGAGCTATTTGTAATATAAAATCAATAGATAGTTGTCGACCCTTCTTTGTAGGACTGAACATCCTGACTCTGCCATGTGTCTATATTTTAGAAACTGTACTATTTGTGAAGAGGAATGCTCATTTGTTCGAGAAATTAACAAGCATTAGACTTAATTTAAAAATATGTATACCTTCCAACTCCACAGCTTACTTAATTAAAGTATTTTCTGCATGGCTCCCAGAATATATAACCACTTACCTAAGTCAATTCTAGAGGAACCTAACTATAAATTAAATTGTCAAAAGTCTACTAAAGAAATTATTGTTGGAGAAGTGTTATTATTCTGTGGAGGATTATTTACGTGATCAGCTGTGATAGACAAATGTACTGACATTCAATGTAGAATTAGTTTATTGATGTTGACATGTATTATTTAAATTGTGATGATTCCCATTGACGTTGTATAACGAGTATTACATTATTACTAATTGTGTATCCCTTAACCTCTATATTATGGACATGTTATAAAATTTATAGTAGAATTAGTTTATTGTCATGTACTTTTGACCTTCTGTTGACACCCACATTGACATTTTTATATTATTTTAATTTTGTATTTCCTTGACTTCTACGGACGTAAAATTGCATGCCGCAAGGCTAAATATAGTGTACCTAATTGTATGAACATAACATCTCATATACCTATATTTGTAATTATATGAAATAAATAAATAAATAGTAATTCGATTTCAGCAAGCAGCAAAGTCATTATCATTTTATAGGCGTTCTGATATCAATTCGAAAGAAGTGGCAGATGAGATACTAAGGATTAGAAAAACAATAAACCCGAAACTCGAGATATTACTAGGTCAAGAAACTCCTAATGGTAAGCAGAACGCAAAGTCTCTGGTAAGATGTTCACCAATAAAGACACTCAATGTAACAAAAGTGGCCCTCAGCTTGATGGCCTCTTTAGTTTTTTTTTATCGTGCGATAAATCCCCACGGATACCACCCCCACGGAGCCGGTGGAGGTGGTTATGTCGGACTCGAACCGACTAAAACGCACGCCGTCTTGGATCCTTGGTTGCCGGAGGTGAGATTGTCAAAAGCATATCTCTCGCACAATGGCCTCTGTAGTTACATTTTCATGCCCCGCTTAAAATACCCGGGACTGTAGGAATAAGGAAACACGTGTGCTGATAAAGAATTCCCAGACTTTAAAACGGTAAGAAAAAAAAATTGTTTCTCTTTCGAAGATTTGTTTCTTACACCAAGTAGATTATTATAATAAACAAGCTTTTGCCCGCGACTTCGTTTGCGTTACGTTTGGAATAGAAAGGTTTTAGAACACACTGCTTCCGCGACCCAGATAAAGTTCCATAAACTTCTGTGAGCCTGGTACTGGTAATACAAATGTACCAGGGTAACAGAAATACTCAAAACGTTGATATGAGAAAAATAAAAGGGCTTTTTTTAGGTTTTCCTGGCAATTATTCGAATTTTTCTCACCTTTTAAACTTTCCCTAGACCTCCACGGACATTAAATTTCAAGACCAAGATAAGATAAATCCTGTCAGCCGTTCTCGTGTTTTAGCGAGACTAACGAACAGCAATTGATTTTTATAATATACATAGATAAAATATCTTATTTCACTCAAAATTTCTTGCAGATCCCGAAACATCGGATAAATTGATAGATAAAGTCGACACGAATAATGAAAAAGAACACTTGTCTGCTTGGCGTTACTTGTGTAAGTTTTCAAATCTCATCAGGGAGTATTATTTTGCTTGACATTGAGTTTCTAGTACACTTATAATGAAAGAAGACGGTAGATTTGAACTGGTTATACAAAATATAGAAGTGGTAAAAACTAGACCTAACTTAAACGTGTCTGCTATGATGAACGCACATGGTTACAAAATGATTTGCCACTCAAACGTTGTGATGAATCATAATTTATCTGATGACAGATTGTATAGATAGATGGATAATTTGACATAGGCCTGTACATTCTGTCCTCAGATAAATCGAGATTCAGGCTTAGTATCATTATAGAATCTTTTCTTCAAGTAGATGAAAATAATACCTACAAAGTGCACGCAATGAACCTAGAAATTCAAAATGAATGGTTAACACTAGGTGAATTTTGTATTCCCATAGCCTTAAAATGGCGTACATTAATATACGTCTGGTCACCGGCTCTCCTTAAATTCTAACTCAATGCATTCCAGTTGACCCTCCCCGACCAAAGCAATCTTGTCAGATGGGGAAAAGCCACAGATAAAACATGTAACTCATGTGGTGAAGCAATTGGTACTGCTAGGCACCTACTGGTGGGTTGTAGGACGCTATTAGACCGGGGTCATTACTCGCGCCGACATGATAAGGTATTAGAAATCGTACGTGAGGCGGTAAGTTTGGCGGTAGCTAGAGCGAAAAAGGGTTTAACCACAAACCAAAGAAACGACGTCGCGTTTGTAAAGGAAGGCTGCTCAATAAAGACAAATCAAAAGCCGTACTCAATTTTGATAGCAGCCGCTGACTGGACATTACTCGCAGATTCGTATGAGAAACACTATAAAATACCGGAGGATGTTTGTGCCTCGTCATCCAGACCCGATATATTCCTATTTTCAAAACAGCAAAAGCGTGCAGTACTAGTAGAACTCACAGTACCGTGGGAAACTAACATACCTAAAGACCACGCTATAAAAATAAACAAATACTTTGACCTGACCAATGAGTTAACCAAAAATTATTTAAAGACCTCGGATTGCCAAGAGCTTCAGTAAGCTCTTTACTCAAACGAATATCTAAAACGGCGTTGATAGGATCTTACCAAATTTGGATAGGTAGAGGGGGGAACACGACTGACGGTGGAGGTGAGCGCTGATGCATCACAAGGTGGCCACCCTAAACCTACACCTGGGTCGCAAGTCCCAGGCGCCGTCACAGTGTTCCTCTCTGTACCACGCCATGGACCCGGTGACCGCACGGTGAATCCATGGAATGCTAAGAACCGGATCTCTCCGGACCTGAATGTATTTGTTTCAAGAGACTAATAAATTCATAGTAATTTAACTAATTCTTTGCCAGTGAAATCAAAGTCATCAAAACGTCCGCATTATTGGGGATCCTGAGGTCACGAACACCCTCGAGCCTTTGCAGATGCGTAGAGATGTTGCGTCTTTGGCAGTTTTCTACCGTCTCTACCATGGTGAATGTTCTGACGAGCTCTTCCAATTAGTCCCACCCTCCCCTTTCCTTCACAGGACGACACGTGCAGGGCTAAGATGTCATCCATTTACGGTGCAGAGTATACCTGCTAGAACCAAGCGTTTCAGTGATTCATTCCTATGCCGCACCACTAAGGCCTGGAATTCCCTGCCAGTTCACGTGTTTCCTTCTTCCTACAGTCCTGGGTCCTTTAAGCGGGGCGTGAAAAGGCATCTAATGAGGCCGTCAAGCTGAGTGCCACCACTGTTAACATGGTAAATGTTTACGATGGTGACCCTCTTTCCGAGACTTTGCCCTTAGCTTAACATCAGGCGAGGTGAAGTCAAATTGACGTGTCCAGTATAAAAAAAAAAAAAAAAAAAAAAAAAAAACGTATCCTCGCGACGATTCTAACCATGATAGCCCTGACCATTTTTATGGGAGGCAGTGTACTGGACGTTTATGCTGAACCATTGTTTGCTGCAGCAGTACCATCGATGTCTGCCAATCGGTGTGCTATTTTACTTGCTGTTGACTCTTTGATTGGAATTCTAATGAGCATGTGCATAATAGACAAGTATGGAAGAAAGGTGAGAAAAAAGTATTTTCCATAATTTTTCCTTCTCTAATAGCAGATAGATCATGTTTACCTCGGTAAAAATAAATTCAAATGCTCAAAATGTGCTCTATATACGCAGTACACGTTTTTAGAGTAGCCGCGAGGTTCCTGGCAGAACAGAATTTGGGCCGCCTTCTCATGCGGTGTAGTAAAGGCGACTAAGGGATGGGGCTGTTTAACAGCAGACAGATCGATACCTCCTACGTAAGTTGTTGTATCTCTAAAACTGCAATTTTACAGGAGAGCGAGTTAAAGATTCAAATTGGCCTAAAAACTGCATTTATTTATGTAGCTTTGTAAAACTTGGTATATGAATGTATTGTATGGTATTCTTGACTATGTTGAAAGATAATTAAGAAAATATTATGAACTTTTTGAAATTTGGTGCTTACAACACTTTACTGCGGAATATAGACCGTGCCAGCTGTGGTATTTCATACTTACAACATTATACTGCGCAGTCTAGATTTCTTCAGTTGTTGTATCTCATACTTACAATATTATACTGCGGAGTTTACATTACGTTCGTTGTTGTATATGATAGTTACAACAATATACACTGGATTTTTTTATTTTAGTCCAATTGTATGTGACATTAACAATATCATTGAACACAATTTTGAGTAAGCATTATTACTCAGGAAATAAAAAGTAATATTGTCAAAGCCAAATTATCTTTTTTTTTAAAGGAAACAACATAGTTAATACTGGATAAAGGTTTTATTAGAACTATTGCACAAAAACTACGTTTTAATATGTTAACTTCTAAAACAAGTACGTAATGTATTCAACTATTAGGTAATAATAGGTAGGTAGGTATGTAATATTATTTTAAGAAATATAATGATAATAAATCACTATGATATTAGAGTAACATAACAAATTCTTCTTTAAAAATAATAAAATTACAATAAAATCGTAAAAAACCAACAGTGAGGATCAATGGCCTTCTTTGTTTGCCAAATCAAATAACGTTAAATTAAAAACTGATAACTTTCGCTTATAATACAAAATATTAATTGGCCATGCGGTGCATTAAGAATCTTTTGAAAATCATATGTAGCGCTAACAATTTTACCTTGGGAAGTTAAGCTTTCAGTTTTGTCAGGCTTCATGAGTTGTCGGGATAACTTCTTATTTGAGACATGGTTTTCATGATCTGCATTCTGTTGTTCAGTTGGACTATGGATATTTTAAAAAATGTGGCATTGATCGCACTGATCTTTCTTAGGGATATAAAAACTGAGCTTAAAGTTTTCCTTTGCAATATCTCGATATTGGCGTTCGGTTTCAGCTTTACATTTCAAATAACTTATGAAAATTTAAGTCTCCATCTAAATACAATTTGTTTGACCTTTGCCTCGTATAATGAGACTCAACTGGCTGTAAACTCTTGATACGGTCACACACACTGTTTTTAAGAGTACCAGTTAGCTGTACTGGATGGTTTGAGTGTTTTCCTCTTTGAACTGGAACTAATACTCCCATTGTCTTGTCCATCTTTTCTAAAGACTTATTAATAACCTAATCACTGACGGACAAAGTGCTTATAAAATGTTTAAATGCCATCTTCATTATATCCCACTGGTAACTAATATTGTAATGTATACTTACGTCTTGAAATACTATCAGTATACACTCTACGATTATTTTGCTTCTTTACTATGTAAGCCACATACATCCACTGCTTTTCTTGATTGCCTAAATTCCAAAAAGTGTCAAAAATCTTTCTTCGCTTAATTTATCGGAACATTTTTTCCGGCAGGAACATGGCGGGCCCATCTTTCTACTTGGTTGCATTGAACCTTTTCTTGACACATATTCTTTTCATAAATTACGCAAGAACTTTCTCTTGGTATCGATCCATTCATTAAAATGTCTTTTTCTTACATTATCTTTATCTTTCCTTAATTGACGACGGCGGTTGGCGGTTGACGTGCTTGGACTATTTGAAATATTTGATAGTGGACTATTGTTCACTGTTGTACACGTTGAGCAGCTAGAAAGCACTGGTGAGGATTGAGGTGAAATGTCAAACGCCGATATATTTTCCTTTTGTATATAATATGGGCAAAAATCATTATCACAGTCGTCTGTGTATATCCTAACTTCTTTGACGCCAGAGCTGTCTCTTTTTTCTTCAGTAAGTTGGATATGATAATTCCTTTCGAAGACGTGGTGACATGGTATTCTGTCTACGGGCGCCTCAAGAAGTGGTATCTTCTTTAGGATTCCCTGTAGAATTTTTGAATGCTTTGTTCCAGTATTCTCTTTCCAGAGCCCATTACTTTTCAGTCTTAAGGCTGCTGCCTTGGCCTCCTCCTGTATGATTAGATGCAGCGGTCTCAGGTTTAGGAGGTGCTCTAGTGCGGCTGATGGAGTGGTTCTCATGCATCCAGTGGCTGCTGTACTCGCTAGGCTAGGCTTTCACATAGTATATAACAACATTAAAAAATGCTTTATGTTAAGCATTGAGATAAAGCAAGAAAAAAGTAATAGGTACAAAAATATAGGAAGTCCCGGTATTCGAAAGCTGAGTTTTGAATAACGACTTCTGAAGTAAATTGTTATTTTTACCACATGCCACATTTATTTTAGTTTTTATTCCAACGTAAAATATTGTATGTTTTATATACAACATTTTATAATGCACGCCCAAGAACGTAAAATATTGTAAGTAATACACGTTGAACTACGTAAAATGTTTTATGTATTACATACGACATTTTTGAATGTAAACTTAACAGCGTATACAGTTGTAAGTAATCTTTAAAACATTTTAGGTCGTAGTCGGCAAAAATAAGATATTATACTCAATAATGTATAAGAAATAATATAATAAAGTACCTTACCAGTGATATTTCGACCTGCGTGCGTTCGCCTCAATGTCCAGCGTGTTCTGTTGTATGTAGCCGATACAACTCGCGAGCGCGTGATCCTCCCTGCCCTGCATCCCGCGTAAACTATTGCCAAGAACTATACAACGTTTTAGTCCGTTCTCGTACAAAAGTTACAACGATTTACGTCTGTAAAATGCTTGATAAAACAACATTTTTGTTATTTTTTCACTTTGAATACGTAAATTACAGCAAAATAAAGCTCTTTTTTAATAAAAACGCAAAATGACATTTTGTGGGATACAACAACTTACGTGGGAGGTATCGAGATATATACAGTCCAGACTCAGCCTCAAATATAGGCTCGAGTCAACAATAGTGCCCGGAATATTATGGCAATAGGCTGACCCACTATTGCATGGAATCGATTACTATTATTGGTGAAATATGAGTATTAATTCACCTCTACCTAAACCTTCGGGGATAAAGGAGTGATTATATGTATAGACCAGGGTAGAAGCCTTTAAAAATTATAAAAAGTGAAAAAAAATAATAGTATGATGAAACCCATTAGAAAAGGAGGGGAATCTTATAAAAATGAAAGGAAAAATGATTTACGGGCGATCTGAGGTCGGGAAGGGGATGGGGGTGAGTTTTAAAGGGTAAAAAACGGTTTTTCTCGATTTTCGGCAAAACTAAAAGTCCTATCGAAAAAAGTCAAATGGCAAAGTTGTAGGTAATAAAAAGATCTAAAACTTTTGCATTTACACTTTTTTCACATAACCTCAAAATTTATGTGAAATATTCAAAAAACCAAGTTTTTGGTTTTTTATTTATATCTTTTACAAAAATTTTTTTTTAACGAAGTTTGGTGAAAACTTACCTTTTTATGTCCCAAATACGCTGTAATTTATTTGATTAAAAATATTTATTTTTTCACCTTATTTTGAATTAATATCGAAAAAACACCCTAATTTTCAATCGAAAACTCACCCGTCAAAATATCAGCTTTTTTCAAAAAGTTGGTATTGTTTCTGTTTGTTGAAATTTACCATAGTAAATCTTCTCAGAAAATGCAAAAAATCGAAAAAAACTCGAATTCAATATTTTTTTTTAATTATTATAAAAAAATTTGAGCTATTTATTAAAATTAACACTTTAATTACTCGAAAAACGTTAGATTACATGTGACATTGATAAAAAAAAATTATTATAATATATATTATATATTATAATTAATTAATTTTCATGTATATTTCATATATTTTGAATATATCTGAAATATATTTGAAATGTATAAAACATATATGAAAATCGGCCAAAAGTTTGTTATTAAAAATATATTTACGATATATATTTTACATATTTTTTATAGATTTTTAATATATTTTTTATGTATTTTGAAATATTTTTTTTTATGGGATTAACTAAATTTGTTTGTGCAAAATTAAGGAGATTATTTTTTTTTTATCTTGTAATAAAATATCATTTAATTTTTATAAACGATGTTGTATACTGTACTGTATTTCGAATACTGGTTAGGCTAACGGTTGTAACAGCTGCTACGAAATGGTAGGTATGTATGTAGTAAGACCCAGACCCGCCTAGCCTCTTCCCCACTTCTCCATGAAATACCTTTTGATGAGCTACTATTTTTCGTAGGTCACTCAGGTATATAATTTATCTTAAAATAGTTATAAATAGACATCTACGCATATAATTTAAAGAAGTTACGACAACTTTCTCCAAATATTGTAGATGTCTTATTAAATATTAATTTTATTAACTTATTTGTTTGTTAATTATAGTAGTATATTTTTATTTGCAATTTTTTTTTATCAATGTAACATGTAATCTAACGTTTTTCGAGTAATTAAAGTGTTAATTTTAATAAATAGCTCAAATTTTTTTACAATAATAAAAAAAAATTGAATTCGAGTTTTTTTCGATTTTTTGCATTTCCTGAGAAGATTTACTATGGTAACATATTTTTTTTTTCACCATCGGAAAGTAGAGATTTCAACGAACAGAAAACATACCAACTTTTTGAAAAAAGCTGATATTTTGACGGGTGAGTTTTCGATTAAAAATTAGGGTGTTTTTTCGATATTAATTCAAAATAAGGTGAAAAAATAAATATTTTTAATCAAATAAATTACAGCGTATTTGGGACATAAAAAGGTAAGTTTTCACCAAATTTCGTTAAAAAACAAATTGTAAAAGATAAAAATAAAAAACCAAAAAATTGGTTTTTTGAATATTTCACATAAATTTTGAGGTTATGTGAAAAAAGTGTAAATACAAAAGTTTTAGATCTTTTTATTACCTACAACTTTGCCATTTGACTTTTTTCGATAGGACTTTTAGTTTTGCCGGAAATCGAGAAAAACCGTTTTTTACCCTTAAAAACTCACCCCCATCCCCTTCCCGACCTCAGATCGCCCGTAAATTATTTTTCCTTTCATTTTTATAAGATTCCCCTCCTTTTCTAATGGGTTTCATCCTACTACAATTTTTTTTGGTTTTAAAAATTATCGACCCTGGTCTGGTATGTTTGTATGTATGTACGTTTTTTGGGTGTCTTTTGAGGATAGCACGGGGAACTACGATGGTGGACGAGTTCAAATTCGCCAAGCATTATTTATTACAAAACAAACTATGCGCGCCCGGGTCTTGAATGGTTTTTATACCTCGGTATATATACGATTTTAAGAACATAAAAACGGTTTTTAAGATCAACAACCTGCGATTGATGCTTCTGGCATTACAACATAAGCTAAAGTAACAGCTATTCATTTGGTTAGCGCTATCTATTTATTTACGAGCTTAGTTCTAGTAAAAAATGAGACTGTTTAAATTTAAAGAAACTACAGACTATGAACTTTCTATTTTTGGACTATTATATAGTTAGACTTATGGATTAGACTATTGTATACTATTCTATAGTTGGACTTTAACTACTGTACCAAACCTTGGGTATGTGCACGGCAAGGCGGGGGTAGTATTTACTGACTAATCTAACGTCAACGTCAGATTTGGTCCATCCACCGCCAACACTCATGGCGGTATCTCGCTCGCTTTCGACTCTTTCTTCCTTTTTCCTTACCTTGTCTCTTGCCAAACTACGAGCACCTAGGTTGTGGTATAGCGACCGGTCTATACCTACATTTGCATAATAATTGTTTTTTTTCATCTCTCATCAACAGTTCATCTTTATGACGTCATCAATAACAGCTGCGATTTCCACGGGCTTACTAGGAGTACAGTTGCAGTTTCACTTTGCCCCTAGCTGGTTTACAATAGCACTCATTTATGTGTACAGCTTTGTGTATAATTGTTGTGTTGTGATACATAATGTACTGTCATCTGAGGTATTCCTACCTGAGGTATGAATTCAAATATTCTTCTAAAAGAAAAGTTAAATTGGGAATAAGTAGTTATTTTATTGGAATCAATTTCGATATTTTGATAAGTCCCAAATTCAATAAATTATTTATTACATTGATCAAAGGCATTTGGTGGAACTTCTTGTACTCTGTATAATATTTTATTATTGAACCTGACCGGTTTCATTTATTATATTATATTCAAAGGCTTAACAGTTTTAAAACATTCCAATTTCTAAACACGATATGCACCAATTTAATGAATTCAGCCAAAGTTTTAAAACTTACAGAGCGGCTTACTTGAAAAATTACTTCTCATTGCTGATATGGAATTTGCGAATACATCAAGAAAAACGCTCGAACCCGTGATCTATTCCTTTACAGGGGAAATGCCTTAACCACTAGGCCACCGAGCCACACCCGAAAAGATTCAAATTTCCCTTGTATATTTTATTCATCTTTTGCCTTCATCTTTCTATCCGCCCGAGCGATTAACTTTTTTCTGATGTATTCGATTTCTCTAGTTAGCATACTGAGGCCCGTATTCTAGAATGACACTCAGCCTGAATCGCGATTTATCTGAGGACAGAATGTACAGGCCATAATGTCAAACTATCAATCTGTCTATACAATCCGTCATCAGATAAATCGTTATTCAGGCTGAGTATCATCCTAGAATACGGACCTTAATGCTTTAAAAAAACATTCAAATGAATTGAAATCTCACCGGTTTTTAATTCAAGTTTTTAACTTTTCAGGTTCGTAGCATCTGCAACAGTTTCTGCTATGCCTTTCTTTGGATCTTCGTTTTCATCAACCTTTTCATCTTCAATCCGTTAGTTGAGTCCATGGGCCTTGGTTTTGTGTTCTATATATTTTGTTTCATGTGTATCACTGCCGCGATCTTCACCCACTTCTATTTACCAGAAACTAAAGGTTTACCAGTAGATGTTATTCAGGTACAGTTCTTGAAGATATCTGGGTTTAAAAGAGGGAAGTAGTATTTTATTTTTTTAGTTTTTTATTTTCCTAAACTGTTATTTTATTAAAGCAAATTATATAGTATAAATTATTGCAAGGTGTTTATTTCAAGGATATTCTAAGCTTTTTGATAAAAATCACTTAAGGCCGGGTTGCGGTGCGACGACCGTACTCTTCGCATTGCTAATATAAAATCCGCCCGAGAGAGAGGGAGAGAGAGAGAGAGAGAGAGAAGGAGAGAGAGAGAGAGAGGGAGAAAGAGAGCGAGAACTTGAATGCAGCGATTTAGAGAGTTTAATGTTTCTTCAAGATTTTGGGAAAAAAATATCTGTGTGATAAAATATAACCTTACCAATCCCTAAATATTTCTACGCTCTATGTTTAATACAAACTTAGATATTATTTGCTAATGGCGTTTTAGTGTAAAACGTGATTGAAATAGTGATTAGGAATTTGGAGCATTTTAGCGCCATGTTTGACGCAAATTTCTATCGTTGCAAATATTATTTATTTATTTATTTATTTATCGAATACATAGGGAAAAACAATCTTTTCCATTTT
The DNA here is from genome assembly GCA_914829495.1 of Eilema sororculum. Taxonomy (NCBI): domain Eukaryota; kingdom Metazoa; phylum Arthropoda; class Insecta; order Lepidoptera; family Erebidae; genus Eilema; species Eilema sororculum. Next base: position 3,443,917 of record OU618555.1, on the reverse strand, counting down.
GTTAGTAAATTATTGTAAATAAAGAATTGTTAATGATTTGATTAGATTTATTTTATTTTTAACCCCCGACGCAAAAACGACGGGGTGTTATAAGTTTGACGTGTCTGTGTGTGTGTGTGTGTGTGTGTGTGTGTGTGTGTGTGTGTGTGTGTGTGTGTGTGTCTGTGGCATCGTAGCACCCAAAGGGATGAACCGATTTGGATATTTTTTTTGTTTGAAAGGTATATTAGTCGGGAGTGTTTTTAGCTATGTTTGAAAAAAATCGGTCCAAGATGGCCACCGCCACAACATGTTGAAATACATATTTCTTTATAATTCCCTCAATATGGATATCAAATGAAAGAGCTTGACTAGTAGATCAATTTAAAAATTATAAAATAAAAATTAAATTACAAATTTAAAAAACCCCCGTCACAAAATCACCAAAAAGTTGAAAATAAATGAATAAATTTTAATTCAACGGTTGCCATGTCGGGGGACCTTACGATATAAAGGAGTACCTAACCAGTTACGGTCCCCCGACATGGCAACCGATGAATTAAAATTTATTCATTTATTTTTAACTTTTTGGTGATTTTGTGACGAGGGTTTTTTAAATTTTTAATTTAATTTTTATTATATTATTACCCACTAAAATATGTACCTAAATATCAGTAGCATAATGTAATGTCAGATCAGTTGTATTTTCTTTTTTTTCGTTTTGGGTCAAGTTTTATTGGTTACAAGGGTTAACAGAAAAATCGTGAACCAAGGTAATTTTTTTTAATTTTCTCTTCAGTAATAAAATTGTAGATTGTCTAAAAAAATACTATGAGACTGAGCGTAACTTGTGCGTTTAATCAGCTATCCAGAAAGGAAATAATATTAATAGAATAAATATATATTATTTCCATTATGATATTATCACTTATCAAGAAAAGTGAGGTTTAATGAAGAGGCGTCACGTTGTCAGAAATGGACTTAGAGTATGTTTCGAGAGCAGGTCCCCGGCGCAACATAACCGAAGGTAGCGATAAACCGTCCCCCCGGCCATTGGTAGCTCGCTTTCTAAGGCGGGACAAGCGTGATGAGTTTCTTCAAAAGGCAAAATCGCGTAGGATATTAAATTCGAGTGATATTGGAATAAGTGGACCGAAGCAAAACTTTTATATAAATGAGAGACTGACTAGAGAGAACCGGTTGTTATTTCGTGACACTAGACTATACGCAAGACAAGCAGGATTTAAATTTTGCTGGACGACTAAAGGCACCATATTCATTAAACGCAAGGAAAATACTGGAGCAATCCGGATTGGCTCAATCAAAGACCTTGAAAGCCTCACAACAGGATGACTTGGACCTGGCATCTCCACTGCTCACCATAGAATCTTATAGCACGTTGTATTCTTTTTTGTTCTTGTCTCTCACACTTTATATAATTGTTACTGCAATTTCATTGAACCACCAATTGTTACAATACAAACACGCACTTTCACAATCCTTACATATACCTACAGATAGTCGACGACGACCACAGTTTGCTGTTACTCTTGTTGGTAATTCTTTATTAAAGTTAATATGTAACTAAAACAATGATTGATATTAACGTTATTCGAGATATCGATTCTTCAACGGCAGACTGTCCCGTCGTTGAAACACCTGAACAATGTCATGATTGCATACCCAATGCATACAACTTGAGAATTCTAACGTTTAATATTGGAAGCATACAGAAAAATTTCAATAACTTCTTAGTAACTTTTTATCGTTTAAATTTGGATATCGATGTGATCGTTCTTACGGAATGTTGGTTGACAGATAACTTAACACTACAATCAATCGATGGGTATACAACCTATCGCACTACAAAGTATACAAACCAAAATGGGGGGGTCGTAGTCTTTGTTAAAAATATATGGAACTGCGCAGTGACTGAGCCAAATTTTGAGGATGCAAACTGTTTATGCGTTGATGTCCCTAATAAATTTACAATTCTGGGAATATATCGTTCACCTTCTGCTGTGAGTACTGATTGTTAAAGGCAGCTCTTTGGTGAACAATATGAACACGTTGAATTTATATGGAACTTCTTTATTTCGTTACAAGTAGGTACATTATACTGGCTGGTACACGTACAGTATTTAGCGCGCACGTCGCGCGTCGTGTCGTAAAGGAGAATGGCCGAGACGAAGCGTCGCCCGCGCCGCGCGGTCACCCGCCCCCTCTCGTCCCGCGCGCCGCCGCCGCAACGCGCTAGTGTTGTGCGTTAACATCCTCCCCCCCCTTGAAAGTACAGCTTTCAAGAGGTTCCTGGGATACTATCAGTAAAGGAGATAATCTGGAGATAGCTCTTCGGAGGATTCCCTTTTTTGTACAGACATCGACGACTCTGGTGACGCTATCTTCACCGGGATAAAGTTTCACAATTCGTCCCATCAGCCATTGCAAGGGGGGCAATTGGTCATCCTTGACCAAGACGATGTCGTCGATGTGCAGGTTCTGGCCCTTTTTGCGCCACTTCACTCGCTGTTGCATGTCCGACAGCACCTCTTGCGTCCACCTTTTCCAGAATTGATGTCGCAGCCTCTCCAGTAGTTGATACCGGTTGACCCGAACAGGCTCGGAGACTGATGTAGGGTCCGGTAAAGCCGTCAAAGGTCTTCCAATCAGGAAGTGCCCAGGAGTGAGGGGTGTTAGGTCGGACGGATCCGAAGTCAAGCATGTTATTGGACGCGAATTTAGGATTGCCTCAATTTGCGCAAATAAGGTAGACAATTCTTCAAAAGTTAAGCTAGTGTTACCCGCAATACGTCGGAGATGGAATTTAGCCGCCTTAACGCCCGCCTCCCAGATTCCGCCGAAGTTCGGTGAGTACGCAGGACTAAATTTAAAATCAACGGCCTCACTGGCCGCGTACGCACAAATAGGTTGGTCATTTTGTTTAACTAATCTAGCTAATTCATTACGTGCTCCCACGAAATTTTTGCCATTATCGCAGAAGATGGTTCGAGGTTTGCCGCGACGAGCAATAAACCTACGCAAACATAAAATGAACGCATTAGTACTAAGTTCGCTCACCACCTCTAGGTGAACCGCTTTGGTACAGAGACATACGAATATACATAGGTAACACTTAGTGGTGCGTGAACCGGGACCTTTGCGACTCGATATCAAGAATGGGCCTGCAAAATCAGTTCCACACGTTTCGAAGGGTGGTGCTGGACGCACCCGAGGGCTGGGCAAGTTGCCCATTAGAGGCTGAATTGTTTGAGGTTTGCACCTTCTGCACGTAATGCAATTAAAGACTGTTTTTGAACTCAGCGTTCTGCCACCAATTGGCCAAAAACGTTCACGAATAGAACTTAATAATTGTTGTGGGCCGCAATGAAGCAACCGCAAGTGTTCGCTTTTAAATAAAAGTTTGGTTAGAGGGTGCCTGGAGTCAATTAGCATAGGATGAATTTTGTTGTGTGAACAATGGGATGCATTTTGTATACGACCTCCTACACGAAGTATACCATTATCATCTAAGAACGGATTTAGAGACAAAATGTGAGACTTCGAGCTCACTGATTTAGTTGCAGACAGTGATTGTATCTCAGCTGAGAACGATTCCTTCTGCGACTGCTTTACTAAGACCATTAATGATTGCTGCAATTCATTTAAGGTAAGTCCAGGTTTCAATTTATATACTTTACTACTGTTTGCTGATTTTAGAAACCGTAAAACGTATGCCATTACTCTTTGTAGAGTACTAAAATTTGAAAACCTTTCAAATGGTACTATGCTTGACTGGTATTGTATTTTAAGACTTATTTTCATTTCAGGTAGTTCGACTTGAGAGACAACAGATGAAGGCCAATGCTGTTCAGACATCGTCAAGAAAGAAGGGCCGTACCACCAGAGGGCGCTACCATGAAGCCGCTGAGGCGAAACTCCACGGGACGCCAGATCAGCTGGATTGACCTCAGTAGGCACGTGACGCCATGACGACGCATCAGACAGTTGGCGTATCTCTTGAATCCTGTTACAAACGAAGGTTTTAAGTGTTTTTGGATGAGTTTTGATCCATCCCAGCACAATCGTGAGTCCGACCAAAACAAGGACCTAGAAATTGGTACTTTAAATGATTTCAGTGCTTTAGAATGAAGTCTTGCACCAAGGAGTGCTCCTAATAACTCCAGTCTAGGTATAGTCATTTGTGGTTTCAATGGTGCTACCCTTGATTTTGCACATAATAGTTTAACTTGACTGTTAGACTTAATATAGAGACAAGCAGCATAAGCCTTTTGTGAGGCATCCGTGAAACAATGAAGTTCAATATCGAGTGAATTTTCTGATAAGACACATCTAGGTATTTCGATTTTCGACAAATAAGAGAGATTATTAAAAACTGATTCCCACAATAATTTTATCTCATCGGGCACAGGTTCGTCCCAATCAGATTTCAAGCACCACAAATCCTGTAAGATAAGTTTCGGTGTAATGGTACATGCTGACAACAATCCTAGTGGATCAAATAGTTTACTTGACAATGAGAGAATGTTACGTTTTGTTATTTTTTCTGGAATTTCAGACTTTGTAGAAAATTGTAAGACATCACTGGTAGGTGCCCATTTTAGACCCAACACTGTGGACTCTTTGGAAAAATCTTGTACGTGATTGTTTATAGGAATATCCCTAAAGATTTCGGGAACATTTGTACGGAACTTTCGCAATGGAAAACAACCTTCATCTAGTTTCTTTACCACACCGCTAACTATTGATTTCAGTTCATCTTTTGAGCCACAGCCGGTGTTCAAATCGTCGACGTAAAAATCGTGACGTATTACGTTGGCAATTCTTTCATCTGAACATTCATTAGCAAGCTCAAACAAGCAACGCGTACTCAGGAACGGAGCCGATGCAGTACCGTACGTCACGGTGTTCAATTGAAGAATACTCGTCCTCTCGCCACAGAATAAGCTGCAAACGACGTTGAGACTCGTCAATGGTTATTTGTCTGTACATTTTTTCAATGTCTCCTGTAACAACATATCGATTTAGACGGAATCGCACAAGGATTGAAAACAAGTCATCTTGTATTGTTGGACCTACCAGCATTAAATCATTCAATGATTTACCAGAAGACGTTTTAAATGATGCATTAAACACGACTCTCAGTTTTGTTGTTTCGCTTTGTTCACGGAGAACTGCATGATGAGGGATATAGTACCCAAATAAAGGACGAGAAACCTCAGTTAAGTGACCTAAGAGTTCATATTCGTGTAAAAATTCGACATATTGTTGTCTGACAACGGACTTTGCTAAACGTTTTTCTAAATTATAAAAGCGCTTACGTACAATGGGGTATGAACCACCAAGTAATTCTTCCGGGGAATCACGCAGCGGAAGTTTAACACAAAACCTGCCATCTGGAAGACGTTTATAATTTTTAACAAAGTGAGCTTCACATGCTTCTTCCTCTTTGGACAATAATTTTGTAGATTGTGGAAGCTCTTCAACTTCCCAAAACTTGGCAAGAGATTCCTTTATCTCTTGGGAGAAGTTGCATTGAATTTGACGACTACTATTAATATTACTTCCTATAGGACCAGCCACCAGCCAGCCAAATTTGGATTCTTGCAACGTTGGATGATTTGGACCCAACTTAATTTGATTGGACATGACAACATCCCAGAACACGTCAGCCCCCAGCAATATATTTATTTCTGAAGGTTGGAAGAAACTTGTATCTGCTAGTTGAATATTAGGTGGTAGATTTAACTTGGATACATCAACTGGAACATTGGGCAAATTACTCGTAATTTGAGGGATTATCAAACAGCTGACATTAATAGAAAAATCGTTGTTACGAGATCTAACCTGAAGGTCACACATTCGAACTGTGCTCGTTACAGTGTTATTAACGCCATGAACTGTGATAGGATTGGTGCGAGAAGTAGCTATCTTCATTTTCTTTTGCATTCTTTCAGACACGAATGACGACTGGCTTCCACTGTCAAGCAAAGCCTTAGCAGAGAAAGTTTTATTATTTTTGACATCTACTAAGTCAACTTCGGCAGTGCATAATAGCACTTGGTTTGGTACCATGGTAGACAACGTTATGCTCGAAGACGAAGGCTGATTGGAAGAATTCTCAACAAGTGCTGGCGATGAGGATGAGTGATTGTGATTGTCCCTATCCTCACCCTGCTGATGCAACAAAGAATTATGCCTTTTCTTGCATAATTTGCAAGGACCCAAACGACAGTGCGAAACATTATGGCCAGAACGGAGACAATTTTGACAGAGTTTATGTTTATTTACTAAAGAAATCCTATCATCTAATGACATGCCTTTGAATTTATCACACAAAAACATGAGATGACTTTGTTTACACACAAGACATTTTTTAGAACTAGAATCATTATTAGTATTGACAAAAGACTTTGTAGTTTTGGTTGAATCCTTTACATTTCCATTACTTCTTTCAGCTCTGCTTGAATCATTGCGACTATACTGAATAGTTTCAAGAACATCAGCCCGACCACGAAGGAACTCAAAGAAATCAGCAAGTTTGGGTGACAACTGTAAAGTATTTCTGTGTTCTTCCCATTTCCTACTAGTGGCGCCATCTAGTTTCGATGCCATAATGTAAATGATCAATGTATACCAATGCGCAACAGGTTCACCCAACTCTTCCAAAGCACGTAAATTTTTTGAATAATAGTCAACCATATAGCGAATGGATTTATAAGACTCTTTAGAAATAGATTCAAAGCAGAATAAAGCTTTTGTATGATTATTGACAAGTATTCTCTTATTGTTAAAGCGATCACACAGTGTGGACCAAGCTAAGTTGTAATTAGACGAAGTGAAACTAACAGACTTGATGACTACAGCAGCTCCACCTTCCAGCGAATTTCGCAGATAGTGAAACTTGCTTATTGTTGGCAAGGATTGATTATTATGTATCAGTGACTCGAAGGTATCCCGGAACTCTAACCACTTTAAATGATTACCATCCAAGGTGGGTAAATTAATGGTTGGCAATCTGACCTGTTGGTTACAATTGCGATTACTACATGATCCTGATCCATGACAGGAACCTTCACTATTATTTGGAGTCTCTGATTGTTGGGATTTACTGAAAGTTTCTATAATATTTTGAGCTACAGCTATAACTTTACAAAGACTAGTCTCAATGAAGTCACGCTCCTCCATTTGAGAATCAATATCGGACGCTAAACATTCTATTTTGTTTTGAATAGTATCAAATGTAGGCAACAATTCTTGCAATCGAGTTAATTTTATCTGTAACTCTCCAATAACAATGCTATTTATTTCTTCGGAATCACGTTTACTTATGCTATCGACATATTTTTGAAAGAGAGTGAGTCTGGCCTTAATAGTGCCTCTTTGATGATTAAGTTCTTTGAGGCTTTCTTTAGGATCCGTTTTACCTACTACTTCGTCCATAAATAATTATAATAATGGCAATATGAGAGCACGCAACGAACCAACCAGAGAAACAAATTAGTAAACAAAGTAAAAAAGTTATCTGACCGTATAGGGCCGCCGCAATGTACTGCAAAGCGGCAATGTACTTCAAAATGACCACCTACTGCACCCGACGACGGCACAGTGACTCGCTGATTCTCGCTTACGACGACTCGTAACTCGTAGCTACTCGTAGTATTATTACCTCTTGTAGGTATAACCTTGCGGAATCTGGAAGTCGGTCGTTTTGACAGCGAACCTGGAATTAATACGGGTAACGAATGAATGAATGCAATTTTAATTTGGTCGGGTTATACGGAAACCTCGAGAACTTTATTTTGTCTAAGACAGTGGTTCTCAAACTTTTTAAATGACGGAACCCTTTTGGGAAGCAAAATATTTGATGGAACCCTACAAAAAAACAATTATTTTTATAAGTGTATTCTTTATTAATCAGCATAATAAAAGTACAATGTATCAGTTACTAATTATTATTTACTTCACCACTTGGTAAGGACAATAATAGAAAACATTAAAAAAGAAAAAATCTAACTAGTGGGAGGTATGAAACTGTTTTTTATTTTTCATCAATTGCTTGATATCAGGTTTGATGGAAGAAAGTTGGAGTCTCATATCAGCTTCGGCGTCCAGTCTATTGCGATATTTTGTTTTCGTGGCTGCGTAGGTAGAGAATCCTGTTTCGCACAAATATGTAGTTGGGAACGGGAGAAGAATATCCAGAGCCATTTGGCCAAGCATTGCATATTCATCTTGGATTCTGCACCAAAAATCATTAAGAGGCGTCGTTTTGAACAATGACTCCATACTTGTGTCTGATGACATTTCTAAAAGAGATTCATATATCTCATTTGACATGTTTTCAGGCTTTTCCAAGTTGGGTAAAAAAGGATTATGAATCCAGATTTGGATTGTGTTCTTCGGGAAAATACTTTTCAAAAGATGCGCGCATCGAACTGAGATATTGGACCAATTCTTCAAACACATTATCTTCAAACATTTCTGAGTCGTTTTCGCTAACAAACTCACTGAGTAACGTAAAACTTTCTATTTCTTTCTTACCAATGCTAATGATCCAAAAATCTAATTTTCTTTTAATAGCAGTTATTTTATTATAGGCCTGAAACACTGTTGTCTGTTTACCTTGCAACGATAAATTTAATTCGTTAAGTTTTTGAAAGATATCCGCCATAAAAGACAATCGGAACAACCAAGTTTTATCATACAAACGGTCCTTCAAATTAAAAGAAGTATCTGCTGAAAGAAACATTTGTAACTCGGCTCTAAGTTCAAATAGCCTTGTTAAAGTTTTTCCCCGAGACAGCCATCGCACTTCTGTATGGAGCAGCAGTGTTTTATGTTTGCTGCCATAATCTTCACACAATAATGAGAACAATCGGGATTGTAGTGGTCGTGATTTGATAAAATTAATTATTTTTACCGCTTCATCCATAACTAATTTTAGATTAGACGGCATTTGCTTCATCGCAAGTGCTTGTCTATGCAGAATACAATGACTGGAACTACAATTAGGCGCTTTATTTTTCATTCGTGACACTGATCCTGCTGTTTTACCTGTCATCGCCTTGGCCCCATCTGTACAAATGTCAATGCAATTGTTCCAACTGAGATTATGTTCTTCAAAAAATATATTTATTTTATTAAAAATTTCTTCCCCGGTAGTGTTTGTAAGCAGCGATGAACACATAAGCATGTCTTCTTCAAAAGAACTTTTATATGGATATCTCACAATAACCAGCAGGATAGCCAAACCAGCGACATCAGTCGACTCGTCCATTTGCAAAGCGAATCGTGTATTTTGTAGACGTGTAACTAGTTCTTGTTTGACGTAGCTTGCCAGATCATGGATTCGTCGTGAAACAGTATCGTTTGATAGCGGAACAGTAGAAAGATGCTTTGCAGATTTTTCATCAAGCATACATTTTGTTATGTCTAATAAACATGGTTTTATTAATTTCTCAGCGATAGTGTGCGCTTCACCTGCTTGTGCAATGCGATAGCTAACTAAATATGATGCCTCCGTGGCCTTTTCGTTGGTAGTTTGTGTTACATGCATCATATTTTTTTGACTTTCTAATAACTGATCTTTTTTGCGAACAAAAAATTCTTTATTCTTGTCTTTAGTCTCGGGGTGTACGGTTTCTAAATGTCGACGCAATTTGGCAGGTGCCATGGAACTATTAGGAAGCAGTTTACTACAGAGCATGCAGAGAGGTAAGCCGTTGGAATCAACAAATCCGAAACTGATATAAGATTCATCATACTTCCTTTTTTTCGTCTTTGAAACCGTCGAGCTTGACGTCGTGGCACTCATGGCATCATCTTCTGGATCGGTGATTGCTAAATTCTCCGCGCGCATTGCTTTTGAACATTCAGCGTCATTAGAAGATGTTGTTGGAACACGTTTAACACCTTTAAGCCAACGTTCCATTCTTCTTTATTTATAATGTTACAAGTCAGGATAGTGGGGTTTAAATAATGCACAATCGTTACTGCGTATAAGAGACTAAATTTAGAACCTACAGGGAAGAAATGTATAAAACTGAGACAACAGAATACAGCAGGCAGTAAAACAATGAACACTAGTTTCTCGCTAGCGAGCTTGTAAGTAGGTAGTAACTTATCGCTCCGAACGCTAATCATCAACTGACGACGCCAACGCGCGATCGCCGCTTTTATACTTAGTCCTAGACTCGATCTCAAATATTCTCGAAAATACTCGAGTCGGCACCTTTGATAAACAAAAAGCAAAAATAAAAACAGAAATTTAAAAATAGCGTTGTAAACAATATCGACTTTATCCTTTGAAGTTAGAGACAAAAGTCGCTTGTTGACAACTATAGCGTCTAATTCAGAGGCGGCTTTTATCAAAGAGACTGAGCGCTTACAAGTATACTACCCGCTCGTTTTAAGTTTGCCGCTGGCGATAGGTATGAGTGTATGACGTTCGAAATATTTTATTTAATTGTAACAATAAAAATTGTGTACGTTAGATATTTGGGTAAAACTATGACACATTATAAGTTTTGTTGTCACGTGGGGGAGGGTACGCGCATTCCACAGACCGGCAAACTTAGAGCGAACGCGTTGTACAAGTATAAAATTGTTGAGACCAAACTTATGAGATATTGTACCAGCTAATGTAACACAAGCTTATACAAATACAAATAAATAAATAAATAACATTCATAGCGTTTTGTCTCCGCGCGGCCGCGGAGTCCGCACAGCCGCGGAGCGACCAGAGAGAGGTGTTTTGATTTTTTTATTTCTAAATTCTTGCGGAACCCCGACAGAGGTATCACGGAACCCTAGGGTTCCGCGGAACACACTTAGAGTATAGCTGGTCTAAGACAAAATAATAAAGTTTTACGTATTTAAGTAGTTGTTTTACAACTGAAATAATTAATAATTAAACACTGCACATTAGTGAAATAGGTTACTGGCCTTCGACAGCCGGAAAAAATAGGTAACCTAGGACTTACAACAAGTCTTAGCACTTTGTGATTGTGAATGTAATTTTGTATGAATTATAGTGACATAATTAAGTAATTTGTTAGTAAAATGAAGTGGAATAAGCTACAGCTGCGTTAGTAACAGCTAGAAGTAGGTAGCTTAGGGCGTGGATTACACCTTAGCACTTCGTGGGCCTAGATTGTAGTAGGTAGGTACATGACCTAGGCTGTTTAGCAATAAATGAGTAGCAAACACTGATTGACGTGCGCAAAAACATAGATAGGTAAGTTGCAATGGAAGCAACGGTAAGCAAGGCCTATCACCACGCGAAAGTAGAAAATCATCGAAAGAACTGGAACCACGTGTTCGTTTTTTTTTTTTGAATGCACGAAATGCGTAGATAAGAACCACAAACCAAGGCAATCCTAACTGCGATCATGCGAGACAATGAAAAGCAACTAAAACTGGGCTTACTTCCTTTTTGTATCACCGACGACGGCAAATACCTGTCCTTGTATCCACGTGGCCTCCTTTCCTTTGGTTGTATCAGTTACTTCCCTTGCGTTCCATCACGTCGGGGTCACCAATGTTAAAGGCAGCTCTTTGGTGAACAATATGAACACGTTGAATTTATATGGAGCTTCTTTATTTCGTTACAAGTAGGTACATTATACTGGCTGGTACACGTACAGTATTTAGCGCGCACGTCGCGCGTCGTGTCGTAAAGGAGAATGGCCGAGACGAAGCGTCGCCCGCGCCGCGCGGTCACCCGCCCCCTCTCGTCCCGCGCGCCGCCGCCGCAACGCGCTAGTGTTGTGCGTTAACACTGATAATTTCCTCCACTCACTTGATGCGGTTCATAAAAGTATCAAACGTTCTCCCTGTATAGTCGTGGCTGGCGACATCAACATAAACATCTGCCCTAACGATGTTGAAGAGGGTAGTAGCAACGAATATCTTTGCTTACTTGCTGAAATGGGTATGACACCGGCTATAACAATTCCAACGCGCAATGAAAACTGTTTAGACCACATCTGTGTTACATCTAAGTACGCCGTTTGCCCCGTAGTCTATAAAACAGGGATCACTGACCATGATATTGTCATTGCTGGAATTAAAACTAATAAAGACAAACCACGAGTGGAACCTAAAATCCTTAAAATTATTAATTACACTAACTTAGTATCCGAATTTAGGAATATAGACTGGTCAGAAATAACTAGTAAGACTTCTACAAATGAGGCAGTAAATTTTTTCACAAGTATTTTTAATAAGACTTTAGAAGTAAACATCAAGCAAACTCTAGTCACGCGCTCTCAAAATATCTGGAGGCCGTGGATGTCACCGGGCCTTCTCAAATGCTCTCGAAATTGAGATAAATTACACAATATGGCGAGAAAGCGTCCAAATAACTTAGTTGCCCAAATAACATATAAACGCTACCGAAATTTCTATTTTAACTTATTAAAAAGGCTCAAACAAGAATATGAGAATAAAAAACTTCTTGAAAGTAAAAATAATCCAAAAAAGCTTTGGGAAACAATTAAAGAAATAACCTACACGTCTACTAGTCTACAAGCAATCTTTTTGAAATCACATCAATGCAGAATAGTGTAAAAGACTCCCTTGACCTTTGCAATACACATTTTTCGAATGTAGGGCAAAATCTAGCAAACACAATACTTGAGGAAATCCAAGAAACAGAAGCGTCCTTAGCAAGAAGAGCACGACAGTTGCACTGTCCGAGAGAATCGTTATTTTTGAAACCGACAGACGAGGCCGAGATAGAGGCAATTATAACCGATCTCAAAATGGACAGTAGTACAGCGGGTATTGACGGTATTAGTAATCGCCTAATAAAATTGTTAGCAAAATATATACTCGAACCGTTAACTTACATTTTCAATATAAGTATGTCGGAGGGCCTATTCCCGGATGACTGGAAGACGGCCGCAGTGACTCCTATATACAAGGGCGGTGAAAAATACAATTTAAATAACTACAGACCCATATCGTTACTCGGAGCGTTCTCCAAAATATTGGAGAAAATCGTCAATAGGCGAATTGTAAGTTTTCTGGAGAAAAATAAAATCCTTTCAAAAAATCAGTTTGGGTTTCGTAAAGGGAAATCAACGGAAAATGTCATTTCTCTCGTAGCAAATCAGGTATCTGACCATTTGGATAAGGGGAAGGCCTGTGTCGGAGTTTTTCTGGACCTAGCAAAAGCCTTCGATACAGTATTGATTCCTATCTTGCTGGCCAAATTAGAAAAGTCTGGCATCAGAGGGGTCACACTAGATTGGTTCCGCAGCTATTTGTCGGGACGCAAGCAGTGTGTCAAGATAGGAGCAAATGCAAGCGAACAAAAATTTATTAATTTTGGAGTTCCCCAGGGCAGTGTCTTGGGACCTACCCTCTTCTTGCTATATGTCAATGACATAACTTCCCTCAAATTGGACAATGCACATATCATCTGCTATGCCGATGATACTGCTGTGATTTTCTGTGGAGACGATTGGGAATCAGTTACAGATTCAGCTGAGAGGGGCATTTCGAGAATAGCTAAATGGCTTAGCCAAAACTTGCTGTCGCTAAACACTTCCAAGACGAGCTTTCTGTGTTTCCATAAAACTGCAGCCTCAGCACCTCGTTCAACTTCAGGTATTAAAGTACACACATGCAACTATCCTCAGCAACAAGTTTCCGGAACCTGTAACTGTAGTGTCATAACAAGAAAAATTAAAATTAAATATCTAGGTGTGGTGATAGATGACAGGTTAACTTTTGAAGACCATCTCAGGGCGACATCTGAAAGGGTACGGAAACTAATTTACCCAATAAAATATCTCCGAAGTGTGGCTCCGCTACCTTTGCTAAAACAAATTTATCTCGCAATCTGTGAGTCTCTACTTACCTGCTGCTTACTGCATTACCATTTGGGGTGGCTCTGCTGTTACTAAAATAATAATGCTGGAAAGAGCACAAAGATCCATCCTAAAAGTCATGCTTCGTAGACCGCGATGATTCTCTACTGAGCTCCTTTACCAAGAATGCAACCTACTTAGCGTCCGAAAACTTTTTATCTTTAAAGCCACAATCAAAGTCCATGCAATGCTTATTCAATCATCCGAATACGAAACCATGCTCAGGAAAAGAGTCTTCAAAGTTCCAATACCTCAAGTTAAGACAGCATTTGCTACACGATCCCCTACGTTCCTGCACCCATTCCTCTATAACCGTTTAAATAAAAAATGCATAATTAAAAAATTTCGAATACATGAAGCCATGAAAAATATAAAAAACTGGCTTCATAAACTCTCCTACTCAGAAACGGAAGAATTTCTCAAAGTCTAGACACACACACACGCACACACACACACACACACACACACACACACACACACACACGCACGCACACACACACGCACACACGCACACACGCACACACGCACACACACACAGACATCAGATAGCTACACTATCATACGCTCAACCCCACTCAATATGTAACAATTATTAAGTTGTAAAGTGATTATAGATTAATAAAGGTATAAAATTTATTACTTAGGTTAGATGTTTAGTTAGATAAACTACTTACATACAAATTCCTAAATGTATACAATGTTGTTCAGAGCTCTAAATAAAAAAAAAACGGTAACTCATCATGTATGATTTCCACGATACAGAACATGAGTCTAGTGTGGAAATTATTAGAAATATTTCAACGAAATGGCTTTACAATATACTTTCTCCAATGTAAACTTTAAAAGAAAATTACCTGTAAACTGCTGTATGTATGTTGTTAAATAAAGAATTTATTATTTATTATAATAAGCGCGGGTAAAAATACGCCAATGACATTTTCATTACATAGGATCGGTACATCATTTGCACAAGGTCACCTGAGTCTGGAAATGCCAAATAATTGTCGTGTCGTGTTCTTGTACCTAATTTACTCATCTGCATTACTAAAATGTATGTACAGGTGAATAATATGCATATATTTTATTTTACTATTGATACTTACTTATATTCATTTTTTTTGTTGAAATATTTTTTCTCCTTTTTGATCGCAGTACTATTTAGTATATCATTTGAAGAGGTAATTTTTTATGCTGTGATGAATTGTATTAACCCATCTAAATAAATTATAGCCAAGAATAAACATTACACTACATATTGCAAGAAAAATTATACAGAGACTCCAAAATCTCTGTATAAGATTCATATTTGGTCTACGCAAATATGATCATGTTTCGGAATTTCGAAAAAAACTCAAGTGGTTACCTATACGCCTTCGCCGGAATACTCATATTCTTTCCTTGTTGTACAATATTTTATTTAATCCCTTAACTCCCTCATACCTCAAACAACGTTTTGAGTTCCTGCACAACACGCACTCGAAGGTTTTGAGATCATCAGAGAATTTGAGATTGAAAATGCCGAGTCATTCCACCAATTTTGCTGACAAATCTTTTTCGGTTCAAGCGGTTCGGTTGTGGAATGCTCTCCCAGCAACTATTAGGCGAGCTCAGTCCTTGCCTATATTTAAAAGACAAGTCAGAGAACACTATGTAAGCTCTCTGACAGAAGCGGAATAAATAATTACATTATTTTCCTTGATTTTATTATGGGAAAATTTTATTATCTATATTTATGTGTATATTAATGTTATGCCATAATCTGTGATATTACTCGTAATAGTATGTATGTATGTTTGATATATTTATGTATATCTACCTATACTTAGGTAGCTATTGTGTTTATTTATTTTAATTGTTATCTCTTGATTATGTATTATCTATGTACACCAAACTACCCTGAAATGATTGTCTCAATTTTTTTCTCTCCATCCTATGGTTGCCTGGAAGAGATTGCCGCAGAGCGATAAGGCCGCCAATTGTATTTACCTACCCAATTGTTGTTATGTGTTATATGCTATATCCTTGGTGTACAATAAAGACAATTATTATTATTATTATTCTCTTTATTTCATTATTAAACTTATTAATTACATTTTTAAATACATATATAAAAAAATAAAACATATATTTAAAAATATAAAAAATAGTGCTCCACCGGTATCGGATACAGGGACCAAGCTACCGGTGGTTAGGGCTCCAGAGAAAGGAACTTCCTCACGATGCGCGCCGTATCAAGGAGTACTGCCTTCTGCATCTGGCCCTTGACCCAACCATCCAACCCGAGCCTCTTTAGATGTTGGTCGAGGCTCTTTGCTATCAGTCCGTTGACTGATACGACTATCGGTACAATGATTGCTGAGTCAACATTCCACATGTCGACAACCTCGTGAGCCAAGTCCAAGTACTTAACTTGTTTATCTTTCTCAGCTTTCACGAGATTCTCGTCATGAGGAATGGTGACATCAACAATCAATGCTCGGCGTTCGGATCGGTCTATCACCACAATGTCAGGCTTGTTAGCTACAACAGTCCTATCAGTGATGATAGATCGATCCCAGTACAATGTGATATGACTATTTTCTAGAACTGGCTCAGGAACATACCTATAGTACGGTACCTCAACTTCCACAAGGTTGTATTTCAGAGCAAGTCGCTGATGGATTATCCTGGCTACTTGATTATGTCTGTGCAAGTACTCGCCGTTAGCAAGACGAGAACAACCGGAAGTAATATGCCTGAGGGATTCACCAGGTTGGTGACACGCTCGACAAATATCAATTGTGCCATCCCTCATGATATACTTCCGGTAGTTATTCGTCTTGATAACTTCGTCTGCAATTGCACAGACAAAACCTTCAGTTTCCCCAAAAAGGTCACTGAAACGTAGCCAGGACACGGATGCCAGTAGGTCTACTTCGGGCCTGTGGAGGGCCCGATAGAACCTGCCATGTAGCTCCTTACTCTGCCATACCTCCCTGCGGCTGTCAGTGCCAACTATTGTAGGCCTGCGCCAGTTCTCTTTAGCCAAACCGAGCGGGGTTAGCCCGGTATCTACGTTGACTACATCACGATGCATTTCCACGTTCGACTTTAGAAAGTAGTCTCTGAGATTGCACACCTCGCGATTATGAAGGGTCTTAGCATTTAAAAAACCTCGACCCCCACATTTCCGCGGGATGTACAATCTCATGACTGACGACCTTGGGTGGTGCATTCGGAATGCAGTCAACTGAGTCCGGACTTTCCTATCGATGGTATCGAGTTCAGTCTGAGTCCACTTGAGTATGCCAAAAGAGTACATCAAGAGTGGCATGACCCAACTGTTACAGGCACGCACTTTGTTACCACCTGACAAAAGACTGTTAAGTACTTTTTTCAGGCGGCCAAAGAAACGTTCCTGTAACATTTGTTTCATGTCGACCTCTTTGATGCATAACGCCTGTGACATACCCAAGTATTTATAGGTCTCAGTTACGAGGAGTGATCTTAGGTTAGTGGAATCAGAGAGTTGTATACCCTCTGACTCCACCACCCGCCCTCGCTTTACATGAATGACTGCACATTTGTCCACACCAAACGCCATTTTAATAGAATTACTGAATGTTTCAGTTACCTTCAGTAAAGCTATTAATTGAGGGTTGGTGTGGGCGAATAGCTTTAAATCGTCCATGTAAAAGAGGTGGGAAACCATCTGACCCTCTCTTCGTAACCTATAACCTAACCCTGAATTC
This sequence comes from Eilema sororculum, assembly GCA_914829495.1. Classification (NCBI taxonomy): domain Eukaryota; kingdom Metazoa; phylum Arthropoda; class Insecta; order Lepidoptera; family Erebidae; genus Eilema; species Eilema sororculum. The sequence goes on along the minus strand of OU618555.1, from coordinate 3,426,309 downwards.
ACTAGTAAAGTACTAAGTGGGTTCAGGGCTAAGCAGAACCAAAGGGGACTCAGACTGTCCCCTTGAAAAATACCCCGCTCTATTGTTATCGGCTCGCCACTACCCAAAGCCTGGCGACACCCTGGATAGAAAAGAACCGTCCTCCATTGCCCCATACATGACCTTAGGAAGGTACATAGAGTTGTATTCACTTTATACAACTCCAGCACCCTCAAAAGCCATGTATGTGGCACGGAGTCAAACGCTTTCTTGTAATCTATCCAGCATGCCGCCAGATCCTTACGATTGCGGCGAGCTTGTTGGCTAATAGTCATATCAATCAGGAGGAGCTCCTTACTACCCCGGGCCCCATTCCTACATCCATTCTGAGAGGCACACATAATAGAATTATTGTTTATATGATTGTTAATCTTAGCTCTCAGGATGGATGTAAGAAGTTTATAGACCGTTGGGAGACATGTAATCGGTCTATAATTATTGGGCTCCAGGGTACTACCAGTTTTATGGAGCAGGTGGGTAACTCCTGTCGTCATAAAAACTGGTAGCGTCCCAGATTCTACAGCGGATTGAAATTGTGAGGCCAAAACAACATGCGAACTCCGTAGCCATTTTAGCCAGAAATTGTGCAGTCCATCCGGTCCTGGAGATTTCCAGTTAGACAGCGAACGGACTGCACAATCTACATCGGTGGCATCAATGTAAATTTCTTCCATTTCAGGAATAGGTTCGCATGCTCTTTCTACCTCACGCATCCAATCGCCTTCAGTGTGGCTGACGGGCACCGACCAGATACTGCGCCAGAACGCATTTGTGGCTTCAGCATCCGGCCGTCGCACGTCATCCACACTTTCATCTGTTCGCTCCCAGTTTCTATATACCCACCTTTGGTCTCTTTGGAACATACGATTGACGGTATATCGATCAACTCGCTTTTTGTATCTTCGAATACGGTTTGCCCATGCACAGACTTTCTGCTTCAGGAAGTCAATACGCTCTGTGACCCGAGACGTATAATCTTGGGGACTAATATTAGTTCCCGCAAACGCTCGGGTCACATAGCGCATCACCCTTGGGCGAGTATTGCCCGACCTGAAGCAGATTAATTTACCGATGAGCACCCTTGCCTCGGCCACACGTCGTTCAATCCTGCATTGCCATGCCGGTATGGCAGGCTTAGGTCGTATGGCAGGATCTTTAATGGGAAATTTAGCACCTGCCATACGACATGCTGCCACAGCAGTACAATACAGAATTGAATGAGTGTCACCGAGGTTTTCACTATTTTCTAAATATTTAGGTAATAATGAATCAAGGGCACTCACCAGCGCTATATTACGTCTATGTATGGGCAACCGCGGGAGACGTGGCCTGACATGTATGGGCATTGATCGATATTCCCGCAGCGCATATTCCAAAGCCTCCTTAATCTCTTCATTGTACTGAATACTTACTGGAATAGGTGTGTCATCCCGCGTAACATGTGAATCTTCATTCAATGCAGTTGTAGAAGCAGGAGCAGGGGCCGGGGCGGGGGTAACACACATATTTCGTAAGCATTCTTGCCGTAGTGTCTCAAGTACGGTTTCATTCAACAAATGATTGCGTTGAATGACCCGTACTTGGTCCGATAGTCTTTGTGCCGATGTGTTGACGGAAGGTTCAAGTGCCTGAAACAGAGGAAGCATCCGAGAACGATACGCACTGAGGTTAGTTCCCCCCTCTGTAGCCGCAAAATATGCCCGCATGACGTTTTCGTTGATAGAAGTGGTCCATCGCATGCGGTGCACATCACCACCGGCAGCGGGGGCCCTATTCGAGGCCGGTGGGCCTCGGGATCCCAAGCTGGACGGTGGCCGGCCTCTCCCCGGCCGACGCACAGGTGTTGGCGACGTCGGCGGGGAGAAATACTCGTCGGAGCTCGACGCCTCAGCAGTAGTTGGTCTCGAAGATGTGGTTTCCGGAGGCTGAGAGGCGGAGCTGCACGACGAGTCCGATGGTGTAGGGTGTGCAAATTGCCTGGCTTTTGCCCTTGTCAGCATTATTTCTCTACTTTTTCTTATTCATTTTCTGTTTTGACAGCAGCTGTCTGTCAATATTGGATTTTTCCATTCTCTATTATTTAGGATCCGCGTACATTATTTATTTGTAAACTCATTGTACAATTTGTTGTTTAGTTGAGTTACGATAGTGAGATCACGATGTTATTGTTATTTAACAGAAATAAGTTTTAAGAAATCTTCTGTAAGAAATTATGCGGCCATTCGGGACCAGTGTTGCCAGTGTTTTATTATTATTATTATTATTATTATATCTATTGTAATCAGATAGTACAAAGACACATAGAAAAAGTAGATAACCTAGTAATTGATGGAACTATTAAAACTTGAAAAATGCCTTCAGACGTGAGAAAATTGAAAACTTCTGAACTCCTAGTGCAGATCGGGTCAGCTGTAATAAGTAAGTATTTAATCGAGGCTCATACCTTGATACCTTTTTCTTTTCTTGTGAATACCACCACTGTCGGCCAATGGTGGTGGGGCCATCTACGGTTTTAAGATGGCCAGAAAATCTTCCACACACAAGCGTCCCGTCTACATCAGCTCTGTTGCAGGCTTTTCTTTCAGAATTGCAGTCAAAAAAGGCAATAAACCAATAAAAAATAATAAACAAACCCCAGCTCTAAAGTATTAACTTTGGACGTAGCCATGAAATGATTAGTTATATGATTAAGAATAAGAATAATTTATCTGCCTATAAACATGGCAACATGGATCTTACAATATACATACATAAACACAGCATTTTTAGCTACCTACTGCAGCATGAAAATTTTCAATTAGCAATTTAATTTGTTATTAACACTACTTGCATAAAATAGTGATGAATGTCAACGGAGTTATTAAATATTTATGGTCATAGTCACATCTCTCAATTTAATTTATTTTTGATATAAAACCACTTTTTACGGATTCTATCGCGATATATTTGTTATTATTACTTTATAATGCAACGTTTCGGCTGCTTTGCAGCAGCCATTTTCGCGGTGTTATTTTATTTGAATTATTTACTGTTATTTATACGTCATGAAAATATAAAAGAACATAAAAGAGTGCATGTGTTCAATTTTTCAGTCAGTTTGTTGGCGATGCAGACTGGTTTTATAATGGCATGGCCGTCTTACAACGTAGCCAACTTCAGATCGAATGAAACGGTGTTAGAAACACCGATGACGTCATTACATATCTCGCTATTAGGTGCTTTGCCTAGCACTGGCGCGTTGTTGGGCATGCCAGTCTGTAGATGGGCCTTCGACACTATCGGAAGGAAATATGCCACCGTTCTTCTTAGTCTGCCTTACGTTGTAAGTATAATTCTCAATAATGGTAAAATTTATATTATAAATAAACATTAGTTTATCCTGAAATTTAAAAAAATAAGAGAGAGAGAGTGAGAGAGGGAGAGAGAGAGAGAGACAAATGCGAATGTGCGATATGGTGAAACGAAAATGGACAAAATAAGAAATGAGTGCCTAGAGGAAATTTGAATGTTGCACCACTACTGCATCAAGTGACAAAACAGCGGCTTTGCTTACTACATGTAGTTATTTTATTACATTAATTATTGCGAAGCGGACATGCATTTTGGGGATATGTACAAAACTGCTGTTACTTTATTGCTTATTGACATGAATACCTACCATAATACTAACATTACTATTATTATGTCGGCAATACATAGACATTTAAGGAAAAAATCCATACTACATATTATAAATGCCAAAGTAACTCTATCTGACTGTCTGTCTATATGATACGCTTTCACTCCTAAACCACTGAACTGATTTTGATAAAATTTGGTATAGGGGTGGATTAGACCATTAGAAAGGACATAGGCTATGTTTAGTCGGGCGGAGCCGCGGGCAATAGCTAGTCTCAAAATAAAATTCCTCGAAATCAATCATTTTATATATTGTATCATTTTCATAATAATTTTTCTTCGGTGCTGCAGCTCTCATGGTTGATAATATCTCTGACGAACAACATTACTTTGATTTTAATAGCCATCGCACTGGCAGGAATAGGAATCGCTTGTCAAAATATTTCGATGATATATCTTTCGGAGATAGCGCATCTGTCTATTAGAGGTGCCATGACCTCTACGGTGTCCATCGGATACCTAACAGGTTGGTGTATCTTCTGTTTACTAAATTAATATTGAAGCTCGGATAAGGTCGATGTTGTCAATAAAATTGATTCCCTTGGCATGGCTCATTTCATTTTCGAAGATTCTAGAACGAAGTTCCTTATCGCGCGTTGCGAAAGGGGGCTAGATGGTAAAAAATGGGACCAAAAGTTGTAACAACTACTACTCCTTCGGTGGAACTAACTACTCGTTTATCTAGAAAAACAGCTGGGTTAAATATTCTTATCGGTAACGAAACATAACGCTATATAATTTCCTTAGGAAAGCTCCATCTAGTTTGGTTGTGTTGAACTAAATGCAATAACATGTAACACAATTGCTATACAATCTATACATGGTTATGATTTAGGCGATTGGCACACTGCAACGCTCGACGCGGCGTCGGGCGTCGACGCGCGTTGGCGCGATAGTCCGAGAGATATTAGATTTTTTTTGGTAGGTAGGTGTGTGAAGTAATCTAAAATTTTGAGAAAAGTAAAGTAAAGCCATCCGGCCATTAGCTCGATAGCCCAGACTATATTTAAGAACGCTAGAGATGAAAAGAAAATGATTAGAAGTGCAAGCTATTTTCGACTTATTGACATGACATAGTAACTATTTTTTTTCTTATATTCGTGATCAGCGTCATCTATTAACGCGAAAAGAGACGTAACTAAGAAAATGCCATTTAGGTTGAAAGTCGCTTGCAGTCTCTGCGTGTTCCAATAACGAGCCAAAACAGTGGTGTCGGCTCCAATACCCGATATTGGGCATCGATATTTGACTTCCTCCGATCTCGGAAGTCGGATATTGGATATCGGTCGTCAGTTGATGTGAAAGCGCTCTAAATTTGCCGTTAAATAGTCATGTTGTATTGCAATAATATTAATTTAAAATTCGCCTCAAATACCTACACAGAAATTTCTAACAGCTCTCGGACTAAATATCCCTCGAAAAACACGCGCGTGATGGCAGATTTCAGTGTGCCATACCTCGCGTTTTCTGCTTGTACGCGCGTAATCTGCAGCAACGCGCGTGATTGCGTTGTCAGTGTGCCAATCGCCTTAAGGCGATTGGCACACTGCGACGCGCGACGCGGCGTCGAGCGTTGTTGCGTCGACGCGGCGTCGCGCTCGTCGCCTCTGCGGAGCTCATTTTGTATAGAACAACGCGGGGTCCCACACACTGACAACGCAATCACGCGCGTTGCTGTAGAATACGCGCGTACAAGCAGAAAACGCGAGGTATGGCACACGCGCGTGATTTTCGAGGGAGTTTTAGTCCGAGAGCTGTTAGAAATTTCTGTGTAGGTATTTGAGACGAATTTTAAATTAATATTTGCAATGCAATTATACGTCAAATTTAGAGCACTTTCACATCAACTGACGTCCGATATCCAATATCCGACATCCGAGATCGGAGGAAGTCAAACATCGATGCCCAATATCGGGTATTGGAGCCGACACCACTGTTTTGGCTCGTTATCGGAACACGCAAAGACTGCAAGCGACTTTCAACCTAAATGGCATGTTCTTAGTTACGTCTCTTTTCGCGTTAAAAGATGACGCTGATCACGAACATAAGAAAAAAAAAATTTACTATGTCATATCAATAAGTCGAAAATAGCTTGCACTTCTAATCATTTTCTCTTCATCTCTAGCGTTCTTAATATAGTCTTGGCTATCGAGCTAATGGTCGGATGGCTTTACTTTTCTCAAAATTTTAGATTACTTCACACACCTACCTACCAAAAAAATTCTAATATCTCTCGGACTATACTAGCTCTCCCGCGTCGACGCGCGTCGACGAACGACGCCGCGTCGAGCGTTGCAGTGTGCCAATCGCCTTAATATAATTTTTTTTGTTCCATCCGGGTGTCCCTACACCTCTCAAGTTTTTTTTTACAAAATTCCATTAAACATTAGGCTTCACTAAATTATAAACTCAAAAATATATGCATCATTTTCGTAATTTATTTAGAATTTATTTAAAAAGTTATTTAGAAGCTATGTCATTTCATTTTTTGTGGACCCAGGGAATCAACTAAATGCGGTGACTTTCAAGATTCACCCATTAATAATCTACGTATTTGTTTGTTGGTATTATATTTATATGCCCAAATCGCTAAATAAAATAAGAATTTCTAATTACATTTTTGTTTAAGTATTCATATGCCGTGCCACCTTTTACAGCATGTATAGCATTATTTTTATATTGAGATGGTGCCTTTATTTGCTCACACGATTATAATGAAAATTTTATTAATTCAGGTTAAGTAGATTAAGTATAAGACTATGTCTTTGTTACTATAACCAGTCTAACGATTCATACTACATATTATAACTATATATTTCTTTTTTTACTGCTCTTTTGTTGTTATGAAGTTTTCTAGTGTGTTTATTTTTTATTTCTTTCTTTCGTTATTTTTTTCTATCTATATCCAACCTAAGCATCCATCCATGATAAATCAACCACATTATTTGCAGGTATTTTAATTTCATACATAATGGGTGGACACCTGAAATACATGACGGTGATTCTGGTTCATTTAACAATGTCAATATTGACGATATCACTGATTGCACTTCTACCAGAGTCTCCGGTGTTTTTGGTTATGGTTGGGAAAGAAAAGGTAATTAAATATGATATAACATATTTGAATGAATTTTACAGCATTAAGTATGCTAACTATACAAATCGAATACGGAAGGAAAAATGAAATCTCTCGGGCGGAACTCAAACCTTCCCTTACATCCTTCTTACGATCCTTCCCTTACAGGGGGAATGCGTTGACCAACTCGGCTACCGAGACACGCGCGATGTGATAAAAATTTCCCTTCTATTTTTATCCGTCTTTAAGGCGACGGTGGAATCATCTAACGATACTCTTACGAACTATCGGAACCAATGAATGATGTTACAATTCTTTTTAAACATTGATTTTTGATAAAACTGTTACATTTTTCCATATGTATTCGATATTACATAGTGTGTTTTTTTTACCGTGCCGTGTTGGTTACCGATGGAGTAGAAATAGGGCAACCCCAACTCCTCCTGTGGGTTTTGTAGAAGGTGAGCTATTGCTATCTTTCAACTCCGGAAGAAAAGCCGTCAATTAGAGGTTGTGTTGGCTCGCAGTTCATACACCCATATGTAATTACAATGTTAGTAGTTCGATTTCAGCAAGCAGCAAAGTCATTATCATTTTATAGGCGTTCTGATATCAATTCGAAAGAAGTGGCGGATGAGATACTAAGGATTAGAAAAACAATAAACCCGAAACTCGATATATTACTAGGTCAAGAAACTCCTAATGGTAAGCAGAACGAAAAGTCTCTGGTAAGATATTCACCAATAAAGACACTCAATGTAACAAAAGTGGCCCTCAGCTTGATGGCCTCTTTAGTTTTTTTTTATCGTGCGATAAATCCCCACGGATACCACCCCCACGGAGCCGGTGGAGGTGGTTATGTCGGACTCGAACCGACTAAAACGCACGCCGTCTTGGATCCTTGGTTGCCGGAGGTCAGATTGTCAAAAGCATATCTCTCGCACAATGGCCTCTGAAGTTACATTTTCATGCCCCGCTTAAAATACACGGGACTGTAGGAATAAGGAAACACGTGTGCTGATAAAGAATTCCCAGACTTTAAAACGGTAAGCAAAAAAAATAGTTTCTCTTTCGAAGATTTGTTTCTTACACCAAGTAGATTATTATAATAAACTAGCTTTTGCCCGCGACTTCGTTTGCGTTACGTTTGGAATAGAAAGGTTTTAGAACACACTGCTTCCGCGACACAGATAAAGTTCCATAAACTTCTGTGAGCCTGGTACTGGTAATACAAATGTACCAGGGTAACAGAAACACTCAAAACGTTGATATGAGAAAAATAAAAGGGCTTTTTTTAGGTTTTCCTGGCAATTATTCGAATTTTTCTCACCTTTTAAACTTTCCCTAGACCTCCACGGACATTAAATTTCAAGACCAAGATAAGATAAATCCTGTCAGCCGTTCTCGTGTTTTATCGAGACTAACGAACAGCAATTGATTTTTATAGATAGATAGATAGATAGATAATTCTTTATTGTACATCAATATTGTAACAGATTCTTGCACAGATATAGATACAATTACAGTTAAATGCACAATGGGCGGCCTTATCACTAAAAGTGATTTCTTCCAGGCAACCTTAGGATGGACAGGAATGAAAATTATATAATGTAAGTGAGTGTTTATAATATACATAGATAAAATATCTTATTTGACTCAAAATTTCTTACAGATCCCGAAACATCGGATAAATTGATAGATAAAGTCGACACGAATAATGAAAAAGAACACTTGTCTGCTTGGCGTTACTTGTGTAAGTTTTCAAATCTCATCAGGGAGTATTATTTTGCTTGACATTGAGTTTCTAGTACACTTATAACGAAAGAAGACGGTAGATTTGAACTGGTTATACAAAATATAGAAGTGGTAAAAACTAGACCTAACTTAAATGTATCTGCTATGATGAACGCACATGGTTACAAAATGATTTGCCACTCAAACGTTGTGATGAATCATAATTTATCTGATGACAGATTGTATAGATAGATGGATAATTTGACATAGGCCTGTACATTCTGTCCTCAGATAAATCGAGATTCAGGCTTAGTGTCATTCTAGAATGCGGACCTGAATGTATTTGTTTCAAGAGAATAATAAATTCATAGTAATTTAACTAATTCTTTGCCAGTGAAATCAAAGTCATCAAAACGTATCCTCGCGACGATTCTAACCATGATAGCCCTGACCATTTTTATGGGAGGTAGTGTACTGGACGTTTATGCTGAACCATTGTTTGCTACAGCAGTACCATCGATGTCTGCCAATCGGTGTGCTATTTTACTTGCTGTTGACTCTTTGATTGGAATTCTAATGAGCATGTGCATAATAGACAAGTATGGAAGAAAGGTGAGAAAAAAAGTATTTTTCCATAATTTTTCCTTCGCTAATAGCAGATAGATCATGTTTACCTCGGTAAAAATAAATTCAAATGCTCAAAATGTGCTCTATATACGCAGTACACGTTTTTAGAGTAGCCGCGTGGTTCCCGGCAGAACAGAATTTGGGCCGCCTTCTCATGCGGTGTCGTAAAGGCGACTAAGGGATAGGGCTGTTTAACAGACCAGAATATACAGTCCAGACTCAGCCTCAAATATAGGCTCGAGTCAACAATAGTGCCCGCAATATTATGGCAATAGGCTGACCCACTATTGCATGGAATCGATTACTATTATTGGTGAAATATGAGTGTTAATTCGCCTCTACCTAAACCTTCGGGGATAAAGGAGTGATTATATGTATAGACCAGGGTAGAAGCCTTTAAAAATAATAAAAAGTGAAAATAAATAATAGTAGGATGAAACCCATTAGAAAAGGAGGGGAATCTTATAAAAATGAAAGGAAAAATAATTTACGGGCGATCTGATGTCGGGAAGGGCATCCCCTTCCCGACATCAGATCGCCCGTGAGTGGTGAGTTTTTAAGGGTAAAAAACGGTTTTTCTCGATTTCCGGCAAAACTAAAAGTCCAATCGAAAAAAGTCAAATGGCAAAGTTGTAGGTAATAAAAAGATCTAAAACTTTTACACTTTTTTCACATAACCTCAAAATTTATGTGAAATATTCAAAAAACCAAGTTTTTGGTTTTTTATTTTTACGTTTTACAAAAATTTTTTTTTAACGAAATTTGGTGAAAACTTACCTTTTTATGTCCCAAATACGCTGTAATTTATTTGATTAAAAATATTTATTTTTTCACCTTATTTTGAATTAATATCGAAAAAACACCCTAATTGTCAATCGAAAACTCACCCGTCAAAATATCAGCTTTTTTCAAAAAGTTGGTATGTTTTCTGTTCGTTGAAATCTCTACTTTCCGATGGTGAAAAAAAAAATATGTTACCATTGTAAATCTTCTCAGAAAATGCAAAAAATCGAAAAAAACTCGAATTCAATTATTTTTTTTAATTCATTTGGTTAGCGCTATCTACTTATTTACGAGCTTAGTTCTAGTAAAAAATGAGACTGTTTAAATTTAAAGAAACTACAGACTATGAACTTTCTATTTTTGGACTATTATATAGTTAGACTTATGGATTAGACTATTGTATACTATTCTATAGTTGGACTTTAACTACTGTACCAAACCTTGGGTATGTGCACGGCAAGGCGGGGGTAGTATTTACTGACTAATCTAACGTCAACGTCAGATTTGGTCCATCCACCGCCAACACTCATGGCGGTATCTCGCTCGCTTTCGACTCTTTCTTCCTTTTTCCTTACCTTGTCTCTTGCCATACTACGAGCACCTAGGTTGTGGTATAGCGACCGGTCTATACCTACATTTGTATAATAATTGTTATTTTTCATCTCTCATCAACAGTTCATCTTTATGACGTCATCAATAACAGCTGCGATTTCCACGGGCTTACTAGGAGTACAGTTGCAGTTTCACTTTGCCCCTAGCTGGTTTACAATAGCACTCATTTATGTGTACAGCTTTGTGTATAATTGTTGTGTTGTGATACATAATGTACTGTCATCTGAGGTATTCCTACCTGAGGTATGAATTCAAATATTCTTCTAAAAGAAAAGTTAAATTGGGAATAAGTACCTAGTTATTTTATTGGAATCAATTTCGATATTTTGATATGTCCCAAATTCAATAAATTATTTATTACATTGATCAATGGCATTTGGTGGAACTTCTTGTACTCTGTATAATATTTTATTATTGAACCTGACCGGTTTCATTTATTATATTATATTCAAAGGCCTAACAGTTTTAAAACATTCCAATTTCTAAACACGATATGCACCAATTTAATGAATTCAGCCAAAGTTTTAAAACTTACAGAGCGGCTTACTTGAAAAATTACTTCTCATTGCTGATATGGAATTTGCGAATACATCAAGAAAAACGTTCGAACCCGTGATCTATTCCTTACAGGGGAAATGCCTTAACCACTAGGCCACCGAGCCACACCCGAAAAGATTCAAATTTCTCTTGTATATTTTATTCATCTTTTGCCTTCATCTTTCTGTCCGCCCGAGCGATTAACTTTTTTCTGATGTATTCGATTTCTCTAGTTAGCATACTGAGGCCCGTATTCTAGAATGACACTCAGCCTGAATCGCGACTTATCTGAGCACAGAATGTACAGGCCATAATGTCAAACTATCAATCTGTCTATACAATCCGTCATCAGATAAATCGTTATTCAGGCTGAGTATCATCCTAGAATACGGACCTTAATGCTTTAAAAAAACATTCAAATGAATTGAAATCTCACCGGTTTTTAATTCAAGTTTTTAACTTTTCAGGTTCGTAGCATCTGCAACAGTTTCTGCTATGCCTTTCTTTGGATCTTCGTTTTCATCAACCTTTTCATCTTCAATCCGTTAGTTGAGTCCATGGGCCTTGGTTTTGTGTTCTATATATTTTGTTTCATGTGTATCACTGCCGCGATCTTTATCCACTTCTATTTACCAGAAACTAAAGGTTTACCAGTAGATGTCATTCAGGTACGATTCTTGAAGATATCTGGGTTTAAAAGAAGGAAGTAATATATTTTTTTTTAGGTTTGTTATTTTCCTAAACTGTTATTTTATTAAAGCAAATTATATAGTATAAATTATTGCAAGGTGTTTTATTCAGGGATATATTAAGCTGTTTTGATAAAAATCACTTAAGGCCCGGTTTGCGGTGCGACGTCCGTACTCTTCGCATTACTAAAATAAAATCCGCCCGAGAGAGAGGGAGAGAGAGAGAAACAGAGAGAGAGAGAAAGAGAGAGAGAGAGATAACTTGAATGCAGCGATTTAGAGAATTGAATGTTTCTTCAAGATTTTGGGAAAAAAATATCTGTGTGATAAAATATAACTTTACCAATCCCTAAATATTTCTACGCTCTATGTTTAATACAAACTTAGATATTATTTGCTAATGGCGTTTTAGTGTAAAAAGTGATTGGAATAGCGATTTGTAGCAATTTAGAGACATGTTTGACGTAAATTTCTTTCGAGGTAAATATTATGAATCGTGTCTCTATCTTTACACCTTCCTAGACGGTTTAACTTATTTCTTCTAATGCCATTTATACCAAAGTTATTTTCGTTTACAGTCAATAGTTTGTTTTAAAATTATATTCTCAATATAAACTGCATTACTGATAAGTATTTGGCTGGCATTTTCAAGGGTTCCGTAAGTTAAGAGGATAAAACAGAACCCTTATAGTTAGGATCATTTCGTAGTCCATCGGTCTGTCTATCCGTCTATCTGTCAAGACGTTATTCTTAGGAATATGGGGAAGAATCAAGTTGAAATTCATACGACACACTCAAGTCTACAACGTCTTAAAACTGTGCAAAAATCGAATTTCTAAGTCAACGCAATAAAAATATTATATTGTGGTTTATGAAGCTTATGTTACAGAACTCTCGGTGCGCGAGTCCGACTCGCACTTGGCCGGTTTTTTTTAGTTTACCTTACCTTTCTATTGCATAGACTTTATTTTTATCACGAGTTTGCACGTATCTCTTGTCGTTTACAAGGACTCATGAAATACGTCCCAGATAAGGTTTTTATTATGGTTATTACTTTTACACTAACATAATTACGTAAGCGGATAAACGTGCTGAGTGGATTGTGTTTGTTAACGATAAACAGACTTATCTATCTGCAACATAATAATTACGTACTTTTGTATTAATAACATTTTGTAAGCATTTCATCTCTTGTTTCAACATCATCCCAAAATAAAACAAATGATAAAAAAATAAAAAACCCGACTGCCACTGAAAAGACCGAAATAAGTTTGATAGCAGGCGGTACCCATTAATTTTCTTTCGGTTTAAGATTGGCAAATGGGTACCGCCTGCTATCAAACTTATTTCGGTCTTTTCAGTGGCAGTCGGTTTTGTAATTTTTTTATCATTTGTTTTATTTTATACTTTTTAGATAAGATAGGACATGTATATCTTTTTGTAATTTACATATCGTTTATACTTGAAATAAAAACTTAAATCAATGAGTAAGAAAATTAGCGAGAATGATTGTTTTGTTAAGCAACTTTAAATCGTTATATATCCTAAACTATTATTTAAAATGAAAAATGATAAAAGGAACCTAAAGATGATTTTAAAATACCTATTCAACGACACCCCACTTGACATAGTTCATCGACTTTTATTTTTTTCATTTTGACAGTATGGCGTCTGGTTGTCGCTGTGGTGGATTTTGATTACTGTCATGTCTTTAGTGACACTCGCAAGGTTAAGACGAGTCGATTGACGTATGAACTATCAAAATCGGCTCATGCATTTGGTCTCTAGAACGCCACATAGAAACAAACATACATACATAGACTGATAAACACATTACCCTCCTTTGTGTCGCGCAGTCGGGTAAATAGTCCGTGTGGTGACAAAGAAAGAAAACAAGTATCACCACCCCATCTCATCCGAGGGATGTCGTACGAGGTGACTGACGGAAAAATACGCAGACGATATCACTGCGAGAGAAGGACAACTCTAAATTTTATTTTTTAAATAAAACCCTGCACCAACCCGTCTGGCCAGCGTGGAAACAGTAGGCCAGAGCCTCCCGATATTTCGAGAGGCCAATGTCCAGTAGTGGACTGGGATAGGCTAATTGATTGATTGATATAGTGATTGATTGATTTACCTCGGAGTCCGGAGTCGGCTTAAATGTAGCTTGATTTTCTCGTCTATATCGAGAGCGACTGTCGAATGCACACACGTAAAATATACGATGGTAATCTATTTGTAAAATGTAGAGAGTACTTTTTTTTTCGTGCGTAAATCCCCTCGGATACCCCCCCTGCCGGAGCCGGAAGGGGAGGTTATGTCGGGCTCGAACTGACTAAAACCACACGCCGACTGTGGGTCGTGGTGCTAGGCCGGAGGTAAGGTTGTCATCGACATATCCCTCGCACCCCGGCAATTGTAGAGAGTGCTTCAGGCTATCGAACAAAGAAGCAAGTGCAATGGTAAACATTAACAACATACGTCTGTATTCGATAAACCCAAAGATTTATTAGAGCGGCAGTTGTCAACGTATTTAATTATGTATTTCCTATCTTAATTACAGGTAAAAATGTAAATATCTAACGGGATTAACCCTCTTATCAAGACATGCTTTAGAACAATGAAAGTAAATAACAGATTTATATAACGACGGTGTAAAAGGAAAACTGTATAACTCTAATTTAATGTTTTTTGCGAAAGACATTAATTTTATGTTCAAAATTGCCAATTTTAATATCCGATCAGTTGATAGTGTTAGTGAGACAGAAAACATACAATATTTGACTATAAGGCCGCTTGATGGCAATAGGCTCACCCCCTACTATATAAGATTGAAAATTATATTGCCGAAATGTCAATTTTAATACACATCTCGTTAACCTTTATGTATACAAATTAAATATCAACTTTAAGATGTGAAGGAGTCTTCGTCTACGCCAATAATCTCACAGTAATCTCACCCAATGACCCAAGATGGTGTGACGATTTTAGTTGTTTCCAGCCAGTATCGTTGGCTTCGGTGGGAGATAGGGGAGTATTCGTAGGTATTTCTGCACTTTAAAAAAATGTGTATATGGTGAAAAATACCCGCACTGATGAAATAGAGATGAGACTTATCTCTTGCAAGACTATTTTATGGCTGATGGACTCGCGTTTACCACTATCTCACCTGTTGGTAAGTGACGATATGACCGATGGTGGAGCACGCTGGCCTAGAAGTATTATTATTATTATTATTTGCAAATCACACTTGCAGCTCAATGAGCTGATGCGTGTGTATCCTTCGATATGAAGACACTGTCTAGTCTGTTCTAGAACGCATTCAGAGTGGGGGTCTATGTCATGTTCTGGAACCTCTTCCACTCAGCGACCACTTGGTTCCCAAGAAAATGTTTTAAGGGATTGCTTTTACATTGTCTTCTAGTCTTGATGATATTCTCAGAGGTGTCCGATTCGCACTTTGAACCTCTTATTTGTGGAGATCGGTATACGTCTATTGTGCTAACAGGGAGTTCATAAGGATAGCATTGTATATAATCTGTAACACATATTAAATGTTATCAACGTTTCATTTCTGTAACACGGTTATAATATGACATAACTATATAATAAAGTTTATAGGAAGAACCTAATTTTAAAATAAGATGTTTCACTATTACATTAAGTGAACCTACGGAGGACAGTATATTATAGTGAATCCTTTAATGAATGAATGAATAACTAATTGAAACAAAACACTTTTTAATAGATTATAATTATCGCGATGTATTTGGTACAATGTGCATATTATAACCCGATGTTTCGGCTACTTCTCAGCAGCTATGGTCGCAGGGTTAAGAAAGATTGTAGTTTTCACATAGTTTTAAGAGATATCTCAAAGTATCCGAGTTATGACGAATTATATTATTGATGATACTAGTACGTAACGTACGTAGTTCTTAGTAGCAGTAGTAGGCAAATTACCCTCCTTCCTTTGGCAGTCGGGTAAAAAAGCTCACTATTTCGTGAAGTCTTGCTGTATTTTGCTTTTTCTTATTAAGTGGATGACTGGATCCCACCCTGGTGATACGTGTCAACTGTTCTCTATTAATATACGTTTAAAAGTAGGTCGTTTTATTTCATCCCTATAATGAAATTGAAACTGTCTTCCAGTTCCCATTGAGCCTTCATGGGATTTTTTAGGGGGCTATGCCGTTTCAAAGAACCCGGGTGCTTCAAAATCATTAGGAGATACCCCTAATGGTTTTGAAGCACCCGCAAAGAAGTTCGCGGGGTTGAGACGTTGTTAGTCAACTGGAACTGGCTTTCAGCAAAATCGGAGTTATTTGCTTTTCCCTGCACGCCGATGATATTCATTAATATACGATATTATTATATTCCTGCTTTATTCAGTACAAGTTCTTAATTTGTCTAAGATGGAGAGTGATAAAGTGACATTTAGAGGCGCCATCGTGCAAATTTTGGCCACATTCTCAAGTTAGTATTTAGTTGGAAATATAGAGAGAAATTATGGTTTGTGAAGAGTTTGTTATGTATTCAAATCAGTCTAGACGTGTAAAGTAATAAATACAGGTTTTTTTATTTCCCGTCAATGCCAGGCGCATCAAAAACTTAAAATTTTGAAAGAAAGAAAGAAAGAAAGAAAGAAAGAAAGAAAGAAAGAAAGAAAGAAAGAAAGAAAGAAAGAAAGAAAGAAAGAAAGAAAGAAAGAAAATATTTATATATATTTATATATTTCATAGATAAAAAGAGAAGGAAAATTTGAAGTGATTCAGGTCTGGCTCACTCAATAGCTCAGTTGGAAGAGCATTTCCCCCTGTAAGGGAAAGTTTGTGAGTTCAAGTCTCACTTGAGCATTTCATTTTTTCCGATGTTTTTCTTATTGTTTTCATGATTTAGTTTCTATTTCCCTCTTATCTGTCCAATTCTGAAAGAAACTTCATTTGAAAATCTTATTGGCAAGAAAGTCCTGGGATGATATGCCAAAGTTTTCTTATAGGAAGTTAGGTTAAGCAAATAATTTCTGTTGCACATTTTTGAACGATTGACATGGTGTGTAGCAAAAATTTCAATGTACGAGTATTAGTATTTTATACCACTTAGTTGGCAGAGAAGCACACGACCCCCCTGATGGAAAGTGGTTAAAGTGGCCCATGAACGTGTGCTGACCCTGTAAGAACAGAGAGTTCAGTGCAGAAAATATTCAAATTCAAATTCAAATTCAAATCATTTTATTGTGAAAATGGGTACATAGTGGTGCTGTGATAAAATGAGGTTTCTCCATTCTCCGCCTCAAGGCATACAATAGAATTTGTTACAAAATATGCAATATAATAATTAAACAATTATGTTGATTGAGTTAAAAAAATGATGTCAGTATGAGTAAATGTCAAAAAAATAAAAGTCATCTATATAATAAAATCATAAGGAGTCATACATGCCATTATCAATTGAATATTTCAAATTACACTAAAAAAATATTATTTAATCAAATCATAACAAAACAAATTACAACAATTCAAATCACATTAAATCTCATTCTGTCTAGTTCCAATAAATTAAATTACAGTAAATTACTTTATCTTGTCTTCCAGGAATTCATTTACACTATAGTAAGTTTTTTCGTGTAGAAATGATTTAATTTCATGTTTAAATTTATCAATATCTCTTACATTTAAAATAACCTTAGGTAAGTTATTGTAGATCCTAGGCGCCATACAGAAAATGCTACTATCCATTAACGCGCTCTTATGCTGAGGGCAACATATTTTGTGTTTGTGGCGCTCACTTGTATAGTGTTCGAACAAACCTAAATTGGATCTAACAAATACAGCAGTATCGTAAATGTACAAACACGGCATTGTCAATATTTTCAAACTCTTAAAGTGAGGCCTACAGCTGTCTATTTGTTGAAGGTTGCACATTGCTCTTACACATCTTTTCTGTGATTTAAACACTTGTTCTTTCTCAGTACAGTTACCCCAGAAAATTATACCATACCTCAGTATGGAACCTACGTAACCGTGATAAGCCGCCAGTACAGCCGGCTGGTTCAATTTTTTGGTTAGCATGTAAAGCGCGTATGATTGCGAATTTAATTTTGAGCACAGATTCTCTACATGCAC
The DNA here is from genome assembly GCA_914829495.1 of Eilema sororculum. Lineage (NCBI taxonomy): Eukaryota > Metazoa > Arthropoda > Insecta > Lepidoptera > Erebidae > Eilema > Eilema sororculum. Next base: position 3,408,406 of record OU618555.1, on the reverse strand, counting down.
CTTCCAGTCTAAATTTTTATCTATAGTCAGACCTAAAAATTTAGTTGTGTCTACTTCGTGAATCGTTTCACCTTCATAATTAATGTCAATGTTTGTGTCAAATATAGGAATTCTATTTCTAAATGTCATTAAATGTGTCTTACTTAAATTAATTTTTAAATTATTTGATGTCAACCATTGTATTATGTCACCTAGAGTATTATGTATGTCAGATTCAAGTAGTGTCTTATCCGTGCCCGTAAACAAAACTGTGCTGTCATCAGCGAACAGGATAGTGGGATGTCCTGTAATATTCGGTAAATCATTAATATATACGTTAAATAAAAGTGGTCCCAGCACACTACCTTGCGGGATACCACTATTATTTTCTCTATAATCTGACAAAAAATTAATTTCAGATCTTAATTTTGGGCATAGACGTGTTATTTGTGTGCATTGTTTTCTATTGCAGAGGTATGATGCTATAAGATTCAATGCATTACCCCTTACCCCATATGCACTCAATTTACTTAATAGTGTTTCATGATCCACACAGTCAAAAGCCTTTGTGAGGTCCATGTAAAGTGCACATGCAGGTATTTTCTTATCCACACAGTTTGTGGCAATTTTTAAAAAGTTGTAAATGGCGAGATTAATACATTTGCCCTTTCTAAAACCAACCTGTTCCTCTGCGAATACATCATACCTTTCATAAAAAGTGTAAACTCTGTCATGAATTACCTTCTCAAAGACTTTAGAGAAGATCGGTATCAAAGCAATTGGCCTATAACAGTTCATGGAATGTGGATCATCTTTTTTAAACAGTGGTTTAACTATTGTAAATTTTAGTCTGTTAGGGAAAACTCCATAGAAAATGCACTGATTAATTATATGGCTCAATACCTCGCATATTTCATTAGAAACCTGCTTCAGAACAACTGTGGATATTTCATCATATCCAGTACTGTTACAATTTTTTAATTTTGCTATAATTGTACGTATTTCACTTGGTGAAGTTGGGGTCATAAATATAGAGTTCGTTATGTTATTTAATGGTCGAGGAGTGTTTTTTGGCGACTTAGATTTACCTGCTTGGTCAATGAAAAAGTTGTTGAATGTCTTAGCTATCTGTAGTGGATTGTCAATAATAGATGATTCGTTCTCTTTAATATATTGTATTTCAGTTTTTGGTACATTAAGTCCTTTGTCATTAATCAGCTTCCATGTGGCTTTGCATTTATTTTCAGCTATGCGTATATAGTGATCATTTTGAGCTTTTTTTGTCAATTTTATTATACGATTTAGTCGGGAGGACAGTGCATTAAATTCAGTTTTATTTTTTTCTGTACGCTCTTTCCTGTACTGCCACAGGAGTTGCCTTTTACGTTGACAACATTTTCGAATACCTTTTGTGATCCATCTTGGTTGTCGTTGTACTTTAATTTTAATCCGAATTAGGGGAAAACATAGGTGATAAAATAAGAGAAATATGTCATAGAAGCTGTTAAAAGCCATAATAGGGTCATCATTCTCAAAACATTCGCTAAAAGTCAATGAACCAATACACTCCTTAAATTTCCTAATATTATCTTTTTGTATGTCACGTTTTTCAATATACCAATGTTTAATAGAGATGGTGGCTTTAACTGGGCATGTAAATAGTTGAGCTGTGTGGTCCGATAGTCCAAAGTCAATTACTCTCGCTTTACCCCTCGGAATATTATGCATGAAATTATCAAGACACCTGCCACTGGCTGGGCGCGTAGCTTGCTTAACCGCTAATTTCAAATTATAATTTGTCAGTAAATTAATTAAGTCTATCGATTCCTTCGTTTTCACAAGAGTATTTATGTTAAAGTCACCGCATAGGATCACTTTATAATTAGTACGACAGAACTTAGATAAAAGCGATTCAAATTTACATAAAAATATATCATAGTGCTCCCTAGACGTTTTGGGTGGTCTGTATACGCAAAAAACTTGTAATTTATGGTCGATGAGCTCTATACCCGCTACCTCTATTAATCCTTCGACACAAAAGCACTTCAGCCCACTGATAGGATTATACTTATGAGTACCTTGTATTAATATGCATGCGCCACCTCGGCGACCTTTGCGAAAATAACACGACGCAAGTGTGAAGTTTGGAACACTCACTATTTGTGTGTCGGTTGTGACCATATTATGTTCTGTTATACACATAATGTCCACTACATTCCCCAATGAGTCTAAAGATAAAGTCAATAGGTTGGATTTACTGTTCAGTCCATTTAAGTTTTGGTGCAAGATATTTATTTCTTTACACACGAAAAAAGTCCTTAGATTTATTATTTGAGCTAGGTTCACATTGCGCGTTGGTGACGCTATACGGAGTATTGGTTTGAGTCGATTTATCACATTTGCAGACGGATACCTTGGGCTTGTCACAGGTCATATGTTTATTTTTTTCATTTGAATATTTTTCAAATTGCGATTTATATTGTATGCGAAGGGTTTCTTTAAGAACTAGTTGAGCTATGTGTACTGAACGGAAATAGTATTTGGGCAAGTGTGCAAAGTAATTCATGTCCAGATAGGTAACGTGTTTATAATGTGAACAAATGAATCTCAATTCATAATTTAATTTTTTTTCGTTAAGTTGACGGTTATACGGCACTTCAGAAATTATAATATTAGTGTTTATATTTGAATTTAGAAATGTTGCTAAAGTGAATTGAAATTCAATTGGACTTGACTCGTTTATACCTCCCAGAACAACAACGAAATCATCTTTAGTAAGCTTAGAAATTTCCTTTCTTTCCGAGAGAAGAACCTCGCCCAGGGACGCACCGGGTTTCCACGTGCATTGTACCGCGTAATCTTCACCGACCAGATTTCTCAAGGTTTTTTGAAGGTTTCTACCCTGCTCATCGGCTATTACAATGATTTTTTTTTTGTTCCCCTTCTTGGTTATTGTATTCATTAAGTTGGCGAAATGGAATTGACCTTATTTCTTTGGACCTGACTTGGGTTGAAGCGAAATGCGTCGTCGTCGCATCCTGTGGACCAAGTACAATTTGTGCCATATCTATAGCACTGCATTTTTCCCTGTTAGCGTGAATTGGTGAGGAGAATCTTGAGTTATTCTCCGACAATCGTTGACCTTTTGGTGTTTGGAAGTTCACAGTATTCGTAGTAAATTCTTGTGAAGATGTTCTGGGACTGATAGCACGAAAACTCTCCAGTGAGGTCTGGCTACAGTGGCTACCACACTTACCGCCAGTAACACAACACAAGGTTATTATGACCGCGGTATTCTGGAGGTACTTACCCATTCGGACTGCTCAATTGGGTATTCTACTGGCTAATCAAATTAGTGACTTTTTACTAAACGTAAAAATGATAAATTATAAGGTAACTTGTGTGAAAAAAGATTTAGTGACGTTATACAATTTAATAGTCAAATCAGTTACTAATATAGATTGGGTGGATGATTAAAAATAAATAAAAACTATAAAATAAGAACCAACGCAATTTTTACCGCTCTTTTATCATTTTTAATTTAATAAGCTCGGTTAGATAATTTATTTTAACTATAGGATAATACCCAATTGGGACGGAAATACTTTGAATTCGTGTCCTACCTGTGTTATCTGAGGTATCCAAATATAAAGATTAGTAACATCAGAACCAAAATCCAAATTAGGTGTCCGATAGGACTGTTCTACTAAGTTTCAAAGTTTGGCGCTCTTTCACACTAACGACTTGCGTTTCTGTACTTAAGGCTACAATTCATGACGAGTTTGAATTTTGAAATTCAGTATGACAGCATCCGATAGGCCTTTTGGACGATGGTAGGATTCTATCCTATTCTATCAATTGTAAAATACTAAACAGCATAAATGAAAATTAATCGGTTGAAACACAGTAAAAAAATGATCTTCATATTAATGTTTATAAAAACAGCCTCCGTGGCGGCGCCGCGGCGTGGCGGTAGTGAAGGAGGACGCATGATTCCCGTTCAGTGCAAATATTTGTATGCTATTTGTATTGGTCTGAATGTTTTTATGTATGATATGTATGTAATTACAAAAAAAATGTATCTAAGTATGTTTATCCGCATTCTAGATTCCATAACACAAGCTAGTTAAGCTATGCTTATCATGGGTAGCGTTGTGTAGAATGTTGGGAAAATATATAAAAAAAAATATGAATATATAAATATTGTATGTTTAGACGTTTCATACTACTCATAGCATTCGTATGGGTAATAGTATGTAACAATCAGTAACCAAAGCAAAGAAAAAAAGAAAGAAATAGCAAAGCGACTGGTCGATGCTTTGCATGACCAAAGGGTTGGCTTCTTTTTTGACAACGGATTGACATTGCCATCAATGGCAATGCTGCCAGCCTTTTGGCCACGTTCCCAGTCGAAATCAATGGGGAGGAATTTTTTGACGCCTGAACTTCCCCTCCCCCCTTTTTTGACTCCGCTTTTATTTTCTTGCAAATATGTTAGTTTACTAAGTGATGAAATTTTTTTATAAAAAAATATTGATGTTTTCTGTATGTAAATTAAACCGTTCTCAACAACAACAATATCGCGTAGAATTTACGCAGTTGAGATGAGATCACTATAACATGTAGATTAAAGCGATTAATGAGATTAACTTTATTGTTATCAAGAGGCACGATAAGCACGTGACAGGTGTAGCTTGAATGAAAATGCTATCACGAGAGATATTAAGATACACGTAATTTACTATAAAGTTACGTTCCTATACCGCACCATTACGACCTGGAACTCCCTGCCAGACTAGTTTCCTTCTTCCTACAGTCCCGGGTCCTTTAAGCGGGGCGTGAAAAGGCATCTGATGAGGCCTTCAAGCTGCGTGCCACCATTGTTAACGTGGTACATGTCTACGATAGTGACTCTCTTTCGGAGACTTTGCCTTTAGCTTACCATAAGGTGAAGTCAAATTGGTGTGTCCTTTTATAAAAAAATCGCAACCATTTTGTCCTAGCCAACTTTTTCAGTCATTCATCTGGCTGGGGCGTCCTACCTACCATTTGCCTTCACACAGTATCAACTCTAGGACGCATTTGCTCCAATGGCTATAAATAAAATAAAATAAAATAAAATTAAATAATTATTTATTTCAGACCATAGTTTTAGTCCATAGGCTTAGCTTAAAATTATTTTAGTATTGTTAGTATCAATTATATTCAAATTGCCGTTTACAACCCTTACCCAATGTTTTTGGATGGGGCAGTCAAACCTGTGAGCAAGGACTTTTAGAATGCTGTTGTTCGTGCTACGCAAGCACTGCCGCAGGGAAGCAGTTTTATTGCGGATTATCGCATTAAACCCGTCTGTTTGCATTTCGGCAAACATTCCGGAGGCACTGCAGCGCCGCGGCAGCCCCAACAACATTCTGAAAGCATTGTTGTACTGGACACGCAGGGTGTTGGAGGATCGCTGCGTGTAACTTACCCACAGGCCGCTCGAGTAAAAAGATTGACAATATGCCTTAAAAAGCGTTATCTTAACTGGTACTGTGCATCGAGTGAACCTGCGAGCCAGCATATTGCTTCTCACCGCCAACGTCCTAAGCTCTCTCTCTATGTCTCTCTATGATCATCTTTGAGGTATAGACCTTGATTTGAAGAATATGCCGAATAATTGGTATTAATACTAGGAAATGGCATTTATTAATAAAAAAAATATGATTAAAGATTGAGTTAATTAAGCAATACGGAATACGCACCTTCGACTTTAAGTGATGATGAGAATTGAATCCACGGAGGAAGGAATAAAGTGAAGATGACGGTATTGACCTCATCTTCCCTCACTTCTTTTTCTCACCCACATTTGGCGACGTGTTTTTCCGAAGAGAAATCTGATCGAATTCTTTAACGCATTAAGCTAACTGCCAGTATATTTATTCCAATATTTGGACAAAGTAATCACAAATCAATGTTTAAAAATGATTGTAAAATCATCAATTGCTTCTGATAGTTCGTAAGAATATCGATAGATGTCTCCACGCCTTAAAGGCGGATAAATATACAAGGGAAATTTGAATTTCTTCGGGCGTGGCTCGGTCGTAAACGTATTTCTCCTGTATGGTAAAGATCGCAGGTTTTAGTCGCACCTGAGCAATTCACTTTTTCTTGATGAAGTCTAACTCCCGCGCTTGTGTATAAGCATTAAAGTAAATAGTCTTACCATTAACTGGCATTTTCGTATTACAACTACTGATATAAGCAAACACTGGCTATATTCAATTCGTTAAATACGCGAGGCTGAAAGCCTTGAAACCATTTAGTGTTATTTCGTGCCATTTCTAGTCGTTCCGTTTTTATATCCGTACAATATTCTAATAAAATGTTATCTAATGTCAAAGAACAGACAACACATAAGATAGCAATATAAATTAGTATTTTATTTAAATTCTAATTTAAGGGTCAATTCTAATCAGGCGGAAAAATGCTCGAGTAGTTTATCGTGATATCATTATGTTTATTTTACACTAGCTGTGCCCGCGACTTCGTCCGCGTGGAATGTACTTAATAAAAAAAATCAGTTTATTTTTTTTGTTTTTGGCATTTTTTTTAGCCTAAGTTACTCCTTATTACATAAGCTATCTGCCAGTGAAAGTCCCGTCCAAATCGGTCCAGCCGTTCCAGAGATTAGCCAAAACAAACAGACAGACAGACAGACAGACAGACAGACAGACAGACAGACAAAAAAATTAAAAATATATATTTTGGTATGTGTACCGTATATACATTCATATGCATCTAGTAGAAAGCGGTTATTTTAATATTACAAACAGACACTCCAATTTTATTTATTTGTATGTATAGATAACATAACATAAACTCACGCCTGTATACCCCAAAGGAGTAGGCAGAGATGCTAGCACCCACATTTCACCAGTTTATGTTTAGGTCCCAATGTAATAGGTGGCGAGCCTATTGCCATTAATCGGGCACTTATAAACCTGCGATAAATGTTTATTTTATTATTTTATTAAATATCAACTTCACTTCATTAACCCAAAGCTGAACTAGTGTTTCATATAGGGATTACGTTATCATTATATCATACATACACATAAAAAATAAGATTTATTGCTATGTACTATTTTCACCCTTGCTTACAGGGGAACGAAGTTCAGATTTAATTAGCACTAGCTTTTGCCTACGGCTCCGCCCGCGTGGATGTCGGTTATCGCGACAAAACATAGCCTATGTCCTTTCTCAATGTCTAATCTACCCCATACCAAATTTCATCAAGATCGGTTCAGTGGTTTAGGCATGAAAGCGTAACAGACAGACAGACAGACAGAGTTACTTTCGCATTTATAATATTAAGTATGGATTTAAAAAGTGCTTGATCATTTTTGTAGCTAATCTGAATTGGTCCTAAAATGTGAACGCCAGCGTTCGGTGGTCTCGGTTTGTGCGATATTACACTCATAACAAGTATTGAACAATAAAGGAAGTTGTTAAGCTATTTTACATTGCATTGAAGAAAATTTCAAGAAAAGCAGAGCAGTAATATTTTTTGAGAGAGCCGATTAGATTCCCTACAGCTGAGCTTTTTTCAATATGTAAAGTACTCAGTGTCCGGCAGCTTTTCATTTTAAATACTGCACTCCGTAAACACAGAGAAACATTTTACGACCCAGAAATTGCCACCTCAAAAAGGAGATCTGACAGAGTCTGTCATATATTACCTCGCTGAACAGCGGTTGCGGGTAGACACTAAACCTATATTAGCTCAAAACTGTAAGTACAACACTATAAATAAAAAACTTAAGATATACCCACTTCCATTAAAAAATTTAAAAAAATTTGTAGAGAATGGCTGCTAACTCTAAATTATGACGACACTGAAGCTGTGCTGGAGGGCTACTGCTACGCACACACGCACGCACACACACACACATACACGCACATACTACACCTATTTAAATATTATATTTAGTGTTTTATATTGCTTGAAACTGTCTGTAAATCATGATATTTTGGAAAATGTTGTTATTCGGGAGAGGGCGTTGATATCTGTGTCACAGTTTATACTTTTGCGGATATCATAGTTTCTTTGTACTGTGTTAATGGTGCCAAATAAATGAATTTGAATTAAATTGAATATTCATAAGTATACGATATTATAGTACTGCTGCTATATTCAGTACAACATTGAAGACTTGTCTAAGATGGAGAGTAACACAGTGACATTTAAAGGTGCCGTCTTGCAGATATGGGCCACGATTTCAAGTTAGTGCTTACTTAGTTGAAATAAAAAGAAGAAATGGTTTGTAAAGATTTTAGTAGGCGGACTATCAACCGAACCAAACATAACCTTGGTTGGATGACGGAGGACGGAGGTCGTTCTCCAAGAACTCCGACGCCCGAGTTACTTTCGCTCGTCGCTGTGTGACCCACTCTGCCACCTCCTTCACGAGCGTTACTTGCTCGTAGAAGGAGACGGTGAGAGAACACGCGCTCGCTCAACGTGCCATTCCCGTGAAAAAGGCGGCAAGTAAGCGAACTGTCACTCCTAAGGCTGCCACTAGCTCCTAGGGCGTCTGTCATGCAGGAAAAGGGTTGTTTGGCGGCAGAACAACTATTTTGTTTACAAACGCTATTATTTTATTAACAGATAAATCACACCCAATTTCTTTTCAGTTGCTTTCCTTGCGTTGCAATCTGGCATGCTGTTCACCTGGCCATCTTACAATGTCGTCAACTTCATCGCCAATGAAACTGTCTTATCAGAACCGATGAACTCCTTACACGTTTCACTACTTGGGAGCCTGATGAATATTGGTACTATATTTGTGACGCCTATTGTTGGGTGGGCGATGAACAAGATTGGGCCAAAATTAACGATGATATTGGTCGGAATACCTTTTGTGGTAAGAGCTATTGACAATGTACTTGATATTTTTGACGTGACAACGTCTTATAATTCGATGGAGCCGGCTGCACGCACGAAAAAACATGACCTCATGCGGCGTTACCTCGCTCTGAGGTGTTCCATTTAAGGTTTGAAGTGCAAGCGAGAGCGCGGAACGAGTCACAAATCAAACAAATAATCAAACAAATAATCAGTACTTTCTAATAACTTTGTCACATTCAACTATCGTCAGTAAACCGACTTTATAGACAACCAATTTTTTGAATAACTGGAATCGGACAGAATGCAGCATAATGGTAAGAATTAAAGAAAATATATAGCCTTTAGGTGCAAATTTTAATAAATCAGTTAGTTCATAGCTGAACTCAGGTCACTTCCAATGAATGCTACAGCACCCTATCATTGGCTTCCTTATGCAATTTATCCCATTTTCCCTTTTTTAAATCCTCATTCCATCTGAGTAGAACGTTCTATCTTCCATTTGGTGATGATTTATTTGCAAATAAACTCAAACTCAAACTCATTTATTCAAAATTGTGTAGCACTACTACAGCTTTTTGACGTCAAATTCTGCTTAAAACTAAGTTTACCACCGCTTCCTAGGCACCAGTGGAGAAGAAACGGCGCAACAAACTCCACTGTAGCATTTTCTGGACGTCAATTTACAAAAATAAAAGTAAGTTCTTAAGACTAAATATGGACGAATGTACATATGTCTCGTGTCAAGATAATTAAAGTATATAAACAAAAACTTATAATAAAATAATTAACCTAAGTTAACAAAAATAAATAAAAAGAAGAAGTTCGCGTTCCTATTTAAACATTATGCCGTAGTTACAGCAATTTAGGAGGGGCCTGCACCATGCTCAAGCCAGACATTTTTGTCTTTAAGGTAATCATCTGTCCTATAGTATGCTTTTTTACATAAGGTGGTCTTCACAAAGGTTTTAAATTTATTGTCAGGCATACCAAGGACTGATTCAGGCAATTTATTATAAAAAGTATACCATCCCCCCTAAAAGAATCACTAACTCTGCAAAGCCGATAGCATGGAAGGAGCAGTTTATTTTTATTGCGCAGATTTCTGTCTGTAATGTCACTTACTTTTGTAAAATTAGATATATTTTTTCTGACATACAGTATATTTTCGAGTATATATTGGGAAGCTACAGTTAAAATATTAATATCTTTAAATCGTTCCCTAAGAGAATCTCTCTTACCTAAACAGTAAATAGCACGAACTGCCCTTTTTTGTAATATAAAGATAGTTTCTAAGTCTGCGGCATTCCCCCAAAGTAGTATTCCATAGGACATCAAGCTATGAAAGTAACTAAAGTACACCAGCCTAGCAGTATCTACGTCAGTCAACTGCCTGATCCGTCTGACAGCAAAAGCAGCAGAGCTGAGTTTATTGGCTAAAGCAGTGATATGGTGATCCCATTGCAATTTCGAATCTATTGTGATGCCCAGAAAAGTAGTGCTATTTACAAATTCTAACCTTTGCGCCCCCAGCACGATATCAACCTGAGCTTGCCTCACATTAGGCAGTGTAAACTTAATGCATTTGGTTTTTTCTGTATTCAACAATAGGTTGTTAGCAGAGAACCAATTTGAAATTACGTTTAAGATATTATTTACATTATTCGCATCTGTACTATTACGATCTACTTTGAATATTAGCGATGTATCATCTGCAAACAATACTATTCCAGCGTGTGCCTCGATCATATAAGGTAGGTCATGGACATAAACCAAAAAGAGAAAAGGTCCTAAAATTAATCCTTGGGGTACGCCTATCTTGACGTTTGACCCATTTGACTTAACGTTATTTACATCAACAGTCTGCAGCCTATCTGTTAAGTAAGATTCTAATAGTTCTATGGATTTGTTGCCAAAACCGTACCGACGTAACTTGAGCAAAAGTGTCTGATGGTCAACGCAATCAAATGCTTTAGATAGATCACAGAATACCCCAATAGCATCCTGTGATCCCTCCCAAGCGTCGTAGATTAGGTTAACTAGGCTAACTCCCGCATCAGTGGTAGATTTTCCACCAGTAAAGCCATATTGTTGGCTATGGAAAAGATTGTTGGTATTGAAGTATAGTTGCATTTGATTGAGCATCACTTTCTCAAACACCTTACTCAGAGCCGGCAAAATAGAGATGGGGCGATAGTTTCCAAGTTCTGACTTAGATCCCTTCTTAAATAATGGTATAATTTTACGGTGTTTCATTAAGGTAGGAAACGTGCCTTCATCTACACATTCATTAAATATTAGTGCTAAATCAGGTGCAATGATATTAATTACATGACTAATTAAGCTAACTGACATGCCCCAGTAATCTTTAGACATTTTGATTTTGAGATTTTTAAATGCTTTTAATATGTCATTAGGATTGGTGGAGCGCTTATGTACTTTCTTAATTATTTCCCACATAATTTAATTGTATTTCAATTTTGTAATTTAAGAAACCGCTTTTATGAACGAATAATGTTTGAATATTGGCGCTCATTTGTTGACCACTTAGTGTTGAAGAAGGCCAATGGATGGCGCTGTGAACGGATCTTTTCGAACTATATTTTGAGAACGAAGTTTCTATGAGCGAGACTCTCAAGCTTCACGGCTGACGTTCAACCCGTTCATTTTTTAATCAGTCAATGACTCGGAGCGGCACCGAACGGTGCCTCTCAACCCGCTACCGCACCAAACGGAAGTTTGAGTAATTCAACTCCTCGTTTCTTTTTCTGTGTAATTCTATAAGTTCCTTTGGCCACATTCTCAAGTCAGTATAAGTGAAGTGTATCGGAAGAAAACGACAAATTCAAGAAAATAACCGGCCGGTCAAAACATACCTACCCACCAGCAAGTGCCAGGAACCACGCCTGTCTACAGCTGAATCCTCACGAGGTGGAACTCAGGTCAGTGCCGGTTCTCTTACGTTTTCGTTCATGGAAGCGGTCACATGTGTATTTTCTTTTCATTACAACCTAACTGCAGGTCACAGGTTCTTATACGCTTTGTGTGCAAACTCACCATTTGGTAGGACTATTTACACGTCCTACCATAATTTATGGTCCTTACGAGTCGGATAGGCCAGTAAATAACATATTCACGTAATTATTGGTGAATAATATTTCTTTCCTATTCATTTAATTAAAAGATTCACGTAATTTTGGTGAATTCTTTCCGCCATCTTAGTTTCATTACTTTCATTCGCTAACAGATTTACGTAAATTATTTGGTAAATTCTGTATTTAAAACGCTAAATCTACGTAATAATTGGTAGATATTTATAATAGTTGGTGATTTACGTATTAATTGGTAAATACTCATCATTCTATTCACATACGCGTAACTTTGTAGGTACCTATCTAGGTACGTAGTTAGTTACATTCCCGCTCCGCTGTGCTACTTGCGCTATTATATAATAAGCCGTAGTACAATTTTCAATAAAAAGTAGGTATATCTAAACTGTTTGTGTTGAATTACTATTATATTATAGTAGGTACCTTACAGATAATCTTCTTGTTATATTTCAATAGGTAGGTCCTACCTATCGTTAATTTGCAAACATGTCGTCAGGTCAGATTATTATGTTGAATCAAAAAAAGGAATTATTGTTTGCACGCATTAATCGTTGGTATAAATCGTCGAAATCAGTTGTGTGTTTTGATATAACGACGCGAGCCAGTGAAGATTTTTTGGCCGAGACCGAGACCATCGATGACGTTCGCGATAAGTTTGAGTCGATTGTGGATCAAATAAATAGCTTAAATTTATCATTAGAACCCCCTGTGGAATCCGACTATTCTTGCCTTGACTCATTTGATGAATTGTATTCGAGAATAAAACGCATTAGAAATAAATTATCTACGCCCAAGGTCAAGGAGGTCGCCTCACACGGGTCGAGTAATTCGAACGCGTCTGTAGTGAAATTGGAAATGCTTGTTATTCCGAGTTTTGACGGACGCCCTGAAAACTGGAATACATTTTATCAGTCCTTTAAGGCCAATATTCATTCAAACAAACAATTGTCTGATTCGCAACGTGTGCAATACCTATTCTCAAAGCTAACCAATGACGCTTTGAAGTTCACTGCCGGTATTGTTCCGTCAAGTGAGACCTACAGTATAGTTTGGGACGCCTTGGTCAAGAAATACCAAGATAAACGCTCATTAGGTTCATATTATCTTAATAATATATTAGACTTAAAGAATTGTTCACCTAGTGTGAACTCACTTGATTCATTTATAGGTATATATTCCTCCTCTATCGCCGCGCTTAAAGATTTAGGTATAAATGATACAATAACATGTTTCTACAATGTGCCTTGAGGAAAATGGACACTCTAACCATCCAAGCCTTCGAACTTTCTGTTCGAGGTGTCGATATACCTACGACGCAACAGCTGATCGACTTTGTACAAGATTATGCTAAGATGATTGAACGGTCAAATCCGCGGTCTTCGTCATATGCGAAGTCGTCCACTGCTGGGACGCCACAGTCTAATGATAGGCGTGTACAGCGTAATTGTAAGTCGTTTGTTGTCAGTGTGCCGATTAATAATAAGTCGAATGCGCCAGCCGCAGTTGACGCGTCCTGTTGTTTATGTGGCGGCGGCGACCACCGACACCTGTATAACTGCGCTCAGTTTAAAAATATGCAAAATGCAAAGGCTAGATATGAGTTTATTAAATCTAAGTGTGGTTGCGTGAATTGTCTAAGCACATTACATAATCTCCCGCAATGTAAAAGTACGTCAGTTTGTTTCTGTCAGAAAAAACATCATAAACTATTGCATTTTTATAATAATGTTAATAATTCGCACTCGCATGCGACGACTGTTGCCGCATCCCCGCCGCCCCAGTGCGACCTTGTTAGCCCCACTCCTGAGTCACCGCTCGCTTCAAGCACTGTGCATTCGTATGCCTCTAGCCATAAGGGTGATATTCTCTTGGCAACCGCTCAGGTGTATGCTCGCCCTAAAGGTAGCACTGGAAATAAATCTGTAGTCAGATGTCTAATTGATAATGGCTCACAGAATAACTTAATCACATTGTCCTGTTGTCGTTTATTGAATTTACCAATAATACCGATGAGTAATTCTGTTGTCAAAGGTGTTGGTTCCACTTCGCACCCGATAATAGGCTATGTGTATTTGGACATTGAATCTCGTATTTATGCAGATCATAAGTATACTATACATGCGTTAGTTATGAATAGCCTTACGGATCAATTGCCCTCGCAATTAATTTAGTGTGATCGCGAGTTAAATCTTCGCGATTTACCGCTTGCTGACTTAAGCTGGAACATTCCAGGAAACATTGATATAGTATTAGGTGCACAGCTCTTCCCGTATATCTACTTAGGAAATAGAGTCGAGTGTGGTCCCAGTGCCCCTTGTGTACTATCAACCGCGTTTGGGTATGTACTTATGGGTGATTACCCACGTAAAGTTGTTGTGCCTACAACCGCATCCTTTTCTGCGCTAGCACTAAATGATTTAGTGCAAAATTTTTGGGAACTTGAGGAAGTTCCTGTGAAGCGCCTATTATTATCCAGAAGAAACCGAGTGCGAGAATATTTTCACATCTACTGTGACTCGCGATGACGTAGGTCGTTATACTGTTGCGCTGCCGTTCTGCAAGGATCCCTCTGAACTAGGGAACTCGCGCGGCGTCGCTCACCCCCGGTTTTTGTCGCTCGAGCGTAAACTTCGTCAATCACCAACCGTACGCGAAAATTACAATAAGGTTATTCGGGATTGTTTGGATAACGGTTGTCTTGGTCTCGTTGATGACTCTAATTTGTCTATGGATGGTTATTACATACCACATCACGCAGTAGTTCGACATGACAAACCGATGCCGCGTATTGTGTTAGACGCGAGCGCTAAAACCCACACTTGTCTTTCGCTCAATGATATTTTACATATTGGTCCCAATTTACAGGCAGACCTGTTTTTGTTATTATTAAATTTTAGGCTATTTCCTATCGCAATGAACGCTGACATAAATACTCACCGCAAATCGCTTGAGTTTGATGTTGGCAGTCATGTCGCAAAGGTTTTAGGTCTCTCGTGGGAGCCGTGTGGAGATAATTTTTATTTCACATCCACCTTGGTAGATGAGAAGTGCACTAAGAGAAATATACTCTCTATGGTTGCGCGACTATGTGACGTGCTCGGGTTGGTGGCACCTGTGATACTCTACGCCAAGTTGTTAATTAAGGAACTTTGGCTTAGTAAGAGTGATTGGGATGACCCTGCTCCAGAGCATATACGCTCACGCTTTTCCGCTCTCGTTCAAGAATTAAAATTGCTTGACACACTGAAAATTCCGCGATATATAGGTGTCGAAGTTGATTGCGAATTACGTCTTGTCGCATTTTGTGATGCCAGCCTGAATGGCATGGGATGTGTTATTTATGCACATTGTACCTACCCATCCAGCATTCAAACTCGCATGTTGTGTGCAAAATCAAATGTCACTCCGACAAAGATTACTACGCTTGCTCGATTAGAGTTATGTGCTATCTTGCTTATGTCAAAGTTAATAAGAACTGTACGTGATTCTTATGCATTACGCATTCCCATTACTGACATTTACGCCTTTTCTGATTCCACGATTGCCTTATCGTGGGTTCACTCGTCACCACATCGGTTATCGATTTTTGTTAGCAACCGGGTCGCTCAGTGTCAAGAAAACTTGAACGCTAAACATTTTTATCACGTCGCCGGAGCCATTAACCCGAGTGATTGTCTATCACTCGGCATGCTCCCCTCGCAACTTTTGACTTATGATTTGTGGTGGAACGGTCCAGCATGGATCCGCGGCCCCCCTGATGAATGGCCTATTAAGTCATTCTCTCCCGCCAACTGTTCTGACTTACCTGAGCATAAGGCAAATGTGTTGAGTGTGACAACAAAACACACAGAGTCACCATTGTTATGTACATTAGCACAACGTGTTTCTTCTTGGCAGAAGCTACTACGCGTCATTACATACGTTTCAAAATTCGCACGATTTAAATTTAAGATCGAACCTCATTCTGTATTAGGATTACATCCTGTCCTTCTCCCTAAACGCGATCACGTTGTTGATCTAATAATTCAGCATTTTCACGTTGTCAATTGTCATACTGGACCTGGACTCCTCATGTCTATCATAATATATAAAACGCGTACTGGTACTTACAAACGCGCTGTAACCAAATTGTATCCTATCCCAACGCAATAACTTGCAACGCTAAATAGAATCTTAAACTTTAATTTTTAACTCAAGCTTTAAACATACTTTAGATAGAATATTGTTAGTCTAAGTTGTTATTTTAGCTATGTGTATTATTATGTTATGCAAATTCACTATGGGCTCTAATCAGCCAGTGTTCGCTTGTTTGTTTCGTAACGTCTTGCGACGTTCCAAAGCCGGGTGCATGGTGGAGCGCTTATGTACTTTCTTAATTATTTCCCACATAATTTAATTGTATTTCAATTTTGTAATTTAAGAAACCGCTTTTATGAACGAATAATGTTTGAATATTGGCGCTCATTTGTTGACCACTTAGTGTTGAAGAAGGCCAATGGATGGCGCTGTGAACGGATCTTTTCGAACTATATTTTGAGAACGAAGTTTCTATGAGCGAGACTCTCAAGCTTCACGGCTGACGTTCAACCCGTTCATTTTTTAATCAGTCAATGACTCGACGCTGCACCGAACGGTGCCTCTCAACCCGCTACCACACCAAACGGAAGTTTGAGTAATTCAACTCCTCGTTTCTTTTTCTGTGTAATTCTATAAGTTCCTTTGGCCACATTCTCAAGTCAGTATAAGTGAAGTGTATCGGAAGAAAACGACAAATTCAAGAAAATAACCGGCCGGTCGAAACATACCTACCCACCAGCACGTGCCAGGAACCACGCCTGTCTACAGCTGAATCCTCACAAGGTGGAACTCAGGTCAGTGCCGGTTCTCTTACGTTTTCGTTCATGGAAGCGGTCACATGTGTATTTTCTTTTCATTACAACCTAACTGCAGGTCACAGGTTCTTATACGCTTTGTGTGCAAACACACCAGTGGCAGGACTATTTACACGTCCCACCAAGGATCAATATGTTGGAAGTTAAATTTAGAAGAACTAATATTACTCTCAACTAGGGCAACATCACTGTGAGCGCTTGAATTAATAGAGGAAGTGAGTTGAACTGGAATATTGGTGAAATAGTCTTCAAAAGCATTTACAACATCTTTTGGGGAGGTTATATTCTTGTTTCCTACTTTAATTTTAGGAACACTATCCCTCAATTTACATCTACCAGACTCTTTGTGAATAACTTTCCAAGTTTCTTTTATTTTGTTAGGAGCCTCTATTATCTTTCTTTTAATGTGAATGGCCTTTGCTTGTCTACATACCTTTTTGAATAACTTTGAGTAATTTTTAACATATTCACTGAAACTATTGTCGAATCTGTACTGTTTTTGGGCGTATAAATCAAATAGCGTTCGTCTACTTTTATATATGCCTACAGTAGCCCATTCACAGAATTTAGATTTCGTACTAAGTTTTTGAATTTTTTGTTTAAATGTGTGTGAAAAGGCGTCTGTTAATTTATTAAATAAACTATTATAATGAACCTCAGGATTATTACCTAAGTAAGCTATTGAATTGAGCTTATTCTCTAACAAGTCTTTGAATTCTTTAATCTTATTAAAAGTTATGGGCCTACACATAATTTTCTCTTTAGGTCTACTATTATTACCTATAGGAAAGGATACTATTTGACCCCGGTGATCTGAGGGCAACTTACTAATTACAGACTTATTTGAGTATACACAATCACTAAAAAAATTATCTAGACAACTGCCAGTCTCAGCAGTGATTCTGGTTGGTTCACAGAAAATATTTTCAAGATTATAGCTCTTGAACATGTTTAAAAATTGAGTACTTCTCTTACAATGTTCCAAGATGTTTACATTGAAGTCACCGCATACAATTATATTCTTATTATTACTTGATGCTATCCCAAGAACTTTGTCCATAACCCCAATTAAAGTTCCAAAGTCACTCCTTGGTGGACTGTATACGCATACTACTACACAATTATCAAGCTCGGCACAGGCCACCTCAGCACAGCGCTCAACAGAAAGTCTAACAATGTCAATCCGCTCTTTACTGCGGAGACCATTTTTTATTAAGACCATGGAGCCACCTCTTTCAGCAGACTTCCTGTTAAAGCAACTTACAATTGTTTAATTATCTATACTGAACATCATCTCAGTCTCCTTTAGCCAGTGCTCAGTTAAACACAAAATATCTACATTTAATTCCTGTAGGAATAACTCAACTACTAATTCTTTGCCAGGAAGGCCTTGCAAGTTTTGATGAACTATCTTTAGCTCTGGCATTCCTGTTGTCTGATTATTTAGTTTAAATCAGTACAACTATCTGGTAAACATACAGAATTACTACTACAAGTACCTGGCAAATCTGTATGTATTGGGTCGTTCACTTGTTTACAATGTAAACTCGTCCAAAAGTTAATATTATTTGCCACCAATGTAGCAATTTTATGTTTGTCATATTTTGTAAGATAAATATTATCTTTGGTCTTAAAACAATAACTACTAATAAAATTATTAGTGTCAAAAAATATAAAAGTGTCACTATGACGACAAGTCAAGGTATGAATAAAATTATTCATGTAATGTATATTTCTATTGTAACATGCAGACTGGCACGACACATATGGGAATGCACATAATATTATTTTAAATATTTTTAATTTACTCAGGCAGTCTATACCGTACATTAATTCTTTCTTGCCTACTCCATTACCTTCACCCACCAGCAACACAATAGTGGAACTACTGTTATATTGAGAAGACACAATTTTGTCTATAATTTGAGAGTAGGTCGCATTGGGCATGCAATAATGCATACAGTTCTTCAAATGACGACTAAACATTGAGCCCATATTGCGACCCACACTGTCAGAAAATACCATTGTATTACTAGGCAGTCTGGAGTACTGGTACATGTAGAGAGAACCCGTATGGTGTCACTGACAGGGGGGGTGGAGCATGGCAAGGATTTGTCACAGTCATCAAATTTTTGCCTATACAGGTTTTCCAGTGAATGAAATCTTGCTTCATTACTATGACATGAGTCCACTAGGCTATTTAATGCCTCAATGTACTCACCTATCTCCTTTTGAGCAGTTTGGTATTTTAGTGTAACAGAATTTAAGGAGTCATTTAAATGTGAGATTTCTAGCTGGAGTTCATATAAATCAGACTCATATTGGTCTGTCTGTGTTTTACCTACCTCTATTAACTGTCTCAATTCTACATTAGACCTACAGGCTCTACGACATTTGTTAATGCCCATTTTGAGGTACCTGATCTGTTTTTGTGACTTACTAATAAATTTATTGAGTTTAACATATTTTTTATACTTATTTCTGCCACTGCTAACTAACCTTACTGAGGAATTTAATAACAATTTATCATCACAGGCTATAACCGTTGATGCAACTGCAATTATGTATTATGCAATCAACCTTCATAATAATTGCTTCTACACCTTAACCTGACTAAATTGACACAAATAATATTTTTGTTTTCCAATTACAGATAGGCTGGATAATAATGTGCATAACCAACTCAGTTATTTGGATTCTCTGTGCCGTCACGATTGCGGGTTGTGGTACAGCAGGTCAAGCCAACAGTGCAATATATGTCTCTGAAATTGCCCACGATTCTATACGTGGTGCTTTGGCTTCTTCGCTTCTCACGATTTACTTCCTAGGTGTATTAGTATCGTATGTTCTTGGAGGGTATCTGACATACTATCAAGTTGTTTACGTGCAGTTAGGAGCAGCAATTCTTAATTTAATTATGTTGTCGATGTTGAAAGATTCGCCTGTTTATTTGCTGCAGATTGGTAAAGAGAAGGTGAGCTATCTATTGTCTTGTAGGCTTAGATTCTACAAACACAGTAAGTAGCTCTATAACATGTCGTAAAAAAGATTTATTACTTCGGTACGTTCAATATACATTCACCCAATAACTTGCATACATTGACAGTTCAAAGAACAATATTAACATTAGTTTCCTCGCAATTTTCAGTCGTTTTTTTGTGATACATTTTGTTTATAATACTGTGTCTATATGGTCAAGGCTTGTGATATTATTTATTATGCATAATGTTTACAATATTACTGATTCGAAATATATCGGGAAAAATGAAACGCTCAAGTGGGACTCAAGTGGGATTTCCTGATGTATTTCGAATTTAAAAGTTAGCATAATAAATGCTATAAAAATTTAATTCAAATATGCGGTGATAATTTTCAGGCAGCAGCAGAATCGGTTGCTTTTTACAGGCAGCTAAATCCGAAGTCGAAACAGGTTCAGGTAGAGATTGCCAATATCAAGTTACAATTGAATCCTAAATTGGATAAGATGATTGATGGGCAAGATGGTAGGTCTAATCAATAATATCATATAAAATATTAATACTAGCAGACCCGGCCGGTAAATTAGTGCAGCATTGACATTGGCACCAGTTATCGAGTCGATGTTATCAAACCATACAACTCATTGAAATACATAAACAAAATTACGGCAAAATACATAAACAAAAATACGAATGGGTGTAGCCGTTTAAAAAGAGCTAGGTGAAGCTACAGAAGAAAAATAAATATTAAGATATATAAATAGATCACGTTTTACAGTAGGCGCGGGTTTGATCCCCGCTCAGTGCAAATATTTGTATGCATGAATATAGCTATTTGCAATGGTGTGGGTGTTCCTATGTATAATAATTATGTGTGTGTATTTACAAAAAAAAACATCTAAGTGTGATTCCATAACACAAGCTAGTTAAGCTTACCATGGGTCTAGATAGCGTTGTGTAGAATGTTGTGGAATATTTATTTTTTGTAAGCTGATTTTTACTCTACGTATAACATAATCATTCTTTGCCACCAGATCCGACTGTAACAAAAGATTTGTTACCTACTGAAGAACGCCCGCAGCTCACGGGATGGCAATTCTTAAGTAAGTTTATTATTGTTTTTATTTATACTAGAAAAATAACGACAACATCTATGCTCTTTGTTTCTAAAATTGTGAAGTTTCACTGAAACAAACATAAAAGAATCATACGGTAAGTAACTAAAAATCTGACGAAACGTAAATTCACGTTGCATTTATCATAATTATAGGTTTTTTTATTACATCCATCCAGCATATCATTTTTTTGAATGAAATCGCTACTTCAAGAAAAGAATAGGTATATCCGCGTCTACATCGATGTGATGTTAATCCTTTACTCTGAGCGTGGTCCTTTGGTGCTGAGAGCAAATCATCTAGAAATTATATATTATTATACATATACGAGTATAGGTGTGTCTATAAATATGTCTCGTATATACATTTCTCGCCGAATACTTATCTTATTCTTCATCTTTGCGTTGCGTTGGGGTCTGCTTTACCAGTTTAACTGCGGATTTGGCTAAACAACGACACTTTCCGTGAAGCGACTGCCATCTGACCTCCAAATTCAAAGGCGAGATCAAAGCATTGCAGTTGTTGGACTTTTGAGGGTTCCAACTACCCATAACGACTGCCATAGATGTTCGAGGCTCGACGCCGGCTAAGGTCCGACGGCTTAACGTGCTCTCGGAAGCACGACCAGACCAATGCAAATGCCCATATTCATGCAAACAAATATTTGCACCCGCGCCTTCTGCGTAGCGACCGCGTTCATTACCGCTACGCCACGGAGGCTATTGAGGATGCCGAATACTTCTTATCCATAATTCATTATTTTCATTTACAGAACAGTCTCCATCATCGATTCGAGCGTTCATTACATCCTTACTCATAATGGCCACTACGATTCTTATGGGTAATGTGCCGATGCAAGTGTATGCTGAAACACTATTCGCAGAAGCTTTGCCTTCTTACAACCCAAATACTTGCTCCATATGGCTAGCTGTGGATTTTGTGATAGCCACTTTAGTATGCGTTATGGTTATTGATCGACTTGGCAGGAAAGTAAGTAACTAGTTCAATAATATTGATTCCTAGCTTTCGTCCGCGTTCTTTTGGGATAGAAATAGGTATAAGACGCATTGTTTCTGTTCCCGCGACTCAGATAATGTTCCTTAAGGTTTCTGTGAGCCTGGTACCTCATGCAAATTTACCAGGGTCACAGAAATACAGATCCCGTGACCGCAAGCTACAGGAACCATTACCCGGGATAAAATAAAGGTCGAACGGGATGAAAAGTATTCTATTTCCGTCTCCTGGTTCTAAACTACATCGCCACCAATTTTCAGCTAAATCGATACAGCCGTTGTTGAGTTATAAATAGTGTAACTAACGCGACTTTCTTTTATATATATAGATTTACCCTTTTAGGATTAGATAACACAAAGGCCACTTAGCTTGGCCACTTAGGTGGCAGACAAGCACACGGTCCACCTGATACGAAGTGGTTACCGTGGCCTATAGACGTACCGTGGCCTATAGACGTATGCAACACCAGGGGCGCTACACTCGCGCTACCAACTCTGAAGAAACCTTCTAATGCCTTCTTGAAGAACCCTATATCGACTAGTTTATAATGAACTTCTTGAATTACTCTATCTATTAAAAGACACCGCATCTAAATCTGTAGCGTAGTTTTCAAGATATAATATACTAGCTTTTGCCCGGGGCTCCGCCCGCGTGGATGTCGGCTATCGCGACCAAACATAGCCTATGTCCTTTCTCATGGTCTAATCTACCCCTATACCAAATTTTATCAAAATCGGTTTAGTGGTTTAGGCGTGAAAGCGTAACATACAGACAGACAGACAGACAGACAGACAGACAGACAGACAGACAGACAGACAGAGTTACTTTCGCATTTATAATATTGGTATGGAAGTATGGATAGGCACGGACAGACGTGGAAAGCGACTTGCTTTATACTATATAGTGATAATACCACACACCTATTCTTTTTTACAGTACATAACAATATTCTCCTGCACTACTTCGTCTATCTGCACGTTGATCCTGGGAACGCAAACGCAGTTCCACTGGGCCTCTGAATGGTTCACTATGCTGGTGATATATCTGTACAACTTCTTCTTCAATATGGGGATGGCAGTTATACCTTATGTCTTAATAGGGGAGGTGTTTTTACCTGAAGTAAGTACTTTTTTATAATGTTTAATTAGTATTATGTTCCAATCAATCTGGGTCTTGGCTCTGCTATTTTGTGTCATAGTAAAAACTGGTTGGTTGTCGGTGGAATAGAATAGGACCAGCCCAGCTCTTCCTGTGGATAGCGTAAAAGGCAATTAAGTGATAGGGGTATTGCGGGAGTGAAGAGCTACCACAGTCTGGTTGTAGTATATTTATTACGACTCAATGATTTAATAAAGCAATGCTCTCAATTCCATTGTTAAATTTCCCTAAAAAAATCTTTCATGATCGGATAGAAAAGGACAGATGATTTTATTTAAGTTAAGACCGGTCAAATTAAGAAAGCGCCTTGTTGGTGCGTAGTAAGTTAAATCGCATTTTCGTACATGTCGACTAACATTGAAGGTACAGTCAAGGCGCCGACTTAATTTGACAGGTGTTCACTAAAATAAATCATCTGTCCTTTTCTATCTGATAATGAAAGAAACAGATGCAACTAGAAAATTTTAGAGAATTTTAAGTTTAGAGATGTCACAACAGAATTAGCAGCAATGTCTTACAAACTAAATAATAGGCTTATATACTGATTTGTCCACCATTGGTGGACGGGGAGCGACGCTTGTGATCACGTCCTATCTTCTCGCTAACTTGTATATTTTGTGTTATGGCAGAGGACATGATTTCTTAGCTTACATCATTATTATTTGTGCATTCTAATTTCCTTATAGAAATCACGTTTCTGTCTGCTATAGGGGTGTTCTCGATCCGACAGTTAACATACAGCTCAAGACAAAGAACCTGATATACGGCAATAGGTTCACCCCCTATTACGTCGTGGGACCGAAAATCATAATTGGCGAAACGTTGGTGTCAATACACCTCTACCTATACCTTTGAGGATTTACAGACATGAGTATATATATGTATGTAGTAAAAGCACTGTATTTTCACTGACACTGCAAAAATACAGTTAGATATCAGACTTCATTTATAGACTCTATACAATAACACTAACGGGAATGGTATAGGTACATACCTTTGATTTGCCTGACGTTTCGACCAGGTTACACCGGCCGTGGTCACAGACTGACTCAATACCTTACCTATACCATGATCGCGTTAATTCCCGTTTGTGTTATTGTAAATCATGGAACGCGAGAGTTTAAAAGTTAATATAGACACTAGCCCATATTCCAGAACAACATTCGGCTCTCTCAATTACATTAAAACTGTAATTTAAAATACAATGTCATCAGTTATGAATCGAGATTCGAATCATCGGTACCCATATAACCGATGCAAGGCGCTATTTCAATTTAAAAACAAAACGAAATTCAGGACTGAGTATCGTTCAGGAATACGGGCTATAAAGTCTAAAAATATTACATTTTGAACCCCCGACGCAAAAACGACGAAGTGTTATATAATAAGTTTGACGTGTATGGTGCGTGCGTGCGTGCGTGCGTGCGTGCGTGCGTGCGTGCGTGCGTGCGTGCGTGCGTGCGTGCATGCGTGTGTGTGTGTGTGTGTGTGTGTGTGTGTGTGTGTGTGTGTGTGTGTGTGTGTGTGTGTGTGTGTGTGTGTGTGTGTGTCTGTGGCATCGTAGCGCCCAAACGGATAAACCGCTTTGGATTTAGTTTTTTTTTATTTGAAAGGTACATTAGTCGGGAGTGTTCTTAGCTAAGTTTGAAAAAAAAAATGTATTACAACTTTTTGGAGTTATTTTTTGTGATTACATTCTGTATACAAGATGCCATTTCACTTTATACTTTAACTACTTAATAGTAAAGTCTATTATTAAATTACTTCCTTTTCAGTAGATATTAATAGAATTAGTTTAGTAACGCTGGCTTTACTATGACACAAAAACCAAACGCTTGTCCTGCTTCTTTCACATTGACGGCATAGGCAACGGTAACCACTTTTGACCGGTGTTTGAGTTGAGTTGAGTTTCCGTGTGCTTGCTTGCCACCGGTATAAAAAAATAGCAGAATTGAGCTTCAGTTGAGCTTTTGCAGTTCACTTTTCGGTTTTGTTAAACTTTCCTAATCATTTTTCAGGTTCGCGGTCTTTGTGGTGGCATCACTATGTCGAGTGGATTCGCTTTGAACTTCATGATCACGCTTATCTTCACTCCCGTGGTGGAAAACTATGGGTTTACTTCCCTCTTCTACGGGTTCACACTAATCGGTTTCGCTGGCACTGTATATGCTCTGTTCTATTTACCTGAGACGAAAGAATTATCTGTAGATGTTATCCAGGGCTTGTTTTTGAAGAAAACGAAGAGAAAAATTGATGCTTAGTTTTATTTAGAAATTACACTTATTAAGATATTATTTTGTAGTCTGTTTATTGTAATATAATTTATGTTTCCATGGCAATGTGTTTTTTTTTAATAAAATCTTTAACCTATGAAATGGAAGGGCAACAATAATCTTGTACGCAGTCTTCAAATAATCAACGCTGTTTATTATAATAAAAAGCAACTGGACAGAGTTTCGTCTTACACTAGTGTACAGCACAGAATAATCACTATTTTTAAATAAGTCGGTCAATAATTACGAGGGGGACTATGAGCAGTTGTGTTCCCCGTGGTCCTTGCAGGGACCATTGCAGGGACCACAGTCAATAAACGTCACTAAAATGTGCAGAGCGGGTATTTATCTATATCTGACATAAACAGCGGGATATGACGTCACGCTTGAGGCGGGCTCGGCTGACAGTTCTGGCGCTGAATCCCCGTGGGGCTGTGGGCTCTTGGCTCGGTTGACAGTTCTGGCGCTGAACCGTCGTCGTGGCTTGGCTTAGCTGGGATCGGTATGTGCCGTGGCGTTACACCTAATTATTTAATATTTCCAGTTGGTGTTTAGAGACGGTGATATTGGTGTTTAAGAACTATAAAAGTCTTCTTCATCCTTGTGTTGATCCCGACTGCATCCGAAGCTTTCACATCAGAGTCCGCGGTCCGCTTTTACCAGTTTAACTAGTCTACCAGTTTAGCGTTCCATGATATACAATAATAATAACGGGAATTAATGCAATCATGGTAGAAATATACCTTTAATTTGCCTAAAGTTGCACCGGCCGTGGTCACAGGCTTTGAAGACGGTGGGCGTGCACTACTGAGCCAGTCAGCCTGTGACCACGGCCGTTGTAACCTTGTCGAAACGTCTGGCAAATTAAAGGTACGAATGTACCTGATGAGCGCGTTAATTCCTGTTATTAGTATTGTATAGATAATTCTTATTTTACACCACTTGACTAACAGTAGGACAAGAAGATTCCTAGCATTTATACCTACAGTTTAATGTATTTGTGGCCTTAATGCTGGAAGCGATTTCTTCCATGCAACCTCGGGATGGACAGTAACGTATTTGACCGAATATTTCCCATGAAGCGACTGCTATCTGATTCCATAAAATTAGCGATACCTATTGAAGTAATGCAGCTGTTGGTCTTTTTAGTCCCAACCAACACGCTATATTTATTCGTATGGCAATGGGAACCATTGGCTTAACGTCCTCTCTGAAGCAAAGACACCAGACCAATTATATACTCATATTCCATGCCGCTCAGTATCTATAGCAGCATTTACTGTCTTTTTTTCATGCGGAAATCATACCTTCCCCGCCAGAGCCAGAAGGGGAAGTTATGTCGGACTCGAACCGAATAAAACCGCACGCTGACTGAGGGTCGTGGTGCTAGGCCGGTGGTGAGGTTGTCTTCGACATATCCCTGCCCCCCTGGCTGACCCAGGGCCATCCCTAACGGTCTAGTCCTGCTAGGGAGGGGGGACAACGGTGACCCCGACTGGCCGCCACCGAGCATTTACTGTCATTACAATATCTTTTCGAATCTTACGCATCACGATAAAAAAAACTACCTAAGTTGACAAACCCGGTCACGTTTTCTACACTATTATCTTAAATTAATGATAAACAATGGATTAAAAACATATTTTTCTTCTATAAACTAAGTGCAATTACTAAACTAATATCATTATGTAAGTACTTGAATGAATTTACGGTAATAAAAGTTTATCTGTTGCGCAATTCGTGAAACTAAATGTCAAGAAACACGCGTACTCTAGATAAAAATAGATTCTGTATGATTGTTCTGTCATCATCATCCTGTTATAGGTATATCTCTGAAATTACTTGACCTTGAACTAGGTTATCAATCGTTTTTTTTATTTAATACACTTGATGGTACCTAAGCTGAAGTTTCAGGAAATAGGAAGTCTCGGAGTGTAGAAAGCTTCCAATAACTATGATGAAGGCTGAATATTAGCTTAGAAGTGTATTATATATTGCTTACTGCTGCTCAGGCTTTGCCTTAGTGCAATTATAGCTTTTTTATCCGACTACGACGAAGCCAAAAGGAGGGCTATGATTTTGACAGGCTATGTATGTATGTATGTATATTCATTTGTTCCCTCATAGCTCCTCAACCACTTATTGGAATGAAGAAAAATGAGGTATCGTTACAAGCTGCTTGATCGTCCGATGGTTATAGGCTATATGACGTGTCACTCAATGTTGTGTGGCGCCCTCTAGCGCTCATAAGGTACTGTGTTAAAAAATAAATTTGAGATAAATATACCGTGTTTGGTATCAAATGAAAGTGCTTAATGAACACATTTCAAATATGTATAAATTATTAGCTTTACCTCGCCACAAAATAATTTAAATAAAATATAAAGTTTAAAACTAAAACCCGGCTACTGAAAAATCACGCTCTAAAAAGTGACAAACAAGAAAATATTAAGGATAGCCGTGATCGTATGCCACTTACTCTAACAAAACAATATATATATTCTAGGGAAAGTGGCATGCGACCACGGTTATCCTTGATATTTTCTTGTTTGTCACTTTTTAGAGCGTGATTTTGCAGTAGTTGGGTTTTAGTTTTAAACTTTATTTTTTATTAGGTACTTTATCTCTAGTTGCCACACTTACTCGTCATACTCCTTGCTTGAACCCTCGTCCAGTTTTTCAGTCTATCTAACTACCATAACAAGGCTCAACAAGATGTCAGATTTTTTGAGATGTTGACTACCCGTAACGAATGCCATAGATGTTCGTATGACAGCCGGGATCGACTCGACGTCTTAACGTGGTTTCCGAGGCACGGAAATACCCAAACCAATGCCAGTAGAGATATATATGCACACAAATATCACGATTTGGAACTTCGATTGTTCTGATTAGACCGCCTTCGTGGCATAGCGGTAGTGAACGTGGCACCTGCGGGAGGCGAGGGTTACATCCTCACTCAGTGCAAATATTTTGTATGCATTAATATGGATAGGTACAAAGGTAGTTACAAAAAAAGTATCTAAGTATGTTTATCCGCATTCTAGATTCCATACCACAAGCTATTGTAGTTAAGCTATGCTTATTATGGGTTTTGATAGCGTTGTGTAGAATGTTGTGAAAATATTTGTACTGAATAGACAGCCTACGTGGCATAGCGGTAGTGAACGTGGCCGTTACGCAGGAGGCGCAGGTTCGAACCCTGCTCGGTGCAAATATTTGTAGGTATGAATATGAGTCTTTGTATTGTCGTGCCTCGGAGAGAGCACGTTAAGTCATCTGTCCTGGTTGCCATATAAGGGTGAATTTCTCAAACGTAAAATTTTCGCGGCGTGACTGAAAATCATACCTTAAAGTTAACATATAGTAATGATTATTTTTTGTAAGAAAGATATCGTTTTTCTCTATATGCACGTATAAATTATATTATTGAAACTATTTTTGTGAGTGTGTAAAAAATGTCTTTTCACCTAAATTCTAAGCTTGGTGGCGCGTCCACAACCTGTTTTCTTGGGAATGATCACAGTTTAATCAAAACTTCATTAGTTTACTGAGTATACTTAATAATAATTCGATTCGGCATTATTTTAGCTATCTTCGATACTGTCATTGGTAGTATTTAGTACTATACTTTATCTTAAAAATAATTTATAAGATGCGTCCGCGGTAAATGTAAAATTTTGGTGGGATTTATAAAATCATCGAAGGAGTCGTATTGAAAGTACCTATAAGGACGACACTATCATCATTGGAAACGTTCAGTTGGGTGTTAATGAGCACCAGTGCCAGTTGTCCCCAGTCCCGTTTCGTTTTTCTGCCAAACACGTAAGTAGGTCGTTTCATAAGCCTCGGACAAAAATATTGTAATTTTTGTGTTGATTATTTAAAACGGTTTATTCTCATTGTATGTTTTAATATTTAAGTATAGTATACAGGTTCAGTATGTGTATTAAATTTTGGTAATGTAACCACTATATTCTAAATAGTATTTTTATAAATAAATTTTTTTGACGTGAAACTAATTTTGGTGGAGCAATTTTGGTGAATTTGGTGGGGTTTTACTAACCATCAAAATTGTATATTTACACCAAAATTTGTTTTCATAGTTATTTGATTAAGCTCCTACGTAGTCCGACGGGCTACTAGGTCAGGTGACCTCTACGTAGTATACCCTGGGCAATGAAGAAAGCACCGCCTCTCTCCCTAGGTGGGAAAGAGATTGTTGGCTGTTGAGGGTTGTTCGGAAGCTTTCCTAATTTTCTCTCAGATTAACCATTAGCTTAAGAACTACCCATACAAAAGACGGGCGAGTAGTTGGGTGAAGTCAGCTGATGCCGCAGTAGGGACAGGCCGGTGTGGTGGAGCATCGTGCGCTCTTTCCGTCACCTGCTTCTACTGGCGTGAAAGGCGGCCTCACTCTTTACTACCAAGCCTACGCCGTTAAAACCTGCCCACCCTTCTTCCCTCCTCTCCACTGTCAACATCATTTGGCTTTTCTTCCTCTGCTTTCTCACTTACAAAGCTACCGTGGATGCAAGAGTGCCTCATGCAATCTTTTGCACGTGACTCCACGCAACATAGCGATGAAGTCGAAGATGTAGGTGACACGCAACTACTGCTTATGTTGCTCCAGCAGCTAGCACTTTGCTATCGTGTAAAAGGTACTCAATCTTCTCCACAAAAGGCTTCTGACCTCTACCGTCCTCAAGCTCCTACATCCACATCCTCACATGTTGCACCAATCTATCGGTGTCCACCACCGATATTAACAGCATACATGGGCAGTTATGGAGTGATTGTCTGATGCTATCCGACCAAAATACCACGCTGATTGGGAATGGACTAAGGACAGATCACAGATCACAGAGAAAGTGATAAGGAAGATTCTCATATTATCAACAGTGGTTCGAACAACGGAATCAGAATCGTGGTACATGTGTCGGATGGTGTAAACCTCTGGAACCCTTTTGAACCGCAATGCCCATCAGCTCACCGCGTAAGAAACTTAGTTGAAGGACTCCTGTAAGTTCAGAAATAGACATCTCACTACCAACTTGTCTTGCCACTACCAAGTGTCCATGGCATATCTTCCGTCCACCCTTAGGCATACCGAGTACCACCTCTCCCACTTTGAGAATAACTGCCTAAATCTTTTCCCAGCAATCTTGAATAAGTTCGTCGATAATATTGGCGCCATTAGAGTAAAATATAATCCTTGCTAGAAGCAAGGATAGATAGAACAATCAAATGTTTTGCTTTTATACTGATACTACTAACAACTAAAGTGGTTTTGCCATATAAAAATGAAGTTGGTGATAAAAGGGTAAAAATTAAGGGTTATATGTAACTATTAAGTGCCAAATTCTAAAAAAAAAAACAAAGAAATAGTATAAGTAATAATAAATAAAAAATAAAAATAAGTTGATATGCAATTTTGGTGTTAGACACCAATTTCGGTGTATTGAAAATTCAGGTGTATAAAATAAATAAGTAATTCCCAGGGCTAATTAGACTATTCAAACATAATAGGCATAAAATATGTATTTCTAGCTAAATATTGAAAGAGATTACCTAAATACCTAGAAATAAAAAAAATCACCAAAATTAGCTAAAAATTCATAGATGTTGAAATTCACCCATAAACACCTATGGCAGTCGTTACGGGTAGTTGGTGCCCTAAAAAGCTGGTAAACAGCTGGTATAACTGCAATGATTCGATATCGCCTGTGAATGATGGAATGTGGACTGTATGTATGAAATAAACTGGTTAAATTATAGGGAATATAAAAAAGAAGCCATTTGTTAGTGAGTTTGCTTTTACTATTTTTTTAAGTTATGACAGCACCGGAAAAACAAAAGGTATATAATTAATTGTTTGAAAAATAAGAAAAAAATAACATCAATTCTATAAAAAGGTGTGTCATGCACATCATCGATTATCGTCATCTTTTTGGAGGTCAAATGACAGTCGTTTCTCAGGAAATCTCTAAGTCCAGCCAAAACTATATTTAGTCTGGTAACGCGGACCCCAGACTCTAAGCTGAAAGCTCCTTATGCGACTGGGATTAACGCTAAGATGAAGAAGTCAAAAATCTGTACTGAGCAGGAATAGACCCGTGCCCCTTGCGTAACCATGGCATGTACTAGCGCCATGAATATGAATGAACCTAGCTAACACCACGTCAAACGTGAAGCGTTTTATGAGAAGCAATACCATGCTTTCCATTATAATGAACAGCTATAGATATATCTTCGCACTACTTTCAGCGTGTTGAAAAACATCTCAATTTCTTTATTTCGAGATACTGATGCATTTGTTAATCGCTCAACATGGGATATTTATAATACCCTATTTTTAACCTTTCTCGCGGACTCATCCGCCTATTCATCAGATCCTGTTCCATCTATATTTTTTATAAACAAACCTTTGACAATAACGAATACAACAAAAAATAATTACTAATCCTATTTGATGAAATTGTTCGGAGGTTATGCGCGTGCACACATTTAGAGGATTTCATTTTTATTCATTTAAATTTCACTATTTAACCTTAACATAATAACATGGATATAGTAAAAAATATAAATAGAGAGCAGAATAATCATCATCCCTGACTCTGACTAACAAATACTTAAAAACCAGTTTTTATCTTCATTTTCTTAACAAATAACCGTTGTATAGCATCCACGGGTAGTCCTTTAGTCTCTGGCAAAAATAGTAACGCGTAGATAGCCCCTGCAAAGCCGATTACAGTAAATCCGTAGAAAAGGGGGGCAAACCCATAATTCTCTACTACAGGAGGGACAATGAGTGTAGTGAAGAAGTTTAAGCCATAGCCAATGGACATCGTGAGGCTACCACAGAGACCTCGAACCTGAAAGATTATAAAGATTTTGAATATAGAATTTAATATTTTAGGTGTTTGAAATACAGTGGGCCCCCGGTAATCCGACAAATGTTTTGCGGGGTAATGTCTGGCTATTTGGGATAATCTTGATGGCCTCCGTTCTCGATTCGACATTAGTTTGCTTCGAGTTTCGAAACGAAAACTCTATATTAAGCTTTTTTCATTATGAAATTAAGTATAGAACTTACTATACCATAGAAGTTATTAGTGAAAATTTATCAAAATAATGTTTATGTAAGAAACGCTTGCTGGCCGGCGTGTCGTGGAATAGAACGACAAATGTTTAAGATTTGACGTAGATGACAGTCGTAATCGAATGTCATATACGTCAAATCGCATACATGGATCATACATACATACAGGGATCCACTGTATAATTAAATTTAATCAACGCATAATTACGTATAATTAAATTCAATACGCACTTCAGGTAAAAACAGTTCTCCTATCAACACATAGGGCATAACTGCTATTCCCATATTGAATACGAAATTGTACAGGTATATCATCAGCAAAGTGGCAAATTCCGAAGACCAATGGTACTGAATCTGAGTGGCCAAGATTAGCATGCAGATGGAGGATCCAACGCAGGTGAAAGTCGTCAAGAACTGAAAAAAAAAACATTTTACTTTACTTCGCCTGTAAGCTAAAGGCAAAGAAGTCTCGGAAAGAGGGTCATGTACCATGTTAACAATAGTGATACACAGCTTGACGGCTTGACCCTAGCATGAAAAATTATTGTAAGCATATCGTAAACGTATTAAGAACGGAGCATTGTGATTGGCCGCCTGCCTACTGTGGCCCTGTGTGCGCCAATCACAATTTTGCGTTCTCTCGATACGTCTACGTTACGAATGCGAATATTTTTCGTGCTCGGGCCACAGATTCACGCCCCGCTCGAAGGACCCGGGACTTTAGGAAAGTAGTCGGGTAAAAATCGGTTTTATTTCAATCTCTTAATGAAAGTTAAAGTAGGACTACAATATTATTGTTATAAGAGATTATAGTAAGCCAGACATATTTTAGAAACATTCTTTCCAACAATTACCTTTCTGCCGAGTCGATCAATAACCAACGAGCAAACAATAGTAGCGAGAAGGAAATCGACAGCAAGCCAAACAGAGCAGCTATTGGAGTCGAAAGAAGGTACGACTTCTTTAAACAGCGTTTCGGCATATATTTGAGTAGGTATGTTGCCCATAAAGATCATGATAGACATGATGGTTAAAGATGTGCAGAAAGCTCGAACAGATGATTGAGACTGTTCTGGAAAGGCAAATATTTTATTTTTACATAGCATAACATAAACTCACGCCTGTATTCCCCGAAGGGGTAGGCAGAGGTGCTAGCACCCACATTTCGCCAGTTTATGTTTAGGTCCCAATGTAATAGGTGGCGAGCCTATTGCCATTAACCGGGCACTTTATTTTTATATTGAGAAAGTGTGGTTCAGAAGAACAGACTGTACTAAAAATCATAATCAATTTAGCCTTTTGGAATAAGCATATCAATTTCATATTCAATATAATCAATTTAGCAGTAATGGACTGTACTGTACACAGGCCTCTCCCAATGTTGAGAGGCTTTGGCCTACTATTCTTTTCTCACAGTGATATCGTCTGCGTATTTTCCGTTAGTGGCCTCTTACGACACCCTTTGGATGCAATAGGGTGGTAATTCTTGTATTCTTTCTCTGTTACCACACACTAAATCAAAGCGGGAAAAGATTTATGGAAAATATGGATACATAATGTTTTATACGTAGATATTATTTGGATTGTCATTAACTTTAACAAAAAGAGGATTATATACTCACTTAAAAATTGCCATTCCGACAGTTGTTTTGGTTCTGGAGGAGAGAGCAAATCTTTGCTTGATAAAATATCTGCTGGATTCAGATCTGAAAACAAAGGACCGCAATCAACATTTAGGCCCACATTCAGAATGATACTCAGTACTGATACACGATTTATAACCAGATCTGAGGACGGATTGTATTCTAGATGAACGATCTAATGGCATTGTAAGATTCGATTCACAACTCAGCGTTATTATGTACGGACCTTAATGTTGGTATTTTTATGCCATGATTGGTAAAAGAAATAAGGTAACTGCTGATGCAGGCGTTTTGGTTAGTTAGCTTGGGCCCCAAAGATTGTATTGAAGCTCCTAAATGTATGTACAATTTGCATATTTATATCAATTGAAGTAATAAAGCAGGTGACTGCTATAACACTTTAGTTGATATCACGAACCATTTTACTATCGTGATTAAATCCAAGTCCTATAAAGAAAATAGTACTAAAGACTATCAAGGAATGTTTAGTGTGTGTGTTTTTTGTACTTTATTGCTGACTAGCTATTCATCATTCACACAAAGACGTTAGTCCTGATTGCATTCAAGGCCACGGTGTCCTCGGAGCTCATGGTTCGCCTTCCGGCTCTTCCTCCTCAACTTCGCTCGATCTTGGGCGTCCAAGGTAGTGAGACCATTTGCACGCATGTCACCCTTCACGACGCCCAGCCAGCACTTCTTGGGCCCACCCCTTCTACCTGGACCCGGTGGGGGCGCCATTATATTATAACAAAACTCTTTATTTTCAAGTAACTAGGACTCACGAGGTTAGTAAACAATTCATTAAACTTACAGCTATGTTAGTAATTATGCGATTAGAATTACAGTAAAAACAAAACCATTTGCTGAGAAATAAACAATAACAACGATCATTACATTATTAATTAATTACTAGATACTAGATATTTGCTCAAATTATATTACTTAAGTCATCGCAAAAACTAAAACATACCACCCATTCCTTCAATCATCTTCTTCAGTCTCGGGTCCAGTTGTAGTTTGATCTTGATTATCGCCATTTCAACTTTTCTTGAACTGACCCTTGCCTGTCTGTAGAAAGCAATCGATTGGGCTGCCTCCTACGCAACAAAATCATTAATATAAGAATAAGTATGAACTTCGTCTCATGTTGTATGTTAAAATTATCGATTACAGGCAGGAAATATTTTTTATACTTTGCAGGCTCATTTAGTTTCATTTCTTTTGCGGTTGCTTTCTTATTTTGTTTCTTTATATATTTCGTTGTACCTTTCACTAATATGTGAGAAAGTCCAAAGTTATTCACTGCACGCACTCTATTCTCATTTTGCATTAAGCATATTTATTTAATCATTAGTTCTTCAGAATAAAATTAATCTATAATAGGGTATATAATAAACAAAAGCTGAGTAAGGCGGTATAAATATTATATTTAGATGAGCTCACATCTTTTGAACGGCATGACATAATATTTGAAGATGAACAACTATTTTTTTTAAAGATACTAACCTTTTCTTTGCCAATCTTTAGCAAATAAACCGGAGAATCCTTCAAAAGACATAATACCAGTATATTCAGAACACCCAATGCTAGTTGTAAGTATACAATTTCTGAGTACGCCAAATACCCTCCAAGAATATACGAAACCAGTGCACCCAAAAAATAAATTGTCAGAACCGAAGAAGTCAGAGCTCCTCTGATGGAGTCTTGAGCAATTTCAGAAATATATATAGCAGAAGCTGCTTGGCCTGCTGTACCACAACCACCAAGGGCCATAGCAACGAGGATCCAGTGAACAGAGTTTGTTAATAATATTATTGTCCAAGCTAACTGAAATAAAGGAAAGTATTGGTATAGTGGCTTGGTACTCGATTTAATTATGGTATTAGTAAAAAAAGGAAAAGTAGAAATAATATAGAAAAGAATGAGGTTTCTAGTAATGATAGTTATCATACGAACATCTATGGCAATCGTTATGGCTAGGGTAGTTAGAGCGCTCAAAAGTCCGACTCAATCGTCAAATTAGCATATCGCAATCCACTGCTAAACTCAGGCCTTTCCCAATATTGGGAGGCTATAGCCTACTATTTCCACGACGCCAAACTGGATGGAACAGGGTTTTATTTCGAGGTTTCCTTCTCTCGCAGTGATATCGTCTGCATATCTTCCGTTGCCTCGTACGACACCCCTCTAATGAGATGGGGTGTTGATACTTGCATTCTTTCTCCGTCACCACACGAATGAGGATGATGAAAAGTCCAACTATAGAACTTTAATACCACCAATAAATTGGTTGTGGAGGTCAGATGGAAGAAGCTTCACGGAAAATATTGAAATTCAGCCGCATTAGAGTGTTAGACTAGAAAACATATTTGTAAATAGACCAAAAAAAATGCCCGCTGAGTTTCCTGCCGGAGTCTTCTCAGGTCTGGGCAGCGTTTCGAACCATTGGTCCATTTGCTAATTTGTCTTTAATATTTATTTATGTGTTGATGTTTCGTAATGCCGATTTAATGGTCTATGCAGAATAAATTATTTTGAACTGACCACCATTGAGTTGAGAAAAGGAAAAGAGAATCTTCTTCTTCATCAGGGAATGATGATGAATAAATAAATGACTCTTACCACAAAAGGCAATCCACAACACATCACCGTGTGCTTTCGACCAATCTTATTCATCATCCAACCAATCACAGGCGTCAGTAGAAAAGTTCCAATGTTCACCAACCCTCCAAGAAGTGACACTTCGACTGAACTCATAGGTTTGGACAGTACCGTCTCATTGGATACGAAGTTAGTGACGTTGTATGATGGCCAGGTGAATAGTAGACCAGATTGAAATAGAAGAAAGGCAACTGAAATAAGAAGATCAGACTTAGGTTTAGATATTGCGTATCATGATGCGCCATAAGTATATCAGTTTTATACATTTAATCTCGTGTCAATAGAACGTCGTGTCATTGGTCAGTCAATATATAAATAAATATTCTACAACATTCTACTCAACGCTATCTAGACTTAGAGCTTAATTAGTTTGAGTTATGGAATCTAGAATACGGATAAACATGCTTAGATACCTTTTTTCTGTAAATATATACATATTATATATAAAAACACCCAGACCAATGCAAATAGCCATATTCATGTATACAAATATTTGCAGTGAGCGGGGATCGAACCCGCGCCTCCTGCATGGCAGTCGCGTACTCTACCACCACGTCGCATAGGCTGTCAATAGATGAATTAATTTGTAAAGAAACTGCAAACCTACTTGAACATGTCGCCAGGATTTGCACAGCTGCTCCCCTAACTGTCACATTATCACCATTCATCGTGGGCGTCCACACTCTTCAACTCTCCAGTAAATATAAATATATTTGCTGGATATAAATTGTACACGTGTAAGGTTAATAATTCCGTTATCCTTTATTTATGGGGTGATATAAAAGCTATTATGATAGGTTAAGCTACTATTTATCTAAAAGTAATTAAGTACCATCAACGTTATATATTGCTTATATCCGGGTATGTTTGATATTATGTTGCATCATAGTTCATGCGTAATAGAGATAACTTCTAAGGTATCGACGGTTACCACTATAAACCAATATTTCTAAGAAGATTTTACGCTTTTTTGTCTTTTGTATAAAATCTGTAAATTCAATCATTTTCGCTTTTTTCACTTTTCATAAATTTACCTTTTTTTTAATATCATAGCCGATTCATGGAAACTAAACGTAATAAAACCTCCAATACCAATCTAATCCATTAAATTTCCAAATCAGTTCATAGAGTATTGCCGTAACAATTGGTGGGACGTGTAAAATAGTCCTACCACCTGTTTGCACACAAAGCGTATAAGAACCTATGACCTGGCGTTTGGTTGTAATAGAAAGGAAATACACATGTGACCGCTTCTATGAATGAAAACGTAAGAGAACCGGCACTGACCTGAGTTCCACCTCGTGAGGATTCAGCTGTAGACAGGCGTGGTTCCTGGCACGTGCTGGCAGGTAGGTATGTTTTCGTCCGGCCGGTTATTTTCTTGAATTTGTCGTTTTCTTCCGATACACTTCCCTTATACTGACTTGAGAATGTGGCCAAAGGAACTTATAGAATTACACAGAAAAAGAAACGAGGAGTTGAATTACTCAAACTTCCGTTGGTGCGTTAGCGGAGTCAAAAAGACACCTTTCGGCGCTGGGTGCGGGTTAGTGACTGATTACAAATGAACGGGTTGAACGTCAGCCGTGAAGCTTGAGAGTCGCTCATAGAAAACTTCGTTCTCAAAATATAGTTCGAAAAGATCCGTGCACAGCGCCATTCATTGGCCTTCTTCAACACTAAGTGGTCAACAAATGAGCGCCAATATTCAAACATTATTCCCTCACAGAAGCGGTTCTTTCAAATTACAAAAATTGAAATACAATTAAATTATGTGGGAAATAATTAAGAAAGTACATAAGCGCTCCACCATGCACCCGGCTTTGGAACGTCGCAAGACGTTACGAAACAAACAAGCGAACACTGGCTGATTAGAGCCCATAGTGAATTTGTATAACATAATAATACACATAGCTAAAATAACAACTTAGACTAACAATATTCTATCTAAAGTATGTTTAAAGCTTGAGTTAAAAATTAAAGTTTAAGATTCTATTTAGCGTTGTAAGTTATTGCGTTGGGATAGGATACAACTTGCTTACAGCGAGTTTGTAAGTACCAGTACGCGTTTTATATATTATGATAGACATGAGGAGTCCAGGTCCAGTATGACAATTGACAACGTGAAGCTGCTGAATTATTAGATCAACAACGTGATCGCGTTTAGGGAGAAGGACAGGATGTAATCCTGATACAGAATGAGGTTCGATCTTAAATTTAAATCGTGCGAATTTTAAAACGTATGTAATGATGCGTAGTAGTTTCTGCCAAGAAGAAACACGTTGTGCCAATGTACATAACAATGGCGACTCTGTGTGTTTTGTTGTCACACTCAACACATTTGCCTTATGCTCAGGTAAGTCAGAACAGTTGGCGGGAGAGAATGACTTAATAGGCCATTTATCAGGGGGGTCGCGGATCCATGCTGGACCGTTCCACCACAAATCATAAGCCAAAAGTTGCGAGGGGAGCATGCCGCGTGATAGACAATCACTCGGGTTAATGTCTCCGGCGACGTGATAAAAATGTTTAGCGTTCAAGTTTTCTTGACACTGAGCGACCCGGTTGCTAACAAAAATCGACCACCGATGTGGTGACGAGTGAACCCATGATAAGGCAATCGTGGAATCAGAAAAGGCGTAAATGTCAGTAACGGGAATGCGTAATGCATACGAATCACGTACAGTTCTTATTAACTTTGACATAAGCAAAATAGCACATAACTCTAATCGAGCAAGCGTAGTAATCTTTGTCGGAGTGACCTTTGATTTCGCACACAAAATGCGAGTTTGAATGCCAGATGGGTGGGTACAATGTGCATAAATAACACATCCCATGCCATTCAGGCTGGCATCACAAAATGCGACAAGACGTAATTCGCAATCAACTTCGACACCTATATGTCGCGGAATTTTTAAAGTGTCAAGCAATTTTAATTCTTGAACGAGAGCGGAAAAGCGTGAGCGTATATGCTCTGGAGCAGGGTCATCCCAATCACTCTTACTAAGCCAAAGTTCCTTAATTAACAACTTGGTGTAGAGTATCACAGGTGCCACCAACCCGAGCACGTCAAATAGTCGCGCAACTATAGAGAGTATATTTATCTTAGTGCACTTCTCATCTACCAAGGTGGATGTGAAATAGAAATTATCTCCACACGGCTCCTACGAGAGACCTAAAACCTTTGCGACATGACTGCCAACATCAAACTCAAGCGATTTGCGGTGAGTATCCATGTCAGCGTTCATTGCGATAGGACATAGCCTAAATTTTAATAATAATAAAAACAGGTCTGCCTGTAAATTGGGACCAATGTGTAAAATATCATTGAGCGAAAGACAAGTGTGGGTTTTAGCGCTCGCGTCTAACACAATACGCGGCATCGGTTTGTCATGTCGAACTACTGCGTGATGTGGTATGTAATAACCATCCATAGACAAATTAGAGTCATCAACGAGACCAAGACAACCGTTATCTAAATAATCCTGAATAACCTTATTGTAATTTTCGCGTACGGTTGGTGATTGACGAAGTTTACGCTCGAGCGACAAAAACCGGCGGTGAGCGACGCCGCGCGAGTTCCCTAGTTCAGAGGGATCCTTGCAGAACGGCAGCGCAACAGAATAACGACCTACGTCATCGCGAGTCACAGTAGATGTGAAAATATTCTCGCACTCGGTTTCTTCTGGAGACAATAGGCGCTTCACAGGAACTTCCTCAAGTTCCCAAAAATTTTGCACTAAATCATTTAGTGCTAGCGCAGAAAAGGATGCGGTTGTAGGCACAACAACTTTACGTGGGTAATCACCCATAAGTACATACCCAAACGCGGTTGATAGTACACAAGGGGCACTGGGACCACACTCGACTCTATTTCCTAAGTAAATATACGGGAAGAGCTGTGCACCTAATACTATATCAATGTTTCCTGGAATGTTCCAGCTTAAGTCAGCAAGCGGTAAATCGCGAAGATTTAACTCGCGATCACACTTAATTAATTGCGAGGGCAATTGATCCGTAAGGCTATTCATAACTAACGCATGTATAGTATACTTATGATCTGCATAAATACGAGATTCAATGTCCAAATACACATAGCCTATTATCGTGTGCGAAGTGGAGCCAACACCTTTGACAACAGAATTACTCATTGGTATTATTGGTAAATTTAATAAACGACAACAGGACAATGTTATTAAGTTATTCTGTGAGCCATTATCAATTAGACATCTGACTACAGATTTATTTCCAGTGCTACCTTTAGGGCGAGCATACACCTGAGCGGTTGCCAAGAGAATATCACCCTTATGGCTAGAGGCATACGAATGCACAGTGCTTGAAGCGAGCGGAGACTCAGGAATGGGACTAATATTGTCGCACTGGGGCGGCGAGAAAGGGACAGCACTCGTCGCATGCGAGTGCGAATTATTAACATTATTATCAAAATGCAATAATTTATGATGTTTTTTCTGACAGAAACAAACTGACGTACTTTTACATCGCGGGAGATTATGTAATGTGCTTAGACAATTCACGCAACCACGCTTAGATTTAATAAACTCATATCTAGCCTTTGCATTTTGCATATTTTTAAACTGAGCGCAGTTATACAGGTGTCGGTGGTCGC
Source organism: Eilema sororculum (assembly GCA_914829495.1). Taxonomy (NCBI): domain Eukaryota; kingdom Metazoa; phylum Arthropoda; class Insecta; order Lepidoptera; family Erebidae; genus Eilema; species Eilema sororculum. The sequence continues at coordinate 3,366,964 of OU618555.1, read as the reverse complement.
GGCCGCCACATAAACAACATGACGCGTCAACTGCGGCGGGCGCATTCGACTTATTATTAATCGGCACACTGACAACAAACGACTTAGAATTACGCTGTACACGCCTATCATTAGACTGTGGCGTCCCAGCGTTGGACGACTTCGCATATGACGAAGACCGCGGGTTTGACCGTTCAATCATCTTAGCATGATCTTGTACAAAGTCGATCAGCTGTTGCGTCGTAGGTATATCGACACCTCGAACAGAAAGTTCGAAGGCTTGGATGGTTAGAGTGTCCATTTTCCTCAAGGCACATTGTAGAAACATGAAGTCCGTTAAATCATTTATACCTAACTCTTTAAGCGCGGCGATAGAGGAGGAATATATACCTATAAATGAATCAAGTGAGTTCACACTAGGTGAACAATTCTTTAAGTCTAATATATTATTAAGATAATATGAACCTAATGAGCGTTTATCTTGGTATTTCTTGACCAAGGCGTCCCAAACTATACTGTAGGTCTCACTTGACGGAACAATACCGGCAGTGAACTTTAGTGCTTCATTGGTTAGTTTTGAGAATAGGTATTGCACACGTTGCGAATCAGACAATTGTTTGTTTGAATGAATATTGGCCTTAAAGGACTGATAAAATGTATTCCAGTTTTCAGGGCGTCCGTCAAAACTCGGAATAACAAGCATTTCCAATTTCACTACAGACGCGTTTGAATTACTCGACCCGTGTGAGGCGATCTCCTTGACCTTGGGCGTAGATAATTTATTTCTCATGCGTTTTATTCTCGAATACAATTCATCGAATGAGTCAAGGCAAGAATAGTCGGGCTCCACAGGGGGTTCTAATGATAAATTTAAGCTATTCATTTGATCCACAATCGACTCGAATTTATCGCGAACGACATCGATGGTCTCGGTCTCAGCCAGAAAATCTTCATTGGCTCGCGTCGTTATATCAAAACACACAACTGATTTCGACGATTTATACCAACGATTAATGCGTGGCAAACAATAATTCCTTCTTTTGATTCAACAGAATAAGCTTCGATTCGAGATCTGACGACATGTTTGCAAATTAACGATAGGTAAGACCTACCTATTGAAATATAACAAGAAGATTATCTGTAAGGTACCTACTATAATATAATAGTAATTCAACACAAACAGTTTAGATATACCTACTTTTTTATTGAAAATTGTACTACGGCTTATTATATAATAGCGCAAGTAGCACAGCGGAGCGGGAATGTAACTAACTACCTACGTACCTAGATATAGGTACCTACAAAGTTACGCGTATGCGAATAGAATGATGATTATTTACCAATTAATACGTAAATCACCAACTATTATAAATATCTACCAATTATTACGTAGATTTAGCGTTTTAAATGCAGAATTTACCAAATAATTTACGTAAATCTGTTAGCGAATGAAAGTAATGAAACTAAGATGGCGGAAAGAATTCACCAAAATTACGTGAATCTTTTAATTAAATGAATAGGAAAGAAATATTATTCACCAATAATTACGTGAATATGTTATTTACTGGCCTATCCGACTCGTAAGGACCATAAATTGTGGTGGGACGTGTAAAATAGTCCTACCAACTGGTGTGTTTGCACACAAAGCGTATAAGAACCTATGACCTGGCGTTTGGTTGTAATAGAAAGGAAATACACATGTGACCGCTTCTATGAATGAAAACGTAAGAGAACCGGCACTGACCTGAGTTCCACCTCGTGAGGATTCAGCTGTAGACAGGCGTGGTTCCTGGCACGTGCTGGCAGGTAGGTATGTTTTCGTCCGGCCGGTTATTTTCTTGAATTTGTCGTTTTCTTCCGATACACTTCCCTTATACTGACTTGAGAATGTGGCCAAAGGAACTTATAGAATTACACAGAAAAAGAAACGAGGAGTTGAATTACTCAAACTTCCGTTGGTGCGTTAGCGGAGTCAAAAAGACACCTTTCGGCGCTGGGTGCGGGTTAGTGACTGATTACAAATGAACGGGTTGAACGTCAGCCGTGAAGCTTGAGAGTCGCTCATAGAAAACTTCGTTCTCAAAATATAGTTCGAAAAGATCCGTGCACAGCGCCATTCATTGGCCTTCTTCAACACTAAGTGGTCAACAAATGAGCGCCAATATTCAAACATTATTCCCTCACAGAAGCGGTTCTTTCAAATTACAAAAATTGAAATACAATTAAATTATGTGGGAAATAATTAAGAAAGTACATAAGCGCTCCACCAACAATCATAAAAAAATATAATCGCATTGAGAAAAACTCAGCTACAAAGATACAAGTAAATAGGATGTCTTAATAAGTAGATAATAACTTTATTAACTGAAATAATAAATACTCATATTGCAAACATATAATGTTTACATACTTTTATTTATAAATTAACTCAAATGATTTTTTATGTAACATCTTTAATATATACAAATAATTATGTCAGACGCTTAACCAGCTAAAGCTTAATTATTTTCAACATAAGTAACTTTCATCTATTAACTACAGATTGCTTCAAGAAACGCTCTTGAATTACATCAACTGAGAGACCCTTAGTTTCTGGCAAATAAAAGTAAATATAGGTAGTATTAGCGATACACATGAAGCAGAATATAAAGAAAACAAAATACAGGCCCACGGACTCTACCAACAGATTAAAGGCGAAGAGGTTGATGAAAATGAAGATCCATACGAACGCGTAGAAAATACTGTTGCAGATACTACGAACCTGTAAATTAAACATAATTAAAATACTGGGTTAACATCAGTCTTCAGTGTACAGGATCCTTCCAAAACCATCGGGGGTTAAGCCAACCTTAATTGCTAGGCTTCTCTGGCTTGGGAGGTAGAACGGCAGTTACTCCCGGAAAAGCCACACCAATGAAAAGGAACCCGGGAGCACACAATATTTAAGCTACAAATAAAGTGCAAGCTTTGTATCTATTGGAAAATCGCTTGGAGGACGATAACGTAATGAGTTTCATTCATGAATTTCACACTAATCTACATAATACAATTTTAAAAAGAGAAGAAGGCGTACGTAAACTACTGGGTTCCGAATTCCCGGTTATATTTGAAGCTTTAGATATAACCGGGAATACCACTAAGTCAATGATAGTCATAGAAGGCAGATATGATTAGTTTCTTTCTCCATGATGATAGTCAATGATGACGATTGTTGTACAGTATACAGTCGTCATGACTATCATCATGGAGAAGGAATCTTATCATATGCTGTCCTCCGTGACTATCAAGCAACTAAAGTAAAGCCAACGAAGCTAGAGAAAAAAAGTAAACAAAGTTTCAGTGATTCCAAACATTTTTATTTGAAAATTATTACGTATCACTTCAAGTGCATTCCAGACAGGAATAAAATTGCTCATAAGATGATGGATCTGACAGTTTAGAACCGCGGTGCTGACAGCTTTCACTGTACTACGATACACGCAACGACGGCTGTCGCTCGGTCATTATCGCGTACGTATGACATGTGCGACAAGGACAGAGAAAATAATCGCTTGTTATCGAAACGTAACTCAGTAATGGTCGCTTTGTTTACCTTTTTTCTCTCGTCTCGTTGTCTTTACTTTAGTTCAATAACTAGAAACTGATTTTTAAATTTACCTCAGGCAGGAATACTTCTGATGCTAGTACACATGGTATCACAGAACAGCCTCCTGTATACATGAAACTGTATATGTATATGAGTACTAATGTGAACCAGGGAGGGGCCCAATGTAACTGCAGCTGTGTTCCCAGCAAGCCTGTGCATATCCCAGCTATTGATGATGTTATGATCAAGATGATCTGTTGATGAAATTACGGCTTATAGCATGGGCCAAAGTAATTTCGGTTCAATGGTATAATAATATTCTTAAGTCCTACAACGTGCGTTACATAATTTTCATCTCAAGCATCTCTTTTTTGCTTAGTACGGGTATATTCTTATTTATCCTCCTTATTGATTTTCATTTATAATATTAATCTACACGCCTCATTAATATTCCCATAGATATACAAACTTTTTAAATTTGAAATACATCGAGAAAAAGAAGCGTTCAAGTCGCCCCTTAAAGACGGATATAAAGAGAAGGGAAATTTGAAGTGATTCAGGTGTGGCTCAATAGCTCAGTTGGAAGATCATTCCCCCTGTAAGGAAAAGGTCCTGGGTTCAAGTTCCACTTGAGCACTTCTTTTTACCGATGTATTTCGAATATAAATATTGATTTGTGGATAAGTAAAACAATGAATCAAAGATGTCCTCACCTTTCGTCCACATTTATCTATCAAAGCCATGGACACCACACTTGCGACCAAGGCATTTAACGCAAGGAAGATAGCACACTGGTTAGCTGACATCGACGGCACTGCTTCAGCAAATAATGATTCAGCGAACACTTGAAATGCGCTGCCTCCCGTCAGAATGGACATGGTTATGATGACAAGCAGCGTTCCAAGAATATGTCGTGATGACTTTGATCTCACTGGTAAACAATAGATAAATACAGTATATGCTAACTAAATGTACAATCTTATATATCTTTAAATGAGCAATTCTTGTATAATATATAATTGGAATCTCGAAATCCAACGATTTTCATGAAATTTAGTATACAGGGGTTTCGGGGGCGATAAATCGATCTAGCTAGGATTCATCTTTAGAAAATTTATAAAAAAAAATACCGAGCAAAGCTAAGCGGTCATCCGGGTACTATATTCAAAAATGAGAAAAAAACAGGGGTGGAGGAGACTGTAACTTTAGGCATCGTAGAATTCTACCCCAGAGATAAATTACATTATAGTAGTTATTGAGGCGACTTATTGTAAGTGAACACGTGAATACAGTAATATAACTAGAAAGCGTAAACGTCAATATGGAATAATGATTATTTATATGAGTATGGATTGAAAGTGAACATTTTTATTTTAATTTATCAATCAATCAGTCTGTGGCCATCTACTGCTGGTCTCTCCCAACCTGCGCAATTACTCCCGTTCCTCCACTTTCCGCATCCAGTCTATACACGCCACCTTTTTCAGGTTGTCAGTTCATATAGCCAGAGCGTGTCTCACATTTAGTTTTTCCTATGACTCGTTTGCTCCAACGGCCATCGGTTCTTCGACAGATGTGGGCAGCCCACTGTCCCTTCAGCTAGCTTATTCAACGAATTATATCATTCAACTAGCTTTCGCCCGCGTGGATGTCGGTTATCGCGACAAAAAATGTCTCAAAAGATGTAAGATTAAAAATGACCAACTTTAGTAGCAGAATTTCCAAAAATCCTTTCTTAGCGGATGCCTACGTTATAACATCTACCTGCATGCCAAATTTCAGCCCGATCTGTCCAGTGGTTTGGGCTGTGCGTTGATAGATCACTATGTCAGTCAGTCAGTCACCTTTGAGTTATATCTATTTAGAAGAAGAAGATTAGCTTAGATCCATAGCCCGATGTTTGTGTGATTGTGGGCTAACCCCACCGTTAGTTCATAGTGTCAACAATTTATAAATATTACCTCTAAATTCTGAGCTTATTGTTTAAGTTAGGCTTATTTTAAGAGTAAAACTTACACAAGAATTTCCAGGCAGATATATTTTCCTTTTCATCGTTCACCTCCATTCCCTCCATCAATTTATCTTCTGTTTCTACATCTGTAAAAAAAGAAGTTCGATATATTCATAGCATTGAATTAGTTTTGTTAACTCCTATAAGTTAAGGATCATCATCATCATCATCTCCGTCATGGAGACGCATTTTTCTAACTGTATTTGAGGCCGAGGTGAACTCGGAGTTCAGGGTTGCCTCACGACTTTTCCTCCTACACTTTACACGTTAGTGGACATCCATTATGATGAAACCATTAGCACGAATGTCACTCTTTCCGAAGTCAAGCCAAGACATCTTAGGTTAAGGATCTATGGTTCCATTTGTTAATATAAGTAGTATTTTCTCAATTACGTGAGTACAGACCTTGGTCTTTTTCTTGAAGTAGCTTTTCCATCTTCGGATTTATTGTCAGTTTAATCTTAACTATTTCGTCTGCCACTTCCTTTGACTTCACATCCCGACGCCTGTAAAATGATAATGCCTTCGCTGCTTCCTAAAACATAGCGTGTTTGAGTGATTTTTTTATAGCATTTATTATTCTAACTTTAAAGTTCGAAAAACATCGGAAAAATGATCGGAAGGATCGGAAAAATCGGAGTGGACGGATATAAAGAGAAGGAAAATTTGGAATGATTCAGGTGTGGCTCAATAGCTCAGTTGGAAGAGCATTCCCCCTGTAAGGGAAAGGTCGTGAGTTCAAGTCTCACTTGAGTATTTCATTTTTTCCGATGTTTTTCGAACATAGCGTGTTTACCAAAATATAGGTATTGAGCAAGTATTCATATATGTGGCACCCGACGAAATTAAATTGTTTTTTAAATTTCGTTAAATGATGGTCACATTATGTTGACACCATTAACGAAGGAAGCTTTGGGGCTGACTTTCCTTCTTGTCGAGATTATGAGGTAGATCGGACGATTGTAAGTGATTACAATCGTCCGAATATTTAAATGATAAAGATGGATGGACATCCTAATCTCATCTCTTGCTCGCACTGTATAAATTTGTTATAAATAAAACCATATTAAAAAAAAGAAGAATAATCGAGTTCACTGAGTTTCTTGCTGGTATCTTCTCAGTAGAACCAACCTACCGAACCAGCGAAAGAATCATTTTCCAATGATTTATTTTATTTATTTTTAATATGACTGACATTGTACAATTCTGACGTTCATATGTGCTCTTTATGTGCCTAAATTGAATAAATGAAATTTGATTGATTGAATAGAATCATTCACCCACGTGGATGATTATGAAAATAAATAACCTTTTCATCTCTCTAATATTCATAAAACTAAGTCATAAATGTAATAGATAAAACGCCATGTTGTGCTATCATCGGACCGTATTATGTCAGTTAGGTAATTTTATCTCTGTTTTGGCAACGCGATATATGTGGTTTCCAAAATATTTTATGGTTAGCTTATCATAATATATAGGTATATCGGCATTCAGATATTTTGTTATATATTGTCTATTACGAAACAACAAGAAAATCCGTACTAATAAATGTGAAAGTAACTCTGTGTCTGTTTGTAACACTTTCACGCCTGTACCACTGAACCGATTTTGTTGAAATTTGGTACAGAGAGATAGAACTTCAGCTTGGAAAAGCACATATGATAATACTAGCTTTTGCTCGCGGCTCCACCCGCGTAGATGTCGGTTATCGCGACCAAACATAGCCTATGTCCTTTCTCAAGGTCTAATCTACCCTTATACCAATTTTCATCAAAATCGGTTCAGTGGTTTAGGCGTGAAAGCGTAATATACAGACAGACAAAAAGACAGATAGACAGACAGACAGACAGACAGGGTTACTTTCGCATTTATAATATTATATATAGTATGGATATGTTTGGCCGCAATAACTGACATTCACGCGGACAGAGCTGCAAACAAAAAATAAGTAAGAATATACATAATTTTCCTATAATTACCTTTTCCTTACCAACCAGTACCAGAAACACTGGAGACTCTGGCAGAAGTGAAAGCAGTAATGTGGTAAACATTGATGATATTAAATGAGCCATCACCACCTTCTTGTAATCGAGGTATCCACCCATTGTGTATGATATTACAATACCTGCAAATTTCAAGAATATGACGTATCAACTAAAATAGAGGATTTTAGCGTTCCTATATTTTTTTTTCTTTACGTTTTTTTAATAATTATTTAGGTCATCAAATTGACTGCTCCCCGCCAAATTGTAAGGTGGTGTGCAGTCCAAAGAATAGTGGCCACAATGTAGCTCAATTAGTAGAGGACATATTATTTCCACTAAAATGGACTGTCAGAATATTTTTTCAAAGAATATTAAAACCGAAATCACTAACATTCCCTCTAACCCCTCCAACTAAGCTAAATTGCTTGTGTTAGTAGTGGGTTCACGTCAGTAGAGTAATGGCCAAGATTTGAACCTGAGAGCAGCTCTCGATCGTAAGGTCGACTCCTTAACCTCAAAGCTAACGACGCTTTTGTCACGCTAAAGTAAAAGTTTAGACTCATAGTATGAAGGCAGCCTTGCGCACTTCGTTTTTTTTTCATAGAAGCGAAGTAACCTAAACCTTTTCGCTCTAGCCAGTACTAGGAATGGATTTAGGTTGATAGTGTAGTTGCCAGGATTCGAATCTGGGATCCCTCGCCTACTTATTAAACTAAGACCACGTCACTAAGACCAAACTGGAGTGATTAAATACTAAAAGTAAAATTCACGAACCAATAAGAAATCCAATTGAAGTGCTCGATGACATAGCACCTCTTATTGATAGATGCGCTATCTCCGAAAGGTAGATCATTGAAACATTCTGACCGGCAATGCCAACTCCTGCTATCGTGACGGCTATAAGGATCCACGTGATTTTGTTCGTCAGAGATATTATTAACCACGAAATCTGAAAAGTCATGAAAGATTTTTACTGAAACCGGTAGGTCATCATTATCATCATATCAGCCACACACAGTCCACATCTGAACATAGGCCTCTCCCATAGACTTCCAGAATGACTGATCTAAAGTAGCCCGCATTCAGCGCTTCCCGACGACCCTGATGAGGTCGTCCTTCCACCTGGCCGTTGGGCGTCCTACACTACGCTTGCCCGTACGCGGTCGCCATTCCAGAACTTTTTTGCTCCATCGGCCATCTGTTCTGCGCGCTATATGTCCCGCCCACTGCCATTTCAACGAGCTAATCCGTTGGGCTATGTCGGTTACTTTTGTTCTCCTACGGATATCATCATTTCTCTTTTTCATTTCGAAACCGGTAGGTACTCTTGTCCAAAAATACAATGAATTCAATACTAGAACATATATCTACAGCTACATTAGCAGGTTCATACCGGATTTGGCTGAGCAGGGAAAAACACAGGTAGTGAGGGTGATTGCTGATGTACAGTCAGCGTCGGAATGATCTTGACTACATATTCCATAACATTCTACACAACGCTATCTAGACCCTGGTAAGCATTGTAAGTAGTTTGTGTTACGGAATCTAGAACTCGGATAAACATACTTAGATGCTTTTTTTACATAGAAAACATGCAGACTAATTAAAATACCCATATTCATGCATAGAAATATTTGCACTGAGCGGGGATCGAACCCGCGCGTCACGCCACGTCATACTGTCGATAAGAGCAAATCAAACTGTTTTATTAATTTGAATTGTACTATTTTCCGAACTTAAGATGAGTAGGAAATATCAAAACAATCCATCAACAGGAAGGGTGGGGGTACGTTGGTAACGAGGCCCCAGTCACAAGTCTCGGGATTTGCTTAGAGGTTTTGTCTCTGTCACATGATAGACCCGGTACTCAAATAAGGAATCCTTGGAAAGCTAACAAATTCGAATACATCGGGGAAAACGCATATAAAGAGAAGGGAAATTTGAAGTGATTCAGGTGCGGCTCAATAGCTCAGTTGGAAGAGCATTCCCCCTGTAAGGGAAAAGTCGTGGGTTCAAGTTCCACTTGAGTATTTCATATTTCCTGATGTATTCGAATTTTAAAAGTTAGCATAATCTTATATATAAAATTCTCGTGTCACAATGTTCGTTCCCGTACTCCTCCGAAACGGCAGCATATTGAGTAGGTCTGAGAATCGGCCAACATCTATTTTGCATCCCCCTAAATGCTGCAGCGGGAACGGGATCTGACGCCACGAGGGTAGGAAAAAATTGGCGGTACGAAGTTCGCCGGGACAGCTATGCCATGCTATAAAAATTCATTCAAAAAAAAGCAAAGAATTTCGTTAATTTATCAAGTAACTCACAATAAAAGGTAAGCTAAGTAGCATAGTTCCATATTTCCTTCCTAGACTGTTGAAAAGCCAGCCACAAAGTGGCATGGCCAGCAATCCACCAAGGTTCGGCAAAGCACCCAATAATGATACATCCAATGACGTCATCGGTGTCCCTAACACCGTTTCGTTGGATACAAAATTGGCCACATTGTATGATGGCCACGCCATCACGAATCCGGTTTGCATCCCCAAGCAGCCAACTGAAAAATTAAATTTTATTCTATTCTATTTTATCCACATAATGTATTTAAAAAAAACATTTTATCACGAAATTAATACTTCCAGGTGATTGGTAAGGGACCTACCCTATATATTTATATTTTTGTATGGACAAAAAATCATAAGCTTTTTACCAAAGAGCAATAAGCTTATGGATTTCACGTAGCAAATCTGTGGTTATCTAATTTGCGCCTTGAAACAGAATCTAGTCATTGTATCTAAAGTAATTTTCTTAGAAAGTTTCATTTAATATTCCAGAATTAATAGAATAATAACGAAAATAATACACAAAGCACAAATCATAAAACACGACAAGAAGTTTTACTTCGAAGGAATACTTACTTACTAAAGCCGATATGATTTGAACTGCAAGCTCTGAATTTTTCAATTTATCACCATCCATTTTTGTAACTTATATTTTTTTTCTAAATTCTATTTTTAACTTCTATGTTTTCATCAATTTCTTTATGTAATGAAATTTAATCTCGATTTTAATAAATTAAAGTGTGATCAATTTCATTTAAACATAAATTAAATAACTAATTATCAGATGTATCCTGCATGTAACCCCTTTCACTATTAATTGTTTCCACGTTACTAATATCTATAATGAGGGTATTGTCCTTCTTGCCTTTATCTGCTGACACTTTGAACTTGCTATTTATAAATTTGTTTAATGATTAACATATGCAGGACTGTTACAATACAATAGAGGTTTTAACATTAATAAGAAAGAGCCGATTACTATTCTATTGATAACACTAAGTACCGTATTATCGAGAACAAAGAATAAAAAATGTATATAAAAATAAATATGCATTTTGTTCACGATATAAACATTGTGCTCTTTAGTTTGACTCGAAGAAGTTAAGGGACATAATATTCTTTTTATTGAAATTCGAGAAAAGGGGAGTATAAGTGCCGTCGATTTTACAGAAGAATAAGAAGAAGAATTTAAAGGATTTACGTCACTCAAACGCACAATTTGACTATGTAAATATTGGTGCTTTTGGCGAAGATAAGACTGAATTGTACTGAAGTGATTCACTCAATACATTATTGTGATTTCTTTTGGAATATTCGAGCTGTTATTATCATTAAAAGGTAATTAAATTAAAAATAGTTAAGCTCGATAATCAATAATGATTTATAAATGGCAGTTGATGATAATTGAAAATAAATGTGTTAGTAGTCTTTACAAACGAAATATTAAAATTCGGTATTATTCCTTTGTGAACGTTTTGCGGGTTATAGTGAAATAAAAAATTGTGAATCGGAATTATTCTTATGTGAACGTTTTGCCGGGTATAGTGAAATAAAACATAGTGAGTGTGAAAGTTCTGGATAATATTTGGATGTTTAGATATTTGGACATTGGTTATTTAATCACGCCCTAACGGTTAAACGGGTCTGGCTGAAATTTGGAACAGGTACTTATAGATTATAGTCTGATAATAAGCCACTTTTTTCCCGGGAATAGGTTTCCATAGGTGGGAATGGGATTAAAATTCCACACAGATGGAGCCGCGGGTAAAAGCTGATTCAAAATAAACTGCTGTAAATTCTGTGTAAAACACAATTACATTACGATAATTATCATCATTCATCAGCTTCTGTGGTGTAGCGGTAGTGACCACGGCCGCTTCGCAGGAGACGCTGGTTCGATCCTCGCTTATTGCAAATGTGGGTATTCGCATTGGTCTTGTCGTGCCTCGGAGAGCACGTTAAGCCGTCGGTCCCGCTTATCATACGAATATCTATAGCAGTAGTTACGGGTAGTTGTAGCCCTAAAAAGTCCAACAACTGGTCTAACTGCAATGCTTTGATATCGCCTTTGGGTTGTGAAGGTCAGATGGCAGTCGCTTCACATAAAATATCGAATTGTAGTAGGAGACCCATTCCAGATGCGACTGGGATAACGTTAGGATGAACAAGGAGAAATCATATAGTTACATACAATTTCTTTGAATGTACAGACATACTATAATCCGGAAGATGTTTATAGATATTGATCATAATAATATTATTTACTACTACGTAGGTACGGCGTTAAATTAGCCGTAAATAAATACCATGTATAAATTTTGAAAACAAATTCGAGCGATAAATGCATCAATAAAATTTACCTTATATCTAAATCTAAATAGGTATTCGTTGCGCATGCTACCTTTGGTTAGATATTTTGTACTAAAAATAGGTAATAAAGGAACAATATTAACAAAATTGAATGAATTTTGACAGCATTAAGTATTTGAATGAATTTTTATAGCATTTATTATGCTAACTTTTAAGTTCGAAAAACATCGGTTCAAGTTCAAGTCTAACTTGAGCGTTTCATTTGTTCCGATGTTTTTCGAGCATTAAGTATGCTAACTATACAAATCGAATACATAGGGAAAAAGAATCCTCTTGGGCGGGACTCGAACCCGCAGGTACCCGCACGTATAAGATGGGAAATTTGAATCACATCGGGCGTGTCTCGGTAGCCGAATTGGTCAAGATGTGAAAATCTAACATTTTTCAATTTGTTAGTAAATATACTTTTAGATGGATTTAAAATATACTTGCATACATAAATATACTCACGCCTGTATATCCTCGAAGGAAAAGGCAGAGGTGTATTAACACCCACGTTTCGCCAACTATGGTTTTCGGTCTCACGTACTAATAGGGTGCGAGCCTATTGCCGTCTAGCGGGCACTTTGTCTTGGGCATGTTTATTATAGAATGAAGAACAGCCCTATCCCTTAGTCGCCTTTTATGACACCCATAAGAAGAGATGGGGTATTTCTATTCTACTCCACCGGTAACCAGTACGGCATCTTATAATGCATACTTATTTAAAATGTAATAATTTATTATGTTTTAGTAGAAATAAAGAGATGCTTGATAATAATTGTGGTATAAAAGTAAAAAGAATAAAAAGTGCGGTAAAAAAGTACAAGTGGTATGGGTAATGGTAGCCTAGGGGTATGGGTAATGGACTGCTGAGACGAGGTCTCGGGTTCGATCCCAGGTTTACCATGGCACACACCAATGACTTCTCGATGCTTTTCGAAGTTATGTGTGTATTTATCGCAGGTTTATAAGTGCCCGGTTGATGGCAATGGGCTCGCCACCTATTCGGGGAATACAGACGTGAGTTTATGTATGTTTTATGTTTGATAATAATAAAACCGACTTTAAAACATGATAGGTAGGCACTAAAAAGATTGAATTTTGAAATTTCTATTTTATACTGTTGATCGATGGCACTTGGTGGAATTTGTTTCACATATTGAATACGAACTATGACTTTAGCGCCGCATTCTAAACATAGCCAAATTGTTGAATATTGTTTGGTTTTCAAAATTATCAATATGAGAACGTGGTAAAATATAGTGAATAAATTTATTAAAAAATTAAAAACCCGACTGCTGCATAGAAGATCGAAACAATTATTGTAATAGCAGGCACCCATTTAACGTTAATTCATGAAATAACTTAACTTGATTATAGTTTTTGTATATGCTATGAGTATAATGATTATAAGTATAATGACATTATTAATGAGGCTTGAATTCAAGGATAAGGTTATTAGTAATATTGATTTCGCGCCTTTTTACACACTTGAATAGCTCCATGGTTACTTTCTTTTAGCTCTGTAACATCATAGCATAAGTACTGTTATTATGCCTAATAGTGTATATTAAAATTAATAATAATAAAATAATGACTCAAATTGATCATCTTGTAGAAGAAATAGTACTTAGGGATCAAATGCTTCGTAATTAATATTCAAGTAGACACAATAGGGCATTGTGATAATAAAGTTGGCGTAATAAAAGTAAGTGTAGCTTCTTACTGTCATAAATCTCATTAAACCTATTTATGATAGATAGCAAAAAGTCCCACATGAGCGCTTCTTTTTCCTGATGTATTTCGTATTTTAAAGTTAGCATAATAAATGATATAAAAAATTCATCTATTAAATTAAGTTTTGTTAAATTTTGTTAATTTTGGTTACTTACAAGAAAAGTATTAAATCATCTTATTTTATAGAGATTACCCAGATTAACACCATAATATTTTTTTGTTCGACAGGAACAGCAGTGATCGATGAAAACACAGAGCTTGACCCACAGCGAACCTTAGAGAAAGTTAGACAAACTTGGCACCTACAACGATTTTAATACATCAAGAAAAAATAATTGGAATTAAAGGAATTGGAAAAGAAAGAAGAAGTGCAATACCACTTCCGACTCCACAAAATAGCGTAAAACCAGTAGGCAGAAAACAAAAAAAAAAGTATGCAGCAAAACGACACAAGAACAACAGTAGGCATACAACCTACACAGAACTGAGAAGATTGTAAGACTGTAGAAAAATTATAGGAACCAAAATAAAATTTGATGAAAGCAATTGAGTGGTCGGTAAAAGTAATAAACAGCTAAAATGAAGTTTATGAATCAAATACTAAGTACTGCAGTACGTAAGTATATTTTTGGGTATATAAAATTGAGCTGATTTAATACAAAAACAAGAGTAAATCTGAGAAGTCCAAGGATTAAAATCATCATAAGCCAGAGACCCTGTGTCAATTTGTAAGATACATACATATTTATTACATTAATAACATACAGATTTACAGATGATTTTATATTATTTTGCTTTTAAACTATTAATTTTCTAGCCTATTTACATAAAAATAAGGCAATTAAATCTTACTACAAAGGTAAAGTCACTCCTCACTAACTTGAATTAGAGATGTTTTGAAAAATTACTATTTTTGTTTACAAAAATTGAATCAATTAGATATAGTACATGTTTTAATGATTGTTTTTTTTTTGCAGTTTGCACACTTTCAATCCACGCGGGCTTGATAGTTTTATGGCCCACAGCTAATATTATGCTATTTGCTTCCAAGAATACTACATTAAACAGACACTTGGTTGATAGTGAATTATCTCTGCTAGGCAGCTTGTCTGCTTTTGGAGGATTATTAAGCACATTGGTTGTAGGATTCCTACTAGATAAGTTAGGGAGGAAGAATGTTTCTATTCTTATGTCCTTGAGTTTGACAGTAAGTATTTGTAGAAAAAAATATGTAAATTAAATGGATTGTAGAAGTGTTCCCAAAGGGATAATAAAATATTCTGGCCAAAATGGTGTAAATATGGAAGTCAAATTGGTTCTTATAATTCAAAACTGGAAATCGTTAAGCTCACTTTCAAACTAAGACCTGTTCAAGAACTGGTATAGAATTCTATTCTTGTTATATACCTCCGCGTAAAAAATTGAAGGACGATGCTGTCAATACTACTGAGTTTTAGGCGGACGCATTTAAAATGTTTTGCCACTGACATGAAAGCAGAAGAAAACCTGTAAGGAAATTATTAAGATCAATCCGTTGAGGACATTTCTAACACTTAATATTTTTTAATACGATCAAACTCCTAAAATATTTTTCATCTTTCAGTTGGTCTGGGCTATACTATCTATCACCAAACAAGTCGAAGTAGTATTAACCTGTCTATTTATGTCTGGTGTTAGCAGTTGCTTACCTTTGTTAGCTGGTGTATACATCAGTGAGATCTGTCAAAAGTCTATTCGAGGATCCATGATGGTTTGTATGGCAGTCTGCAATAATATAGGTGGGTTACTGGCAGTTACTCTTGGAGGGTCTCTGCAATACGATACACTGTTGTATATTGGATTATCCATGGCGCTTAGTAGTACCGCTGCTCTACTACTGATAAAGGAATCTCCCGTATATTTGTTACAAATTGGAAAGGAAAAGGTATTTCTCCATTCTTTTTTCTATTTTGTTATCTTTTAAAAACGCTTATGAATAATTATACACTAACTGAATTCTCTTCTAATTGCTTCTCATGTAGATTACCTAATTTAACAGTTACAATAACAATACTGCGTTTATTTTAGTTTTTGAAAAGGTTGAAATATTTTTCTTAGTGAAACGAAAGTAATTTGCAAAGTGCAGGTTTTCTATAAATTAGTCTTTTACAGAAAGCAGCAAAAGCACTAGCTTTTTACAGGCAACTACAAGTGGATGACAAGGAAACGACGGAAAGATTGGACTCATTAAAACAAGCCTTAAGTCGAGAATTAATTGGAAGATACGAAAAAGGTTTATTACCTTTTGTTAATTTTTTTTTCTTTAAATTTATAGCCTATGACATTTCACACAATGCTATTTAGACTTAAAGGAAGCATCTTAACTAACTTGTGTTATGGGATGT
Organism: Eilema sororculum; assembly: GCA_914829495.1. NCBI lineage: Eukaryota > Metazoa > Arthropoda > Insecta > Lepidoptera > Erebidae > Eilema > Eilema sororculum. Next base: position 3,350,588 of record OU618555.1, on the reverse strand, counting down.
AGAATTCAGATGAAGCTGCTATGCCATAGAAGCCTTCTTTACATCCTTCAACATCATTTCTGTCTTAGTCCCGGTCGTACCGTTATTGTATTATTATGCACACTGTCTACCTTAATTTAAGAACTGCACTTAAATTTATTATTACCTATTATAATTATTTCAGCGTCGTCACCAGAAATTGAAAAATTGAATCCGTCTTCAGAACCTGTCAGAAAGCCATCTGTGTGGCAGTTTATGAGTAAGTATCTATTCGTCAGGTGATGAAATGGTCCAGATGTTATTATGATTGTCTTCAGTCCATCTGATAGTAAGCTTAGGCGAACATAAATTATCAAGTCAATATATCCACCAATCTAGAATTTTTCGGCTTTAGACCTCTTAACTACAACTTTTTACTAAGATATGATTTCAATAAATTATGCTTCCCATTGCTTCAGAAAAGTCCAAGTCATCGTGTCTAGCATTGTTTGTGAACTGCGTGTTGATGACTGCATCAAATTTACAAGGCCTATTAGTCATACAAATATATATACAGCCACTAATAGCGGACACTGTCCCCACAAATTCACCTGTGACGTGCAGTATAGTGTTGGCAGTAATAGGAGTCTTAGCTGGGGCTGTGGCAGCGTACTTGACTGATGTAGCTGGAAGACGGGTAACGTTAATTTGATCGACTATTTTGGTGTTTTTTTTAAGTTCAAAATCGTCAAGGATACCCTGTGTGCAACCGTCTCGAGCTGTTTCTGCTAGGGTGACGAGCAGTTCTACCTGTCACCCTAGTACAAGTATCATTATGCCTGATAACCTCCATCCTCCATGACCCGTGCTTATGGAGAATGGCGGTCGTTGACCGACCGCCAACGGCCGAGTGACCTTTACGACTATTTTGATATTATAATCAAACACTATTGTGATATTTACTTGTATAAAATATAGCAAAAAAATCGTATTATTGTTGTTGCGATTTGTGGTTGCAAAAATTTGATATAACTAGTAATCATGGTTTTTTGAAATTTCTAATCTGTTTCTCAAATTTCAGCCACTTATGATATTTGGATCTCTCGGTTCGTGTATCTGCTGTTTGATACTTGGTACCCAGATGCATTTTTACTGGGGTCCTACTTGGATCACACTGGTAATTCTGTATACGTTCACAGTGATGCACACAGTGGGACCAAGCAATGTACCAATGGTTTTATTATCTGACTTGTACTTACCTGAGGTGAGTTCAATAGAATTAATAATATCGATCTATAAAATATACCCGGCAGAGAAGAATTAGGGCCACCCCATCTCTTTCCATGCGGTGTCGTACAAGGCGACTAAGGGTTTAACACCAAACCGATTTATACAGCCCAGACTCAGTCTCAGACATAGGCTTGAGTCAACAATAGTGCCCGGGATAAAGGCGTGATTATATGTATGTATGTATCATGGTCACTCACATTATTTATTTATTTAACATTCATGCACACACAAAGCGAATACATAACATACATAATGGATGTTGAAAAGTTAGTACATTGGTATTAATAATATAGGTATCGAGAGTTTTCGAAATTTCGTTTCTAGTTCCTAGTAGTTACCTCCATGATCATAGTGCTTGCAACAGTACCGAAATATCGGAAACTCGAAACAATGCAACATGATAAATATCCCCATACCTAATAATCGATCTACACAGTTTTATCGTCGTACTATAAAAGTGTCAAATATATCTTTCAATACGTATTTATAAAAAATACGTCACCACAAACAATTATAGTTTTTTAGATTAAACCAGCTATAAAAATTAATGAAGTTGAACTATTTTCTTTCAAATATTTTAAACGCAACTTTATTTGAAATAAGCGCGCATTTGAAAATAACTATACTTTGTTACAGGTCAAAAGTATTCTCTCAACGGTAGTTGTTGAGATCAACTGCATCACCAAGTTTATCGCACTCTGTATCTTTAGTCCATCTACCATTATTTACCTTGGTTGGGGTACTACCTTCTACATATTTGCTGTCATGTGCTTCCTGACATTTATATTCACTTATTTCTACTTACCAGAGACGATGGGCTTGACTGTGGAAGAAGTCCAACCGTTATTTTATAAAAAGAGGAATCAGAACCATTGTTAGCAAAAAATTATATTATTAATTAGAATATAGAGGATAAGACTTCTTTTAAGATGAAATACCTTAAGAGCTTTTTATGAATGTCGTTTTATTTCTATTCAATATCCTTACAGCAATTTTCAAATTCCCAGTAAGTGGAACTTTATCCCGGCTCAAGATGTAAGCAGGAAAAAACGTCTCCATGACATATTATGATGATAATCCTAATAGCAATGTCCCAATTGCTTCCAAAATTATCATTTTGTCCTCAGTCTGTGGTTTAGTAGGTGCACTAATGTGAGCCACTAGGATGTTGGTAGGACCCTGTAGGGGGATACAAAATTATTTTAACATAGGTGTGATGTCAGCTGTCAGTCGTCAAAATAATGGGGATTTATGCAAAATAGTAAATCTTCTAACCCATAATATGTGAATGAATGGTTTCAATTCTGCGGATAATATCTTAAGTAATTTGTGACAATTATGCCAAATTATGAATATCAACATTTAATGACAAAATAGAGACTTTACTAACGGCATAAGTCTATGAACCTATTTCCAACTTTCCAGTTTAACTATGATGCGGATGAATTTTTTTTTGCCTTCTGACCTCGACAGTCAAATTGGTGATACAGAAGTTCTTCAGAAAATATATTTCCCTTTAGTTTATTATTAGTAGAAAACTAACTAAAACAAGTTATGGCTGAAATATAATTATACTGTATTCATATAACTTTATAATAAATGTCGCCTATACCATTAGCACAGCATTATTGAAATAGAATCAGAATTAGAAAGTTTGAACAAATTATTTAGCGGACATACCTACTATGCGTCAAGAAATGACTTTTATTATCCATGTTTACTTAAAACAATAGCTAATTCAACGTGTATAAAATGTTTGCACACGAATCTGTGTAAATATACCGCAAAGATACCTTATAATAACTTATATGTTTTAGAACGCACAATGTCATGGCTGCATGGCGTCTAGTAAAATATTATCTAATTCACTATGGTGCCATAAAGTGATAAAAACCAAAATATTCTTTGTTGAGTGTTAGATGGCTCCAAATAAGGCAATAATTAAATTTATGAGACACTATAAATTCTGATTAGTTACACCAACACATACCTACTTAGTTTATTTTTTATTTTATTATTAGTCGTAATTCAATTTAGAAATATATGGAATTCAAAATACCGCTCATTCAATATTGTGGTTCGGACAGGAAATTGCACTTTTCACAAATTCAACGTCATAGTCCGTAGTCGTATTCGAAGTCCAGAAGAATCACAACATGTATGACAATTTTTCGATATCAAGCCAGCACTTTGTTGATCGACCCCTTCTGTTGAGACTCCATATTTTTTATTTATGGCTACCGCAAAACGTGACTGCACTGCGAAGGCTTCTCTTACTGTTTCTGAGGGACGGTGGACGATGAAGGGATCCTTCCTCGTAAGTCTCGTAGTCCTCGTAATTCACCTTTAGTTTTCATTAAAATATTTAACCCATCATTACATTTTTTCATCAATTTGACTTTTATTAATTTCATTGTTAAGTTCAAAACAGACAGTTGAAGAGAAACAACTTGATACAAAATTGCAATTTGCAAGTAGTAAATATTTTGGTTATATTCAGGAACACTTTATTATAAAATTATGTTCCATTTCAAGGCTTTTACGTCTTCAACAAAACAATATTATAATTTTAATCCCTCAGTATGTTTGTTTAGCACAATAGTTCTGAATGGTTGTTCTGATAACATTAATATCTATGAGGGTAATATATATTTAATCCATTGGTAAAACAAAGCTCAACGAAGTCATTTCAGTTGTAATTGAAGTTCAAGATTGGCATAGAGAGCACGAAAAATTTAAAATGGGGCTGTTATACCAAATTATTGGCACATTAATAAGTGAGTTTTTTTAACTATCTATTTTCTCAAAACTTTCTCATGATGTTTCTGGCCAATAGTAATCGCTATTTTTTCGTTTTGTTCTTTTTGTTTTATTTCATTTGTCCGTTTGTTTTATTAATTTTACCGATTTTAATAGTGTTTTTGGATCGTTTATTTTTTTTGTTTATATGTATGTATCTGATCATCATTAAGCATAGTAGAGGAACCGTCGAGGTTACTCTATTCGTTTTGTATCTCAAACATAGTCTGGCAATTACTTTCGCTTTGTCAAACCCGTACACTTGATCAACAATGGAGAGAAACGGAATCTCTTAGGAGCATGACAACTGGCACATAGGGGTATGTAACGATAAAGCGGGTTCTTTAAGCGAGCTGTGAAAAAACATCTGACGAAGCCTTCAAGGTAGAGACCGCCATTCAACGAACAGCTTCTGAAACAGGGACCACTGTTCTTTAAACTGCAAAGTCAGTGTCCATGCTAGCAATAACATTGCCATTTGATTTATCACGATGGCTTAAGTATTTTTTGCCTCTGATAAAATCAGAGACCCGAAACCTCTCTCATAAGTCTGACTCCTAAGTCTCTAAGCTATTTTGTACCTGACTGAATTTTCTTTTATAGCATTTTTTAATGCTTACTTTAAAGTTCGAAAAACATCGGAAAAAATGAAACGCTCAAGTGAGACTTGGACTCACGACCTTTCCCTTACAGGGAGAATGCTCTTCCAACTAAGCTATTGAGCCACACCTGATTCATTTTAAATTTTCCTTTTCTTTACATCCGTCTTTAAGGGCGACGGTGGTGCCATCTGCCAACATTCTTATGAACTGTTGGAAACAATGAATGATTTTTAAACCATTTTTAAACATTGAAAACAAACATCGAAAAAAATTAAACGCTCAAGTGAGACTTGAACTCAAGACCGTTCCCTTACAGGGGGAATGCTCTCATATTTTGTACCTTTTCAATCAATCAATTAGGCTACTGCAGCCCACTGCTGGACATAGGCCTCTCCTAATGTGCATCATTTCACCCTTCTCCGCCTTCCGCATCCAGTCTGTCCCAGCTACCTTTATCAGGTCGTCCATCTATCTGACTAGGGGTTGTTTATGCTGTTGTACCTTTTAGAGACTACTTATGTACGATTAGTCCACTCTCGACCCCTCGACCTCCAATATATAATGTGTCCACTGGACCCCTAACCATAGATAATGTTTATATAATGTCAATGTACATTATGGAGAATTATTTCCGTAAAGATAATGATAAACTTGAGCATGCACCTGTAATGAGCATTCTTGCACATACGTAACTTTTTAATTATAGAACAAGTAAAACAAAATTAAAATTTTTGAAAACCCCACGACACGACAATTAAAAAAATATTTAAAAAGCTTTAAATTATTGAAAAAAGTAAATTAAAAAAATTTCAAATTTTCTCCAAAGATGGCAACATTGATTTGCACTAACGATGTTTGTTGCAGTACTCCCTGGTAAATAGTCAGCCTATCTAAGAAAAGGCACCAATCAAACCCGAACCCATAATTGAGAACATGGATTTGCGCAAAAATGTTTACTGCATCGCCCCTAAGGCCGCGTCCTGGACGACGGCGGGCGGAGCGGGCGGAGCGGGCGGTGCGGGCAGTGTGCGCGGTGTCCTACGCCACGCCGCGCCGCCCGCACCGCTGTCATCGAGAACAGCTTCACACAAATGTACGACTTTGATAAAGACGCGGGTGCCGTCGCCCGCGCCGCCCGCTCTAGCCGCCGTCGTCCAGGACGCGGCCTTAGTGGGTTATCACCGTAACAACTATCTAAAAACATGCACCAATCAAACCCAAACCAATAATTGAAAACTGCAAAAAACAGGTCTAGTAGTATTGGAGAAAATTGGCAACATTTATTTGCATTAAAAATGCTTGCTGTAGCGCCCCCTGTTGAGTTGTCACAACATGCTTCAATTAAAGCCGAGCCCATAACTGAAAACTGCATTAAAATTGAATTAGTAGTTTCGGAGAAAATGGCAATATGGATTTGCACAAACAAACACACAAACATCCTCTCACCCCAAACGCATTTACCGTCTCCGTTCCGTCGTGGGTAAAAATAAACGAGAGCGCTTTGACGAGCTCTCTATCGAGCGTTCTTGCAAGCATTCTCGTGAAGTGAAGGATCATGAAAATATTCGTAGCGATGTTTGATTTGGATCGGTTCGTTGTGTAGTTCAATAAATTTAGAAACGGCTAAAGCTAGAATTTCTATTACAAATGAATACTTAAGTCTATCAGTAGCTTTATATATGTTAACATTGTTGGAATCAGCAATGGATTTGCTGCAATTATACTTATTTAGAATGTCTGTACACTTAAAGATGACACTTGACAATGTCGCCTGGTTTTTAACCGACTTCAAAAAAGGAGAAGGTTCTCAATTCGTCTGTATTTTTATTTTTTAACGTAAAGTATTAGCAGTAGTACAAAATGAGAGGGTATAAAATTATATTCACTTAAAGTTGCAAGTGTTTAGACTTGAAACATAAAGCACCAGATCAAATTGTTTTAGCTGAGTCGAAAATTCAGCACAAATCAATTTGAAAATCTGTTTATTACCAGGAATATCTCGAATGATTCCCAATATTATTAATTATGCACAAAATACCTGATAATAATATGTAATTCAAAAGGAAAGAATAAACACAATGCATGCATTCAAATAATAAGCGAATTAATCAATTTTGTCACGTGACCAACTGTGATGCGTGCCTAACCCTAGAGAATTTTGCGTAAAGATATGAAATCTCACTACTCATAATACTAAACGCACGTGTGCTATCTCACCAAGAGCCTTAAACTAACAAAACTATAAAGAATTTACAGAAATCCTAAAGCAAGTACCGAATAGATACGTCAGTCAGTTCCATCTGAAAAACATGTCAACGTTTCGTTACAATAACTACAGGATCAATCGATTTTATAAATAGGTATATCCTCAGTCCATCATTTAAAATGTTTTGTTGGAAAAGCATCAATGTAACTCTCTCTCTCTCTCTCTCTCTCAAATTAAGAACTGCGCTCTAATAGTCGGTAGTATAATAATCACTTTTCTCTGTCTTCCGCCAATCCTTTGACCTGTTATGACGTGACTTGTATCTTCTCCATTATGTTCTTCTTGATCTACCTCTTCCTTTCTTTCTTCTACTCTCCCTACATAAATATTTTTAAAAATAATTCATGTCTTATCAAGTGGTCAAATACACCATGTAGGCTTTTTTCCAATTGCCCCTTTCACATTCCCCCAAAAGCGATTGTTTTCGAATCCCCTTGAAATTTAAAACTTTTATAGACAAGCGCAACTTTACAAACTATAATAAAATATTTTAAGAGTATTGTTTTTTGCAGTATCGACACTTGGTATCAACATGGGTTTTATATTCACATGGCCTGCATCAACGATGTTGCTATTTGCTTCCCAAAATACTACATTGAACAGACCCATGACTGAAACTGAAATATCCTTACTAGCTAACCTGTCTTCTGTTGGAGGATTGATCAGTACTTTAACAGCAGGATTTTTGTTGGACAAGCTTGGGAGGAAAAGATGTTCTATTGTGACTTCTCTTAGTTTAGTGGTAAGTATCAATTTTATTGTTTATTTGAGAAAATGCATGACCAAATGTATCAGTGTGCAATTTATTTTAATTGAATTATAAATAACTAGCTGTTAATCGTGGGACCGCCTGCGAGGGATTCTGTTCTCGTTCTCGCTGCAAGAAGACCACAGTTCTCAGCTTTGCTTTCAACCCACATTGCACCGCCTTAACCCATATTGGATGCCCGTAATTTCATAGATTACAAAAATTATATATGTGAATCTACCGAATTTATTAGCATTTATAAGTACTACTAATTTCCCTTGGATAGTAGTGTGATGATAATTATATAAGCCTTGGTTACTCACGAATAATATGGCTCTCTATTGATCATAATAATAGTACAATAACAGTTAATAATCACAATAATATAATCGCAAAAAAATACATTTCAATTTTTGATTCGTAGGACCAAGTCAAATCTAGATCCTCTCACCCAAACGTGCCCATCAGGCTGGCAGCGTTTCCCCTCTGAATAGCCAGGGAAACATTCTGCATTAAATCATTCTATAGACTAAGATCTTTTTCAATGCTAATAAACAATTAATGCTTTCTTTCCCCTGATAATTACTGAGACTCAATAAATATTTCTTCTCTAAATTCTTGTAAATAAGTTCTTTGGCGTATAATCTTCTAACCTACTAAATTACTTTTTTTTTTCAGTTCTTTTGGATTGTACTATTATTGTGCAATCAAGTGGAAGTAGTATTATTCTGTATTTTCATATCTGGTATAAGCAGTTCCGTCTTCTTGACAGCCTCGGTCTATATCAGTGAGATAGCTCAAGAATCTATCCGTGGAAGTATGACAGCTGCTAATGTGACCTCGTATGGTATTGGTGGATTACTATTATTTGGACTTTCTGGTTACTTGTCATATAATACGGTATTATACATTGGGGTGACCATGACAGTCTGTAGTACTGTTACTCTGCTTCTGATTAAGGACTCGCCAACTTATTTGATGCAGATTGGAAAAGAAAAGGTACGTGTTGATTCTGTGTAGCCGTATTATTCCTTATGTATGTAGACTAATTAAAGACTTGCACGAATTTTACAGCATTAAGTATGCTAACTATACAAATCGAATACAAAGGGAAAAATTAAACTTCTCGGGCGGGACTCGAAGAATAGATCTTTCCCTTACAGGTGGAATGCCTTGACCAACTCGGCTACCGAGACATGCCTGATGTGATTCAAATTTCCCTTCTATTTTTATCCGTCTTTAAGGTGACGATGGAGTCATCATAGTCATAGTCATAGTCATTTATTTTTCAATATAGAACAATAAAATTGTTTCTTATTGACGTCAATTTTAATTCTACTTAATCTAAGTTTACCACCGCTTCCAAGGCGCTGGTGGAGAAGAAACGGCGCAACAAACTCCACTGCGGCATTTTTTGGACGTCAATTTACAATATTTATTTTCTTAAAGCTAAATGTCAACAAGTATATAAAACTCTTTATAATTAAGAATTAAAACAAAGTTACATAATGTAACAAATAAGTCACGTAACTAATACAGTACCATGCTGTAATTATAGCAATTTACGAGGGGCCTGCACCATGCTCAAGCCAGACATTTTTATCTTTCAAGTAATCATCTATCCTATAGTATGCCTTTTTGGATAAGGTGGTTTTTACAAAGGTTTTGAATTTATCGTCAGGCATACCAAGGATCGATTCTGGCAGTTTGTTATAAAAACGTATACCATCCCCCTTAAAAGAATCACTAACCCTGCTAAGCCGATAACATGGAAGTAAAAGTCTATGTTTGTTACGCAGATTTCTGTCTGTAATGTCACTTACTTTTGTGTAATGAGATATATTTTTCCTGACATACATTATGTTTTCAAATACATATTGGGAAGCTACAGTTAAAATGTCAATATCCTTAAATCTTTCCCTGAGGGAGTCTCTCTTGCCTAAGCAATAAATGGCACGAACTGCCCTCTTTTGCAATATAAATATAGTTTCTAAATCTGCTGCGTTTCCCCAAAGTAGTATTCCATAGGACATCAAGCTATGGAAGTAACTAAAGTATACGAGCCTAGCAGTAGCTACATCAGTCAACTGCCTAATCCGTCTCACAGCATAAGCAGCAGAGCTAAGTTTATTGGCCAGAATAGTGATATGGTCACCCCATTGTAATTTAGAATCTATTGTAATTCCTAGAAAGGTAGTGGTGTTTACGAATTCTAACCCCTTCCCCCCCCAGCACAACATCAACGTCTATTTGCCTCACATTGGGTAGTGTAAACTTCATACATTTGGTCTTTTCTGCATTCAACAATAGGTTGTTTGCAGAAAACCAATTTGACATGGCATTCAGAATATTATTAACATTATTTGCATCTGTACTATACCTATACCTATTTGCTTTGAATCAATCTACTTATGTTCTTACGAACTATCGGAACCAATGAAAGATGTTACAATCATTTTTGTTTAATTTTTCCCTCTGTATTCGACTAGATAAAGAGTTCACAAGAGTAAGAGTTTCAATGTTCAAAGTTATATTTTAGTCTTAGGTGTTGACCAGCTGACATAATATCTAAACTTACTAAATACCAAATAGTGCACTATACTAGCACTATATTTGTAGGTCTTAATTATTGATTATAAGAATAAAATAATCCACTAGTTACTTTAAAAATATGCATTTCTTTTCATTTCTCGTTAACTTTATTTCTTCAGTTTACAATATGGACACCAAAAGCTTTTACAAAAATATTAGATAAGATTAGATAAATCTTTATTGTACACACACTAATAATTCAGTAAATGTATGGACAATGTATGAACTATGTACAAATGGCGGCCTTATCGCTAAGAGCGATCTCTTACGGGCAACTTTCATTATTTTTATTTTTACAGGAAGCTGCGGAATCAATTGCTTTTTACAAACAGCTAAAAGTTACTGACAAGAGAGTTATGGATGATATCAATACAATAAAACGTACAATCAATCCAGATTTAAATGGTAAGTAGACAAGCTTAGCTTAGCAACTGATGACCTAACACGGCAAGCCGTTTTAGTCGGTTGGAGTCCAACAAAACAACCCCCGCCGGGGATTTCCTCACTGTAAAAAAATGCTTAAATGAAAGCTTAAAACAATTCTATATATATATAGGTATATAAAGTTAAGAAAAAATTGATGACAATTGATGAATCATAAAATTTTGTGTTATTTTCATTTTATTTTAGATTCAACGCCTGAAGATGAAAAATTGAATCCTGATTTGCAACCTCACAAAAAGTTATCTTTTTGGCAGTTTATGAGTATGTATAATTATTATTTTTATACTTTATGCAGTAACAGCATAACCGTCAAAATATTGAAATTCCAATTAAAAGAAACAGATTCTGATTTTAATGAGATTATATCTAATACAGAGGTTTTATGCGGAAATGAAGTTCCTGTAGTATTATTATTCATCATCCCACCTTACTGTGAATTTTTATTTAGATCTGATCATCAAAATTCTAGATTTAACATCAATATTTTATTATCCCTCAGAGAAGTCCGAATCTTCACGCCGAGCACTATTAGTGAACATAATGTTACTTATGTCATCGATCTTCCAAGGCCTGATGGTTGTACAGACGTATATCCAACCACTGGTGGTGGCTCAGCTTCCTACGTCTTCTCCTGTGGTCTGTAGCATAGTGATGGCTGCTGTATCAGTCGTGGCTTCACTTGCTGGAGCTTATTTGACTGATGTCACTGGTAGACGAGTAAGAATATTGTTATTCTACATATTAGTGCTTTGGTAATATTAATGTCATTATTAAGAAGGAACATATGGATTGGGGACTCCTAAGCGTGTGAGAGATAAAATACATCTTTCTATGCGTTTTAGGGAAGATAGTTACGCCGTTCGCCCCTCCAACGCCAAGAGGGTCTATTCCAGAAATCCCCATCGACAAATTCCCACCAGTGGGGATTGTCCCTTTTTTTCCTGAAATCCCCACTAGTTAAATAGACTCAGTCTAGTGGGGATTTTTGGAAAAGTAAGTAAAAATCCCCACCAAGTGTTGTATTAACGTAAGGAAACTGCTTGTTACCTACACTAGGCACATTTTTTACGCATTTTTATAACAACTCAGTGCAGGAATTCTGTCTGCATCCGTCTAAGAGCGTATTTTAGAATGGTACACAGTTCTGAATCTCGATTTATCTGAAGCCTACTAATATAGACAATCTTTCAAATCGTTCCATCTGTTTGAAACTAAATCTATTATTAGTTGGGTGTAGATCGTTATTTTTTTGTATCTTATCGGTATTAATAATTTTACACTGCAAGTATAATTTTATTAGCCTCTTTATTCATTTTAAACAAACTTATAAAATATATTTTAAAGAAATATAAATGGAATAAAATATTTATTAAAAAATATAAAAAATAGTGTCCCACTGGCATCGGGTACAGGGATCAAGCTACCAGTGGTAAGGGCTCCAGGAAGAGAAATCTCTTAACAATACGTGCCGTGTCGAGGAGTACCACCTTCTGCATCAGGCCCTTGATCCAGCTGCCCAACGAGATCCTCTTAATATTATTGGTATTATTACGTATAAAATTTTTACTGTGTCTCTTTATGTATTTATTCTTAAGTTTAACCTAGTCGTGGGCATTTAGCGTTATTTTTCAAATGTGAAGTACAAAGCATATTTTTACATTCCAGCCACTTATCATTTATGGATCTATCGGCGCAGGAATCAGTTGTGTGGTTCTTGGTACACAGATGCACTTTCACTGGGGTCCCGAGTGGATCAATCTGGTATTTTTGTACATATTCCCAATAATGTACACGCTTGGAGCTGGAACTGTCCCTACAGTGATAATGGCTGAGGTGTTTTTACCAGAGGTAGGTGTTTTGTTTGATTTTATATATTTTAAAGTACTAACACACATACATACATATTATCACGCCTTTATCCCCGGAGGGTTAGACGGAGGTGAATTAGCACCCACATTTCAGAACAATCAGTCAACTGGAAGGGGATAAAAAAACTGAATTAAGATCATTTTGAGTACTTTGTACGTCAACATTATTTTGATGCTGACTGTACCAGAATTTATAAATTACGGAAGTACATAATATGTTACTTCACCACTTGATCCCAATTTTATGCATTTGTTGTGCTTCCCTTATTCCTCAATGTTTATTGCGAGAAAAATTCAATACCCTGTAAAGCTCGCCTTTGCGTGTTTGATTAATCTTTTACGGTATATTTATGTCCAATAAAAAATTAAAAATCCGCTGATTCTATTGAGTGTAATACAGAAATACAGGTACTGTTAGTGTTTTAATAGTCGTTAAACTATGTTACAGGTTAAAAGCATTCTCTCAATGGTGGTCATGGAGATAACCTGGATCTGCATCTTCATCTCTCTTTTCATTTTTCTCCCTATCATCAATACTATCGGTTGGGGACCCGTCTTCTACATTTTTGCAATCACATGTTTCGCCACTGCCGTCTTCTCCTTCTACTTATTGCCAGAGACAAAAGGGTTAACAGTTGAAGAAATACAACCGTTGTTTACTAAAAAGAAAAGCCGGCAGCATTGTTAGCGTATATTTAAAATTAGTTATAAGGCAGGTAGTAGTTGTAAGGGAGAACAAATGTTTTATATTGTTTGTAAATAAATTTATTATTAACATTTATTAGTGTATTGTAATATTTTTAGTGTTTGATATGGGTCTCACCTTCACTTTTGGGACCAAGCTAACCTCATCCGTTAGCCACCATATACTTGCTGATATATTGGCGATGTTATTACTTTAAATCATACCACCATTAAGTCATAGCCAAGCCTCGGATACAACGGGTTATTCCCGTGCGCTCCAAATCTATTGTTCTCTAAAATTCATATTTTCATACATTGATTACCAGGAGCTCCACGGATGTTTTTATTAAAATAATAAACAAAGCCAAATTTACCAATTTCATTCCCTAGAGCTCCAAAATATTGTTTAGGTACTTTGACATATTATTCCCAGCAGCTCCAATACAAAAGTCAATTCTTTAATATAAAAATCGTTCCCACCAGCTCCAAAAAATTAAAAGTAACGTCGGCAAAACCCGAACGTAGTAAAGAACGAAATCTGTCAGTGCGGCGGTGCGCCCACGCAGCGTTGTCGCGTAACCCCCACCCCGCACCTTTCCTTGCAATCTAACATTGCCTAATGATGTGCAAACAGTGGTTTCGAATCTACCGATTTTTCGGTATTTCTACCGATATGGGCTCTGTTCTACCTAAATATCGAAATATAAAGTTTTTCTACGATTTCAGAGTATATTATGGAAATTCTCAATTGATACAGAGTGGCGCATTTTAAGAAATTGTGAATAAATCAAAACATTTCCTACTACTACTACTACTACTCTAGCAGGTATACTCTGCGCCGTATACGGATGGCCTCTTAGCCCTGCACGACTCCTGTGAACGAAAGGAGAGGGTGGGACTATTGGAAGAGCTCATCCGAACATTCACCATGGTAGAGACGGTAGAATACTGCCAAAAACGCAACATCTCTACGGCTCTGCAAAGGCTCGAGGGTATTCGTGACCTCAGGATTCCCAATAAAGGGGACCGCACGTCGCTGCAACCTATCGAGAGTATCTAGTAAGTACTTTGCGGAGCCATCCCAGAGATGTGAGCAGTATTCCACGCAGGAACGAATTTGGGTCTTGTATAGAAGACACCGCTGCTCCAGCGTGAAAAAGGTCTCACTCTGTTCAGGACTCCAAGTTTACGCGAGGCTGATTTGATGACGAGTTATGATTTGATGAATATGTTTATTTGCGTTGGTCTGGATATTTTCATACCTCGGAGATCACGTTAAGCCGTGGGCCCCGGTTGTAATACGGACATCTATGGTAGCTATTGCAGGTATTTTGAGCCCTAAAAAGTTCAATAACTGCAATACTTCAATATTGCCAAGAGGTTTTGGAGGGCCCGTTTCGTGGAAAATATCAAAGTGCAAACACGCAGGGTGAAGTAGTACAAGGAACACTAAACAACATAATTCTGTAAATTCACTCAATATGCACGATAACTTTACAACAGATGGGCCTTGTGTTTGTCTGCCACTTAAAGTATAAAAAATTTACTACATACATATAATCACACCTTTATCCCCGGAGAGCAGGGGTGGTTAGGCAGAGGTGAATTAATTCTCACATTTCACCTATTATTGGCTTCGGTCCCACGTAATAGGGGGTGAGCCTATTGCCGCATTTCGGGCACTATTGTTGACTCAAGTCATGCATCTGAGGCTGAAAAAATTAAATCCTCATACATTTAACTATAGAGCGTATCATTGGTAGATCTTGTAATGTCAGTTGAGTGTTATTTCAATCTGCTACTACCGATAATACAATATGGCTGCAATCTTATCGATTGCGTAAGTATCTAATAGTAAGATCCCAGAAATGATAACAGTATGCCAGGAGAAGCCAACCTATTTATTATTAGGTATTAAAGATACCGCTGCTCCTTTTATATAAAAGAGACCAAATGTGGGCAGAGAAACACTCAGTTCCGGTAAATTTTATCAGACCAAATAAATGCGGCCGCGTGGATATCAACTCCAGTACCTATCAATTTGGAAGTATCTACATCATCTGCTGTTACACAAGCTTCCCTATACAAGGAATACGAGTATATAGAAAAATGAGGCTATATGACCCCATCCCAGTCAATGCTGTATTTGCTCTCTTGCCCACTGCGCCTCTCTCCTCTACCTGTGTGTAAGGCAACGAACAACGATGTCACTGTGGTCGATGGAATATATCATAAAACTGGAACTTGGCTCGTCAAAGCAGAGGACCAAGGCTCCGGGTTTTCTTGAAACTATTTTGTGTGATGCTTGATGTATTATAATGTATAACCGATTTCAAAAATGGAGGAGGTTCTCAATTCGTTTCTCAATTCGTATTCATAATATTTTTTTTATGTATGTTCACCGATATTTCCGCAAATTATAGACGGATTTCAAGTTTTTTTTCTTTGTTGGATAGAGTTCACTTCGGAGGTGGTCCTATTTTCACCAGGTCAGGATCGGATGATGGGATCAAGGAGAAATCGAGGGTAACCACCGAAAATTGTATGCTCGTATGGTACTTTTGTTACGTAATCATGTTTTGCTCAGGTATATGCTTTAGGGTGTCAACATTTGATGCTGTTGTGCTGATGATGAAGCTACCGAACTCCTTAACGGTTAGGAGTTGGGGGATAGTACTGAAATTGATCGATGATAACATTTAGTATTATGTAGGCCTAATGTGTTGCTTGTGAGGTATGCTTGTATCAACATCTGATACTGCTGTGCTGATAATGAAGCTACAGAACTCCTTAACGGTTGCGTATGGTGTTTTTGTTACGTAATAATTTCTTACTCAGGTATATGCTTCAGGGTGTCAACATCTGATGCTGCTGTTCTGATGATGAAGCTACTGAACTTCTTAACGGTTAGGAGTTGGGAGACAGTACTGTCATTGGTCGATGGAAACTATTTAGTAGTATGTAGGGCTAACGTGTTGCTTGTGAGGTATGCTTGAATCAACATCTGATACTGCTGTGCTGATAGTGAAGCTACAGAACTCATTAACGATTAGGAGTTAGGGGACAGTACAGCAATTGGTCAATGGAAAATAGGTAGTAGTATGTAGGGCTAACGTGATACTTGTAAGGGTAGGTGCTACTTCTGAAAAAATCACGAAATTTCAGAGATATCGTAATAAAAATCTCAGTGAAACAGAGACAGTTCCTCAATTATTAAAAATAATAAGTATGCTTATAAATGGGGTTTATCTACTCCTGAGGTGGTCTTTTTTTATCGTGTTTATTTATCGTGCGCCGGAGCCGGAAGGAGAGGTTATGTTGAACTCGAACTGACTAAAACCATATGCTGACTGAGGGTCGTAGTGCTAGGCCGGAGGTGAGGTTGTTTTCGACATATCCCTTGCACCCTGGCTGGCCTAGGGCCATCCCTTACGGTCTGGCCCTCCACGGGAGAGGGGACAACGATGTCAACGACTCGCCCCCGGAATGGCTCCCCATTCCGGGGGCGAGTTGTTGACACCGTTGTCCTACGCGCGTTGCCACCGTGGCCTGCTTCTGCTGAGGTGATAGGCGGCTCCACACGTCACCCCCAGGCCTGCACTCATGGGGGACTCTCTAAATCCTGTTATTTTAAACATTTTTTCCTATTTGGTTTTGGAGTCGGTTCATTTTTTTTTAAATTATTTATAATTTGTTCAGTTCGTAAGTTGTAGAAACATGATTTAAGAATTTAGGAAGAAGGAAGAAGAATATTTAAACCATTATAACTGATGAACATGTTTAGTCCACATGATATTTTCTGAAGTTTACGCGAATGTCACTCATTGAAATAAAACCATGTCAAGCAAGTACTGCAAGACAACAAGCTCAAACCACCGCGCCTGAGTCACAGATCCCGAGAAAAACCAGCCACGGTCGAACGCCAGCCTGCTGTACTACCGTATGTACGAGGGGTCACTGACAAGATTGGCTACATCTTGAAGCGAGCTTCAATCAACACATACTACAAGCCGCCAACGAAGATAAGTCAATTTTTACCATCTGTCAAGTGCCAACTACCTCTACAAGATGCAGGGGTCTACAAAATAGACTGTGACTGTGGGCTCTCATATATTGGTCAAACCAAGCGAAGCATTGGCACTCGGGTCAAAGAACACATAGCTGACATAAAACACCAACGCTCAACAAAGTCAGCTGTATGTGAACACGCGCAAAAAGGCACCAACCATTACCTAAGGTTTGATATACCACAGATACTCGCCAAAGAACACCGATATATTCCTAGAATGATCCGCGAGGCTATTGAAATTAAAAAAACACCCAAATTTTAATAGAGAGGATGGATGGACCGTACCACCAGCTTGGGACCCAGTCATCCACTTAATCAAACCCAGTAAGCAGCAAAATCCAGCAAGACTTAACAACACAGTGAGCTCATTCTGCGTAAATACGAACACCAATAATTCACCATGATTCGGATATTTTGAGATAACTTATACTTCAAACTAGGTGACAACTACCATCGTGAGTCACACCGCGAAAATGGCTGCTGCAAAGCAGCCGAAACTTCGGGTTTAAAAGTAATAATAACAAATATATCGCGATAGAATCCGTAAAAAGTGGTTTTATTTCAATGTTTAGTCCACGTTTAGCAATGTTTATCCACATACTTGATAATGATTTTGTCAGCAAAATATTGAATTTTTCAAAATCCTTCCGCAGTATTTGCCAAGCCTATAGAAGAAGTCTGTGTATTTTCGTAGTTTTCAGTAGTTTAGTCCTGTATACATTAGTCAGTCACTCAAAAAAGACTGTCTTCATAATATGTAATTGAAAAATACAGTGTGGAAGATTTCAAGAAAAAATTTGAAAACATCTTTGTTTCTTTTTTTAAATAAAGGAATGTTTTCTTTGTGTAAAATTCATTATTGCCAGTATTTCGACTACTTCCGTTCCAGTTGGGATGAAAATCTTCCACCATAAATAATGATGAGTTTGAGCTATTCGAAACTTAACGCGCACGAAGTCGCGGGCAACAGCTAGTGACAAAATCTAATAATAGTAAAATAGAAATAAAAGCATTAACACTCACATTTCATTAAACAATATAATACCTAGTCAGTCCCACGTAATAGGGGGTAAGCATATTGCCATATTCCATGCACACTCGAGTCATGAATCTGAGGCTGAGTTAGCTGTATATTATATAATCTGTCTGATGTTAAACAGCCCAGTGATGTTATTATAACTTCAGTGCAAACATGCTTTCTCTGTAAAACCGCTTGAATACCAAATTCATACCTAACTCAAGACTTGGCTAATAGACACTACTTCCTGTTAACCTATTGACGTCCTATTATCGTATTATAGTATTATGTTTTTAATTCTGCTAACCGTACACTTTGTTTTGGAGCTGTTGGGAACACAGTATTTTTTTACTTAAAATATTATAATTTGGAGCTCCTGGGAATTGATGTATAGAGATAAGAAGTTTCGAACGAAAAAGCTTACATACGTTTTTGGAGCTCTTGAGAACGATTTTATAAAATAATATTAATATTTAATTTTAGTCTTGGAGCGCTTGGGAGCAAAATCGTGGAGCGGACGGGAATAACCCGATACAACATGATAACGCTAAATGGTAAAATGATGACGATGATTATTAATTTAATAAATATGCAGTATATTATATTATAATTACTTATCGTACTGAATGATCGACGAGCACTTAATACTTTTTATGTTTTAACATAATACTTTTCATCTACTGAAGAAGATTTTTGGAAATTTTACGCCCAAGGGAAAAACATAACAAGGAATGAATTTTTATAAAATACAGAATCAATATATTTATTTGATATTTAATTTCCTTAAGTTCACATTGAATACTTTCGTTATGGTTCTCAGATAAAACTATAAAAAGATTCTCTTTAGACTTTGAAGTTTGTTTAACATCATTAAAAAACCCAGTTAGTATATTTTTCCTGTCTGTTATTTTCTCTATCATCTTCTACATTGCGATGCACTGCAATGATTCACATTTGCGATCATTTTGCAAGAGCTGATTATAAACCTCGCTTAATTTATTCATTATTTCTTGCTGTAATATTGGGTTCAAAGTAACTTTGAAGTCTCCAGTGTTCTCAACGAATCCCGACTCTCTCTTCTTGTAACAACTAACAGACTGCAATGCGACAGTCTTAAAAGCATGGTTAAGATCTACAGCCTGTTTTATGTATATTGGCACCGAGTGCGAGAGCTGAATTGACTGCTCAACACGTTCAATCTCAAAGCTAATGAAGAGAGCAAGGATGTGTTTAAAGCTTATGAGATTTATCTCCAAATCTAAACTCTCTTTACTCACTATTTCTGAGTCCCTCACGTCTATATTTAAAGTTAAAATCATAACTTTCATTTCTTCAGTCTTCTCGAAAAAACCTCCTGAACTTGCTCATTTGAAAGTCCCGCAGTTTCTGGTAATGCGTAGTAGCTAATGATAGCATTGACGACACTCATAATGCCGAAACCATAGAAAGCACCGTAGATTCCAATAGCTTCAGTGATGTATGGGAAAACAGCTACGATAACAAAATTGAGAAGCCACATCCATTCAATGATTAATAACGAAGCTAAATTAATGACCTGAAAATAAGAATAATAAAATCATTTTTTGTATGTTATGTAGGTACATATTTTTTTGTACAAATTGAATATCTCTGTCTGTCTGTATGTTACGCTTTCAA
Organism: Eilema sororculum; assembly: GCA_914829495.1. Lineage (NCBI taxonomy): Eukaryota > Metazoa > Arthropoda > Insecta > Lepidoptera > Erebidae > Eilema > Eilema sororculum. Next base: position 3,330,594 of record OU618555.1, on the reverse strand, counting down.
CCTAAACCACTGAACCGATTTTGATGAAATTTGTTATAAGGGCAGATTAAACCATGAGAAAGGACTTAGGCTATTTTTGGTCGCGATAATTAACATCCACGCAGGCAGAGCCGCGGGCAAAAGCTAGTAATTTATAAATGAGTAATTTAAAATTATGTTTACAGAATTAAGACGTTAATTGTGTAAATTTCTATGGTCATAATAAAATTCTATATAATTGGAAAGAACAAGTAAATCCAAAAGCAAAAATACATAAATAATAGAACTGAAAAATCAAATATCTGATTTGACCTAGCTTTGCTCGGTATTTTTTTAATATAAATTTTCTAAAAATGAATCCTAGCTAGATCGATTTATCGCCCCCAAAACCCCCTGTATACTAAATTTCATGAAAATCGTTGGAGCCGATTCAGAGATTCCAATTATATATATACAAGAATTGCTCATTTAAAGATATAAGTTCAAACCTCAGGCGCAAACACTTCAGCTAGTAGCACATATGGTATAGATCCTACTCCCACACTGAAGAAGAAAGTGTACACCATAATTAGCACCACCGTGACCTCTAGAGGTGCCGCTTCATGTTGAAGAATATAGCCCAGGGCAGTGAGACAAACTGATACAACTACTGATGATCCTATTTGAAGTAGCTGGAACAAACGTGGTTGGTATTAAGACCTAAAATGACCACTGACCATAGAGAAGCATACTGACTAATACTACTCACTCTTCTTCCAAATTTATCAGCTACAACTGCTGTCACAAAAGTAGCAGCGACTTGAACAAAGCGAAGACCACTGTATGTAGGTCCGATCTACTTGGATCTGTTTCTGCAAATATAGCGTTTGCATATACCTGAATTGGTATTAAACCCATGAATATCTGAAAATGGGAAAAATACTGTTTTAGAGTACTTTAGCTGTGATAATAATATCATCAAAATCATAATAGCTTAGTAACATAATGAATAATCGTTGTCAGCAAGAAATGTCGCGGTCAAATTGGTCTATATAGTCACCTGCACCGATGCGAGTGACCGTGATTGTGCAAGCACTGCAAAACAAACATCGTTTATGATGTTGTAGCCACTGATACTCCTAACATCCTATTATTATTTTAAAAGTTAAGGTTTATGCGTTTTAATTTTAGTCTTAGTTTTAGTTTTTAAATAGTTTCTTTTATTTTATTTGTAATTAGTATGATATTTTCTGAAGTTTACGCGAATGTCACTCATTGAAATAAAACCACTTTTCACGGATCTGTCAAGTGCCAACTACCTCTACAAGATGCAGGGGTCTACAAAATAGACTGTGACTGTGGGCTCTCATATATTGGTCAAACCAAGCGAAGCATTGGCACTCGGGTCAAAGAACACATAGCTGACATAAAACACCAACGCTCAACAAAGTCAGTTGTATGTGAACACGCGCAAAAAGGCACCAACCATTACCTAAGGTTTGATAAACCACAGATACTCGCCAAAGAACACCGATATATTCCTAGAATGATCCGCGAGGCTATTGAAATTAAAAAACACCCAAATTTTAATAGAGAGGATGGATGGACCGTACCACCAGCTTGGGACCCAGTCATCCACTTAATCAAACCCAGTAAGCAGCAAAATCGAGCAAGACTTAACAACACAGTGAGCTCATTCTGCGTAAATACGAACACCAATAATTCACCATGATTCGGGTATTTTGAGATAACTTATACTTCAAACTATGTGACAACTACCATCGTGAGTCACACTGCGAAAATGGCTGCCGCAAAGAAGCCGAAACGTCGGGTTAAAAAGTAATAATAACAAATATATCGCGATAGAATCCGTGAAAAGTGGTTTTATTTCAATGAGTTGTAATTATTATTAGTTTAAAAATATTTTGTTGTAAATATTTAGGTATAAGAAGATGTTTGGATGCGGCATGATCATGCTCTAACGACTGAATGATTCTGGTTTAAATAACATCATACATACATACAATCTCGCCGTTATAGCAGGGTTAGGCAGAGGTGACTTAACACCCACATTTCACCAATCATTGTATTTGGTTCCACGTAATAGGGGGTGAGCTTATTGCCGTATTCCAGGCGCTATTTTTTAACTCGAGCCTGAGGCTGAGTCTGGGTTGTATATATCAGTCTGATTTTATACAGCCCTATCCCTTAGTCGCCTTGTACGACACCGCGAGGGAAGAGATGCTTAAATTACTAAAGAAGAAAAAGTTGTCTGGAGTAACATAACATAAAAACAGGGCCATAATTCCACGCGGATCTAGGGGCATCGGTTAGTAAGTTATAGATTTATCAAGCGAAAGATAGATGACGTTACTAACCATTAAAGTCATAAGTGTAGTCACAACTAAGAATGCTCGCCGTGATGATACTGACAAAACTGAAAAAATAAAATACATTGCAACTATTAACATATAAATAAAAATAAAATAAAGCAATGCTTGTTGAAAAATAAATGCTTACATAGCATTTTAACCGATGAAAGAAGCTCAGTACTCTCAGGTTGGACATCTTGATAGTTTAATTTTTCTGCCTCTTCGACTTTCGTTATGGAATCTGCGAATACGAAAAATTAAAAAAAATGTATATCTACCCATATACAGGGTGTCCCACGGCTATGCCACATGGAGGCTGGTGTATAAATTGTTCTTATTTTAATTGTCAATAAATCTCTTAAACACAAGACGTATTTTCGATTTTCATTGACACAGTACACAAGTTGCAACGTGAACCTTTACTACACCAACATAAAATCCGGCTCGAAGGACCAGAGAGATAGTATCATATGATGTACCTGAAAAACTTTAGGCATTTTTTGGCATAGCCGTTGAACACTTTGTATTATGGAAGCTAGGTTAATCTAAAATTCAAATTTTTACTCATCTTTTTAGTAAAACAATAAAATTGTCCTATGTGGCGGTCTGATATAATTATAATAGGAAGTTAAATATGTACTTACCAGTTCTATTTGCCTTAACTCCAGAATCTGTTACTAATGCAACCAGTTGTTTTAGCTTCAATAGTTCATCTATCTCTTGCATTGATGATTTAGGTACACCTCGGTACCGAGCAATAGCTACTTTTGCCTCCTGATATAGGAAAATATTAATAAGTACTAGGTATTATACCCAATAAATTACAAGTATAACACAATTCTCAATAGTTATCAATAACATTCTAAACCATTCTCCATACATCTGCAAAGCTCTAAAATAAGCATAGCTTAACTAGCTTATGATAGAGGTGCCATATTCTGGAAAATGTATCTAAGTATGTTTACCGGCATGCTGAATGCGGATGAACATGCTTTGATACATTTTCTTCTACATATAAATACATACGTCGTATTTGTCACGTACATATTATACCGGGTGTAAGGGGAAAGCTCCCGAAAACCCCTAGTTTAATAAAAAAAATATGCCAATGTGTTATGTACCTGTAGTACTACTAGAGGCCTCCGGATTCAGGAGCGTTCCCTTTACACCTGGTATATAGAAACAAAATATAGACATATTCATTCATAGAAATATTTGCACTGAGTGGGAATCGAATTCGCGACCTCCAACTAGCAGTCAAACCTAGTCAAACCCTACCGCTATGTCATGGAGTAGGTCTGAGTTATTTTTATGATAGCTATCCTTATAATTCAAAGCCAAATAATACTAAAAACCCGAATCGTATGACTATTTTCATCAATTGTACATACTAACCTTAAATCTCCTCTTCCTTATCAAGTACATTGGACTTTCTTCCATAAATATAAGGAGGATAATGCCGCACACACTAAATGCGATATTGATCCAAATGACAGTCTTGTATGAGAAGCACCAGCCAATGATGTAAGAAAGTAACATTCCCACACTGTATTGGAACATTGAAACTAAAACATGAGAAAACTTATTAAGTTGGAAACTTTGATGTAGAAGAAAGCTTATAAAAAAAGAGTAAAAAGCCGACAACGAACTCGCTATGGATAAAACTGGCAGTAACGCTAAATTTGGGATGATGCTTCCGACTACAGGAATAGATACAAATAAAGCAATAATATTGTACATAAACAGTAATGTAAGATTAATCTTATTCATCTCAATTTAGCATTCGGAGTGCAAAAGCGTGTTTGTATCTTAGTCCAGGGAAATACATAAACACCAAAAAATAAGTTATTTGGAACAATAACATACAAAATTATTTAAAGAAAGTATTACCTGATGCTAAAAAGCCTCGTATAGAATCATCAGATACTTCAGATACTAAAATAGGTGAGAAAACCAAAGCACCTCCACCAGCAATACCACCTAAGAATCTTGAAGCTAATATGACATCTATTGACGATGAGATTCCTATGACAGCCCATGATATCTGTAAAGTTAGTTAGAATGGATTAAGAACTTAATACAAAGAAACTAAACATAGTAGCAAATAATAATTATTGAAAAGTCGTTACAATAATTTATGAACACCTATTAAAAGATAACTAAATATTATTTATACAGACTACTTACAATTATCAGGAAACTAGTACAATAATAGTAACACAAATAGTAGTTTATATCGTATGACGTCTATATAAACACAATATTTATAGTTTACTTACAACATATGGTAGACTTAGCAAGATGCCACCATTTCTTCGCCCATATTTATCAAGTACTGTAGCTACTATTGTAGTTCCCACCATTGATCCTAATGATGGTACACTGCCGAGCAGGGATTCTTCTAACTTGGTTATTGGAGCACTTAAAAGTGTCGTAGAATTTGAACTGTACAGTGGTGACGTGTACGATGACCAGACTGATAATAAGCCCAAAATAAAACATCCAAAGCCACCTAAAATTTTATAATATTAGTTTTAGAACACAGTGAAATATAAGAAATAAGAATTATAAAATTAGTTATGTATTTAGGAGTTTGTTAAGACATTCTTCTTCTTCATCTTAGTGGTAATCCGAGTCGCATCCGAAGCATCCAGCTTGGAGTTTGGGGTCCGCTTTATCAGTGTACCTGTAGATTTGGCTAAACTTCGAAATTTTCTGTGAAGCGATTGTCATCTGACCTCCACAATCCAAAGGCGATATTGAAGCATTGCAGCTAGATCAGTTTTTGAACTTTTGAGGGCTCCAACTACCCGTAACGACTGCCATAGATGTTCGTATGGTAACCGGGACCGACGGCATAATGTGCTCTCCGAGGCACGACGATGTTAAGAGATTGATTGTCGTTAGAAGCCAGCATCACATAACAAATCCTAAAAAAGTGTCTGGGGATCGTACAGGGTTATAAATATGCAGTGACGCCTTTGGAACTGTAAGTGCCAAAAGGCTGCGCTGTATAATTTCTATGCGAGTTGGCCACCTCGACAGTATGCTTCGAATTCGTACCTTGTGGAAAGTATAAAAATTGACCTATTTAAACCTCAACAACAACAAAGATAAATCAATGCTATTATTACATCGACAACGAACATCACATCATTCTCTTTATGAGTATTTAATGTCACTTGGTTTGCCTGAACTCTGTCTCCTAAAATATAGGCACGAACAGTCATAGTCATAGTCATAGTCATTTATTTTTCAATATAGAACAATAAAATTGTTTCTATAAAATTAGAGCCTTGTTTGCAATCTTGGAAGTTGTAATAGGTTGCAAGGCAAGGTTGCGTAGTTTAATACTGTAATTTGAAATTATTTCTGATGCCCACATGAAAATTTATTTCTTTGTGATATCTACATTTTCTTGGCATACCTTGGCATATGTAAAATTATACTAATTTAAATTAAATCCTCACTTGCGAATGCAGCATATGCCTGCCATAACTTGCTTGCACTTATCATTTTTAAATCATATAAAGATAATGTCAATAAGTTACAAACACTCGACCCTACGTATTCACTTTGCACGTTGCTACTGTTTAGTGCTCAAACTGTATCTGTTGGAAATTATATATTTAATTCCTAATATGTAAGGAATAAACAATACATATACATAAATCCTTTCACAAATATGTTTTATTTTGTTGATAACAAAGATTGCTAACATAATTGCTCGCGCAAATGTCAGAGTGGTAACCTCTATGAACACTTTGTAGGTGCTCCTATAGATCAAAAATAACAGTAATATCTAAATAATTATGATCAAAGACTTTAGCATCGGATTGATTTATTACGATTATTTCGATTTATTCTGGTTTACTTTGCTAAAACTTTTACTGCAACCTTTCTAAACAGTGTCAAGAAAAAATCTTTCTCTAGCATTGAGATTAATGACTTTCATTTTCTTTTGTAGTTTTGAATAAATATTATGATACTTATTCGTTATAAAGTTGGTATCTTTATAACGAAATAGTGTCATAATATTTATTCAGTAAAAGGTAATGAACTTAGATTAAAGGAAATGGATTTAGTCAACAAAATTTGCTGCTTTGATGACAGCATCATATAACCTAATAATCTCCTGCCTGTTTACTTCAATCTACTTATTACCAGAGTCAATTTTGTTTATGCTCATTAGAAGGGTCTCGTTCTAAGTCCTTTTCAGTCTTGTTCAAGCAGTTAACAAAATTTTCTACAAATTTAAGAATCTTTTCAACGTTATATATTTTCTTGTAAGAAACAGTAAAGTCACAGACAGTACTGTTTACAAACATCTTATCACTGTTATACCCACGTACTTAGATAATAATTATTTGTGTAGCACTTATATCCCTAGATTTATTACGTCAAGTAAACATTATACGTTAAACGTTTATTAGGAGTTTGCTACTATATTATAACTAGTTGTTACCCGTGATTTTGTCCGTGTTAAGTTCTGAATAGATAAATATATTGTAAAGTTTTTTTTTCGTGCGGAATTCCCCTCGGATACCTGCCCTGCCGGAGACTAAAGGGGAGGTTATGTCGGACTCGAACTGACTAAAACCGCACACCGACTGTGGGTCTTCTAGGCCCTCCTTGGGAATATATTGTAATCAAGATACACGTTACTTTACTGTCTCGAATGCAACAAATATTATTTCGACGTATAGTGGCGTTCTGTCGAGAGCATCTGAGGGTTATGTAACTCGATCCAGTGTACGGTACCGGATTCCAATAAATTGGATTTATTTATTTGAGTATACATTTATTGGAGTTCGTCACTGCCACCATTGGATCGAGTTACATAACTCTCAGATGCTCTCGACAGAACGTATTATTATGTCTTTATATTTTCAATTATTGATTATGTAGATGGAAGCTTTTTTCGGCAGAGTTAAACTACCACTGCTAGAACACAAAATTCGGACAGGCAGAATTGCAACTTTTATGAATGCAAAAGCTCATCACATGAACAATTCATATTTTATAACCACGAAATAAATGAAGCCCGATTCTACGGTTATATCATTTATCTATCATTATGATTGGCTATCTTTTTATGTAGGTAACTCTGAGGAGTTTTGAGAATTAATTCACCTCTTGGTAAAGACGAAAATAGTTCATATTAAACTTCAGCTGAATCTGTCCGATGGTAATCTGCAGTCTTCCAGTCGAGCTGATGTTATCCTGTAATGGCAGAGAAGTTCTTCAAAGGATTGGGATAGATACCTTAGCTGTGAACGTGTATACTTACGTTTCTAGTTACCTCTAGTTAACTCGACCTAGTTTTCATCGCATTCTAGATCACATGACACAAACTAGTTAAACTATACTTACTTTGTATCTACATAACACTATGTAGAATGTTGTGGAATATTTATCAATTAATGTTTCAGCAAAGCATGATTTAATGTAATTATTTCGTGGCAATTCCAGCAATGACACAATAGATGACGCTTTATCTAAGTGTAAAATAGGCTTTAAGACAACTAATCTCTCTGTTTCTTTATCAATTTTGTTGCGTAATACAAATGTAATGAACAGTTTCAAATCTACTACGTCTTTCGTATTTACACCACCATCAACCTCCGAGGCTTTTCTTAACTCAGTTGGGGCCGGTAGTTCACTGTACTTAACGATACATAATACATGTTTTGCATTATCTATAGAATTTGTACTCGGCTAGATAGCCTGTAACCAAATCATTGCAACACAAGAAAGGTAACTCTCGTCATCGTCACTATCGATGGGCCAATCCTGGTTACATACGAAGCTTGCACTATAGAGACCAAGATTCGCTCCCCTGTTTCTTCTTTCCATGACCTCGCATTCTGAGAGGAATGCCTGCCCCAGAGGTTCGTTCGTGCTCACAAATAGTACACTGAGTTATGTGGTCATAAACTTTGGCTGTCATATCTATCTATACATATAATAAATCTGTAAACGATCGATGTCTGTACATGGAAAGGAAATGAGAAAAATTGTTATAGGGGGACTTTATAAACGTAATAGAAGCCAAATCAACGTTTTTTGGAATTTTTGTCTGTTTGTCTGTTTATCTGTTTCTCTGTTTATCTATTTCTCTGTTTCTCTGTTTGTCTGTGAGTTTGTGCACGCTAATCTCAGAATCGGCTGAACGGATTTGGTTGCGGTTTTCACTAATATAGTGTGGTAGGCTTCACTTAACATTTAATGTTTGTTTTATTGAAATCGGTTCATAAATAAAAAAGTTATGTCAATAATAGCATATCACGGCTAACAATTTGTGATTGTGTGAATAGATCGAACCAATAAAGAAGCAACAATGCTTACAAGAAGATATTATTTTGGTCATAGGAATCTGAAGCACTTCGAGAAGCCAGAGTTCTACATCTCAGCCAAGTCAGGTCAGGTTACTGCAGAATCTTCGGCACAGCAAGTGTCTCGATAGAATTCACATTGTTCTCGAACGATTTTCTCTCGACTCAAACAAATTAGTAAGCAGCTGGTTCGGTAAGAAGACTCCTGGCTTTCATAATTAATATCATCACGCTATTATAATAAGGAATGGGACAGAATGTTTTTATGACATAATATGTAAACGTCTATTTCACACTATGATTTCATGGTAACTGTGGCTCAATACGTCTGCGGTGGACTTATAACTTAGTTGAGTCGCGTTCGAATCCATCTGAAATGTAATCTTCCTTTTTTATGGTTTTTTGTGTACTTTTGTTTAACTTTTTTATTTTATTGTGTATTTGTTGTATTTTATTGTATTTATAGTTTTATTTGAAGTAAAATATAAATTCTATGCTTAGTATTCTATAGGTAGTACATAAAACTAGGCTGTGTGACAGTAATAGTAGAACTTATTATATAATATTCTTAGATCTATACAAAATTCTTCATTTCGGAGAATGAAAAGGTGGTCCCACCCGCCTGTGAAGTCATAATACTGAAACTGGTATCCCGCATTGATACCAATTCCACCACATCGGGGCAAGCGCAATATTGAAATCAAACCGATTAAAATTTAACAGAGGAATGGGGCATTGGGGGGGGGGGTATTCTGGAGTTAGGTACCCCGGTATACCTGCCTTGGTTACCTATCATAAGTAGGCGGTCTCAACGTGAAGAGCAGGGATTGCTTCGGCTAGGGTGATGGGTAGCCTAAGCTATCACCATCAAAGCCGCGCTCATGGTGGAAGTAAATCGTTGCACCTTCTCCGAAGCACATTACGTATTCTGGGAGATAGTTGTCCCTATCGTATTACCATCTCTACCATGGTGAATGTTCTGATGAGCTATTCCAATTATTTCCACCCTCTCCTTTCCTAAACAGGACGACGCATGCAAGGCTCAGATGTCATCCACATACGGATCAGAATATTCCATCAAGAACCAAGCGGTTTGGTGACCCATTCCTATGTCGCATCATTAAGATCTGAAATCCCTGCCAGCTCACGGTTTACTTCTTCCTACAGTCCCGGGTCCTTTGAGGGGGGCGTGAAAAGGCTTCTGATGATCCCATAAAGATAAGTGCCACCATTGTTAAGATGGTATACGTTTATAATGGTGACCCTATTTCCGAGTATTTGCCTTTAGCTTAACATCAGTCGAGGTGAAGTTAAATTGACGTGTCCTATATAAAAAAACTCCGGATCTTAAAAAGAAGAAAACACATGTGTGGGCAGAGCAATACAGTTCTTAACCGCCTGATAAAGAAATGAAGTTCCGAACAGCTTGGTTCGAGGTGGCATTATTTCAACCGTATGTGACTGACGGAAGGAAGGAGAGATTAGTTAAAAGACTAGGCTCTTTCACTCGCCGTGGTGCGGTAGAAATGGTAAAATACAGCCAGAGAGACAACGTCTTTATGCAACTGCAGACATTATATAATGTTAGTGACCTGATGACTACCAACGCACGCCGCTGCGATATTATCGATTCCGTCTAATATAAATTAAATATATTGGACATCAACTCCAGTATCAATTTGGAAGTATCTACATCATCTGCTGGAAACAAGCTTACTATTACAAGGAATACCTATATGGCAAATTGAGGCTATATGACCCCATCCCAGTCAATGCTGTATTTGCTCTCTTGCCCACTGCACCCCTCTTCTCTACCTGTGTGAAAGCAATGAACAACGATGTGACTGTGGTCGATGGAATTTATCATAAAACTGGTACTACCCACCATTGGCTCGGCAAAGAAGAGAACCACTGCTCACTGCTCAGGGCGTGCAAGGCACCGGGTTTTCTTCAAACTATTTTGTGTGATACTTGATGTACTTATTTTAATTTGTTCAGTTCGTAAGTGGTGGCAGCATGGTTTAAGAATTTGGGAGGAAGGAAGAATATTTAAACCATTAAAACTGGTGAACATTACCAAGTCCACATATAACAATGTTCATCACATACTTGATAATGATTTCGTCAGCAAAATGTTGAATTTTTCAAAATCCTTCCGCAATATTTGCTAAGCCCATAGAAGAAGTCTGTCAATTTTCGTAGTTTTCAGTAGTTTAGCCCTGTATTTACATAAGTCAGTCACTCAAAAGACTGTCTTCATAATATTTAATTTAAAAATACAAGGTGGAAGATGTCAAGCGAGTTTTCGAAATGATTTGAATACAGTTTTGTTTCTTTTATAAAATAATGAAATGTTTCCTTTGCGTAAAATTCACTATTTCCAGTATTTCGAGTACTTCCGTTCCAGTTGAGATGAAAATCTTCCACCATGTTTAATAATGAGTTTGAGCTATTCCGAACTAAACGCGGACGAAGTCGCGGGTAACAGCTAGTTGTATAATAAGAGTTATTTTGATGGATAGAAGTTTTACACGAAAACATCAGGCAAATCAAAGGTACGTATGTACCTATACCATGATTGCGTTAATGCCCGTTACTATTATTGTAAATCATGGAACGCGAGAGTTTAAAAATTAAAAGTTTTACAGTTAGGAAGCAAACGTTTTGTGCTGTCTCTAGATATGTACTAGCTTATCTTCACTGGCCTTTTTAAAGAACTCTAGAAACACTCCTTAGAAATATACCAATTTATAAGGCGTAAACTGAAGTCCACGTCAGTAGCATTAGGCTTTTGAAGAGTCACTAGTCACTATGGAACATGGTTCAGGCCCATCGTAAAATGTTATAATTACGTGACTTATTTGTTACATTATGTAACTTTGTTTTAATTCTTAAGTATAAAGTGTGTTATATACTTGTTGTGATTGTTTATCCAGACGCGAAATGTACATTCGTCCACATTTAGCTATAAGAAAATAAATATTGTAAATTGACGTCTAAAAAATGCTGCAATGGAGTTTGTTGCGCCGTTTCTTCTCCACCAGCGCCTTGGAAGCGGTGGTAAACTTAGATTAAGTAGAATTAAAATTGACGTCAATAAGAAACAATTTTATTGTTCTATATTGAAAAATAAATGACTATGACTATAACTACACGAGTCTAGTGGTCCAATGTTCACCCTAGCTTGAATACTTTTTTTGGTCATTGGTTTTTTTTTATTTTTAATATCATTTGAGTTACCCCATAACAGTAATCCGTATCGTACAATTGATTATACATAACCGTGGTAAGCACTTGTAGTTTTAAATTTACTGCTTTGTGTAATCGTTTTAAAGTAAAAACTAAACGATTCATCTTGGCATAAGCCATTTATATATTATGTGCTAATTACAATGTTCATCTAATGTAATACCTAAGAATTTAGTATCAACTGATGTCTCTATATCTGTTCGCTGATAGGTAATCTTTAGTGGTTTGTTGTTTCATTTATAATTCTCAAATTATACAATTTTTGTTTTAGCTATGTTTGCGGTCAGATTGTTCTTACCTAGCCATCATCACGCCACGTATTGTGGTATCAACATTAGAGATATGCTGTGGTTCGTATGTGCTTTAGTTATTATATCATAGAAGAGATAGTTGACTGTTGATACAAGATAATAATGTTAAAAGTATTCACGGATATGACCATTTAACTTTCCTAAATTAAAACAGGATACGAAGAACAAACATAATATAATAAGTCGTATAAAACTCAGACTGGTATTTCTAAAATAACTATTTCATATCTTATCTTTATTCTACAAAGTGCTATAAACTTTGTGAAATAATATTATTATTTAACTTTTACACAGCTACCATATAAATATGTCACCAACATACAATGCAGAATATTTTGCCAAGAACAAAGCGGTTTGGTGACTCTATCCTTTGCTGCTCCATGAAGTCTTGGAATTATTTACCAGCATGCGACACGTGTTTCCTTCTTCCTACAGTCCCGGGTTCCTTACGCGCGGCGCATGAAGAAGCATTTGATGAGGCCGTCAAGTTCTGAGCCACCATTGTTAGGCTGTGTCTGTAATGGGGACCCTCTTTCCTGAGACTTTGATTCTCAGGCGAGGTGAAGTCAAATCGACATGTCCTTTATAAAAAAAAACAAACGCGAGTAATCCAAGTAGCTCAATTATTCAACTTACACGTTTTCTCCTTTTGGTTTGGCTTGCAAGCGTTTTTTGGGAGCAACTGCCTTCTGATCGAAACTTTGAGAGGAAAGCCTATGCTAGAGCCTCTTCCGTTAAGCAACAGGTGTACAAGCTTGGGCCACGAAAATATTGCTTTGGTAGAGCCACAGAAACACCTACTTTACTTCTACCTTCAATTATTTATTTTGTTAGTTCAAAATAGTATTTGAAGTTTCAGTGGATTTTCAACCAGATTTAAACTCAATGCAGTTATTATTAATTGCATGATTATATAATTGATTTCTTTCTTCTTTTTTGTTCTCATTCTTGGTTTAATAAATAGATCCTTATTTAACAAATCGAAATCATAATCACCTTTAACTTCATTGAAGTGCATGTTTCCCGTGGTTTGCAAAAGATGGCGTTAGCATACTAAATTTCTTTAAATATAGTAAGTATTTATTGGCCGTTTTTGGAATTGAGTAATTGAAGTGGGTACAACATGTATATGGCATTTATTATAAATTAACTCATTGCAGCGCTTTACACTGACGTGGAAAGTTGATCCCATTCACGCATATTTCTTTGGAACTTATTCCAAAGAAAAAAGTCAAAGAAATAGCCTACTATTATTCCAGGCTGTATGTAATCTTTCCCTGTATCAAATTTTAACCAGATACTTTCAGCTCTTATAGTGTGATTGAATAACAAATATCTAAAAATCTTCACTTTGCCATTTGTAATGTTAGTACGAAAATCAAGAGTAAGTAAGTATTTTAGAACACAACAAATAGTTCACAAGCCTCTCTTTCAGCAAGTCACTGTAGAATCTTTTTTTATTCACTAATAAGGAAAAGATACAGATTCCACTAATCTGTTTATTGAAGCCTTACATCATGACGTGGTCATAGTTGAGGGATAATCTCATCTTGATGCTGTTTGCTTAATACAATACGATGATTGTAGGCTTGATAACGGACGAAATAACAAAAATTCTATTAATGTTGCATATTGAGTTCCAACTCCGTTAAAGACAGGCTACTCAGACGATAAGCGCCCGAAAGTCAAGATGGGGCAAATGTATCAAATTATTGGCACTATGATAAGTGAGTAAAAATTAGTTTTGAACCTCTTTGATATTTATATACAGAATCAATATTATTAACTATTGACTCTACTCGCGTGGTGTTTTGATATCCCGGTCCAGCAATTCATAAAAACCTATTGCAACGATTAAAAGTTACCCAAGTGTAATTCCAGAATATAATTTCTTCCTAACCAGATCTGTTCAGCCGTTTGAGTGTAAATGAATAACAAACATCCAATCAGCTTAACAAATTTGCATATTTAAAATATGTTTTTGGGGATCTATACATTTGTTACTATTTCGCTTAAAACAAATGATCGAACCTAGATGAAATGTGGTCAAGAAAATAGTTATAATTTCAACTAGCATATAAGTTAATTTTTGTCTCGGGACTAGTCAAACCGTCTTCTAAATGATACTCGTTAATCGTTCCTAACTTAAGTTTATTTCCTGTGTATTTTATTATTATTTCTGACAAAGGTTACCAATTGGTCACTGCGATGATCCAAATATAAAGTATCTACAACACATAATGTTGACGAACCTTTGCTACGCTGAATAGCGATGGCGAACCTTTGCTACAGCTACGAGGTGGAGCAGGAGGTTTTGTTCCTCAACCTGCGCACCAGTTCGCTTATCGGTACTAAATTCATGGCGTCAGCACACGAACTACGTATCGTCTCGACCGAATTTATAATCATTGTATTTTTTTCTAGTCTGCTGTACAACTTTAAACATAGGAGTGGGATTCACGTGGCCTGCGTTTACCATTTTATTGTTCGGGTCTGAACGTACCCCATTACATAGACCAATGACTGACACTGAATTGTCATTACTTGGAAGTTTATCTTCTGTTGGAGCAGTCTTGAGCACAATGGCTGCAGGATTTTTGCTGGATAGATTGGGGAGGAAGAAATGCTGCATTATTAGTGCTATGTGTCTGGTTGTAAGTATAATGTTATTGGATATAATACATTGAAGAAGAATGAAGAGACAAAAGACAAAGAAAGCAAGAAATAAAACATGATCATGATATTATTGGGTACACATTCACTGAATGACTCATTGGTAACAAGGATTGACTTTGCGCAAGATCCTAAGGATAGGTTAAATTGAAGACAATTTAATATTAATCTTCAAACAGGTTTGCCTAACTATGTCCTGTTTTCAGATTTTCTGGTCAATTCTGTTCATGAGCAGACGTGTGGAGGCTGTTTTAGCTGCCGTCTTCATGTCTGGTCTTAGCAATTCCGGAATTTTAATAGCCTCGGTCTATATAGGCGAGATTTGCCAAGAGTCAATTCGTGGCTGGATGTCTGCTGGAATTCTAACCTTCAACGGCATGGGCTTCGTGGTATCTTATCTACTTGGAGGTTACCTGGAATATACTACCACATTATATATTGGCCTGTCTATGGGAGTCGGTGCTGTGGCATTATTATTCTTTTTAAAGGATTCTCCAATTCATTTAATGAGGTGTGGGAAAGAGGAGGTGAGATTTTATTTATATACAATATTAATATAATATTTCTTATGTATGATAATTATCTACATTCTATTTTATTCTTAAAATACTTCAATAATTCACTCTTTCTTTATTTAAGAAACTAGCTTCAACCTTATTATTTTCTTATTTTGTGTCAGGTGTGTTCAGTGTTTATTTTAGTAACCTTTTTCTGACATTTTTCAGGAATCAGCAGAAGCTCTATCGTTTTACAGGCATTTAAAAACTGATGATTTGAAAGTTATAGAAGAAATTAATATTCTAAGGCGCATTTTGAATTCACCAGTTGAGAGTGAATTACCTGCAGGTAGATATATTTTGCCACAAAGAACAAAATGTCCCAAATGGTTTTCATAACAACTTATTTAATTAGTTTTCCGCCTTAATTGTGTTTCTTCTTTTATTTTATTTCAGATCTATCATCTGAAATTGAAAAATTAAACCCTGATTCGAAACGCGTTGAAAAGTTATCATTTTGGCAAACTGTTAGTAAGTATTTTAAACGAAGGAAATTTTTATTTAACTATTTACACTATTGTTGTTTGTTATTTCTGTTACGATACATAATTATGATAATGATCGAAATAGTTATTTTTATAAACAATTAAAGTACAGAACAGACGAAAAATTTCGAATACTTAAGGAAAAAGAAGGGACTTGAACCCGCGATCTTTCCTTTACAGGGGGAATGCCTTGACCAACTGGGCTACCGAAACACGCCCGATGTTATTCAAATTTCCCTCCTTATCAATCTTTAAGGTTACGGTGGAGCCATCTAGTAATATTCTTACGAACTATCGGAACCAATGAATGATGTTACAATCATTTTTAAACATTGATCTTTGATAATTCCGCGCAAAAATTTACTCAATAAGCGGTTACGGTAGCGTAACACTAACATTATCAAAAATATTGCCGGCTAACCTACGTCCTATTCATCTCTGGAAAAATTAAACTACGCAAATACTGTTTCTTTTTTTGAGGCAACGACTCCAAATTTAAAGGAGCTATTCTATATAGCTATTATACCTTCCCATATTTAATCAAGTCTATTTATTCTTGTAGAAAAATCGGAATCAACCCGCCGAGCACTGTTTGTATGTCTCATTATGTTCACGGCTAGCATCTATCAAGGTCAAGTCATCGTCCTGATGTACGCAGAACCCCTTTTCGCAGTGGCTATACCGTCTATGGCTCCTGCGTTATCTAGTGTAATAATGGCAGTCATTGTAGTTATAGCCTCTTCGATT
The DNA here is from genome assembly GCA_914829495.1 of Eilema sororculum. NCBI lineage: Eukaryota > Metazoa > Arthropoda > Insecta > Lepidoptera > Erebidae > Eilema > Eilema sororculum. Next base: position 3,313,907 of record OU618555.1, on the reverse strand, counting down.
ACGGGCTATTTGACTGATATTGCCGGAAGAAGGGTAAGTTTGTTCAATTTTGTATTTAGCGCTCATAATATATCATGATAATCATCATTTTAGCGGTAGCACCAGTCGTATCCGAAGTGATATTGGAGGATGTGGTGGGTATATATTATGATGATTAGCATTCATAATGTAATTCATTCTAATTGAGTGTATGGAGCCCTATCAGAATTTTATTTCTCGGGACCCAAGCCAAGACATCTACTTTTTTTTATATAGGACACGTCAATTTGACTTCACCTCGCCTGATGTTAAGCAAAGGCAAAGTCTTGGAAAGAGGGTCACCATCGTAAACATGTACCATGTTGACAGTGGTGGCACTCAGCTTGACGGCCTCATTAGATGCCTTTTCACGCCCCGCTTAAAGGACCCGGGACTGTAGGAAGAAGCAAACATCTGGTGAAGTTCTCTTCGGAAGTCATTCCCAGTTGATTCTTAGTCCCAGACTACAATGACACTAACTTTCAAAGTTCTATGATATCGTGTACCATATCGCACACAGGGTATTTTCTTTGAATTGCCTGACGTTTCGACCAGATGATGACGATGACCTCTTTCTGTTCTAGCCGCTAATGATCTGTGGCTCCTTCGGTGCAGCCATCAGCTGTGCAGTCTTGGGTACGCAGATGCACCTCCACTGGGGACCAAGCTGGATAACCGCTGTTTTCATGTTTGGGTTCCCCGTGATGTTCACGATAGGAGCTGGTACTATACCAATGGTGCTCGTCTCTGAAGTGTTTTTACCTGAGGTAAGAATCATGTTGTTGCGGTTTATGTATTTTATTGCGATTGTGACAAAGTTTATTACATATTTAGGTACCCTCCATCCTCCATGATCACGGGCCCAGGCCTGGGCCCGTGATCATGGAGGATGGAGGGTGATAGATGGACACGCCTTTCACGCTAGCTGATGTCTAGTAGTCACTGTCAGAAGTGTGTGTGAAGACACTGTGATCCCACTCCTGGTGCCTTCGATGGCCCAGGGTTAGCGGGGGTGTGAAAGATATTATTAAAATACTCCCTTTCTAACTTAAGAGCTCCGCTCTTGTCGGTCCTTCATCTCCTGATACGATGTGACTTGTATTTTTTCCTTTATCTGTGCCATAAATGTTCCTCTTGGCCTACTTCTTCCTCTCTTTCCGTCTACCTTCCCCTCTGTGATGTTTTTTAAGAACAAGTCATGTCTTATCAGGTGGCCAATCATCTTTCCTCTTCGGTTCTTGATTATTCTCAATAAAGACTTTCGCTCTTGCACCCTATTTAGTACTCTTTCGTTCGTCATCCTTTCTGTCCAACTTATCCCCTCCATCCTTCTCCAACATACACACCAAATAAATCGCGATAGAAACCGTTAAAAATAGTTTGGTTTTAATGTGTGATATTCGAATAAACTCACTTGGAACATAATATATTTGTCATAGAGTCAAAATAGTAATAACATACACAAACTTTATTCCAGGTCAAAAGCATCCTCTCAATGGTAGCTCTAGAGTGGATTTGGACCTGCAACTTCACACTTCTATTCGTGTTCAACCCTATCCTAAAAGCAATCGGTTGGGGTCCTGTCTTCTACATATTTGGAATAATATGTCTCTCCTCTGCCATCTTCAGCGTCTTCTTTTTACCGGAGACTAAAGGTTTGACAGTTGAAGAAATACAACCATTGTTTATGACAAAGAAAACCCGTAATCATTGTTAGATATGTTATGTTTTTTGTTGTTATTTGTCAATTCCATAAAGGTATAAATAAGTATAGTAATTTATTAATAAGCACGCATATAAAATTTAAATTAAGCTATAAGAGCGTTATTCTAGATTCTAGACAAATAATCCCACAATGGTAATTTTAAACAAAGCGATAAACTGTTCGAACCGTACTCCTAGCACGAACAACTGTCGTTATCGTATAGCTTAAAGTAGGCGTATTGACAGAACCGAGCAATGCCATTGGCCTGTGAAGCCGATAACATTGTTCGTGCTAGGGGTATAGTTTTAAGTGTTAACTTAATATCAACTTTATTCCATTTACACAAGGTGGAAATTACTATGTATAATTAAATCTTATCCGATGAGAGTTGTTGCCATGAAGAAGGAAATTCATATTCTGTCCTCCGTTAATATTGTAAGCTTTGATTTTTACTTGGTATAACACACTGCATTTTTTCAAATTTTAACTATATCAAATAAACTGCAACTAAGTATTGTATCAATTAGGTCTGTATTTAAATTATGTAGGTTGTTTATTAGCTTAAAATTAGGATACTACGTGACTTGTGTAATAATAAGTTAAAACTGTGGTATGAATTAAGTGTTATGAAGTTTGTAAAGTTATAAAAGTTAGTTAGTTTATTACGTTATAAAATAAATTCAGTTATTTTCAGTTATTTTTGTATTTTTATTTTTTCAATTTTTGGTGCATTTTTGTTCTAGAACTCAGTTCTTTTTTGTCAGAAATATCTTATTATTTTGTATTCAATATCGTTAATATAAGGCTTCCGGCGACTGGAACCGCCATCCACTTGGACCGCGGTTCTAGTTGCCGGATTCATTTAAATTTAATATTTTTATTCCGTCAACTGGGACCACCTTTAAATATATAAAAAAATCTATTGTTCAAGTCAAAACAGTACAGTCAACAAAAAAAAAATAAAGTTGTTAGGCTTTAGAGGTAACATAGCTCAAGTACCATAACACAACCACTTTACAATAAAATTATATAATAGTACAAATGAACGATAATGCCTGGCAATGGCGCCCCCACCGGGTCCGGGTAGAAGGGGTAGGCCAAAGTGCTGGCTTGGCGTTGTGGAGGGTGACAAGCGTGCACACGGTCTCACTACCTTGGACGCTCAAGATCGTGTAAAGTGGAGGACGAAGAGTGCGAAGGCGGACCCTGAGCTCCGAGGGCACCGTGGCCTTGGATACAATCAGGACTAACGTTTTAATGTAGCTGATGATGATGGCAAATTAACGATAATGTCTTCACATGCACTAACAAACTATTAAAGACGTATTTGGGCATTTTTTTTTTACACGACCATACTCTAAATGTGTATGTCTCACAAGTTTACCCTTATTTTTATGGAGAAATGAAAGAACATTTATTATGAAGTGTTGATTGTAATAATATTTAATATCTAATCTATTGGAAATACGTCTAACTATATGAATAATTTATTGATAAATATAAAATAATACTGAATATAATTTTGAATACCCCTGATTTTACAATGTCCCACAGTGACCGGCTTAGTTTTGAGTTAAGTTTATTTGCGAATTTCCTCCGGCGGTAAGGGTAAAAAAGAATGAATGTTATAGAAATGTGATAATATTGTCGGAATTAAACATAAAATAACACTACTTTTATAATAAATACTATAGTTCGTAGCATTATTATTATGTCTCACAATTCCAGCTTTGCATGGAATTACACTTTGTAACCGTAATTTAATAATATATATTCCAAAAAAATTACCACTAACTAAAAATTTCTTCCTCGGCAACATTATTCCAGACATTGCCGTTTTGTAATGTAGTCAAGAGAATGACAGTTCGACGCATTTCGTGTCGAAACTTTTTAAGCGTTACCGTGCCGGATTTTTCATCTACTTTGTAACTGTGATTTTTACTGGTAAGTTTGGATTTTTGTTTATAGAAATATAATAATGATATACTGCAAACGCATTATAAGCTATTAAAAGTGTTTTTTCAGTATTTCATCTTTATTAAAGTTTATTTACAAGCAATCTTAAGTCGGTGATTCGAGATGCGTTACTTCCATTTTGTTTGGTTACATATGAGGTGGAATAAAAAAGTTACAAAATGGAAATATAAAGGCGAGTACAAATGCATGCAGGGTTGATGGTGTTTATGTTTTAAGTGAATAATAATTATGATGAATTGATGACATCATGGACCAATAATTAAATTTACTATGAGGTAGTGTCTATATAGATTGATTTTTTGAAACTGAACTGAATTATAAGGCTGAATATAAATAAAAAGCGTTGATTACTAAAATAGCATAGCTTCATTTCTTTTTAAGTTGGTTCCATCATTCATGGTTTATATTACAATCCCTTCCTATTTCAGTACCTACTGATATGCAAAATTTCCTTACCAGGATGAACTAATCTTTACTTTTCGATTTTGTAACTGAAGTTTTCCATTTTGTAATTGTCTTATATTTTACTGTTACCATTTTTTTTTTTGTTATTTTCAAAGTGACTACCTTAGATTTTTTGATTTTCTTTAAATTATAAAAAAAGAAATTAATAAAAAAAAATCAACAGCATTCAATGATGGTTACACTGTATAAATCAGAAGCTAACTCTGCAAAGTTACCAAATAGTTACAAAATGGTTACATCTTTACAAAATATTAAAAACGTATGACTTATTTTACTTATGCTGTTTTATTATTTTAAAGAATATTATATTTCTAAACAAATAAAAGCAACTCTTTCATTTACAGTATACTATTTTATTTATTAATTTTAATTTTAGAAGTTACAAAGTGGATGTCTAAACTACCCTCGTGCCCAAAGAAAGTTTTATTTTTGTGCAAACTTGTATACTTATTGGGTAACTGCAGCTATTTTAATGTTTTTTAAAGAATAACAAATCATTCAATAATTTTTAATATGCATTACAATTTTTTTTTATTATTTCATTCCATTTTGTAACTTGGACGCGTTTAAAAAAAAACGCCCATTTAGCATCAGACAATGTACACTGACGGACTCATAAACTGCATCAAAGTAATAGACGACTTTGAAATAAATATTTTAACCAAGTATGCATACTTTCTATACAGATTTAAATTGAAACCTCTAGATTGGTTCGTGAACTTTAAAACAGCGTAGGGTCATATCTTTAAGTTTAAGTTTATGTACTGGAAAGGACCTTAAGACTTTTTTTGAAGAAAAAACAGAAATTTAAGAAAAATTGGTTTAATTAAAAAATTGGTTTTAACAATAGACACAAACTTTATGCAAGGGTTTATTTGTGTTTTAATAAGGTGTATTACCCCCACGTGCCCTTATTACGGATTCTAATCGGTTCCGCATAGATTTTATAAGGGTTTTTAAAAGATCTTGCGGAATATTGTCCCATTCTTCTGAAAGTGCTGTTCTTAGTGCTGCCACTGTCGTGGGCGAAGGGTTTCTCGCATATACAGCTCTTTTTAAATTGTCCCAAACATGCTCGATGGGATTAAGATCCGGGCTGCGTGCTGGCCAATTCATTGTACGTATCCCAACCTCTTCGCAATAATGTTGAACTTGTGCAGCTGCATGCGGCCGGGCATTATCCTGCATTAAAGTAAAATTTTCGCCTATGAATCCCATGTAAGGCACCACGTGATCTTCTAATATCTCTGTTATGTAGCGATGTGCTGTCAAACCCCCTCTATTACCGTTTTGACGGACCATGTCTATGAACACAAGTTCTGTTCGCCCGTTCATCGATATGCCACCCCAGACCATACATGAACCGCCTCCAAAAGGAACACGCACCTCAATGCAACTTTGAGCATATCGCTCCCCACGTCGACGATAGACTCTTCTGCGACCATCTGCACCATATAAACATGTCCTACACTCGTCCGTGAACAATACAGAGGCCCACTGCTCTTCTGTCCAATTCAGGTGATGACGCGCAAATCTTAAGCGAGCTTGTCTGTGAGCTGTAGACAACTTTGGACCATTTGCTGCTCTAAAAGGGGTGATATCCGCTTCCTTTAACCTTCTTCTTATTGTTCGTGCATACACGTTTACTCCACGCACTTCATTAAGCTCGGTTTTGATGTTAACTGACGTGAGGAAACGATTTCGCAGGGAAGTTATAACAATAAATCGGTCATCACGACCTGTGGTTGCTCGAGTTCTGCCTGTACCACGTCTCCTCCTGTAAGAACCTGTCTCTACAAACCTTCTGTATATTCTAGAAACCGTAGACTGGTTTAAATTTAAATTTCTACCAATCGTTCGTTGATCCAAGCCCTCCCGCATCAATGCTACAATTTGTGCCGCTTGTTCGGACGAAGTATCCATATTATGGTTCAAAAACTCTCGATGTGTTAAAAAACTAACCCAACAATTTATGCTGGTAACAATAATTCAATTGACAAAACAAAAAAAATCAATGAGAATCAATTTAAAACTTTGCTATAAATAACACGCAAATCTGATACTACAAGTAAATTTTCTTTTCCCGGCTATATTCATTTGTTTTACTGCAGTTCTATTTTTAAATTTAATTTTTTTTTAAGATTAAGAGCCAGTCTTTCCATATTTATATAATTTAATCTAAAAAGTTTGCATACTTATTATAAAAAATCCTTTTAGAGTGAACCTGAACTTTGATGCAGTTTATGAGTCCGTCAGTGTATGTTCTGTCTGCCAGGGTATTATAACCCGTCTATTGAAACTGTCAGTATCAGTACAAATAAATTAGCGTCAAAACAATGTGATAAAAATAGAACATCACAACATAGTATAAAACAAAGTCGCTGTCACTGTATGTGCTTACACCGACGACACGTCTTAATACTGCTGTAGTTGAATTATTTATAAACACCTGTAGGTACAGCAGCACGTCATTAAAATTCAGTTAATCATCTAAAGTCTAGTAGGGACGTTTATTAAATGAACTTTTCAGTAAAAAGGGTATTTTTAATCTGACTGTACTGATATTGTAAACTCGACATAAAGGTAATAGAAGCGTGGCACAGAAGCTCGACATGAAGGGAATAGAAATGGGACAGAAAACGTAGACTCGACATAGAGGTAATAGAAGCGAGATAAGGTTTTTGGCTCGACATAACGGGAATCGACATAAAGGGAATATATCGTCTCTATGTATGCTAAAATCTTTAAAACTACGCAACAGATTTTGATGCGGTTTCTTATTACATAGAGTGATTCAAGAGGGAGGTTTATTGTATAACATATGCTTAATATAGTAGAGGGTGCAGTGGAAATGGGATCAGACACGACGCGGGCTGAAAAAAAATGGCGGTACGAAGTTCGCCGGGTCAGGTACCTAGTTAAATATAAAACAAAGATACGTAACTACATATTAGTTTGAATGTTTTTTTTTTTTTAGCATTTATTATGCTAACTGTTAAGTTCGAAAAACATTGGAAAAAATGAAATGCTCAAGTGAGACTCGAACTCACGACCTTTCGCTTACATGGCGACTGCTCTGCCAACTGAGCTATTGAGCACCACTTGAATCATTCCAAATTTTCCTTCTCTTTATATCCGTCTATAAGGGCGACGGTGCAGCCATCTACCAACATTCTTACGAACTACATATTAGTTGTTCAGTTATCAACGATTCAATCATCATCATCCTTGTGTTAGTGGTTAGTCCCGATCCCATCTGAGACTTTTGCTGTAGAGCCCTGGGTCAGCTATTTAATGATGATGTGGCTTTGTTCTCGACGAGGGCCGATAGAGATGGTCCTGTTTCAGCCGAGATGTGAGGGACATGTCGAAGCCAACCTCATTTTCGACAACGACTCACAGACGGCGTACGGTTTTGGTAGCTTCGAGTCCGACATAACCTCCCCCTCCGACTCCGGCAAGGGAGGTATCCGGGGGAATTTCCGCACGTAAATAAAGATGTGGCTTGGTTTTTTTTTTAATATTGGGAGCGACTGTCGTTTGACCTCCTTAGAGGCTTAGAGACTAAACACTGATGAAATTGTTCAGGTCGCCTGCGTCGTGACGTGGTGGTTGGTAGTGAACGCAACTGCCACGCAGGAGGCGCGGGTTCGATCCCCGCGCAGTGCAAATATTTTTATGCATGAATATGGCTAATTGCATTGGTCTGTGTGTTTCTAAGTATAAGCCTAGTGGTATGGGTAATGGACTGCTGAGACGGTCTCGGATTCGATCCCAGGTTTACCATGGCACACACCAATGACTTTTCGATGCTTTTCGAAGTTATGTGTGTATTTATCGCAGGTTTATAAGTGCCCTGTTAATGGCAATAGGCTCGCCACCTATTACATTGGGACCTAAACATAAACTGGTGAAAAGGTGGGTGCTAGCACCTCTGCCTACCCCTTCGGAGAATACAGGCGTGAGTTTATGTTATGTTATGTTATATGTATACATTTACAAAAAAAAAGTATCTAAGTATGTTTATCCACATTCTTGCTTCCATAACACAAGCTATAACTAGATAGCGTTGTGAAGAATGTTATGGATATTTTTTTATCGACAAGGTGTTATTTTGGCTTTTACGTAAGCGAATACCAGTATAATTAATAGTTCCTTTGTGTAATACGCAGAAACTAATAATTATGGTTGGAGCTATGAACCAGAGGGGTATGTGTGTACTAAAACGGGGTAAAGTCACGTAGTGCTGATCTCATGATAAACAGGGTCAAAGTCAAAGGAAAAGTGTCAAGTAAGGGTCGCGCCTGTAACACAGCATCTGGCCAAATACTTTGCATACTCATGATATAATAGAAAATCACTTATTATTTCTTATTACTTCTTGATTAAAATAAAATCCGAAATTGATAGAAATTGGAGCTTAATTTTGATGTCAATACACTTTTGTCCAAAGGTGATACAGAGTGATACAGACAGAACATAAACTGGCGAAATGTGGGTGCTAGCACCTCTGCCTACCCCTTCGGGGAATACAGGCGTGAGTTTATGTTATGTTATGTTATGTTATGTTATGATACAGATGTTTACCTTACCTTCTTAGAATATAATAATCGTTTATTTCTTAGAATATGGTATTTACAGGTATTTTTTAAGTTATAAATCTCACATATTCTACCGTAATTCGGTGTAGAAATAATTGGTAATTAACATAAACTATTATAGGTACTGGGGGATTTTATAGTCGTTTCGAATAAAAAGAGATTGGGGTTCCGCGGGTATCCGAGGGGATTTCCGCACGAAAATAAAAAAAAAGTCAAGCTGAAGGTCACTATTGTAGTGTATGTAATAGTGAGTCTCTTTCATGAGACTTTGCCTACAGCTTGCCATCAGGAGAAGTAAAGGCAAAACGACGTTGCATACTTTTGAGTCAGATAGATAATGCTTAACTATAGTACAGTATTGAACTTAGAATTAAAATAAACCTTTTTAATTCTAAGATTGAAGTCATATGCTCTCTATTTTTTTTAAATTTTCAAATATAACCAGACATAGAACCTAATCATATTATTATGTTGCTCGTCAATTTTTATAAGGAGTTTCTTTAGTTGCTGGGTGCACATCGATGTCAATGTGATAATAAGACACACGTAGATAATGGAAATGGGTTACTGCCACATAACAGGCCACACAACCATATGTAGTTAGTCAAAAGAGTAAATAATTTAAAAACTTTATAGAGCGCAGAAAATTTCCTTGCAACTGTAGCTTATTGAGACCGTTTTAAGTACGGAACCCCTAAAAGGAAAACGTGTGACTGAGTTTTGTATTCATGCACTTCTAAAATGAATGCTAAATATTCTTGACGCCTGACAGATATTTATCCGCAATTTTACTTTGAGCTACTGTGGTGGTCCGACACAATGAGAGGGTGCTTCAATCATGTGCGGCAATCTGGTGGGCTACAGCCTAACGATTAATATTGGGATGTTGTTATGCAATCTAGTGTGAGAATTTCACTTTCGCGATGCAGAATGTCCATCGTTCTATTTTAGTATCGAAGTAGTTCCACTTACTGCGGCTAGATGGCGTAAGGTACACATGTGGGATTGTCATATCGCTAGTTGAATATATAGTTATTAGATTAGGAAAAATTCAGGGAAAGGTCGTGGGTTCAAGCCCCATCTTGAGTAATTAATTTTTCCTGATGTAATCTCATTTAATTCGGCTCCGCCTGCCGGTCGCTCCCGTTCACCTGCGTTGTATCACTGGAGGGGTTTTGTGCTATCAATGGGAAGACCTAAGGCACTCTCTGTTCTTACAGGGTCGGCAGTGCGAGTGTGATTACACACGTCCATAGGCCACGCCTTTCCATCGGGTGGGCCCTGTATTTGTCTGCCACTTAAGTGGTATAAAAAAAATAGGTTCGCGGTCCCGCTCGCACGTTTTTTTTTACAGAATGCTAATGTTTTTTTTAACTTGCTTATCTACATTAATTAATGATAATAATCACTACGCAATATATACTACAGCTACGTCTATTATCTATTCTGTGGCCACGGTAATACTAGAGTCTGGCTGGCAAGCAAAAGATATTGCAAAAAATTGGCGCCAAATTTGAAAAATCAAGGGGCTGCAACACTGCCTATACACCGAAATAACGGAGTTGATATTATGATTATATTTTTCTTTTTTCTAAGGCGCACTTAAAATCAGCCTACGTGGTACTATACATATACAAGACATAGACCAACATATATATACTCTAAATATCATGTAGGCTATATCTACCGATGGTACTAGTTTGTGCAAGAAGCGCAGCGCTAGCAGATTTTATTATTGCGATTGATATCATTTTGCACATCTTTAAATTTATCAAACATAGTGAATAAAAGCTTTCGTATATCACTCTTTACAGTTTTTTTTGGGCAATGTTTTTAACGAACACTACACAATATATATAGTATTTACACATACAAAATTTAAGTCTCAAGACGTGTATGTAGGTACGTATAAAAATATCAACTGACAGGCAAGACATGTTGCCATATTTTTTTTTAAATCGATTTCTTCATCTTTTCGTTGGCTATGACATACCACAGCTATTTGAAACATACATTATTACTCACGGAAATTCTCACCAATAGTGTCACCGTGATAGTTTTGACATTTTAGAGATTGAAACTCGATCGAGATAGAATTTTGAAGAAATTTTTGAAACAAGAATTGCGGCCCTCCAGTTTAAAGAAAAAGTTCAATTTACATCCTAACATCAATATTTATGATCCCCAGGCACTGGTAATGATGGCGTCATGAAAGCATCCGTTATGTTGTCTAGAATGTAATGCGAAAGGCCAGCTGGTATGTATCAGGTTCGTTAGTGTTTGTTTATGGAATTTATCGATATTAACTTATACTGTATCTAATATTACTGTTAATCCTGTATTGTAAATGAATGTTAGCTGTTTATTTTCATTACTTTCTTCATATTTATATATTTCCTTTTATGGGTATTTTCCTTGTAGTTATTAAAAATTTCTCTCTTCAGTATAGCGCTGATCTCGGCTGCAACTTTAATTGAATTTTAGAGCCCGGAGTTCGTTCGTCTACTTTTCGCTTTTCATGATTCGGTATAGTAAGTATGTCATTTTAGCTGGTACCAGTCAGACCTGTGGGGTGAGCATGAACGTCTTGCGAAAAAGTATTCGTTTCGGTAATGTAAAAAAATAATTATGACATTTGTACAGCGCCCCTATCGTGCGTAATAGTAACTAAATTTGGTATCATGAACCCCTTTCTTAATGTAAATGTATCGTACTATTCGATTCTCATTCGATACGTCAAATTTTTTTGGATCGTCTCTATACACGTCAGAATAACGTCACTACGGTAAGCGTATCGAGATGTCAATACCTAATAATTTTTATTCCTCGAAAAACATCGGAAAAAATGAACTGCTCAAGTTCCGATGTTTATCGAACTTAAAAGTTAGCATAATAAATACTATAAAAAAATCATTCAAATTTTTATTCCTGCTGCGGCCGTAGGTTTCCGTTATCGTATCGATCGGGGATTCGATATCATCACGTTACGAATTCGATCGATCTTCGCTCTCGCTCTACGGCCAAGGCGGATGGCAGGAACAGAAATGACAGATTTGAGTCTATACTATAAATTATTATTACAATTTTGTCTTATGATGGAAGGAACGAAAAAAAGAAAGTAACAGTAGGTATAAACTAAACCTAAAGTATGTTCAAATTACACATGTTGTGTTTAAGGCCTTAGATCGTCATGCAAATAATAATAAGATAAATAAACATAATTGAAATCCACCGACACTTCACATCCTCACTTTAACCCACATAACTTTTAAAAGGCTCAACTGATTTTCAGCTAACCTGTCTAAGAACACTTGCACATAATTCACCTATACTCCGTCCATTTATATTATCGTATTTTAGACAGCTCACTGGCAGTGGTCGGTATAACTTTTTTCTAGCGTCAACACCTGAAAATCCTAACAAAAATTAGGCGCCAATACGTCATTTTTCATTGACATCGTCACGTCAACCAGAAAGCAATTTTAGGGATGTAGTTAGTCCATCGACTGTTTTATTATAATAACTTGAAAATGTCACAATCGATATCGACTACAGAAAATAATTCTTCTAAAAATATTATAAAACTGGTGGTTTTTTACCGATTTCTAAACACCAATTCGGATGTTTGTAATTTTTAATATTTGTATGATTTTTAAGGAAAAATGATTTTTGTAACTTCGTCATAATATGTAGACGGATTGTCAAAATTCTTTTTGATTTGAAAGAGGTTTATTCCAAAATGGTCCCATTTAAATTTTATAAAGATCTGATGATGGGTTTCAGAGACTGAAACACGGAACTCTTCAATAAATACCAGGAAATCAGAATGATGGAATATTCTTTTAGAAGTCGGTTGTTTTGTTTTGGAGATTAGCGTGTACGTTATGGCCCAAAATCGTTTTACAATACATTTGTAAATTGTAGGTATAGACACAAAATATCTACTGCTTTATTATTATGTACAGAAAGATAATAGATGATAATTCCACATTAAATCATATATAATATTATATTTTTCATAATATTTTCATTTATCGAGATTTTTAACTTTGTCGATATTTTAAATTTTCATGCAATCACTACTTCCATTTGTCTAAAATACAATAATATGATGGACGGAGTATAGGTATAATACAAAAAAATATTAATGGCTTCATTCGTTTGGGAGAGAGACAGACAGACAAACACGTCTAAGTTATAACACCCCTCTCTTTACGTCGGGGGCTAAAAATATATAAACACATTATGTTATTAAGTATACATAATAATGTGTACCACTTATGACGGCAGGTATCAAGATTTCAAAAAAAAGTTTATAAAAACCTACTTCTTCTTACAGTCCCGGGTCCTTTAAGCGGGGCGTGAAAAGGCATCTGATGAGGCCGTCAAGCTGAGTGCCACCACTGTTAACATTTGACCCATGGTGACCCTCTTTCCGAGACTTTGCCTTTAGCTTAACAACAGGCGAGGTGAAGTCAAATTGACGTGTGCATTATAAAAAAACCATCGTTTAAATCAAAATGCTACTGTCCACCAGGTGGCTACATTACACAAAGAAATAGGGTCGCTAACTGAAAGTTAATGGTATAGAATATAAACCAGTGCACATTGGTAACTACAGCTTTTAGTAAATTGTCATCATTCGTTCATCCATCCGAGACTAATGATCCAGAACAAATTATTGTGTCAGTATGTCTTATACTAGCCTTTCCTAATATATGTCGTCTGGGGCATTATTCTGAGAGACATCGAGTTTCAAAAGCAGTCTTAACGTGAGAAGGCGATGAATTATAATTGGTAGAAGAGAGAACTGGCTTGAAATTAAACCATTCCACGCGTGTAGTTACGAAACGGTTTGTCAATCGGAATAAGAGGTCTGTTTTGATGACAACGTAACTTATCTTCAAAAAGGAAGAGATGAAATTGCTTGAAAAATGATGATTGTCAATACAATCTGTTCACAAATAAATCGTGATTCAGAACTGAGTATCATTCTAGAACACTGGCGTTAGTGATCAAACTCACAGACATATATTTTTGTATTAGAGATCCGGTTCTCAGCATTCCATGGATTCACCGTACGGTCGTCGGGTCCATGGCGTGGTACAGAAAGGAACACTGTAACGGCGCCTGGGACTTGCGACCCAGATGAAGGTTTAGGGTGGCCACCTTGTGATGCATCAGCGCTCACCTCCATCGTCAGTCGTGTTCCCCCCTCCATTTATATTATTACATATCTATTTATTTATTTATTGGGTTACTAGCTGTCCCGGCGAACTTCGTACCGCCAATTTTTTAGATCCCGTTCCCGCTGCACCATTTATTGGGATGAAAAATAGATGTTGGCCGATTCTCAGACCTACTCAATATGCTCACAAAATTTCATGAGAATCGGTCAAGCCGTTTCGGAGGAGTATGGCAACGAAAACTGTGACACGAGAATTTTATATATTAGATATAATATATGGTTATACAAAAAACAGATATGCATTCAATGTTCTTAACCTAAGGAATGGTTTACATAATTATTTCTTAATGTATATCCCACAACATTGCCCTCGTGTTACTAAAATATGATTGATCATATATTTATTATTCATTTATTATTATTATTTAATAGCCATGCATGTAATGTAGGTAAATTATTAATATTATTATTTTGTTTCTCTGATCCGTGACTCTCGGGACTATGGAGTCCCGGGCCTTTGGAAGGCGTGCGTCGGGCCAAAGCCAAGACGTAGAGGCCCTTTTAACACTCTCACTGCGTTACGGCAAGTATTTTGCCGTATTTGACAATCAGCCAGTGCGTCAGCTTGTTGTCCTTGTTTTGCGCGCGGTGCGGGGATGATCTAGCTATGTTCCTGTACGCGTAGAAAAGAGACAGTGATCTTTTTAATATTGTTGCTTTTGATGTAATAATATTGTGCACTCATAATATACGGCGAAATAGTTGCCGTAACGCACAGTAAGGTAAGTCTTTTTATTCAGTGCGGTACGGCAACTAACTTGCCGTACCCCCCCAACCCCGCGTCTTACTGAATGCGCCCGCGCGGCATCTCAGTTTGCGTTAGTGCTGGCCGTAACTGACGAGACGTACGTAAAGTGCTCGATAATTTTTGTGCAGAAAACTACACGACTGCCTAACAATGAGACGTTCACGTAAAAAACTGGATTTAAGTAAGGGAGTTAAAAGTGAAGGTGCAGAAGCAAGAAAGAAAGTTGTTCATGGTTATAGTAGCTTGGATGTGACATTTAATTCTAAAAAATCAAGTTCGCCATTCACAAATCCTTCATCAAGAAGGAAGATACAATTAATTGAAAGCGTTTCGATAAACAAAGCGGGTAATCGGGCTTGTGGTTCAGGGCTAATTAGATGCAAGGAGTCGAACCCAATTTTTGTAAGTCCTTCAACAAAAAAAGAATTTCTTGTTTTGGAACACCCATCATTACAACAAAATAAAAACAATAATACTGATCGAATATCTTTGGACAACATTTCTATAAGCAACTTGATGTCCCCACTTGAATCACCCTACAAATCCTCAGGGAGGGAATTCCATAGAAGTACATAGAAAACAGTACCTTGTGTCATATCGTCGTCTGCGGTAGCGATATGAAGTCGGCTTCCTATTTGTACCTTAATTAAGAGGTTATGTTATGTTGATTCATATACTGTTAAATTTTATATCTATAATAAAAAATATCTTTATAGTATCGATTGTCATTTTAGAAGTAAACTCCC
This sequence comes from Eilema sororculum, assembly GCA_914829495.1. NCBI lineage: Eukaryota > Metazoa > Arthropoda > Insecta > Lepidoptera > Erebidae > Eilema > Eilema sororculum. Next base: position 3,298,399 of record OU618555.1, on the reverse strand, counting down.
CATCCCTAGCATTTTTCCACTTCTATGCTATACGGCAAATATATGGCCGTGAATGACTGATTTTTAATAATCCCTGTATCTTTTGAAATATTGCACAGGACCTCAGGCTACCGCAGCTAGGTATTCATGATGATGTAACCTATCGATTCGTTCAAAAAAACAATTGATATGCTGAGTTTCCACGTCAGTATGAACTTTGAAAGTCAGGTGCTGGTACGGCAAAATAGAGGTCGTAACGCATAGAAGGAAATATAGATACGGGCAGTAGGTATTTGTCTCGTATCGCACTAGCAGGAGATTAAGAGCCAATGCTGCCGCAGCGAAAGTGTTAAGAGAGTTTAATCTGCTAGGGATAGACACACACATGGCGGATACCACCCCCGAGCGCAAAATATGATACACCCGGGGATGGTCCCCGCCAGGTGCAGAGACTATTGGAATAATGGAAACTAGATTATGGGCTATGGGGTTGAGTATTGGATGGACTGGTGAATGGGCTATGGGGGGAGACTAACGGATGCCTGCCATGACAATAAGTCTCAAAATTGTTAAAAAGGCAGGTGGTGACTCGCCAACTCATTGCATGGGCCCCATTAAAATAGCCACGCATAATGCGGCCATGGAGCAACACCCGTTGAGCGGCTAAGGTTGTCGAGAGGTGAGTCTGCGGGGTGCAAGATCGCGATACAGAAGTCGGTCTGCAAGCCCCCGGCGTTATGACATTTTACACTTCCAACCTGGAGCATAGGTTCCGCTCTTGCGAGTCCACTCTTGGCCGGCCAATAAAGGCAAGCACAAGAGGCGGGGCGGAATGAATTCCAACCCTCGGGAGAATCAGGGTTCGTGGTGTCGCCACTCACCAACAGCTCGCCACAAGCTGCCCCTGCGGGGATATATTATTATATCTATCATCACACAAATAAATTAAATTAAATTGATACATTATTTTGTGTAGGTAATATATGAGGTGCAATGACGCATACTATAGATTTTTTAAATTTATGTAGCGTAAACGCAAACATGTCGATGTCCTCAAATTGCTCATTATAAGTCTCGACTAGTCGTCGCATCGGTCATCTCAAACCAGCGTTAGTTCTGTTCTGCATTTAGTGGTCATGAAAAGGCGCCTCCTTCTGACGACACGGACATACACTGTTCGTGGTACAGTCACCTCTATAAATATGTATACACGGTAGGGCTCCAGAAACAAGTAACCGGGGTTAACTTCAAATTTTTGTTTACAAAATATATAGCCAAATGATGTAAACTCTTAATATTTCATAAAAATGTAACCTTTACACGCCTCATAAAATGTATCTGCTAATGCCTGCAAAGATATATCCACAACTAACGGGTCAATTGAATGGAAACATGCTATAGTTCATATATATGTAAACACGTACTTTCAAAATAATATTTATAGAATTACTTAAAATTTAATTATAAAATACACTGTTTCATTTTCAAGCAAACTGTACCTACTTACTAGGTACAGTCAGCATCAGAAATATGTTGATGAGCAGAGTACTCAAAATGATCTTAATTTTGTTCTGATATTTGGTACACACTTTTAGCACAGAATAGATAATAGTACTAGCGTACAGAATGGAAGCTTCCACCCCCGCGCAGATTTCATTTCCTCACCCCGCACGTTCGAATCAGAGGTACGATTAAAGGCACATAATACAAGGGATGTGCCTTTCAAAGGTGCCTAGTACGATACGTCGAGTAGGAGAGCGAGAAGATCGGCTTACTTCGATTTTGTATAGCTTCCTCTCTATCGCACAACCCACAGTTTGATTTAACCCTGAAATGCATGATTTTTATTTAAATAATTAACCGCAGCTCGTGTACCGGCTCGTGTATCGACCGGGATTAAATTCGTTAAAAAACCTACAAAACTGATTGCAGTGTGAGTCGTACAATACTGAATTAAGAAATGATCAAGTCGGAGTGCATTACCAATTACCCTTCGTTTATACCAAAAACTACAATAACAAAGTCAAAAGACCATTATTTATCTGAACATACGCTGCATTTCGGACATTCACTGTAACATACTGACTGGATGCAGAAGGCGGAGGTTCGGGAGAAATAGCGCACATTGGGAGACTACCAGTTGATGAGTGAGAAAATATTAAAAAATAGAAACTATTACCTATTTCTGTGTGTTTCTGGGTCTGTGTGTGTGTGTATTTCTGGGATAATACATCTTATGTTATGCTCTTATGCTATACCAGATGTAGATTTTAATGAATTCTAAAATAGATAAATTTATAACACAACTAGCTGTTCCGACGAACTTCGTACCGCCAATTTTTTCCTACCCTCGTGGCGTCAGATTCCGTTCCCGCTGCACCATTTAGGGGGATGAAAAATAGATGTTGGCCGATTCTCAGACCTACTCAATATGCTCACAAAATTTCATGAGGAGGAGTACGGGAACGAACATTGTGACACCAGAATTTTATATATAAGATATCACAATCCAATCATACTATTTATTATTGGAATCACAAACATGTAGGTACAATAATGGTTTTTGCAAAAATATTTTGATGGGTGAGTGTTTAGTGAATATATTCTGAATATATAAGAATAGCTTCTGCCAGTGACTTCGCCCGTTTTAAGACTGTATTCAAAGTCAATGTCAAAAATAATTTATTATGTATATACCTACCATTAAAACAGAACTTACAAAACGTTGAAAAGTTGCAACATACATACGTTTATTTGACATTGGATGGTGGAAACAAGGAGTCAAATGTCCCCCGAAACGGTGATGCTTGGCTCAAAATATTACGAAGTATATCAAAGTTGCACAGCTAACCAACAAGACGTTTTTTACTTTCTGTAGGTATTTTTTTTAAATTTTATTAAGCATTAAACCCACATTGGAAGAAAATATAATTCAAATAGTGCGCAAACAATGAAAATTCATTTAAAAATGATAATAATATTATAGTTTCGTTTCGTTAACATTTATAAATAAATACCTACTGCAATTCCACATCAGTAAATGAGTATGCATTGAAGGGTTACATTACCCGTCAATAAAGTACGATATTATCTGTAATCCATTTGTGTCAAATTAAATACGAAACTTCATAGACGTGAGTTTTGCAAGGTATAGAGTAGTTAAAACCGTTTGTATCAATAAAAAAAAATTAAATAAAAATATGGTTTTAGAATGTAGCACATTATCCCACAGTCAAGAGAGAAGGAGGCGGCCGGTCGGGTCCGGATTAGACTCCGGGCCCGGGAAGCCCGCGCAGAGCGAAGGCGAACCGGAAATCGGAGGTCGCAGAACGACCTCCGTCCTCCATGAGCGCTGGCCTGGGGGTGACCGGTGGAGCCGCCTGTCACCCTAGCAGAAGCAGGCTGCGGCGGCGGCGCAAAGTGCGCCTCCCCGTAACCGGGGCTAGATGGGGACCCTGTGGTCCCCACATCCCGAAGGGGGCCATCTCGAAAGAGATGGTCCTGGGTCTGCTGGGGTGCGAGAGATATGCTTTTGGCAATCTCACCTCCGGCAACCAAGGACCCAAGACGGCGTGCGTTTTAGTCGGTTCGAGTCCGACATAACCGCCTCCACCGGCAAACAAATACAAGAAACTGAATTGTTTGTTGAACTCGTCTTGGACTTCTTTTTCTACCTCTTTTACTTATAGCATTTACTATAAGTAAAAGAGGTAGAAAAAGAAGTCCGAGACGAGTTTTTTGCATGCTTACAGCAAATGGACAGAGGTAGTAGTCTTAACTGTGACGACGTAAGTATTTTTTTTAACATATCGAAATGAGATCCACATCATTTGACGCAGTATATTTTTTCTGATTCTTATGGTATTTTAAACCCACTTTCGCCATTTTGGCTACTAACAGCAATTACGTTTTCTGCCATCGAATTATGACATAATATATTTTTTAGTGTATAGTGAATAGTGCCCCTGATATAACATAGCATAGGCTATGAGTTATCCCAGAAATAGGATTGTGGGTCACAAGATCAGAAGCCAGTCCGATCATAATTTTATGCAGCTGAAGTCGCGAGCAATAGTTAGTCTTTCATAGACACAATCGGTTATAACTACTCTATAAAGATATCGTTGTAGGAGTGTTTTGTTATTGGTGCTGATTCTGTGGTTTGAGGGGACTAAAATGTATCGCCATCAATTTTTTTTCCGAATTGAAGACAAGGATGGAATACTTTTGTAACAACAGGATTGGCCCCGTTGTCGGATGTGACGTAAGTCATAACATTAAGGGATAGAGCGAGAAAAATCATACTATCTCGATCAAATATTGGTTACAGCTTCAAATAATGCCAACCCTAACATTTTAAGTCTCTCACACATCAACACTACCATGCATGTGCACGATCTATAAATGTTGTAATTACAATTCGAATTTTTCATACATTTTGTCGAGAGCTTCCGACGTGTGCTTTTAGTTCGGACAATAATCTGTATATATATAAATCAATGCCACCTTTCGTTGTAATTTAACATAACTCAACAACGCCTTTACCGATTTGGCTAATTATGGTCTTGACTTATTCGTGGAAGTCCAGGGAAGGTTTGCACGTAGTAAAAAATTCGAATAATTGCCGGGAACTGACATCCACGCGGGCGGAGCCGCGGGCAAAAGCTAGTACCCTATAAATCAAATAAAACAGTTTGATTTGCTCTTAATACGAGAGTTTTAAGATCATTTTGAGACTTCGTAGTCAAGATATTTGTGATGCTGACTGTACCTATGAATTTTATAGCCTAGTCTGGGGCATACAGACTTCCTCTTAACTTATACTGTAAAATTATATGATTATTACAAACGAATAAAACCGAGGAGGACAGAAATAAAACCAAGACTTCTAGGTATACCATATAAATATGGTATACCTAGAAGTCTTGGTTTTTAACATAATCTATAAATTTATAGATTATGTTAGTTCTCGTACGAAATTCAGTGAAATGTAATATGATTTGAATTTATGTAAGAGCTATAAAGAGTTAGATCATAATAGAATAATAAAAAAAGGGTATAGGGTTCTTCAAAAATGGAATCAAAAGGTTCTTAGAGGGATGGCTTTTTATTTATTTTTTCATGCGGAAATCCCCTCGGATACCTCCCGCGCCGGAGCCGGAAAGGGAAGTTAAGTCGGACTCGAGCCAACTAAAACCACACGCCGACTGTTGGTCGTGGTGCTAGGCCGGAGGTGAGGTTGTCTTTGACATATCCCTCGCACCCCGGCTGATCCAGGGCCATCCCTTACGGTCTGGCCCTCCTCGGTGTAGAGGGATGGCAGCACGAATGCGAGGCCAATGTGTTGCACACTTTTATAGGCCTTGGTAACCACTTTAATTTAATATTACGTATTCACGCGTGTAAATCCATGAACATTGAAATTTCGCCAACTATGATTTTCGGTCACACGTAATTAAGGCTGAGCCTATAGTCGTCAAGCGGGCACTTTGTCATGGGTTTTATATTTACTGTCGAATTAAGAACAGCCTTATTTTTTAGCTGTCTTCTACGACACCCTCAGGAAGAGAAGAAATGGCCCTAAAAATTGAAACCAGTACCCAGATATTTTATAATGATCTCAAATATAGTACTAAAAAGAAAGGGCTACAAACGTCCACATTGTGACGTAATTTGATCAGCATTGCAAAGAGTTTGAAGAGCACGTAAAAATAGACGAGACGGTGAAAATAATTCAAATGAAACCCAGTCACCTAATCATTTATACAGTAAAGTGCATACTAATTAAGTTACCTAAGTGAACTACCTTTTGTATAGTAATGACAAAGATAGTCTTATGTTAATATTGTTTCCTGAGGAAGTCCTTTTGACTATAGGGTTTTGAATAATATTCCATAATTCCACAACATTCTACACAACTACCTAGACCCTAGACTATCTAGACCCGTGGTAAGCTTAACTAGCTTGTGTTATGGAATCTGGAATGCGGATAAACATACTTAGATACTTTTTTTTTGTAAATACATAGATATTATACATAGAAACACCCAGAACAATGCAAATAGCAGTGCGAACAATGCGTAGCAGTCGCATTCACTACCGCCACGCCACAGAGGCTATCGATTTGATGTAGAAGCGTTTCGACTTAGTCAATAATTAGACGATTTTTTGGAGGTTGAGTTGCTTATATGAATGAGATTGGTGGGGATTTCCAATATCAAAAATATAACAACGGGATAGCCACTATTTATATAGACATGGAGATGAAGTTAACGGTAAGGCTTATGTTAGGCCATGGTACAGTCATCATCCGATCGATCTTAATGAACGTTGACGAAGTGTTCTGATATTATTTGGTACACACCTTTGGTTCGGACAATAATACAATTTAAATCAATAAAACAGTTTGATTGGCTCTACTTCTGACACTGACTGTACACTGTCGTGACTTGAGTTTTGCATTATAATTCCTTCTGTCATCAGTTTTTTAAGTTATCATGCAAGTATATACAGAATACATAAGTAGAGTGACGTTCCATAAAAGAAAATGAATCATAATAAAAAGGATTATACACATATTAAGAACACTTGTACATTTTACACTGTATTTAAAGATTTACATTTACCAAAGATTTTGGAACATCCAAAACCTTTGGTAAATGTAAATCTTTGAGAATGCCGTAAGGTGAAACCGGTCAGGTGTAATGGAATAATACAGTGGAAAAAGCACAAGTGCTCCAATATGTGTAACAATGAATTCCACCAAGTGCCATCAATCAACGGTATAAATAATAAAAAAAGGATTATACCTTACGGAGATATTATCCTCATAGAGGTCTCGTTATCATAGATGTCTACGTCCAGCAGTGGACTGCAGTAGACTAAATGATTGATTGACCTTCAAAAGGGTAAAAGTGCCTGGACTTTGAACAATAGGATAAAGCAAATGACACATCAAATGTCTAAAGTAGATGTAAATTTGTTTATACTGTAGATTGATGGCGCTTGGTGGAATCTGCTACACATATTTTTTAAAACATCACTGTGAACCTTTGAGAATGCCGTAAGGCGAAACCGGTCAGGTCTAGAAATAAAGTCAGTGGAAAAGTACAAGTGTGTTATTCAATATGAATAGATGTAAATTGACAGAACCGATGAGATTGCCCTCCCAGATCAAACACTGATTGGTGAAGTATTGAGAAAAGTACAGATCAGAAGCCACCTAAATAAGCAGCAATCTATTTTGCAAAGTTCTTCTCTTTTAAATTAACCAAAACATCTTCTATACTATTATATAATTGTAAATTGGTAATGTTTGTTCAAGATGGATGCAAAAACTACTGAACGGATTTAGACGGATTTTGTTTGATTGCAATCAAACAAACGTAAGAGTGAGTTTGTTGTGGGTTGCGGTCACGGGAACAGTATTTCTGTGACCGTGGTACATTGGCATGAAGTACCAGGCTCACAGAAATTTTAAGGAACTTTATCTGGGTCACGGGAACAGGAGCAATGTGTTCTAACCCTTTCTATTTTGAACATAACGCGGACGAAGTCGCGGGCAAAAGTTAGTTGTTAGATATGTGGAAAACCAATGTTAATTTCGTGTCTTGTAGCAGTCAGCCACAAACTTTGCATAAATGAAGCGCCTAAATGTCGAATCAAATAGCAGATCTAAATATCTCGGAAGCAGAAAACTATGAATATTATACATTTAAGTATCTGTGTATGAAATTCAATAGTAACATCGAATCAAGTCAAAAATTCGGTAAACGACAAGATGATTTAAAAAAAAGAAATATCAGTATTTAGGATGGTTGAAAAATCATTCATTGGTTCCAACAGTTCGTAAGAAAGTTAGTAGATGGCTCCACCATCACCCTTGAAGAAGGATATAAAGAGAAGGCTAAATAAGAAGTGATTCAGGTGTGGCTTAATAGCTCAGTTGGAAGAGCTTTCCCTCTGTAAGGGATAGGTCGTGGGTTCAAGTCCCACTTGAGCGCTTCTTTTTCCCGATGTATTTCGAATATCTGTATAACCAACTATATTTTATGTTGACCTCTTTTACGTTAATCAAGACTAAGTATATTTTGACGTGAACAATAGATGTTATCAAGAACAAAACAGTAGAGTAAATAGTCTGTTACTCTAACTTAATTATACGTTGTTATTTTAATATAGAAAGTGCTCAGTATAAAACATGTTGCAATTTCACGTGTAAAGATTTGCTAAGACATCGGAAATTACGTAAATTGAATATTAAGACTTGCTTAAAGATTCATTGGAAAGCTTTCTAGTGACTTAGTATGAATCTAAAGGTAATAGAACCCTTTAATCTAACCTATCTTGATCGTAACGTAACTCATTTAAATTTTGTTAACGATCTATCTTCTAACGTATCTGCGATTGCCTAGTGGTATGGGTAATGGGCTGCTGAGACGAGGTCTTGGGTTCGATCCCAGGTTTACCATGGCACACGCCAATGACTTTTCAATGCTTTTCGAAGTTATGTGTGTATTTATAAGTGCCCGGTTAATGGCAATAGGCTCGCCACCTATTACATTGGGACCTAAACATAAACTGGCGAAATGTGGGTGCTAGCCCCTCTGCCTACCCCTTCGGGGAATACAGGCGTGAGTTTATGTTATGTCTCTCTTGTTTATCCTCCACTTCGCACGATCTTGGGCGTCCAAGACCATCTCCATGCATGTCACCCTCCACGACATCAAGCCAAGCCTTCTTGGGCCTACCCAGTGACTGGTGACAGGTGACTCTGTCCTATGTGGCACCATTAAGATTTGGAATTTCATTACCAGCTCACGTATTTCCTTCCTCCTTTATATTTATTAAGCGTCGGTAGCTTAGTGGTTAAGGAGTCGGCCTTACGATCGAGAGGTCCCGGGTTCGATCCTAGCCATTACACTACCGACGTGAACCCACTCCTAGCACAAACAATTTAGCTTACTTGGAGGGGTTAGAGGGAATATTAGTGACTTCGGTTCTAATATTCTTTTTAAAAAAAAAAATAAAAAAAAAATAAAAAAAAAAATTATGCTTTCCTGGTTCTTTTAAGTGGGGTGTGAAATGATGATATTCTTCAATGTAATGTTGCTCTTCTTACCTGAGTCCTTGTCTTCAGCTTACCTTATCAAAGTGAAGTCAAATTGACGTATCCTATATAAAAAATGTGCTATAATCAATACTAAAGTACACATAAACAATCCTATCAATATTGTAAATGTCAGTTTGTGAAGATATTTAGATATTTGTTACTAAATGACTAACGGCTCAACGGAATTGGCGGAATGTTTCTTTAGGGATAAATTACAGTCTGGAATAACATATAGGGTACTATTTATTCCGTGAATAGGTTCCCATGGGTTGCAGGAATAGTATGAAAATTCCACACAGGCGGCAACAGCTAGTAAAAAATATTATGAACTCGACTGAAAATATTATGAATTATGGCGTATGTAGCAAAGAATTGTGATAACAATTTTACTATGTGTGTGGTTTCTATACACATCATCGGAAACCGAACAAATCTCACCTACTAAACCAAATTGTGGAGCATAATAGGACAACCCTAGTTCTTCCTGTGGTTGTCGTAATAGGTGACTAAAGAATAAGGCTTGACTCCATCCGACAGTAAATATATAGCCCAAGACAAAGGACCCACTAGACAGCAATAGGCTCGTGAACTATTACATCGTGGGACCGAAAATCATAATTGGCGAAACGTGGGTGCTAATATACCTCTGCCTATCCATTCGGGGATTTAGAGACGTGAGTATATAGATCTATAAATAGATGTTCCTAGTTTCATTTAAGTGGTCTATGATATAAAACTTTTTAATTATAAATTCGATGCCTGACCTACATTACTACACTAAAGTTACTACCTTACTGAAAATAAAATATCAAATATCACTGCATAGTCAACGTTTTTTGCTTACAATTTCTAATGATGTGTTATTATTGTTCTTATTATAACTAATTTTAGAGTATCATTGGACGTTCGATTACTGAAACCTCATATGGCAGATATTTCTGCTCCATGCCAAATTTACATTCAGACAAATCTCATTATTGACCCCAATATACTCGGATCTAATCAGGTTAAGGAGATGACTAAGTAAAAATAACAATGAGTACCATGACTATAGATATTTATGAAATTAACGAAATGCAGTATTGATTTCTACAATGTTCATTTAGATAATGGTGTCAATGATTGGCCTTGGCCTAAAGAGCCTAGCATACAGACAAACATACAAAAAATAATAGTAATTAATGGTAAAAAAGAAAGTTTTCTTAAGTATTCTTAGGAAAAAAATCCAAAATCAATCACTGAAGTACCAGGAGTGCATAGCAACGCAGCGCTCGAATCTTAAAATCCAACATCGGATGGGTATTCGAAAACGTAGAAAACGGGCGAGCGCTGGCTCAGTCAGGCTCCTCATTAACCCAGAAAGTGGTGCCGTCGACTCGAAGCCAAACCAGTGAAAGACGAAGAAAACTAGTATACGAGATATATTAACTTGTGGTGAAGCTAACGCGGACTCAGTCGCGACGTGTCCGCGCAAGGGACCGGACGTACCTCACGTATTCCCAGTTTCGATCGCGTTAAATTCCAATTTTGAAATTTTACTGGAATTTGGCTGTGTTTGTGTGTTGACAGCAGGTATTGGGAATAATTTTGAGTAAGTTTTAAATTTTTTATACTTACTAGGTATTTACTAAAAATATTTTAAAGTTTAATGCTAAAAGATATAATGAAATTTATAATTTAAAAAAAATAAAAGAAAGAAGTTGTGTTACAATAAAATTAAATTGTTCAGTAACGTCACCTTTAAAAAAATTGAAACCGAAAATCGTTCAAAAGTTTACCAAACTTAAAACTCTGAAAAAAAAAACATAAATTGCACACTCACACACACACGAACAGGTAATAAATCCGTATCTACTTTCTATGAATGTAAATTACCTTTTCCGTTTAAAACGGACCTAATTTTCAAGTGACAAACGTGTTTTGCATACGCACTTGTTACATACATCTGTATTTATAGAAAGCAATGAATAATCTGCGACGTCTATCAAGTTCTCGCCTTAGAAATAGTTTATCGCAATTTACAGATATAAATCTTTAATAGAAAACTATAACTGCGCCAGAAAACCTTGCTCTTCTTCCTTTTATACTAAGAGGTATAAAAATTTGTTTACGATTTATTACCAGACCTATCAAATTTACACGAAAAAAAAAACACAAAAATCGGTCACAGTTCGGGAAGAGTTTGGATACAGATACTGTTACACGAAAATATTTAAGTGGTATATTGAAATAAAAAATAATAAATTCTGTAATATATGAAGTGTGTTACAGACCAAATGAATTTCAATTGAAAGAGTAAATTATACAGATACATTATTGTTAATTAAATATTTTATTTATGTAAATTGTATGGTTTTACACTTGGATGAACTTTTATATGCATAATGCAATTGAATTTTAGGCATATTCGAAAACATTGGAAAAAATGAAATGCTCTAGTGAGACTCGAACTCACGACCTTTCCCTTACAGGGGGACTGCTCTTCCAACTGAGGTTTTGAGCCACACCTGGATCATTCCAAATGTTCCTTCTCTTTATATCCCTCTGTAAGGGTTATTAATTGTAGATTCTTCTATCAATAAGCAAATGGATTATGGTCGATTTACCTATTTTTTAAAGCAGATGATCTTTTTTTTAAATAACATTATCAGGTTGTTACAGCTGTTATTGCTTCTACAAAATAACAATTGTTAAATAAACTTCGTAATGGTCTTTATTGTACAGTTGTGCAGTCCCCGTGACATAGGAATAATATCTCAGAGCGTGCTCTCTCTCGCTCTTTAAAATAATAGTTAGGTAGATCTTCAAAAACATTGTTCCATAAACTTTTTAATGCTGGAATGAATTTTATAACATTAAGTATGCTAACTATTTAAATCGAATACATGGGGGAAAAATGAATCACATCGGGCGTGTCTCGGTAGCTGAGTTGGTCAAGGCATTCCCCCTATAAGAGAAAAATTGCGGGTTGAGTCCCGCCCGAGAAGATTATTTTTTTCTCCATGTATTCGATTTTTAATGCTTGATGGTCCGCTAATAATAATTCAGCTCAACTATCACCATATTCACCGTCTTAGTTAATGTTGTAAATAAGAAATATGCCGTATTTCATCTTCTAACGGGTTAGAGTCAAAAAATACTGACTTGAACAATTCAAGGATAAAGTTCATGTTATGGACTTACCTTTTTTTTCATACGGAAATCCCCTCGGATACCTCCCCCATCGGAGCCGGAAGAGGAGGTTATGTAGGACTCGAACCGACTACATCCGCACGCCGACTGAGGGTCGTGGTTCTAGGCCGGAGGTGAGGTTGTCTTCGACATATCCCTCGCACCCCGGCTGACCCAGGGCCATCCCTAGTGGATTTACTACCAGGGATGCCGATAGACTGGATAAACGTAGAAAAAGTCGATGACGCAAGAAAAGGCAGGACTGTGGCTCCCTGGTTTCAAGTCATGAATGCAATTAAGATTACCATTGTCATCAACTTGCCTAGCGAATTCACTCACATCTTCATGTCACACTGCGTTAATACTAATCTGTATCAGCGATATTTCGAAAAGCCCTTCTCTGTCGAACTGACCAGTTAGAAATAAATGTTTTTTTTATGTTATTTTGCTCTCCTTAATACACGAAACACGCCTAGCATAACCTATTTTAGAAGTAATACGTTGTAATGTATATAGCGGTAATATCGAATGACAAAATATAATAAACATTTAGTGAATTCCTCTGCGCAAGGTCACAAATGTTTTAAAACGGGACTGGAATACCTTAGCATAGTTATAGTAGATGAACTGATGATAAACAATCATAACATTAATCATTTATATTATAACTCTGTGTCATAAATCTAAGTTGAACTTCTTGTGTTATGAGTAGAAAAGTTAGTATATTTGGTAGTGTGCTGCCATTGCATTTTGATGACTAAAATACTCCAAAACAATCAACACAACGCTATCTAGACCCATGGTAAGCTTAACTAGCTTGTGTTATGGAATCTAGAATGCGGATAAAGATACTTAGATATACATATTATAACATAGAAATACCCAGACCAATGCAAATAACCATATTCATGCGTACAAATATTTGCACTGAGCTAGGAACAAACCCGCGCCTCCTGTGTAGCAGTCGCTTTCACTACCGCCACGTCACAGAGGAGATCACTAATTGATTAGTTTTTATGAGTCACAAAATAGTGCGTAAATATAGACTTGCCCCTGTCAATGTCGGTCAAAATGTTAAGTGCAGCAACTAATTAAAATTGACAGAAGCAGGGCAGTTAGTAAGAGCATAAATGCTGATAAACTCTTAAAATAAAAAATTACAACCGTTTTCCAAATCTGAACTGGGTTCACGCTAGGCGTGTTCACATAGTTAAATTAGCAGACAAGCCTGTTCACGTCCTTATAAAACGACGTCCGAACGAACATCAAGAAAAATATGATGACGTTAAATGTGTTAACGGAGCCTCAAGAATTTTAATCTATTATAAGTAGACACATTTACCTACGTATAATCGACGGCTGCACTTTAGCAGTAAGGAGACGGCGCCCAGGTAAGCCATTGCAATTTTAAATAATAGCTTGCCACCTGTAATGTGCGTGGGTGCGACGAGCTGAAACTACTAAGAATATCTATCTTCTGCTTTCAATTCTAAACAGTTAAATGGACGCGGATAGCTTCTTCAACATAAGTCATTAAGGGCCGGTTCGATCAAACTGGAGGAAAGTTTATTCCTAGAATAAACGGCCATTTCGAGAGTAAACCAATTTCACATTCTACCACCTAAACTTATTCGGGAATAGATAATATACCACCGTTTCTCATTGGATAAAGAACAATTCTAAGAATAATGAAAAGGCGTCTCATACTGTCATATTTTAACTCTATGTTTGACAAGTTCTGTCACATGCTATACTACGACAAAAGCGAGTAGACATGACTTACACTTAACACCGTGCCTTTTTAAAACAACGCATAATTGCCGGATACTTTTACATTCATTCCTCATTCACTATAGATTAACTATATGGTAGATTCCCTAGAAAAACGTCTATTTGATTTACTCGAGAATTCCGAAATAGTTACTCGTGTATAAATGTAAGTTTGGTCGAATCCACTCTAAGTAAGCTAGCTAATTATCTATAGATAGCAGTACTGAAAGGAGTGAGGAGTAATGTGGTCTTAGTACTGGATTTCCTATCATTGTTCTCATCTGGGAACAATGGTAGGGCTTAAAATACGCTTATCTAAACAGAGACTAAAGTAAATTTTCTGCTGCATATTTATTACTTCTTTCAAATATAGTCGTAGTTTGGAATTTTAGTCTTGCAATAGTTCTTAGCTACACTGGTCGTCCTATCATTATTCTCAGTAGAGAACAATGGTGGTATGGATATATAATACATTAATTTTATATTTACGAAGACTGAAATAAATGTTCTAATTTATATCATTTAAGTATACCAGATAACTTGTCATTTCGCTCTTGCAAACCAATAAATTAAAGATGAAACTTTATGATATATAATGATGATGATAAAATTACAAATTCATGTTTCAGTAATTTTCTTGCAAGTGTTACCCAAACTGCTCAGAGTTTCAAAGGTTGTGTCTTATTCGATTCGAGTATAAAAGCAATTCAGATCTAAGGTTTTGGATTATCTATTTATTAAAGATTAGAATTATAATTTAGTATGTAAAAAAAAGTATAACTTAATGCCATAATTGTGTGGGCTTTAAATGTAATTTAATTCAACCTAATTAAGATATAAAATTATTATGCCATGTTCACTTAATAGTAGGTATGTAAAGCGAATGATTAAACGAGTAGCGAAATAAAAAAAGTTACGATAGAGTCAATTAAGTAATTAGATAGCTGACAACAACCATAAAGCAGGTAATGTAACGTTAGCATTTTAGCACTATTACTTGAATAACTTAAGTTAGATTATATACTAATTAAGAACGTAATAAAAAAAACAATGGGTCAAAAAGTTGCCAATTAACCTTAAAAATAAAAAATAACAAAGAAACGTAAAAAACTTTTGAACCAAACGGTCTCATCACCTTTAAAAAATTTCACGCATTTCGTTTCATTTGCAAATTGAACACTGATTATATTATTTAAATAGATACTATATAGGTATCTATTTAAATAATATGTTTTTTCTAGTATGTATTTATAGAGTTGAAATGAAACATAATTAGGTTTGATATTCAGTAAGTCATGCCATTTTCCATGTGATAGCTTAATAAGCAAATGTGTGCAGTGCAATAGCACTGGCGAAGGCTGATATTTTTCAAAAGTGAAGTTGTTGGAAAATATCAAACAACGAAATTTTTAATAAGAGTCGAAAAATAGGGACTCTTCACCACAAGTAAGTAATAATCCATCCTTCTAAAGGTAGAATAAGAAAAATAAGACACCGAAATGTTAAACGAAAACAATATGAAGAAATATAAATCAAAAGTACCTAACTGACGCATAAAATATCCGTTATAACAATTTGAGGATACATATTTTTCACAGACTATAAGCGCCATCAATCTAAACCACAAAAAATCTAACCTAAAGTATTGTTCAATGCATTTAGGTCAAAACTTGACATAGTCGTAAGAGGATTTTTAGTGTTGGGCGTAGCCATCACCCGCTGGTTTAACGGTGTGCAACTGAACTACAATTGATACATTGTATGTCTTCTCAGTATGTCTTCTCGATGTTATTATGATCCTTTATTCGATTACGAAAGGTCAAGTGATGAATAATCAGTAATAATGTAGCCGTTGTGTAGTGACAGTTATAGTATCGTGTGTTGTCCACTTTATTATTTCGGTTTTAAGTTTTTGAAGTTCGTTTAGTGTTTTGTGATTTATGATAGATGTAATATAATGTAGTCCATTAATGATATCTGAATTGAGATAAAACAAGTTTTAATGTTTGCGATTTCTTTTGTGTTATTTTCGTATGGATACGTAAACTCGTTACAATATCATCTCAAATCCATTCTATTACAAAAATGCGAAAGTAATTCTATCTTTTACACCTTCACGCCTGAACCATTGAACCGATTTTGATGAAATTTGGTATAAGGGTAGCTTAGACCTTGAGAAAGGACAAAGGCTGTTTGGTCGCGATAATCGACATCCACGTGGGCGGAGGCGTGGGCAACTACACTAGTAATTTGTAACTCTATCGTACTCTAAGCCCTTTTCCACAAAATTTATCTTAAAGCTTATCAGCTAATTAATATTGACACTATTACTTAAATAATATCTATAATTTAGGTTCTACTTACTGTTAGTATCGAAATTAACTCTTATTTCGATACTAGAAAATCTTATTTTATATACCCTTCTGTTAGATTTCCAAACATTTCTAACATTTCATATTGTATAGAGTGACTCTTCTTTGAAGATTTATCTACTTTATGACTAGCTCCAACAACGAGTTTACTGTTTATAACCTTTATTTGTAAATATTTAGGCAACGAGAGATAATATATTGTCAATGATTATGCAGTTCTTAGTACGACACCATTTGACTGAATTTTAAAGCATTTTTAATGCTAACTTTAAAGTTTGAAAAACATGGCAAAAAATTGAACGCTCAAGTGAGACTTGAACTCACGATCTTTCCCTTACAGGGGGAATGCTCTTCCAACTGAGCTATTGAGCCACACCTGATTCATTTCAAATTTTCCTTCTCTTTATATCCGTCTTAAAGGGCGATCGTGGTGCCATCTACCAACATTTTTACGAACTGTTAGGCACCATTGGAACGACACCATTGTTAAATAAAAAAGAAGATAATCTAAATAAAGACATCGTTGACAAGGAAACAAAATATCGATCGAACCAAAAACTTCAGTAGAAGATCCTATTAAAACTAGAAAGCATTCATCATCAGTCGTATAATGCGGTGGACCAACAAGACGACTCAGATGAACACAATGTATGGCCTTAATCGCGTCATTGAGGCCGTCGGGTCACTCCCAAGTAATTTCTCGATGCTCGTTAAGAATTAATTCAACTACTTATTGATATCAATTGAATGGATGTGGAGCATGTAGTGAAATTCTAGTCGGACCTTTTTTATTGAATTCAATTTGAGTGATTCAATTTTGATTTGGTCGGTTTGTGTCTGGTTTTAAATGTGGAAAATGGCTGTATCATTTGTTACTGACAGAATTATCAATTAAGCTAGTATTTTACATATTAAAACATATTAATAACTAGATTTTGCCCGCCGCTCTGCGGATGTCGGTTATCGCGACCACATAGTCTATGTCCTTTCTCAAGGTCTATTTACTCTTATACCAAGTTTTATCAAAATTGGTTCAGTGGTTTAGGTGTGAAAGCATAACATACAGACAGACAGAGAGATAGAGCTACTTTCGCATTTATAATATTAGTATGGATATAGATCTAAATTCAACAGAAATAAAAAAACGCAAGTATCTTGCAATTGAATTAATTTCTTGATTTTTTATTACAGTATGAATTGTATTCCTCACTAAAACTTAATACTTTTAGGCATAAGTGTAAGTTTTCATTCTTGTATTGTAACCAACAATCTTGAAACCAGTTATACTAAAATTAATATACTTAATTATGATACAACCAATCAATTTTAAGGAAACAGCAAATGTATGGATAAATAATCATGATTGTAATATAAATATGATGTTAATAATGTTAAAAATGCATTCAAGTCTTTATCAAAATGTAGCATAGTCAATTCTATCATAATATACTCCTGATTATCTGTGTCAGATATGAATATATTTCATTGCATGCCATTTACCATAGACAGTTAACTTTCATCAACTTTCAATGTCCAATTATAATCAAATCTATACTTTCGACTAACTACTTCATTTCAAAGTTCTAAGCAAAAATAATGACAATGCTATCAAACTTGATATGTTCGTGTTCATATAGATTAGCTAATATATGAAACATGTCTATTATTTCATGGTTAATAGTTATAAATGTAGACGCCAAGATATCGTTTTACATATTAATCGAATAATTCGTATGATTTCCGAAAACGTTATTTAATTTCGAATCTGATGCCTGGAAATTGGATTATATTTAAACACGCAATATGTTCGGTATACTCAAAAATGATTTATTTAACTAAAATTAGTTATAGTTTAACTAAAAAAACACATTATTTAAAAATTTTATAAGTGTTAATTACCAGAAATTTAAATTTATTTAGATTCCCTCTACCTTCAAAGAATAGTTCAATACTATCTACAATGAAGATATGTTGCATAATAGAGTACTTACAATTAATTAGTCATTAAAAAATAGAATTACAGCAGAGTTATTTATTTACATTAAAGTTTAGTACACTATCAATTATTTTAAAGCTTAATGACTATCAGTCTGCTTTTATAGTAGTAGATATCATCATAAATAATTATTTATAAATTTATGCTGATGGAGTAGCATTAACTTCAGCGCACATCGAGGTAACTTTAGTAGCCACTAGTCTTGAAGACTAGTCCTATAACAGTGATGAAAATAATCCAAACATACTAGAAATACACTTTAACGATATAGATGAGCCTTGAAACGGTAAAATTGCAGTCTAAATATACCTACAAGTACATAAGTTTAACAAAAACAACAGACCGTATCGCGGTAAATTACATATTCATGAATCCATTTTTTTAAACGCTTGCAGTTGCGTACATTTCTTAATCATTGACAGCCCATAAGGTACCGTAAATGAGAACTGTTTCCGTATTCATTTTTAGTTTTTAATCATGCTAATGTGGGAATAAAATGCTTTTGGTTTTAATGCCAGAGAACCACCTATTGCCGTTATAGTCGGCCATTTGAACAGTAGATGTGTTTTTATTGTCTAGAGATGTTTGTAGGCGGGCTGTGCGTTTATGGGTGTTTACGATTCAATTCACTAAACACTTTACATCAAAATTTAGTACTGTTCATGTTCTATCTAATGTTAAAAACGATTACGATTTCGAAGAAAATGGTTATAATATTACTGTTTTTAATATTCGTCAGATTGAGATTAGATGGAAATTTAAATAGATTTTTGTTACATAATGTCGATTTATATTGGTTATCATTTTTGCTTCGGTTCCCAGTGGAGTAGAATGGGTCATCCCCAACTCGCGGGCAAGAAACTCGCGGGAAGCCGCAAGTTGGCAACTTTCAATTTTTGATTATTTTCTTGTGGTCAACTCGCGCTATGTCAAAATTGACGTAGGGCCACATTGTCTCTTCTCGTCTCCCGTGGGTGTTGTAGAAGGCGACTAAGAGATATGGCTGTTATCCATAAACCATAAACATAAAACCCATAACTAAGTGTCCGTATGACGGCAATAGGCTCGCCCCCTATTAAGTGGGACTGAAAATCATAGTTGGCGAAATGTGGGCGTTAATACACATCTGCATACCTCTTCGGGGATTTACAGGTGTTAGAATATGTATACAAAGTAACTTGGCTTTCACCACGGCACAAAAACTCACAAAGTAACTCCAGTCTAAGGTACCATATTTCTATCTAATCTTCGTAATCATCACTTTTATTAACTGTCCTTTATAACAGAACTCATAGTTCCATTCAATTGATATTGAATCATCCGACAGATGCATTTATCTACAAATAGCTCAAGATTGATATTTGTATGCAAACCTTTCTGTCAAACCATAAAATTAATGGTTGCATTTTGTAAGATTAACGGAGATTGTCTCTGTGAACGAACCATTTTGTATTTCATTCCGATAACGGATTCAGATTGTTGTCAGTCTTTGACACTAGTCATAATTCTGATCTGAGTTATAGAAGTCAATTTGAAAGAATATGGTACACGAGAAATCTTCCAAGCAGCCTTCAATATAATTCTGTCTCGTTCGGTGTTTTTAATATTAGTGAATTCAAATGACTGGTAATTCTGAGATTAGTAAGTGTGAAATTATTAATATTAATTTTGCATCGTTTTGACTTCCAGAAAATGGTATGGATTTTAATCTTGATTAAAGAATTTAATCTGAAGCAAATTTTCTGGTTCCAGGCAGTGTAAAGGTTAATGATATTGTTGCATTTAAAAGAAATACACAAAAAAGATCTCAAAAAGGAAATTACCAGAATCAAGATGATTATAACTAAAATTAGGCTGTGTCGCAGTAAGGTAAAAATAGATTACTGGTTCAAGATACATGATATTATTTGCATCACATAAAACCAAACAAGCAGGTTTTCATAGACTCCCGTTTCTAAAATTGGTCAGAACGTGTATTATGTAAATGAACCTTCTCCCTCGCAGCTGCTTTTGTTACTACATGTAATCGTCAGCCACTGAGTACTATAGTTGCTCTCGATTTAACATTAAATAACTAAACGTTAACGTAAGTCGAGATACAATAAAATAAATGAGATCAAGCCAGCATTAAAACACATTTTTTATGGAGTTAGAAGAAGCAAACTTACTATCAGTTGGGTTGTATTCTTATTTGATAATATAATTAAGAAGAATTTCTTATAAGAGCCCTTGAAAAAATACCAAATGCTAATATTTTTTATTGAAGTCAATTTTATATAGAAACTAACTAACATAGCCAGTGTCAGCTAACTCCATACCAAATTTTATTAAAATCGCTCCAGCTGTTTAGACGTGAAAGAGTGACAAACATCCATCTACTTACAAACTTTCGCGTTTATAATATTAGTAGGATACAGATGAAATAATCATCCCGTAAATTCCCAAAAATCAAATCAATCAAGCATTGTGATAGTTTTAAACCTATTTTAGTATCTTGTTAATAGCTAACATAACAAAATTGTTATCTACTCGAAATCATGTGACTGTAAATCGAGACTGCTTAAAATGAGACTACTAGCGGTTTGTATTTTACGTATACCTAGATCTATCGGTTCGATAGTTTTGTTAGAATTCAATTATGGTTGCGGTAGGGTCACTGCTCCCCATGCACTGGCTTGTAACTTTGTGTATAATCAGTAATGTATTATTTATAATAGTATTGTTTGTTTCTTAATAAGCTTGCGGAAGTATGGAACTATTGTCTTATAAGGATTTATCTATAAGATTGTTTGTGGAAGATGATGCAGAATTTGTGGCTGCAAGTAATTTTACTCACTTATATATTGCTGTTTTAAATCTTGGTATTTTGAGATAATCTTTACTATCGTCGTCATCAATTTCGTGCTAGCCCCGGTCGCATCTTAGGTAAAATGTTCTCATATTTTAAATAGATACTGTATTTTAAAACATTTGATAAAGTAAAAGCCAAAGTTACATTTAGCACCACGTTCGTTTTTAATGGTGGTCTTAAAAAAACAGTAAATTAAATAATCGGCCATATTTGTAAGATTAAAGATCATAAAATACTGCAAACACAATCTGTAGAGCATGAAGAAAACTTCCATACAATAATACGGTCATATTTCTGAGAAAGATACCGAAATATAATCTACTGCCTACATCAGTCAAACCCTTAACCTTTTTAACAACATAGGCAGTAATACCGCGGTCGTGAGAAATGTTATGCTTTTACCCTATATGTAGTCTACAATCAAGATACCTAGAAATTCTGTAGTCAACAACTTGAAGAACTTTATTACTCAAGATTATCTCTTGTTACGTTACTGAACTTGAAAATTGTTCTTAAATATCTGTTTCGTCGCATTCAGTAGAAATTTATTTGCGGTGTTGAATTTTCCTTATCTTCATCAAGATTAATGTAATTTCAACAAAAGACAGTATGTTTAAAAGTTTATCGACGATATGTTAATTTAATCAACAGATGTTTTAAATGTACATTTGTGACTTCTTTTTTCAAACCAATGTTATTATTTATAATCATTAATCAAGGATAATGATCCTTGCGTTGTTGCGTAAGTTCTACGAGAACTTCTTCTCGAAGATCGAAATCCGTTCAGTTCTATTATTTATATGTATGGAGACTTATAAGCGGAATGTTTATATATAAAAGAAGAAGAACAAAAAAAATATAAAAGAAGGTAATGAAGAAAAATAACAAAAAATCTTTATTAAAAATACATAATTTTAAAATCAATTAACATACACAACAATAGCAAAAAGGATAGGAAATCAATTAGGAGACCAGCTAAGTGTGTGGTAGGAATAAATGTATGTGTATAGCTGTAAAACAGCTACTAGTGGCACACCGCCCCAGTGTTTACAAGGACGACATTTGAATACTAAGTGACACCTAAATCATCTTGCTAGTACAGTCTGCATCAGATCGATCTTGACAGACAAAGCACTCAAAATGATCTTAATGCCTATTAATCATGTTAATTCCAAACTTTTTTTTTTATTTCAATTAATTAAACAACAGTCCGAACTATAGGTGTGTACCAAATATTATAACAATCATTCAACAAGAAGATGGGGAAACCCAAGGCATTAAGATTTTGAGTATTCTGATGCTCACTGTACTCTAGGTATAGAATCTATACTCTATTTGTTTAGGTACTTAAAAAAAGGTAAACAAGAAAAATGGTGGATTTCAGAGATAGTCAACCGTCAATGACAATAGTATTTTTGTGCATGATTATGGGCAACATAAAGACTACATTTACCTTACAAAATAATTTTAAAATTTATAATATTAAACTCACACGTTCAACACATTCACAAAATTATAATCACAATTAAAGTGATTTCAAATTCAATCACTAAATAAAATTTTAGTCTGAGTCCGAAGAACTATCACCAACACTAATTAATTACAAAGCGATTATAGGTTTCGTCTATTATCTTATCTAGGGATGACATCTTCTCCACTTCTTTGCCAGCTCTTTAAGGTACCGAATAATAACAATAAATACAAACTACAAACTGCGAATTGACTTTGACAGTCACGCACGTATGGCGCGATCTGGAAAAAACTGTTTTGAATATCTGTCTTTTTAGTTTCTTTATGGTAGGCACGGTGCAATAGTTTTTAAAATCATTCTTAATAATATAGTTATTATAGTTTTTCAGCTTTTTTTTTTTTTTTTTTTTTTTTTTAACCGTGGGGGAAAATCCTTCATGGATGTTATGCCGGACTCCTACCGACTAAAAACCCCCACGGTAACGCCCAGAAGCCTATGGATGGGAGCCCCGGGTAAGCCCTCGGAAGGATGTCCCAGGACTCCCATCAGACCCACGGCTACAATTGCGGCCTCGTCTCGGGGGTGGTTCGGGTGCTATCCCGCGTCTATGGGGGGGGTATTCGGGTGTTACTCCGCTTCTTGGGGGGGGGGGGGGGGGGGGGCGTGCGTGAATCCCTCACGTCACGCTGCCGTCATGGGCCTGCTTCTGTAAAGACGGTGAGCAGCCAACTCACCGTCCTCAGGCCCCCGGTCATGGAGGCCGATGGTCTTCGGCGAAGACACGTCGGCGGTGCCCAAGCCGCCGACTGCGGAACTCGGGTGGGAGAGTTTTCTCCCGCTCTCGCCCCGCCGCCTCTTTCACGAGCATGACCTGCTCACAGAAAGAGGCGGCGCAGTCCCACTTACTCCCGCTGGAGACCATGGCTCGCACCATGGTCTCAAGCGAGAGGGTGCCCACGCCCAGACCCACCACGAGGACCTGGCGCTGTTGCACCCACGCCGTGCACTCCACCAGCGTGTGGAGCGCTGTGTCATCGCTGTGGTCCTCGCAGTGCTGACACTCGGCCGTGGTTTCCCGGTGTCTTCGCCACAGATACCTACCGAAGCTACCATGCCCGGTAAGTATCTGTGACAACCGGTAGGAGAGAGCACCGTGTCTCCTCTCCAGCCACTCGTCCATGACCGGTCTGACGGCCGCAATTGTGGCGAATCCCCCCTTTGGTTGCTCAAGTCGCACCTTCCATGTCTCCACGGTTTCCTGGTAGAGCTGGGACCGCTGGGCCTCGATTTCTCGAGACGCAGGCCATTGGCCCCGCTCCAGCGCCTCCTTGCGCCATATAAATAGGGACGCAAGGGCTCTCGCTTCCAGGTCCCATGGAGGGGTCCCGGCTAGGAGGCATGCCGCCTCACCTGAGATCGTGCGGTATCCCCTTATCACCCTGACGGCCATCGCCCTGTGTGGGCTCAGCAATCTAGCCACATTACTGGCCGTCAGGTTCTCTGCCCATACGGGGGCCCCGTATAGGGCCATACTTCGCACGATCCCCAGGTACAGTCTCCTGCAGGGGGCGTTGGGTCCCCTGATATTGGGCATCAGCCGCGCGAGTGCAGCTGACGCCCCCCTCAGTTTTGGGACCAAACTTCGGAAGTGATGTCCGAAGTTCCACCGGCCATCGAGCACGAGTCCCAGATACTTCATCGAGGGCTCGATGCCGATGCTGACGCCCCCTACCTGTAGGCTGGATCCCGCAGGTGGCCCCATCCGAGGTCCGTGGAAGCACAGAGCCTCGGACTTGTGAAGGGCGACCTCGAGACCCAGCCGCCGTATCCGACCCACGACTTGAGCAACACCTGCCGTGGCCTTTAGTGCTGCATCTCGGTGCGTTGCTCCCCGCGCCGTAACGAGGGTGTCATCGGCGTAACACGTTACGGTGACCCCTCTGAGCAACGGACCACGCAGCACCCAATCGTAGCCGATGTTCCACAGGAGTGGCCCTAATACCGATCCCTGTGGAACACCGCACGACACATCCCGCCGACCCGGCCCTAGCCAACTCGGGTAAGTAATGGCCCTCTCAGAGAGATAGGCCCCGACAATTCGACGGAGGTAGGGAGGCACTCCATGGTAGATAAGCGCCTCCCTAATGCAACTCCAGGGCAGGGTGTTGAAGGCGTTGGCGATGTCAAGAGACACCGCCACCACCACCTCACCCTGTGAGACTGCTTCCTCCGTCAGGCCTCTAATGCGCATGATCGCGTCTACGGTGGAGCGCCCCTGACGGAAGCCAAACTGGCTATCCGACAGATCAGGCCCCACGCGTATGAGATGCTTGACGAGGCGTTGTGCAATAATGCGCTCAAAGAGCTTGCACACCTCGTCGAGCAACACGATCGGCCGGTACCCTGATGGGGAATTTGCCGGCCGCCCCGCCTTTCGGATTAAGACCAGTTTCCCTGTCTTCCAGACCTTGGGGAACTGGCCTTTTTCGAGGCATGCGCTAAAGAGCCCTATAAGTCGAGGCCCAAGTTCTTCGAGAGCCAGGACCCATGCTCGGCCTGGAATGCCATCGGGTCCAGGGGCGGTGTTTCTGCGGGATTTAAGCCGCAGTACAGCCGCCCCTAGCTCACCCTCTGTGACTACGGGCACGTCGTTCTCGCTGCCTTCCGCGTTGGGTGCCTGGGACGGAGCCATGCGCGGAGGAATGTGTTCCTCCGCTCTTGATGGGAACAAGGAGTCCAGGACCCCCTCCAGCCGCTCCGGCTGGAGACTCTGGGTCAGTGGGGGCGCCTTGGGGCGTAATTTGCCCCTTACCATAAGGTACGGGCGCCCCCACGGGTTCCGCTCCAAGGTCTCCATCAGCTCCTCGCGGCCCACCTTTTTGGACCGCTTGATGGCCGTCTGGAGGGCCCTCTTGGCCCCCTTGTACCCATCATAGAGCTCCGTCTCTCGGGCTGCCGCATCGTCTGGGCGGCGACGCCTCCGGCGGAATCTGGTGTACCGGCGGCGCGCGGCAACGCACTCCGCGCGCAACTGCGCGATTTCCGGCGTCCACCAGTACACCTGTCTTCTCGCCGGTCTGGGCCTAGCCCTGGGCATCGCCGCATCGCAGATATGCGACATGGCTCTCCCGAACCACTCCACCTCGGCATCAATATTGGCAGGTCTGTCCGCTATCGGGATCCAGGCCTGCACTATGGCCGCCTCCAGGAGAGCCTCCGGATCCAGGCGATGGAGTGCCCAACGCGGTCCCGGGGGATTCACAATAGCTGGCGGCAGGTTTGGTGGAGGGGAGACGTCGAACCGAATATATCGGTGATCTGATGACGTCTCCTCCTCCTCCACCACACGCCATCCCTGGACACGGCGGGCGAGCTCAGGGGTCGCAAACGAAACGTCTATGACCGAGCTGAGCCCCCGCCGCGTCCAGGTTGCGACATTCCCCCGGTTCAGGATGACTAGGCCACGTGTAGCGACCCAGTCCTGAAGTATCCTCCCCCTGTCTCTGGTTTCCCGGGAGCCCCAAGCCTGCGACCAGGCATTGAAATCTCCCAGGATCAGGACAGGGCGAGGCCGGCATGCAGCGAGAACGACGTCCAGCTCAGGGAGCCATAGCTCAAACTGATGCTGGTCGAGGTTTGGCGAGATGTAAACGGCCACGACAGCCACCCCCTCATATTCCGCCGCGACACAACCCGGGCCCCTAGCGATAAGCGCTAGGCGCGAGTCGTCCGCGGCGGTCCCCCCAAAGACAGTCGCCAGGCCGTGCAGATCCACTGGGCTTCCCGGGTGAACCCAGTACGGCTCGGCGACAACCACCACGTTAATGGACCACTGCCTGATGCTCTGGTACAGAAGGTCCTGAGCACCAGCGCAGTGGTTCAGGTTCACCTGAAGGATGCGGATATGGGTGCCCATTAATGGACGTCCATTTCCGCACCCTGCCGCGAGAGTGCACCCTCACCTCCCCGTGTGGACGGACGGGGCTTTGGCCTTGAGGCAGTGCAGGCCTTACTGCCCACCCAGTGGTCGGCCTCCTTGCCCTCCGCCACGCATTTAAAGCAGCGTGGCGGAGCGTCACAGGCAAGAGCCACGTGACCGGGCTGACTACAGCGGAAGCACCGGTCTCCCACGGTGACTTCCGCTGTGCACTGCACTCCCACATGCCCCACGACCAGGCACCTAAAGCACCTGGCTTCGCGTGGCTGCAGGAGATGCGCCTGTGCCCTCAGGAAGCCTCCGATAAGGAGGCTCCGTCCGTCCGCCACTTTTTGGGCCGCCGCGACGGGGCAGCTCACGACTGCCGACCCGTGACCGAAAGGGCCAAAGCGGATTTCACCTGACCTCACCTGGTCACGAGGGCAGCCGCTCGCCTCCACGACGGCGGAGATTATCTCCTCCGTCGTGGCCGCGTCATCCAGACCCGAAATGCGTAGACTCGCGCATTTGTTGGGTCTGGTGACGCGGACGTCACCCGTGTCCAGCGACTCCCTTAGCTTTGCCGCTAGGGCATCTGCTTTGGGGCCGCTGGTGGCGCCATAGACCTCAAGGAGGCGTGCTCCGGTCCGCGTCATTTTGGACCGGAGACCTCCCTCTATTTCGAGGGCTTTAAGGTCCACCGAGGCCCTCGCCTGTCTCAGGACCTCGGTATACCCCACGCCCCTCGCCCTGCCCTCTGTCGTCACCGTAATGACCACGGCAGAGGAACGGGGAACGCGGAGCCTCTTTGGCGCCTTCACCGCGGCGGCCTTTGCCACTTTTGCGGCGGTTTTTGCCGCCTTCTTGGCGGCCTTCGCCGCCTTTTTGGTGGCATTAGCCGCCTTCTTCTTTGCTCCCACCACCTCCCAGACCCCCTCACTGGAGAGATTCTGGGATGCAACGGGAGCATTGGCTGTACTGCTTGGGGAGGCGGGGTTGCCACCTCCCCTAGGTACCGTCTTCTTAGGGGCGGAGGGGGCGGAGGCCCTCGACTTGGGACCAGGAGCCCCACTGGGCGCAGCCTTCGTCGCATATGACGCGACGACGGGTGCCGCCAGCGGCGGGTGGTATGCCCGGTCCTCGAGGACGCCGAGGCGTCGCTCGATGGCCTCCAGCAGCTGGACCACCGTAGGCGTCACCTTAGAAGGAGCACGGGGAGCGGGGGTTTTAGCACCCCGAGCCTCCCCGGCCCCCTGGACCAGCTGCGTCAGCTGACTGATCTCCTCCCGCATCAGCTGTTGCTGCTTGCGGGAGTCGGCAAGCTCCGACTCCAGGCTCGCAACCCGAGCCCGGAGTTTCTCCTCCTCGCTGGAGACGCTCCTTTCCAGGAGCTCCTCCAGCGCTTTGGCGGCACCCGTTACGGCATCTGCCACGACCCTCTTCTTTCCCGCAATATTTTTCTGGCCTTTTACAGCGCCAGAAATGCGGGAAAGAGCAGCCAAGATGTTCTGCGCCGCTGGCACCTCCGTGACCTTCCCGCTTGGTAGCGGGGACACAATCGCTGGCGGCTCTGCTACCTTCCCTTTCGCTCTGTAGAGGTCGGCTTTCCGGCCTCTACACGCGGTGGTAGCCACTATCTTCCTCTTACTAGGAAGGTCCTCCTCGCTGTTAGATGCCTCAGACCCAGGCCGACGAAACAGGCCCTTGCCTGGTCCGCTCGACCTGGGTCTCTTTCTACCTACGTCGGCATGGATATCGAGACCGGGGGTATCCTCGGTCCCGCCACCCACGCCGGCGGCCGACTCCATCTCCGAGCCAGCACGAGTCGACACGTCTTCCGCGTCACCTTTTTGGGTGGTTTTGAGGCACACCCATGGGCCTGTGGGACTGTGGTGACCCCTCCCATATACCATCCGGGATGAACCCGGGCGGGGGTCGCCATGGCTGGTCGCCGAATGGATGTCCATTCGACCACCAGTCACAGCAAGGGATTCCCCGGACGAAGTCCGGGTACCCTCATGGGTAGTTTTATTCGATGTCGTTTCCATAGCCATAGTTTTAACGGTTAATGTCCGCCGACGTTGAGGTAGAAGTAGAGAGGTTGGGAGTGTATGTGAGGATGGGAAAGGTGGGAAGGTGGGAGTGAGTGACGCCCTAGGCACTGAGTACCCCCCAGTGATGCATCCCATTGCCAGGCGTCAGAGCGTGGGGTTCGGGGTGATTTTTTATAGAGGTTTTCTTCCTCGCAACTCCTAAGAGCCACCATGCCCGTCTGTTGTCAGACGGGGGTACGGCTCGGCCGATCGATGGTCCCTATGGGACCGTGTACTTCACCACTGATCGCTCAGTGGCAAAGTACTCGTCGCCCTGAGAGTTCTCCGCTAGGTACGCTCTGCTTAGCAGAGCGCATGCGGAGAACTCGAAACCGGCCATAAAGGCCCACCCTCCTTGGTGGACTATTTGCCATGGGCGACGACGTGCGCCTCGCGCGAAGCCCACGTCATCGCCCACGTTACCAGGGTGCACCACGCGGAGGTTGTCCTACCCAGCACCCCAACTAGTTTTTCAGCTTAGGAAATAATAAATGCAACTTAATATTAAACAAAGTAGTTCAATATAGAAAAATATACGATAGAAATGGATTTTAAGTTCTAAAATGATTTTATTTTGGTTTCTTTTTATTTCGGAACGAGAAATGACCCTATAGAAGAACCCTTTTTACGATTTGTTTACCTTTTTTTAAGTACCTAAACAAATGGAGTATAAGTAAAGTAAGTTCTCACCTTTTAAACAAGGCAAATAAAATGTAAAAACACAACCACAACGTTGTCGGAAGCATGTTAATGTACTGACAAGGAAATCTGTAGGTGTACACCGCTCGTGTAGAATTTCGAAATATTAACTGGATTCCAAAACCAGATCACCGTGTTAGCAAAATGTTAAGTACTTGAATTGAAACTACTAGCATGACTGCATAAGTAAATAAATGACGGTATAGTCTGGAATTTAGGAGTCTTAAAAATCACTTGTTATGTCTTACCATACTTGCCGTACATACTCAGAGCTGGAAAAGTGGAGCAAATTTACTGATAGACAGACCATTGCTCTTGGAGTTGGAGTGATTATCAGACGTCAACGCTATCGTAAAAGTCAATCAATCAATTCAATAAACTATGGAAGGACGATTAATAACTTTGGATGCATGTTATAGCTTGGATAAGGAAGAAGAAAAAGACCTGAAATTCTTACTTTTATCTTGGCAAAAATAGCTTCGAAGCGTATCCAACAAAATGGTAATGAACTATTAAAACCAACCTGTTCACGTTTACGCCAAACCGAGACTGGCTATTACCAGGTAGTCGCGACACTCAACATAAAATGATACCATCGGATGCTTGATCGAGCCACTTAAGGGGTTATTGAATTATTTAAACACCTACATTAACAGATATCACGAAACGTATTAGCGATTCGTATCGACAACAATTCGCTGTAACATTGAATTGCGACTGTATACTACCATTCTAATGCAGAAGCTATGGCTATTGTACCATTAATAGTCTAATATATGTCACTGCCTAACTTGGTTTGTGTCAACTACTATAATAACATTAAAACGTTATGTAGCTATAACATTTTTAAGGACCTCAAGGGCTTATAAAGTCTAGCTGTTTATTTTACTTTGGTCGTAAAATAAAAACAAATTTGAATGAAAATTCTTAAACTCAAGCACATTTTCTATTAATATCTATTCTAGGACTATTACGATCGTGATATTCGCATAAAAGTAGCTCCAGACGCCGCCGGTGGCTGTTTCTGTATTTATTATGAGGTAAGACATAGCGGGAATTCACATTTGAATTTCAGACCACCCGATTCTTGAACTATCTACTATCGCGAACTACATTTTTGGATAACATTTATTATTTACTATTGGACTCTTATCCATTGATAGACTGTGTGAAGTTAGATTTTGTATTAAATATGAAGAACAAAGTGGCAACTACAAAAAAAAGAGTACGTGTAAGTACCTATTCGGGTACGAAGAACTTGGATATAAGTATATATCCAAGTTTATATAAATGATCACACCGATTGTATACATATAAAGCGAATGTAAATGGGCATACTAGCCGATGTCAATCTTACAGAACAAACATAAAACGTTAACAGATTAGGTTTTACAATAGTTAAATAAGTTAGTGAAGTGTGTAACAGACAGGCTCTGCACAACAGAAAAATAAAAAAATCTTGGATAGTTCGAACTAGACAGAACAACGCGTGAATATTATTTCTAGCGTTGCTAGGGAATATAGCCACCTGTACCTGCTTATCTTCAAGCGACACGCCAGTTTACACTTGTACAAGTATAAAACTATATCGGAATTGGATCTTTTCAAACCTAATGGTGTCGCGTCACGAGTACCTGTAGCAAGCCGCTTGCAAAATATTCTTTGTATGTAATATTTTTGCACAATCAGAAATCTTTTGAAAGTCAGAAAGACACGTATTATTAAATTTACAGAAGAAATAGTTACAAGTAAACAAGAAATAAGACTTGGTCCTTCTAAATTAGTAAAAATAGACATTCAACGAGACTTTAACCCCCGGCAATCCCGTACTAAGGTTCTCCACCGTTTAATTTACAGTAAAACCTACTTAGGAGACTGTCCCTAACTTTTTAAGATTTGTCCAAAAACGTATAATCAGTAAGAAAAATGTTAAAGGTCCAAAAAGTCTTACATTCTGTGTATTCTTAACACTCCATAAAATTGTATAGCTTCAAGATTATAGCTAGTTAAATCGTGACAATCCAATACTCGTAACTATAGAGATTTAGCGGTTTTAACAGTTTTGCCATAGATATTAAAAACGAAAGAAGTAAGTTTAAAATCATTCAAATAAAAGGTGCCATATCTTTTAAACACTACCGCAATTAACTCCTGATGATTTATATCTAACACGTCTTTGATTGAAACGTTAAAAGCCAATTATGAAGTTAATTTCATAATTGGAGGTACAAAACTGTGCCGGTTAATAAAAATGGCTGCCACTTTCTTTTTGAATATCACCATTTAGTTACAAAAGTGGTATTTTTTGCTAAGATTTAAATGAAAACTGATTACAATATAACGTAAGAATTATAATTGTTGCTTTGAATTTAGCACTTTAGAACTATTTTGTTGGAAATTATGACAGATTAGAAGACGAAAGATAGGGTGCTATGGTGCACATTGGGAAAGATCTATGTTAAATAGTGGACTACAGTAAGCTTTTTAATTGATTGATGAAATTGCCACAGTACCAAGAAATGATAAATATTGTATTTTACTGGATTTATACCCATTGTATCTGTTATCACTGTTTAAAAACTACTGAATTTATTAATGCATAAAACATAATCGATGATCGAAAGAAGAATTTGAGAAATGAAATTTATTCATATTAAACTTAATGACATTAAAATATACAGTGTGCTTGGTGTAGCTATAGAAGCATTCACAGCATAAACTGGCGTTGAGTAGCAGTATATTGTATGCCGTATTCATGAGAGTGCCTGTGGCTCCACATCACTGGTTCAATGCAGTTTATTAAGTGATATCTTTACTAACGATATCATTGGCATAAAATATAAACCGTTATATACAGATAAACAAGATAGATGTTTAAATCACAAAAGAAGAAAGGGACAACCACACTATTATTTCACTTTAACTAAAACCTAAGCGAATAGTAATTTACGTACGCAAAAAAAATAATGATAGCATGCCATGGCAAGAGCAAAAGAACAAAATGGTGGACAATGGTAGCGGGCAGAGACAATGATTGTCGTACCAGACCGTGAACGTGCGCTTTTGGCGCGAATATTGCAGTGTATTTTTTAAATAACAAGAATTATAAGGATTCCTCGAAAAGGTGCGCTCATTAAAAGTGTTCCTTTTTTTGTTCAAAATGGCGGGATGAAAATGAATATTCTGCGTAATTTGCTCGGATTTTTTTGGCCGGTTGTAAAGCGTTAATTATGGAAAGTGCCTGGTAATTGATTTTGGTTGGTACATAATTTGAAACGATCTTCCTTGTTTCCATTACTTTTTGCGAATAAAACTGTAATAAGTGTGTTAAGCGAATGTCATAATACGTTACAAAAAATATTTTTTGAGTCTTCATTATCTCAGATACTTGTTTCTTTCTTTTCTTTTTTTCGCCCCAAAAACATTTTAATTTTACATAAGTCACATAATGCTTCGATATGCTAACTGCTTTTGAAATTTTTAGAAGACCAGGATTAACTTCAGCCCTCCCAAATTGTAACCCATAGTAGAATCTGATTTTCGGCGTTTTCTGATTTGAATCTTAAAGCCTTAGACAGTAAGACGCTAACCTTATATATGTATTAAAAATACACTATAAATCAAACTATTAAGTATGCTTTATTATAAGACATTACGGATTTAACTTAACTTTTATGGAATCTCAATTTACATACATCGAACCATAATGAACCGTCTTCATTCGGAATCTTCTGCACTCGGATATTAATTTAAAAAATATGCATAAATGTTCATAAAAAATAATATAGGCATCCATCTACGGCACTCTAGCACCTCAATGCATTCGCTTAAGAATGTCTTGGTGTATTTCATTACTTACGGGTATCTGCAAACCATTTATATCAACCGACCACTGAGTAAGACCTTTGTTCTTCTTTACATTGTGATCTACCACAACTAAATCTACGAATAGGAGAGAGATGATAGAGGTCCATTTTAACTGGTTATTGCTGTCTAGACTTATTGTGGGAGAGGAACATACAGCAGATTTTCAAAGATAAATATACCTGATCTGAGCTTAACGGAAAAGGTTTTAATATTTTTAATTTACAGTACCAGGGCGTCAAAATTAACAGGATGTGGAAGTGAAATGAATT
The DNA here is from genome assembly GCA_914829495.1 of Eilema sororculum. Taxonomy (NCBI): domain Eukaryota; kingdom Metazoa; phylum Arthropoda; class Insecta; order Lepidoptera; family Erebidae; genus Eilema; species Eilema sororculum. Next base: position 3,264,833 of record OU618555.1, on the reverse strand, counting down.
AAATACTTGATTTATGTTCCTCTAGAGAGATCATGATAATTGGTTCGCTCTCTGGGAAATATACATAAACTATTTTGATGTGACAATAAGCAAATTAATTTTTACAAACTTTGGCACAGTTGTCCTTCTATATAAAATGGTGAAATAAAGTTAAAAAAAATCATTTAGTAGAAATTACATCTTTGAATATCAGCAACTATTAAAATACTACCATCTCTCCTTTTGCACCAAATCAATTTAAACTCATTCTAAATTTAAACGACTGTCAAATTGTTTCTTAATTCAAAGTATTGAACACGAATTGCATTCGAATCGACACGTTAGTCACAGTGCTTCAAAACGGAAAAAGTCACTTCAGCTGATTTAATCAAAACTTAACATATCGTCGAGACATGAAACCGAAAGTGCCTCTAAAAACCACTTTCACTAATCACAATAGCTCTCAAAACAATCTAATAAGAAGATGAACGGTATGGACAGTTAATAGCGCCTAACTAGCACTTGTAATAGCTACAGTAATGAAGTTTAAGCTACCCTGCTATTTATCGCAGATTGTACCTCTAGTTCTATTATGAACAGCTTTCGGACCCCATTCTGTCAGATTTTGATCAATAACGTGATTAGCATCGTTATTGTTAATAATGTAGATGAATGATGATTTATATTATATTTTTTATGTTCCATTTGCAGTTAGTTTCAGTTTTTTATGTTTAACTCATTTATTATCTTCACTTGGTTTAAAGGAATCGGTTTTCTGATTTCGCTTCACAACATTTGCTGTTGCAAAATTGTATCATTGGTCATCAATATAAAACGAAATACAATATAAATAGATTTCTCACAGAATTCATGTCTTGTCAGTTTACTGAGTTGAATAGTTTCAATAATTTAAGTAAGTGTTGATAGATCGGCCCCTGTGGCAGCCCTCGGAGATTAAATATTGTATAGCAAGTATTTGCAGAATCTTTTACAGTAAGCTAGTAATGGATAGGTTATGTTCAGCACGCTGTGCTGATTTTAAACCGGGATTTGATAGTTTGCTTTGGTTTGAACTGCCAAAGAAATAAATTAAATAATCATTTATTTCACACCATAGTTTTAGTTCATATTGTTAGTATGTAACAATTAATATTGCTAGTATAAATTTCATTAAAATTAAATTACTATAGAATTTATTTATTTAAAAAAATCAATGATTGCCGGTCACTACTCTTACTCAATGTTTTTAGATAGGGCGGTCCAACCTGTGAGCAATGACTATCAGAATGCTGTTGTTCGTCCCGCAAGCGCTGCAGCAGGGAAGCAATTTTTTTGCGGATAATCACCGTAAACGCGTCTGTTTGCATTTCGGCAAACATTCCGGGGGAGGCACTACAGACATTCTAAAAGCATTAGAAAAGCACCTGCTATAAACGTTACAGGCTATTGCACTTTTTGTTATCAAAGTTAATTGAACAAAAGGAATGAACATGAATGACATTATTTACTGTGAATAACAATGTGTGTATAATAATATCATTAAAACGGAAACACACTCGTTAGACAAATGTTAAACTATGTGTTTGTACAAATACAAACGCTAGAATATACATTCTAAAGGGAGAGAATGGACCCTATTGATGTTGAGCTTAATATCAAAAATCAGGTACATGTCCCGTGCTGCTACTAAAATTTTTCAAAAATAACTTTTTTTTTTTTCGTGCGGGAGCCGGAGCCGGAAGGGGAGGTTATGTCGGACTCGAACCGACTAAAACCGCACGCCGACTGTGGGTCTTGGTACTAGGCTGGAGGTGAGGTTGTCATAGACATATCCCTCCCACCCCGGTTGACCCAGGGCCATCTCTTACGGTCTGGCCCTCCTCAGGAGGGGGGACAACGGTGTCCCCAACTCGCCCCCGGAATGGGTAGGCGCGCTATTTAGCGCGCCGCCGCCGTGGCCTGCTTCTGCTGGGGTGACAGGCGGCTCCACCCGTCACCCCCAGGCCCTATAACTAATACCCTGGAACAACACACACAAAAATTAAACCTGGAATTTCAAGCACAGTAATCGTAATGTAGAAGCCGTTATAAAACACTATTTGGTATAATGGATAACCATTATATGTCATTTGTAATTTAGTGAGAGAATAAATAAAGATATTCATTTATATTATTATAAAGATTACAATCATAAATTAATATCATCGTGAACATCAATTACTAGGATTACCTAGTCGAACCTGTCATCAAAAGATTGCAATTATAGATACTATATTCAAAGCTCACAATTAGATTGGTTTGGACTCGGACGGTAGCGATTCTCAAAGTCAACATGATATATGACACATTCAAACAGGTTTAAATCATTCAATCAAAAGCAATTTCAATGAAGCTAATTTTGATGACATGACTGAAGATAAAGAATTAAATATAATATAAGTAGTATAATCATTACTTATTAGTTTTTTTTGCCTTGGATCTGATTTAGGAAAGTAGATGACTGGAAATGAATCCGAGCACTTCTGAGCCTTGAGATTAGTAATAATAAAAATATTTGAAATGTAACTACTCTTCAGCGTAAAAACAGTATACCAAACTTGAAACCTACTGGAATCCGTTGAAGTACACGTTTAGTAATATTATTAGTAGTTTTGTGTAGTTCTTTTTAAACTTGGAGGTACTTTTACAGTGTCGGGCAACTTTAAATTTTGAACCACAAATTACATTTTACCTTGCTTCTTGAAAACGATTTATTGAAAAATAATAAATATATTCAGTAGTAAACAATCATGAGAAGTGATATAAAAAGTTAAACAGCTTGTATCATCTACTAAAAAATATCTCGCAATGAAAAAGTAATGTAAGACCATGTTATATTGACAAGAGTTCACGCGGTTAACTGCTATAACACGACTTAAAATCACTTATATCGTAAAAAACTAACTTCTTTAAATTTATTAATTTTTAACAGCTAATAATATAAAGCGAGTTAAGATTATCAATTAACATCAACTACTGTCATGATAATCTCATGTTTTTATTTTTTCCTACTTTGCTCACATAACTCACAAAACTGGTAAAATTTTACATTTTATTCTGCATTTTTATACTTACGGTTTGCCGATTATATTATTACCATCCGGCTGATAAAGTGATACCATCCTTTCCTGAATCAAAGAATATATTTTAGGCCATAGCCGTAGTAAAACAAAAAATACCGCACCAAAAATCATACATTTTGACTGCACCGAATATTGTGGACACGACAAGACAATAATTTTGATGATTCACAAATTAAAAAAATGTCTGGATGAACTTGGTTTCATTACTTCGTTTGATTACCTCTATGACACAGAAATATTTTGTAGTATGGGAGTTGCTTTTTAATATAACAAAGAAGATATGAATATGGTTAAAAGATAGGCAATTTGAATTTGGGATATCATTTTGATTGCTTGAAGAAGATTATAACGTATGGGGACCGAGGTCCTCGGACGCAATCAGGACACAACACAGCACAGTTATAATGATGATGATGATAACAGACAATATTTTTTGGGTGTGGGCGTTACCTGGATGGGTACCCTATTATATGGATTCATGAGGTATAGAGTGTGGACGAGATATCAAATTGAAGTGTGGAAGTTTTAAATACAATCTTTAGGAGCAAAAAGAAAACGTCATGAATGTTGAAAGTTTATTGTTTTTTTAAGAGAGGCTTTATTAGTATTCATTGCATAGAACAATATTGTGTTATATTTTAACAATTTGTTATTGGGTTTAGTCACTAAGCTAGATCCACACTCTGAAATGGTGTGAGAGATATGCTTTCGGCAATCTCACCTCCGGCAACCAAAGACCCAAGATGGCGTGCGTTTTAGTCGGTTCGAGTCCGACATAAGCACCTCCACCTCCGTGGGGGTGGTATCCGTGGGGATTTTTCGCACGATAAAAAGAAAACACCCTGAATAAAATTGAAAGACTCATATAAATACAACAAATAAATTACTCCCGAAGACAGATATTATAGAGACTGACAGACTTATAGAGTACAGTACAGTATAATCGCAACAGTTATGCTCTGTGTAACTTAAGAGTAACAAGGATTATAATAACCCAGACGCAATTAATCTATATAATTAGTCTTAAGGATGGCATCTTTAAATTTGAGCAAACCATTACAAACATTTCTGTAACCTATAAAAACTGACAACTATAATACGAAAATAAGCGCCAATTTATCAATATTTTGACAGCAGACACGCCCGCTTATATCAAAAAGATCTTTCTAAATGAACACCTGTCAAATCTCGTGTTGTATTTGTGAACTTAGTTAGTTCTCTGCTTTCTTTTTTACATTCTTATAGTTCGCTTTCATATCGTTGTTGTCCTTATTTAGGTAGGCGTTAGATTTCCAGTTCACTATAATGATTTATATCATAGAAGTCAGTTATATCTCATCCATCCATCCGTATAAGTAATCAGTGACTCATTCCTATGCCGGACGACTAAGACCTGGAACTCCCTGCCAGCTCACGTGTTTCCTTCTTCCTACAGTCCCGGGTCCTTTAAGCGGGGCGTGAAAAGGCATCTAATGAGGCCGTCAAGCTGAGCGCCACCACTGTTAACATGGTACATGTTTGCGATGGAGACCCTCTCTCCGAGACTTTGCCTTTACCTTAACATCAGGCGAGGTGAAGTGAAATTGACGTGTCCTAGATAAAAAAAATACTCGCATCTGTAAGCCCCCAAAGAAGTAGGCAGAGGTGTATTAGCAATTTTGCCAATTATGATTTTCAGTCCCACGACGTAATAGGGGGCGAGCTCATTGCCGTCTAGAGGTCCCTTTGTCTTGGGCTGTATGTTTACTGTCGGATGGAGATCAACCCTATCCCTTAGTCGCCTTTTATGAGTCCCACAGGAAGAGCTTAGGTGATCCCATTCTACTGTTCTATTAGGAATAACACTTCTGTTTATTAGGAATGCCGTAAACTGTCAACAAATTTTATAAGCCTTTTCTTAACATTTTTTAAGTTAATAATGTAATTAGTTATGAACATAATTAATGACAGAAATATAAATTAGAAGAGATCCGGTTCTTAGCATTCCATGGATTCACCGTGCGGTCGCCGGGTCCATGGCGTGGTACAGAGAGGAACACTGCGACGGCGCCTGGGACTTGCGACCCAGGTGTAGGTTTAGGGTGGCCACCTTGTGATGCATCAGCGCTCACCTCCACCGTCAGTCGTGTTCCCCCCTCTACCTATCCAAATTTGGTAAGATCCTATCAACGCCGTTTTAGATATTCGTTTGAGTAAAGAGCTTACTGAAGCTCTTGGCAATCCGAGGTCTTTAAATAAGTTATACAGGGATTTAGCTGGAATTCCCCTTGCTCCCACTTCCACGGCGTAGAGTTTAACCACATAGCCATTTTTGGTTAACTCGTTGGTCAAGTCAAAGTATTTGTTTATTTTTATAGCGTGGTCTTTAGGTATGTTAGTTTCCCACGGTACTGTGAGTTCTACTAGTACTGCACGCTTTTGCTGTTTTGAAAATAGGAATATATCGGGTCTGGATGACGAGGCACAAACATCCTCCGGTATTTTATAGTGTTTCTCATACGAATCTGCGAGTAATGTCCAATCAGCGGCTGCTATCAAAATTGAGTACGGCTTTTGATTTGTCTTTTTTGAGCAGCCTTCCTTTACAAACGCGACGTCATTTCTTTGGTTTGTGGTTAAACCCTTTTTCGCTCTAGCTACCGCCAAACTTACCGCCTCACGTACGATTTCTAATACCTTATCATGTCGGCGCGAGTAATGACCCCGGTCTAATAGCGTCCTACAACCCACCAGTAGGTGCCTAGCAGTACCAATTGCTTCACCACATGAGTTACATGTTTTATCTGTGGCTTTTCCCCATCTGACAAGATTGCTTTGGTCGGGGAGGGTCAACTGGAATGCATTGAGATAGAATTTAAGGAGAGCCGGTGACCAGTCGTATATTAAGGTACGCCATTTTAAGGCTATGGGAATACAAAATTCACCTAGTGTTAACCATTCGTTTTGTATTTCTAGGTTCATTGCGTGCACTTTGTAGGTATTATTTTCATCTACTTGAAGAAAAGATTTTGTTATGTCTTTGTCTGACTGCCTCCTAGTATTACCCAAACCTACCTAATGGTTTAACTCCGTACAATATTTTCATTTCATTCACCAAACTACAGTTTTACCCTTGCATTGTCAACTTGTTCCCAACTAATAAAAAGCTTTAATTAAGCCACTCCATTAACTATTTGCGACTACAAAAGCAGTAATAGAGTGTAGTTTGCAAACAATTCGATGTTCACTTACGAAAATAAATTAGAATCGATACAAAAAATAGATTTATCTACACTACGACTGCAAAAATCAATCATTTCAATAGGAATTGAATAAAATCGTTACGAACATTTGAACAGTTACTGCACAATAGTGATCCATTATTTTGTAACTAGCAGAACGAAATAAAAAAAGCACCACACAGCGAAAGATTTGTAACAAAGTTTCGGTCTTAAAAAATCGTTTCAATTCCATTGATCTGTTTCACCGCCTTCTCAAGATTCACGAAGTCATTATAGAGATTGAAAAAGAAAATAACAAAAACTATTCTTTGTGTGCGCTTCTCATTCATATAGGTACTAATAATAAAAAGGATAAAAAAATTGATATTGTGGGACGAAGTGGTGATGCGGTTTATGTTGATATGTTTTATACATTTATTAACGTTGATAGATATGATAAAGGGTGAGGTGATATGTCATGATCATTTTTGATGAAAGCTATAATATGCTTTTATGTACTAAAGCTTAGTATAACTATAGCGTAACAAAAAACACGTCCAAAAAAATAAATGGAGTTTGCGTTCTAACTTTTGACCTAGTAATATTTTGATTCAACGGTTGCCATGACGTATATAAAAAAACTAAATCCAAATCGGTTCATACGTTTGGGTGCTACGATGCCACACACACACACACACGTCAAACTTATAACACCCCGTCGTTTTTGCGTCGGGGTTAATAACGCATAATTATATAAAAGCATAACATCCAAAAGTTAAAACAATATTACGAAAGGATAATGATATTCTAACACATAATATCCATCGACAAACAGTTGAGCAGTTTCGGTAAGTTTCACTCCCAGTCCAAATGAACGTGAATTAAATAGTCTGAACATTGAGTCAATTTTTTTTTTTTTTAAATTTAAGACTCATGCCACACATAACATTCAATGAAAGTTGAAAAGTTGGTATATTGGTTTGCTACTGCTACTGATAAGAAATTTCTCTCAGCAGACAGGCGAGAGGAGATCTTACCAAACAAGAAAATAGGTGTTATTGTGTGTATAGTAATTGGTAAATTAGAGAAAAATTAAGTACGCAGTTTCTCATAGTGACTTACTAAATTAAATTATATAGATACCTATATTATAAGTTCATTTAGGTTCGGTCATTTTATCTCAAGTCCTATAACCAACGGATACCATGCGTCACATTGATTATTCTTTACGTTGTGTTTAAACTAATTCCAAGATGCGCTTTTAACGATGACATTAAAAAAAGCAAAAGAAAAATAAACGTTCATTTCTATTTCATTCCGTCTAATCTGTGTCCATAAAATGAAACAAAATTGAAGCATTCACCGAATGAACAGTCTGATATCAGTTAACGTTTGATAAACACCATCCAACCAAGCTTAGTTTACCGGTCGAAATTCAGTTAAACAATGCCGTTGACTCACGAAACCGTTACCTATAGTTAACTAGATAGTTTAGCCGTAAGATTGAGGAATAATTGTAATTAATTCCTCTATTGTGAAGCGTGACGATCTCGTCAGCATTTATGGCTCTCGAGTGTTACGACTCAACGAAATCACTCTTATGGTAATTAATTGTGTATTGTATTTTCTTTAATTAGCTGTTTTTTTATTAAGAACTATCTAACCCGGCGAACTTCGTACCGCCAATTATTCTCCACCCACGTGGCGTCCGATTCCGTTCCCGCTGCACCCTCATATATAATGAATAGCTGTTGCCCGCGGCGCGTGGATGTCGGTTATCGCTTGAGTGTTGTTGCTTAATGTCCAGCAATGGATTGCGGTGGGCTAATTGATTGATTCATTAATCAATATATGTTATTGATATACGTTGACAACTGTCAAAAACTTCATAAACGTCCAAATAAGTGTCAAATCCATACATTTATTATACTACTGGCTTTTTCCCGCAGCTCCGCTCAGACAGACAGACAGACAGAGTTACTTTCGCATTTATAATATTAGTATGGATATTAGTATGGATTGTACCATGCGCCAACCAAACAAATTACTACTTGTCTAGGGAGGCATAGATAGATAGATAGATAAATCTTTATTGTACACCAGTAATACAGTAAATGTATGTATTTATTTATAAATAAATGTATTTTGTTTCTAAGCGAATTACCGCTGACGTCATCATGATTGGTGTTTTCTAATAATATATGTTGATAGTTTTACTGAATGGTTTTTATACCGTTAGTGGTTCAGTCAATATAGGCAGCTATGTTTGGTTTGTTCGTGTTTGCCTCGAAGACGTATAGGAATCAGTCACACCTTCTTCGTCGCGCATGTGATTTTAAAGCATTTTATAAAATAAATAATAAATTAATAAATATTCCACAACTTTCTACACAACGCTATCTAGACCCATGGTAAGCTTTTATAGCTTGTGTTATGGAATCTAGAATGCGGATAAACATACTTATATACTTTTTTTCTTTGTAAATACAAACATAATATACATAGAAACACCCAGACCAATGCAAATAGCTATACTCATGTATCAAATATTTGCACTGAGCGGGGATCGAATCTGCGCCTCCTGCATAGCTATCGCGTTCACTAGACCGCCACGCCACAGAGGCTGTCAGAAGTGCTTTTATAGTTTCAGCATAATTATTATTTAACTCTCTGGCGTAGCGGTAGTGAACAAAGCTGCTTTTTTTAAAAATATTCTAAGCATTAATATGGCTATTTGCATTGGTCTCGTCGTGACACGGAGAGAACGTTAATTCGTCGGTCCCGGTTGTCATACGAACATCTATGGCATCTGTTACGGGTGGTTGGAGCCCTCAAAAGTCCGACCAGTCAAATAGCAGAACTTTAATATCGCTAATAGGTTGTGCAGGTTAGATAGCAGTCGCTTCAAGGAAAATAGTGAAGTTTAGCTCCATCAGAGTTGGGTAATGGCTCAGAGAATAAAATGGATATATCTATTTACACTAATATTTATCCCGGGAATAGGTTCCACTGGGCAGCGGGATTGTGATTTAAATTTCGGGTAGAGCCGTCGGCATCGGCTATTAACTTAAAAATATCAAATTCTAATAGGCCTATAATATACACTTAATTTTATACAAATTACACACAACATAAAGTCTAATTAAGACATTTATGTGCGCATAAGGAAGTGAAAACGACTAACTTTATCTAAATTTTATACTTGGACAAGAAAAGTGTGCATATTAGCACGATACAAGCTTATTAAATCAATAAATTCTAACACTAAACTATCTTTATGATAAGAAACTATTGCCATCCATGAATAAATCCCAAAATCGAACAAATTGACTGCATAATAAATACATAAATAAAATATTCCACAACATTCTACACAACGCTATCTAGACCCATGGTCAGCTTAACTAGCTTGTGTAATTGCATCTAGAATGCGGATAAACATACTTATATACTTTTTTCTTGTAAATACATACATAATTAAACATAGTAACACCCAGACCAATGCGAATAGCTAAATTCATGCATACAAATATTTGCACTGAGCGGGGATAGAACCCGCGCCTCCGGCCTAGCAGTCGCGTTCACTACCGCCACGAAATCCATTGGCAGTTTAGTGGTCAAGGAATTAGCCTTACGATCGTGTTATTTCGGGGTCGAATCCTGGCCATTACACTACCGATTTCAACCCGCTTTGCACATACAATTTAGCTTAGCTGGAAGAGTTAGCATGGCTATAAGTAAATTCGGTTACTAATAATCTTAAAAAATTATATTTTGACTTTAAAAAATAATGTTCTTGAACAGCTGAAAAAAAAGTAGAGAGTCAGTCAGACCTTAGTATTTCAAGGCATTCAAAAATAAAGTTAAAAAGCTCGAATATGAAATTTATAAAAAACTAGCTGAGGCCCCCGGCTTCACCCATGTGGAACTTGATTCCATTCTCGCAAGTTGCGACTCATAGGAACCTATTTGCGGAAAAAAAATGTTCTGCATACGTTCCTTGAAATTTCTGTGAGCCTAGTATTCCATGCAAAAAGTACCAGGGTACCAAGTCACAAAATTACCTATTCCTTGACAATAGGGCTGTTTTTAGGGCTTTTCCGGAAATTACTTGAATTTTTCTCGCCGTAAAAACCATCCTTGAACTTCAACGAACATTTAAAAAAAGAATTGGCCAAAATGATGCAGGCGTTGTTGATTTATGCGCTTACCAACACATTTAGCGATTCATTTCTATATTACAGATAGAAATAAAAACAATACAGATCAGCCTCGTGTATCATTCACATTAATGCGAAATAGCTTGAACGTAGTCAAGCATGACTATTTGATAATAGCTAAAAAACGTTATCCCCAATCCCACGAGAGCTGTCATTATGCGGAAATATAATTTTAATGGCGGCCATCTTGAGAACTGGGTCAGAATATTGTACGTCAATTGAGGTTTTTGAAATAATTCTTAATGTATTCTAATGTCGTGATTTCATGAAAATGTGAATGACCTGTACGAGTTGCATGTGAAGATGGTATTAAATCAGAACCATTGGTTGAATCATGATCTTGAGAGGACTGACTAAATATTAAAAATGGATAAAGAAATAGCTGTATTTTCTTAACGTATGTCAGGAGAAATAACAAGTACATTGTCTAATATGACTCTTAACCCTTTAGATAACTTTTTATTGGCATAAATATTTTATAATGGTTCAGTATAGATCTACTGCAGGCCGTTCAATAAAGTACTTCTATAATATGCGGGCGTTGATTGTATCCAGTGGTCTCGTCTCTTAGATTAAATTTCTCTTCAAGATTTTAGTTTTGGAGTTAGATTGGTTGAATGACAGGATATCTTTGCAGAGATATAGCAGTGGTAATAGACTTACGTGTTACCACGGCCAGTATAGTTACCTGGCTCAACAAAGGTATATAATTATATCCTAATAATATTATAAACACGAAAGTTTGTGAGTATGGATGTATGTATGGAGGAATGTTTGTTACTCTTTCACGTAAAAACTACTGAATGGATTTTCATGAAACTTTACGATAATATAGTTTAAATATCAGAATAATAAATAAGCTATATATAAACACACAACTACTCAAGAGAACGGAGCAGTGATCGTTAATGTCAACAAATTGTTGTGTTTTTCTATGCCACTCTAATAGTAGCTTGAAATACTAATCCTTCGCAGGCGAAGTCGCGGGCACCAGCTAGTCTATACCATAATCACGTTAAATATCGGTTACATTATTGCATATCATTGAACGCGAAATTAAAATTTAGTATTATTTGATCAGTATAATAATTTAGCTTACATCTTGCCTCCGCAAGCACGTTAAGCCGGCAGTTCTAGTTGACATACTATCTATGGTAGTCGTTGGAGCCTTAAAAACTTCGACTAGTCTAACTGTAGAACTTAGAATTCGCCAATTTATTGTGAATAGAGACAATGAAGTGGCAGTCACTTCACGGAAAATATCGAAGTTCAGTCCCATCACAGTTAGACTGGAAAGGCGGCCTCAACGAAATTTGGACAAGTTGCAAAAAATGATGATTCTTATCTATAAACTACCATAAGCACCAAACACTCGAAAACCCTCATAGACGCGGGATAGCACCTGAACTACCCCCTAGACGAGGCCGCATTTTAGCCATAGGTCTGATGGGAGCCCTGGGACATCCTTCCAAGGGCTTACCCGGGGCTCCCCACCGTAGGCTGCTGGGCAATACCGTGGGGGTTTTTAGTCGGTAGGAGTCCGGCATAACATCCATGAAGGATTTTCCCCCATGGTAAAAAAAAACCATAAGCACCAAAGTACCTTTCATTAATAAACTGTCCAGACTACAAATTAATACTTATTTACTTAAACTTTATGTAGAGCTCATAAAAGTGAAGCTGTATCAGGTACCGGTACTTATAATTGATATAACGTTTAACCGGTATATGGCCATATAACGAATATCTTGCAGGAATATATGTCAGACATAATGTTGGCAAAACAAAACGGTATTGATGGTGCTCAGAAAAGTATCTAGAAAATTGGCGGTGACAATCTATTTATGTCAGTTTAATTAATGTATAAAAATTATTGACTATTTGTTATTTTGAGGTAAATTAGAATAGTAAGGGTTAAGTATTAAAACACGATATTTGATAATAACATGAAGTTTGGTAAGGGTTGTTAAGAAAGGTTGATAATAATTAAGTTCAAATTCCGAAAATGTTCGGTATTTTAAACTTTCAGTCAAATGAACTTCAGGATTTGAATATGTGTCCATAGTAAAGCGTACGCCATATTTGACAAGTTCATAACAAGAAGTATGGCGTAATCATAATCATGCAGTAAAAACATCGAAAAACCTAAATTTAATTGCAGCATTTTTTATTGGTAAAAGCTGAAAATAAAAATAGTTTGAGATATAACTCTGCCTCTTTAATTAGCACTGAACCAAATTTAATTAAGATGGTCTGGTATGGTGTTAAAATTTCGAGACACTGTAATTTTAAAATCCAACATTTTATAAACAACAAATCTATCTTCCATGCCGTCCATTTCGTCGCAAATCGTTAAATATTTGTTATGTAAAGTAACTGTTATCTCATTTTTATGGACATATTTGGGTCCATCCTCTCAAACATGACGTAATTTGTTGTCCACAGTTTCTGTAACAGTATCTGAGACCGTTCTACGATTATGGTCCATATAATCTTTATATGCACTAAGTATAGTAGTAATTTCAAAGCCATTGATTATTAGCAATAATGTTGTACAGCGCTGTTTCGAGTTCTTTAGTATCTGATACAGTTTCTATAACTTTGCCGTTATCAGTTTATGTTATTCCTAAAATACATTTTAAATACAAATTCAGTTCTTCATTCGTAAGATCTTCTTGTTTGCAATATTTTATAAGTTCTGTTATAAACCCTTAACATGAAGTTCAAAATTCCACACAAAAATAAAAAAATATATAATGAAAAAGGTCACGGGAACGGGAGCTAAATTCCAGGCACATGAAAACAGCTAGTTAGTAGTAAAAAGCTAGGAAGAAATTACGGTTAAAACTAGACATCATGTTAAAAGATTGCATGAACAGTTACACATTTACATACATGCAATATGCATATTTGATCTGAGTTTGAAAGAACTATATTTTATATACTGCATATAAACGGTTACTTATTTGGAATTGTGTTCACAGGTAGTAAAACCTGATAAGTAAGTGATATTGAGATCGAAAGTGTTAAATAAGTTGTCTCATCCTTCTCCACTTTTTTCAACTCAGCTGTAGGTAATTTCAGTATAAAGAAGCGGCTGAATTTTGATATTTTTCGTGAAGCGATTGTTATCAACCTCCACAACTTACTCCCTAATATAGACTGATTATCGAACTTTCCAGGGTTCCAACTATTCTACTGACTGCCATAAATGTTATAATGCAACCAAGACCTAGAGTTTAACGTGCTCTTCAAGGCGCAGAAGAGTCTTTATGTATTAAAAATGGCCATTGGTCACTCGTCCTAAGAGTTAAGACTGCATTTGGCTAGTATTGGTTTCCCTTTGCGAATGGCAAAGGGTAAGTAATACTAGCTAAATCAGTCAAGCACTTTGCTACGTGCCCCTTTGTATTGAAACAATATTGCAGAATAAGATGAAAACAATTCTGGCATATTAAAATAGCGGGATAATTTATTTGTAGAAGAAGGTAAAACCTCACTAAAAACTAATACTACGGTTCATCCACGGTTCAAACTCACAATACATTTTAAAGAAATTATATTCTTCCTTCACAAAGACGAACAAAAGTAAGCGACACTAATCGTAATCAATTTGACATACTTCTCACAGCTTAAACGTAAAAACAGGTTTAAGTCAAACTGAAGGATGAAAAAACGTCGATTACCGTTAAACAAATCATATTTGATATATTACGGAAATCATTACCTAGTTTTTCGAACAATACACAGTTTTTGGTCATAAAAAGTTTTCGGATTGAATATAAAGCTAATGATATTTAGTGACAATGTAGGACTAATGAATAAATACTATCCATTGTTATTGAAGGTGCCGTTATGGAATGTTTTATTCAATAACTTAAATTTAGGTTACTAGGATGACAAAATGGATTTGGATTGGGTCGGCTACAAAGCAAAATGTTCATAATATGTGCTTCTGGTCTTCTCAAGCAAAAAGTATATGTAACCAATGTTAACCACATGAAGAGATTGTCCTGGGAGCAAATAGTCCACAATTTATTTATGTCCATAAGTCAAATAGTCTATAATTGAAAACTGCCTGGATTAACGATATGAATTATGCGACAAGAGTTGATTCTATCAGAAATATTATTAACACTAAACATGACTATTGCGTAACTCCTGCAGTTAGTCCCAACTCTTCTTTTGTATAAATATAACTAGCTGTTGCCCGCGGCTTCGCCCGCGTGGATGTCGCTTATTGCGTAGTGCTGTAAATTTTAGCGCTGAGAGTCGAATCTTGAGCGCTGAGTAGACACTCTACTCGCCTCCCTATTCGTCTGTTTACTCACCTTTCTATGGGCTACAACTCATGTATTTCATTGATTTCTTGAGACAATAAACATTATATTACATTATATTACATTACATTCATTTCGTATCTCTACTCGCCTCTCTATTCAACTCTCTACTTGACTCCGTATTCCACTCTATACTTGATCCTCTAATCATCTCTGTGTTCCACTCTCTTTTCGACATTTTACTCAATTCTGTGCTGGACGCTCTACTTGACAGTCAACTCGCCTTTCTACTTAACACTCAAGGAATAACGCAAGACGTCTTATAAGTTATTGGTGGCAGGCCCACGTATTGAAGCTAACGTAGAGGTTCTCCAGCCTCGCATCTCAAATGCGATGTTGAGTAACCTCTACGTTGGCTTTCCCGTTTCTTTCCCCTTTGAACCTCAATCCTGAAGAGTAGAAGCGAGGGGCTGGTGCACCATGCACAACGGTTAATAGACTCTAGAGATCCTGTCTGACAGCCCAAGCAGCCCTGGTATTAATCACTCGTAGATCCTTCACATGTCCCTCTAATTACAGAGGGTGTAGTGGTGGGGCATACTGGGTGTATGAGTTCTTCGCCTTTGGCTTCGTCCAGAAGTAGTAGTTACGATCTGATATAGACCAACGGTCGGGGAAGCGGCAAGCCTAACCCAGGACAGGAACGGTGGCTCCTAAGGAAGAAAACCTCTATAAAAAATACCCAGGGGTGGACGAACACAATCTAGTGTTGACCCCGTCCGTCCCGGCCGTAATCCTGAACGGATAGGAACGGTGGATTTATATAGGTCGCGCTACCCGACGCGGAGGTTGAGTCCGCAGCCATGACGACAACGAAGAAGAAATTCAACGTCACCGGGGCGGGAGAGGTAAGGCGATCCTACCCCTCAGTCAGAAAGAAAACATGGTATTCTAAATTTCACTACTGAGGGGGCAAATTAGGTGACTAACCGTTGTATTTACTGTCGCAAAAGCCGATTTTTATGATCTTTATTTTGTTGGAAAGGGAACAATACAGGGAGTCGAAATCAGATTCAAATGACGGGATTCTATGGACATCCTCAAAATGTTTCTGTTGCTTTTACATAATTTAATGTGAGGTTTTGATTCTGAAAATCATATTGTTAAACTGATGATAAAAACCTAGTCAAATGATGAACGATGAATCCATACTAATATTATAAATGCTAAAGTAACTCTGTCTGTCTGTCTGTCTGTCTGTATGTTACGCTTTCACGCCTAAACCACCGAACCGATTTTGATGAAATTTGGTATAGGGGTAGATTAGACCTTGAGAAAGCACATAGGCTATGTTTCGTCGCGATAACCGATATCACCGCGGGCGGAGCCGCGGGCAAAAGCTAGTCTGTTATAAACTTATACTAAAAGGAATAAAATTAAAAAAGAAACCTACTTCAACAATAAAGAGAGACCCTGAATAGAGAAAAATAACGGAACTTATAGATTTACTGATCTGTTAGAAGTAGCTGGTAGGTGGTAGGTGGAAATATATTATATTCCACAGTATGGCTCTACTGGGGAATATACTCCCTATCAGAGCCACATAAAACACGTAGTTGGATAAGACTAATAAAAGTCATTGTGTTCTTATCAAAGCCGTTGTACGAAGCAACGGCTTTCATAACAATACAACATATATTGAATAATACTTTTGTGCTGTAAAATATAATTACTGGGCTGTATTTTATAACATTTTACCATACTGAAATTTTAATAGATAGCGCCTGGGCATTTTTTTTAAAACGAACTGACATTATACAAATGATTGCTAACATAACTAAGTAGGCGCGTAGCCAGGCACGTTTTCCTGTTATTTTTAAGTTTTCCCTTGGATTCTCCAGGTTCTCAGCATCAGATCCGGACTTCTGGGATATAGGACCACTCTGTCGTACGCAAGAATAATAAAATTCTTTAGTATCTCCGGAGAGCACGATAAGCCGTCAGTCCCGGTTGCCAAACAAACATCTATGGCAGTCGTTACGGGTAGTTGGGGCCCTAAAAAGTCTAACAACTGGTCTAGCTGGAATGCTTCGATATTACCTTTGGGTTGTGTAGGTCAGATGGCAGTCGCTTCACAGTAAATATCGAAGATTAACCAAATCCGCAGTTAAACTGGTAAAAGCGGACCCCAGGCTCCAAGTTAAAAACGTTAGGATGAAGAAGAGAATTGATCTAGAAAATCTCCCATATCTAGGCCGCATTTGGTCGAAATCCTTTCTTATAATACCCTCTCATCAAGAGTTCTTCAAAAATGGCAATCTATATTAAAGGTAGCCCAAGTATGTTCCCAAGCTCTTATGCAACTCTGTAACAAATTTCATCAAGATCTGTTCAGTTCATTTGTTTAGGCGTGAAAGGCAACAGACAGACAGGGTTCCTTTCGTATTCATAATATTAGCACAGTCTAACGAATTGTCTACTCTGCAACAGTATTTGCTCAAATGCATTGGGATCATCTCAAACATCATCACACCGCTCGCCATAGGCAAGAAATTCATCCTCACACAGTTCGACCGGAAACGGTGAACATTGTGCGGTAAGCGGTTAGAAAGGAACTCCAACACACGCTCAAGCTGTGGAATAAATTCCCTGCTCTGGTTTTCCCAAGCAACAACAGTATGGGATTTTTGAAGAAGGGCATTAGATTAGAAGGTTTCCTCAGGGTCGGAAGCATGAGTGTGTATGTGCATGTGTGTTTCAGTGAACAAAATTACAGGCTAACATTTTTACTAATTATCAGGATGTTCGATGAAAGTATGTAAGTCAAAAGATTTTTTACGAATCGAAATATACAGATACAGTACTGCACCGCCATCAACTTACGTAATTTCATAATTTGCCAGACAAAAACCGCCTTTACCGTAGGACTATTATACGTCAGCTGTGAACGAAACCATACTTTGTTCAAAACCGCGTTATCGCCATCTAGTTGTTATTTTGTAACTAAATTATAGAATTCAAAATTTTAATTACATGCTTAAATACGTATTTTTTTACATGATTGTGCATGTAAAAATTAAGTATATTTATTTACATAGTTGTTTGGAATTAAAATTCAGCCATAAGAATAATCTCAAGCAAAAAGCGACATCTATAATCTTAGCAAAATTAAGATTATTATATATTATTGCTCACATCTCTGGTTCTACTCAACCGATTGCAATCAAACAAATGTAAGATTTTAAGTCTGAGCAAGCCCTTTCTAACAAAGAAAACCGCATCAAAATCCGTTCAGTGGTTTTTGCGTCCATCGCGAACAAACAGACAAACAGACAAACAGACAAACAGACAGGAAATGAAAAAAATATATTTTCGTGTTCAGTATCGTTCATATAACATAATGCAAGTATTTTTTTTTAAATATCTCCAATGTACAGACACGACCACTTTACAATTATATAATAGTATAGATAGATGTGCAGGTCTTAAGTGTTACCCTCATATGGTGCTAACACAATTCTTTGTCACATCCTAGAGACTTGCAACTCTTTACCAGCATATGTGTTTCTTCTTCCTAGAGTCACTGGTTCTTCAGCGAGGCGTGATGAGGGGCAAAATTGTAACATTGTTGAAATGTTGACTCTCTATATTAAGAATTTACCTTCAGCTTCCCACCAGGACAGAAGAATTCCTATTTATGTCTTTAATATAAAAGAGACTATCAACATCGACTTATGAAAGACTCTTAACACTTGACTATCACCAACCAAAATAACTAAGTAATTTCTTTCCCTGAGGACCAAGTAAATTAATCATAGGATTAGGAGCTGAGGGCACTTCCTTATCGCAGTAAACAGCTCGACGTTTGAAGTGTTATAATCTACCTAAGCCACTAATTTTAGCGCAATAGCCAATTCTATCGAATAATATCGAATTTAGCTACGATAAGCCAGAACAAATGTATGTTTGATATTAATATTTTAATATCTACGCTTATATTTACTTGATTAATATAACTTTTTAAAAGTTTAATGAAATTCATAACACTTGTCTTATAAATAAATGTACAAGGTAGGTAGGTAGGTTCATTTGTATAAATTTTGCAAAGAAGCTCTTTTCTTAAACGTACGAGGCTCAGTAACTAAATATTTTTCAATGTACCAGCATAACTTTTTGTCTTAATTTGTTTTTGCCTTTGTGTAGTAAACTGTTGACAAATATTTTGCACGTGCACGTAATTGCACTTATAATTTTAACACAATAAGTAAAAAAAAATGTATTACATATTATACATGTTCTTTGACTTTTCCTAAAAGACTATTACATAATATATCAATACGGTACAAGCACGCGATATTTTTAATAATCTTACACAAAATAATAAAACGGTACCATAATTTCGAACACACATCTAAAACAATAATGGTATTTGTTCTAGACAACATGCCATGGTGTCATTAACAGAATCACCGTAAAAAACCGATTTTTCACCATAACCAATTATGGAGCTTGCAAAATTGTAAACAAACCATTCGAAATGCGTTTTCAACGTACCAGGAGACCAGAAATACGAGAAAGTCTTTCATGTATTGTACGTAGTACTACTTTCATTGCACTCAAAGGTCATTTGAAATCAAGGTTGGCTAAGTAAGAACCTATTTGCTTTCATGATAGCCTAGTACTTGTTGTTCATAGAGTTAATGCTTCTGTTCTTAGGAAAACACTCTTAAAATTATGAGATGCAGATTTTTTAATTAATGAAATAGTAAGGTTAGCACAGTAAAATTGAATTTGAAAGTTATTTTTCGTCGTTGAAAAAGGGTGAAGTCTTAATGTAGAGTGTGCCTATGGCGCACCTCTATAAACAATGGTCCACCTACTATTATGTCTTTTTCTTCATCCTAGCGTTCTTCTTAATCCCAGTCCCAGAAGCTTTCAACTTGGAGTCTGGGGTCCGCTTTTACCAGTCCGACTGCGGATTTGGCTAAACTTCGATACACTGCTGATCTACTTTAATGTCGGCTGTGCCCTACTATCTGCACAGAACTTATCAGCGGGGGTGCTTCACATTCATTCACCTGAGACTCAAAATTTCGTGCGGTTTTAGTCGGATAAAGTCTGACGATACATAAACAGCCCACCGCACCGCGGGGACTTACGCATGAAAAAGATAAGACATTCCACACGAGTGGAACTGCGGTTAGAAATCTTACATTTGTTTCAGATATAAAAATTATCTTGTGCATCTGATATAAAAAGCTTTTAAGATGAAATCTTTATACAAAAACTAATTAGTTAATAAGATTATCATATTTAATACTTATAGATCAATTAATTAACGGTAGATAACTTTCTAAAGTCGCTCCACAAAATTGAACATAAAGCAAAACATGTAATTATACGTATGGTAAGCAGATGATTGCTGGTTCGCATGGACGTCGGTTACTACAGATTTTGGTTATATCTTCGGTTTTACTGAACTAATTGACTATTTACCAATTTTTTATTTTATTTATTTTATATTATTTAACATTCATGCACACACAGAGCGAATACATAACATACAATGGATGTTGAAAAGTTAGTACATTGGTACTGCTTATTTCTATAAGAAATTTCTCCCAGCAGACCGGCGAGAGGAGATCGTGACACATACGAAAAATTGGTGTGATTGTGTGTATAGTAATTAGAGAGAAGAACTTATTAACCAATGTTATCAAACGCACAGTAATTCCAATTTTTTATTATAGATTCTTTATTTAAGCAGGACAAATATCAACAGGAGAACATCCATAAAGTAATTGAAATATGCACACAAAATTTCAACCAAATCGGAATAGCCGTTTAGGAGTTGAATATAATAATTAGAAGGTTTCTTCAGGGTCGGCAGCACGAGTGTAGAGCCCTTGGTGTTGCATACGTCCATAGGCCACGGTAATCACTTTTTATCAGGTGAGCCGTGTGCTTGTCTACCACCAAAGTGGTATAAAAACACACGTGCAGATGAATTATATCATTAAAATAAGTTTACGATGAAACTTGTCGATACTTAGGTGACATCTCATCCGCAAAATATTTCATCCCCAGAGAAAATGTCACCCTTCTCAAATTGCTAGATGACGAATCATCCACTAAATATTTCAGTCCCGGAGCAAACGTCACTGTTTCAAACTAAGAGATGTCAAATCATCATCGAGTCTCAGATAGTGGTGTTTGCTAAGTTCGCAACATTTATATTGTATGACAGCATGTAACTTTAAGTTGACTATTCCCGTTGTAATGCAAAGGTCAGACATTTGTTTTATTTAAATTACCACACAAGAAAGTTTTGGCAACGTAACTGACAAGATAAAAAATTAAAACGATTTTAACCTTCCAATACTCCCGTTAAATCGTGAAACATAAAACTGCGCGTAGTATTTGAGACCTAAAGTATTGAAGATGAAGATTCATTAATTTGAAGACCACCCAGTGTAACATTGAGGTAACCCCTTTAACACAAGCAATTTTAGTTTAGCTAAAGGGGTTAAAGGACTATATTATTTGTAATTTTGTTTAATATGGTAATTTAAATTTTGTTTACTAGTCTTCTTAAAAAAAGTCATAAAAATAATCGCTCGTGCAGCACTGTTTTCCCTTCAGCCACTTTGGTAACTATATGGTTCATAACCAGCTACGAAAAAGTAATTTTTTCACTGTTTTGTAACCAGTTACTAAGAAACACCCCTTTAGCCACTTTGGTAACTATTTTTGAAGTTGACTACAAAGTTAAAACACCGGTCGCAAAAGTCATAGTTTTTCATTGAACCAAATCAAGGCAAAGCGTCTGCACTTTAGTGGTTAGGGTCATTTTAATCGAGAAATTCGAATCTTAACCATTAATTACACTACCGACGTGAACCTACTTTTAATACAATCGAAATTTAGCTTACCTAGAGTAGGTACTAAAACTCCAGGCAAACTCTTTGGGAAAAATATCGTATAAGTATCATCGGTCTGACAGACCAAATGACTATCACCCAGTTAAGTAGGTAGGTACTTTCTTTTTGGATTTTTAAGATAAAACACGTCACTAATGGTAAGCTATAAGTGAAGGCTGGGAATGACACAGTTACACACACAGTTACAGTTAGCGTCATAAATATGTACCAAATATCAGAACAGTCGATCAACTGGAAGGGAAAAAATGAAATTAAGTTAATTTTGAGTACTTTGTTCGTCAACATCTTTCTGATACTGACTGTATAGTTAGCGTCAGAAATATCTTGACTGCAAAGTCTCAAAATGATCTCAAAACTAAGGTATCAATTATCACAATAATCCGTCAACAGGAAGGGTTTAAAACCAAGGTGTTAAGATTGATCGACAGCCTCTGTGGCGTGGTGGTAGTGAACGCAACTGACACGCAGGAGGCGCGGATTCGATTCCCACTCAGTGCAAATATTTGTATGAATGAATATGGCTATTTGAATTAGTAGTTTCTATGTATAATATGTATGTTTTTACAAAAAAAAGTATGTTTATCATCCGGGGTGCGAGAGATATGCTTTCGGCAATCTCACCTCCGGCAACCAAAGACCCAAGACTGCGTGCATTTTAGTCGGTTCGAGACATAACCGCCTCCACCGGTCCGTGGGGGTTTTTCACACGATAAAAAAAATGTTTATCAGCATTCTAGATCCATAACACAAGCTAGTAAAGCTTACCTTGGGTCTAGATGGCGTTGTGTAGAATGTTGAGAAATATATAATACTAGCTTTTGCCCGCGGCTCCGCCCGCGTAGATGTCGGTTATCGCGACCAAACATAGCCTATGTCCTTCCTCATAGTCTAATCTACCCGTATACCAAATTTCATCAAAATCGGTTCAGTGGTTTTGGCGTGAAAGCGTAACATAGAGACAGACAGACAGACAGAGTTACTTTCGCATTTATAATATTAGTATGGATTGGTTGTAATCTGTTATGTGTGATAAATAAATAAAATTAAAAAAAAACCGTCAGCAGGGGAGGGGTAAGAACCAAGGTGTTAAGATTGATCGACAGCCTTTGTGGCGTGGTAGTAGTGAACGTAACTGCCACGCAGGAGGTGCGGATTCGATTCCCACTCAGTGCAAATATTTGTATGAATGAATATGGCTCTTTGCATTAGTCTGGGTGTTTCTATGTATAATATGTAAGTATTTACAAAAAAAAATGTATGATTATCAGCCAGGGTGCGAGAGATATGCTTTAGGCAATCTCACCTCCGGCAACCAAAGACCCAAGACGGCGTGCATTTTAGTCGGTTCGAGTCCGATACACCACCTCCACCGGCTCCGTGGGGGTTTTTCACACGATAAAAAAATGTTTATCAGCATTCTATATCCATAACACAAGCTAGTTAAGCTTACCATGGGTCTAGATAGCGTTCTGTAGAATGTTGTGGAATATTTATTTATTTATTTTGAGCATTTCTTCATTGACATACATCTTTCTGATGCTGACTGTAGTAGTAGTAGCAGGCGATGTGGAACCTCTCAGCCTCAGGAGGGACTTTGCCTCACTGTGTGTTTTCTACCGCCTATATAATGGTTTGTGCTCAGATGAATTATTTGACATGATGCCTACAGCTACATTCTATCATCGCACCGCTCGCCATAGACAGGGAATTCATCCCCACACATTGCATCCGAATACGGTACGCACCGTGCGGTATGAAAGGAACTTCATCCCACGTACGCTCAAGCTGTGGAATGAACTCCCTGCCACGGTTTTCCCAAGCGACTACAATATGGGGTTCTTCAAGAGGGGCATTAGAAGGTTTCTTCAGGGTAGGCAGCGCGAGTGTAACGCCCCTGGTGTTGCATACGTCCATAGGCCACGGTAACCACTTTCCATCAGGTGGGCCGTGTGCTTGTCTGCCACCTAAGCGGTATAAAAAAAAAACTGTCTCAGTTATTTCCATAGTCTTACTGGGATTCGAACCCGTAACCTCCCAATCAAAAGCGTCGGTAGCTTAGTGGTTTAGGAGTCGGTCTTACGATTGAGAGGTCCCGGGTTCGAATCCTGGCCATTACACTACCGACGTGAACCCACTCCTAGCACAAGCAGTTTAGCTTAGTAGGAGGGGTTAGTGGGAATATTAGTAACTTCGGTTCTAATATTCTTAAAAAACAAAGTCACATTCACATACCACCAATAAAATTGATATATTTACACTGTCAAAATAATTTGATCCATACATCAAACAATACTAAAATATTTTAACAGCTTTTACACTTTAACAGACAGACACCTTTTCAATGTTAATAGTAGGTTGTCGACAATGTCAAGGCCTTTGTGCCGTTACCCCAGAAATATTACGGCATCAGACGGTTGACCTCGAAGCATAGAGCTCGGTGTTTACCTTTTAATGCGATTGTGCTCATGACCGTTTTATGCTATTGAGGTGGTAAACAAGAGTTATTCATATAGGAATATATCGATACTTAATACTTACTAGTCGAACTCGCTGTGATATATCCGTAATTTTTGAATAGGGTTGGGCCCTATTTCTTATTATTATCGTTAACTGTATATTTCACAATGTTATAATATAATAAATATAATAAATTAAATAAAATTAAATAAAATTAAATAAAATTAAATAAAATTAAATAAAATTAAATAAAATTAAATAAAATTAAATAAAATTAAATAAAATTAAATAAAATTAAATAAAATTAAATAAAATTAAATAAAATTAAATAAAATTAAATAAAATTAAATAAAATTAAATAAAATTAAATAAAATTAAATAAAATTAAATAAAATTAAATTAAATTAAATTAAAAAATTAAAATTAAATAGTCATAGTCATTTATTTTTCAATATAGAACAATAAAATTGTTACTTATTGACGTCAATTTTAATTCTACTTAATCTAAGTTTACCACCGCTTCCAAGGCGCTGGTGGAGAAGAAACGACGCAACAAACTCCACTGCGGCATTTTTTAGACTTCAATTTACAATATTTATTTTCTTATAGCTAGTTTCGAAAATATTAATGTAAGGATCCGCTGGCATGTAGCGAGTTTTTTTACCACTTTAGTAGGTGGCACGCAAGCACACGGTCCACCTGATGGAAAGTTATTAAGCTATTCATCAAAAAAAATATTTTTTCAATTTGAATCAGTATATATAATATATATTTATATGAATTGATACGCACGTTTTGTGCGAGTTCAATTCGTGCGAATCGTCCAATAAGCCCAACAAACAATCATAGAAACTCTTCAGTTTATCTTTTTAATATTAGTATAGAATAACTAGAAAAAAATCTTAAAATCTGCTTAAATAAACCTACAAACCTAACAAAAGACTGTCCTTATAACCCAAATATCTTCTCAACAAAAGAACAGCTACTGAACTTAGTTGTATTTCAACTGCCAAGTCAACGGTTCACAAGTAAAAGCTCGTAAGTAACATTACTAATAGTCAAAGCTTCAACGGAATTGTAAAATCCACGTAAGTACATCTCAAAGATATTCTGAGAAGTCATGGCGGTAAGCCGGGATTAATGCAAGCGGCCGAGTGACACACTGAGGGCTAACTGCTACTGTTGAATACGAAGTGGCTAATTCTTTTATTTATTTTTTTACTGGGAGATGCTTTTTGATTAGTGTTGGATGCTGATGAGAGTTTACGTGTATTTACCTATTATGTCGGATTATCATCATTCACACATAAATCATATTTATATTTTTTGAATGAAATTTTTAAAGCATTATGCTAACTTTTTAAAAACTTTTTTTCGGGAAAATAAGAACTCAAGTGGGACTTGAACCCACGACCTTTCCCGTACAGGGGGAATGTTCTTCCAACTGAACTATATACCACTTTTTTTAGGAAATCGTGGTTTTATGGTGGATTTGGTGGAATTAATATCACAGAATATCCACTTTTTCCCGGTGGAGTAGAATAGGACCACCCCAGCTCTTTCTGAGAGTGTCGTAAAAGGCGACTAAGGGATAGGGGTGTTCTCCATCCGAAAGTAAACATATAGCCCAAGACCAAGGGCCCACTAGTTTACAATAGGCTCGTCCTGTTTTACGTGGGACCGAAAATCATAATTGGCACAACGTAGGTGCTAATACACCTCTGCCTACCTTCGTGGATTTACAGACGTGAGTATATCGATGGATGGAAATAATAATATTGATGTATTAATACTAAAATTCTGAACGGTACCTTGTATTGCGGTCTGCCATATATATTGTGCAATGTCATCACAATGTGACACGTGAGAAACCATCACAAAGGTGTGGTAACTTAACTGTAGTAAATGAACATTCAACATAATTCAATCTATGTCTTATACCCTTGGCCTCAAGCCTACTAACGCAAAACTATAGTGAAACCACTCAGACTGCAAAAAGCGGCAAAGAATTTTAGACTTTATATCTATACACTAAGCTCCAAAATTAAATTACAAAATATTCATAACACTCTTTCATTCACCTGCTCAATATTGAACTTTACCTGCATCACTTTAAAGTCTATAATATATTATTACCATTTTTTGCAGTCTCTATGGTTAGATTATAGTTTTGCGTTAGTAGAATCGAGGCCCTGGTATCCGTGGACCACAACCTTAATACCTAAAGAAGGTCAACCACGTTGCAGTAGACAGCAAAAAGAGGATCTCGGAGTTCAAAGTGAAGGCATACAATGCAACCAACGATACTACTAGCAAGAATGATTGATTGATTGATGATTTTACTGGATACTTACAATACTCCAGTTCCTTCGTGATCAGGGTGCTTGTCAACAGCGCTGAAATATCGAGCATACTATACACTGGTTAATATCCCAATATTTCTAATAGTAATATCACCTATAGTGATTATGATGATACTATATATAATAACTAGCTTTTGCCCGCGCGTCCATCCTCGTGGTTGTCGGTTATTGCGACCAAACATATCCTGTGTCCTTACTCAATATCTAATCTATCCTTTATCAAATTTCACCAAAATCGGTACAGTAGTTTAGGTGTGAAAGCGTGACAAACAGACAGATATAGTTATATATAATATTAGTATGGATAAAAGGCAAAAAAAAGACTAAAGAGCGACGAGAGAAAAACCGACGTGTCAGGCGATGCGATGCGATTGAATAAAACTGATTACTGCGAATGAAATAGTAAAATAGTATTCAATAAAGTTATTGAAAACCTAGTAAGTAGAACAGAATCGTGTTGAACTGAAAAGAGGAGTTTTAGAACTAGCCACAGATACAACAGTCACAATACGGACAATAATGTAAACTGTGCCAAGATTTCATTTGAAAATAAGGGTGTCACCAACCTGAAATCTGATGCTATTATTCCATAAATTGACACAAAAATTAATAAAATTATATGTTAGTAAACTTATGAACAAATTATAAGTAACCTACTTTTGGACATCTAGTTTTTTTTCCTTATGAAATAATTTGGTATCATAGGTAGATCACGCTAACTTGTGGAGTCCACAGAGGCGGTTACAGTAAAAATGATTGTGACCACAATGCATTTGTTGTCGCTATTTTTAGAAGTCGATTAATAAAAACAAGGTTTTTGAAAGAGTATGAACAAGTATGAAAAATTTTGAAAAAAGCACGACGTATAAAAAATAATTCAAAAAATATTTACTGCAGCGCCCACTAGTGGGTTGTCACCGTAAGACCTATCTAAGAACATGCACAAATCAAACTCAAACCAATAATTGAAAACTGCATCAAAATCAGACTAGTATTTTTGGAGAAAATTGGCAACATCGATTGGCATTAAAATACTTGCTGTAGCGCCCCTTGTTGAGTTGTCATTGTCAACACCTATCTAAGAACATGCTCCAATTAAAGCCGAACCCAAAACTGAAAACTGCATCAAAATTGGATTGGTAGTTTCGGAGAAAATGGCAACATGGATTTGCACAAACAAACACAAACATCCTCTCACCCGAAACGCATATACCGTCTTCGTTCCGTCATGGGTAAATAAATAAATCGCGATGGAATTCGTTAAAAAGAGTTCCTTTCACTTCTATCAGCAGTTCTTTATGTAACTTAACTGCAAAATTTGCTTCTAAAAATCTAGCTAGTTCATAAATGCAACCTTTGTGATATTCCAGTCTTGATACATTTCAAACTAAAATAAAAGCACCGTAACAGTCTACAAAATTGTAAAAGACATGTAGGTAGAAGTAACACACAATAAACATGCAAGTGGCACTTCTATTTGCGACAATGTTGCCTCCTATAACTCTTCACGTGACCTTT
Source organism: Eilema sororculum (assembly GCA_914829495.1). Lineage (NCBI taxonomy): Eukaryota > Metazoa > Arthropoda > Insecta > Lepidoptera > Erebidae > Eilema > Eilema sororculum. Next base: position 3,236,753 of record OU618555.1, on the reverse strand, counting down.
GGATACTAAGAATACATACAGCGTCTTTGTAAGCGGGGAAAGTAAGCCAATAGTAAAATACGAGGGGTTTAGAACAGTGTTCTAAATGGCATTTAATACAAAGTACAATCGTGAGTGCTAAGGAAAGGGCATGGTGAATTACTAGAAAGTTTGCTTAATCTTACAGTCTAAACACAAACGTTTTCAGAAATAGTTTGGTCGTGAATAACTGTTACTGAATTTCTTGGAATGTCGATACGTCAGGCAAATGTGAATTGCTCATGCGGGACTTGAATCCGCGATCTTTCCCGCCCTCTCGGTGGCCTAGTGGTTAAGGCCTTCCCCCTGTAAGGGAAAGATTTAAGTCTCGCTCGAGCGTTTAACTTTTTTCTATTGTATTCGAATTGCTAGTTAGCATACTTAATGCTTTAATAAAATCATTCTAAGATCCTTTAAGCGGGGCGTGAAAGGCATCTAATGAGGCCGTCAAGCTGAGTGCCACCACTGTTAACATGGTACATGTTTACGATGGTGACCCTCTCTCCGAAACTTTGCATTTAGCTTAATATCAGGCGTGGTGAAGTCAAATTGACGTGTCCTAGCTAAAAAAAAAACAAAACCTTTAGTAACCTTCAGTAACCTGTCCTCAGTTATATGTCAAATATATCAATCGGTCTATACAATATATCCTCAGATAAATCGCGATTCAGGCTGGGTGTCTTCTAGAATACAGGCCTTAGAACGTATTTCGTGAAAGTTAGCATAAGTTAAAATAAAATTATTGTCGTAAGAGGCAACTAACGGAAAAATACGCAGACAATATCACTGCGAGAGAAGGAACACTCGAAATAATACCCTGTTCCAACCCGTCTGGCCTGCGTAACAGAACAGAACCAGTAGGCCTAACTCTACCAACACTGGGAGAGGCCTATTTCCAGCAGTGGATGGCGATAGGCTGGTTATTGATTTAATTTGATCTTTATAACGCATACATTCTCTAATTATCATTTCAAGACATTTAAATAGCAACAGGCTTAAATATAATTAGACTGTCAACATTCCTTCTCACGTGTTGACATACAACATTATGAGATTGACATACCGTATAATTTGTGCTCTTAATCTTAATAACCAATTAATATAAATTACTGTCTTACAAATAACGTTAGTAAGTTATCCGTGGCTCCACCCGCGTAGAATTTCATATAGCAACCCAAGGGAAGGATTATCATTGGAATACCAGGGATAAAAAGTAGCTTTTTTTTTTTCGTGCGGAAATCCCCTCGGATACCCCCCCTGCCGGAGCCGGAAGGGGAGGTTATGTCGGACTCGAACCGACTAAAACCGCACGCCGACTGTGGGTCTTGGTGCTAGGCCGGAGGTGAGGTTGTCAAAGACATATCCCTCGCACCCCGGCTGACCCAGGGCCATCCCTTACGGTCTGGCCCTCCTCAGGAGGGGGGACAACGGTGTCCCCAACTCGCCCCCGGAATGGGGGGGCGCACTATTCAGCGCGCCGCCGCCGTGGCCTACTTCTGCTGGGGTGACAGGAGGCTCCACCCGTCACCCCCAGGCCCGCGCTCATGGGGGACGGAGGTCAGTCAGTGCCCTCCGACGCCCGAGTTGCCTGCGCGCGCGGACGGCGCGATCCACGAGTCTTTCTCGCTCGCGCCGCCTCTCCCGCTCCGCCGTCTCCTTCACGACCATTACCTGCTCGCTGAAGGAGACGCCGGCCGCCCACGCGTCCGCGCAGCGGAGGGGATAAAAAGTAGCAGTAGTGATGTGTGAAAAAAAACTTACCTTGTTCTAATTTATTTTGGACTATGCCACCTAAAGGCCGAAAGCCTGCTGGAACCCCTCGTCATTGAAAAATACTATGTCTTGTTCCAGACCATCCAGACCGTACCAAATATCAGCCAGTTTCGTTTAGCCGTTTGAACGTGATTGCGTTATCATATATCATGCTCACCGAGATGGAGGGGCCTCAATGTGTTACGAACGGTTACCAGTCCTAAGACTGAGTTGACTAGTGTCATATAGCCGTACAATAATCGTAGATTACCCAACAAGTGAAAACAAGGTGAATTCTTTTCGAGGCAATAAGTTGTATCCCGAGAGGAGCGAAGGTTTCTTTGAACCTGAGCTGGTCGAGGGATACAAGAGCCGAGTTGAATTATTTTTTCGCGTGTTAGGTACTCTACTTGTTATAAATCAATCTCTGATTATAAATCAATTTTTCTAAATTTAAAATTTTAATCTTAGCCATATTACATACAGCCTGTTCAGTTTTGTTGGTGGTTTTAATACGTTTTTATACAGAGAGTGTGCAACCTCTTTGCAGTTTTTTTTTTAAACTATACCTAATCCATATATATACGCATGTTCCAAATTCAATTATTTTTTCACTCATTGAAAAAAAGAGCATTTATTCACTGTTTTTGATTGAAGCACGGGTCCTTTTTCGAGGGTCAATGGTAAAAAAGACATTTGTTTGCGCTTATTCTAAGCAATGTAAGTGTTAAGTGCAAACCTATGATTAGTGAAAGTACTAATCTTTACTTTGATCTCAACTTAAGTTTTAAGTCTCTCTTCAAGAAAGGTTTCACTTTATGATCTTTTTATTTTTTCATACTCATACAGACTGAATCTTATCTTATCGTTCATTTTAATGTGTGCGGAGTTTATCGTTAATCTAAATTGAGCCACAATATAAAAGAAAGTCAAAATAAGACATAAAAGCAAAACTTGCTTTTATCGGAAAGAAAATCGTTTCTCGGTTATTTTAATTATTTCTTTGTTTACCGTTGTATTAAGTGGTGAGGCAATGGCAATATAATATTAAAATATTATGATATAATTTTTAAAAACGACGTTAAAAAATAATTAGACAAAAAATTACCTTTGTTTAAATTGGATATTGATATTTCCTACCAAGCTAACGATGGTTTGAACTCCAGGGAGGAGAACTTCCTCATCATGCGTGCGGTGGCTATCAGGACTGCCTCTCCATCAAGTCCTTAACCAAACTGTCTGACGAGAACTTATTCAGATGTTGGTTTTGAGACTCTTGGCCATCAGTCCAAAAATATATATTATTATTTTCCTTTATTCGCGTAAATAACATAATATATCATATCATAATATACAAAATACCTATATTTAAAAATATTAATAATAGTATCCCACCGGCATCGGGTACAAGGACCAAGCTACCGATGGTTATGGCTCCAGGGAGAGGAACCTCCTCACAATGCGTGCCGTGTCGAGGAGTACCGCCTTCTGCATCAGGCCCTTGACCCAGCTGCCTAACGAGAGCCTCTTAAGGTGTTGGTCGAGGCTCTTATCAATCAGCCCATGGGCTGATAAGACTATAAGTATAATTATTATATTCTATAACTATGTTCTCTTTGTTACAGACTCCCAACACCATGGACGACTGAATTCGGTGCAAAGTGTATAATAATTATAGTTATTCTTAAAGACTAGAAGTGTGATTTGTGTTCAAGTGAAATATAACAAAATGGAGACCAAGATACACATATTAGTTGCAGCTGCACTTTTAATTTTCGGTAAGTGATTTTATGTCTCTTTAGATATTATTGCCAAGACTCGTTCAGCTGAATTTGAAATTCTAAAAACTACAGTTTCACTATTTATCACTTGCGTCGTCGCGTCGCCGTCGTTAAATTATGTTTTTTTTCTGTTTTATAAATACTTTTTGATTTTTAATTTAAATTAAAAAGGGTACTATGAAGTGTGTTTATTCTTGACAGTGTAATCGAAGACCATATTATTAAATTAAACCTCAATCAAATAAAGGCACGACAGATAAGTTTTACAAAAAATACAGTAAATATATCACTTATAAAAATGTAACTTAACGATTATAAGTGGAACAATTACTTTTGCAAAAGATAAGGTTTAGTTTTAAACTACTAATTACAAATAAAAATGAAAGAAACCATTTAAAAACTAAAATTAAGACTAAAATTAAAACGCGTCGTAGAATCCCTCCGCATCGCATGCCTCTTGTGGCAGCACTGGCAGCGTTCCCAGAAGACTGGCAGCCTTACCACGTTGTATGGCAATGCTTATTCTCTGACCTAAAAAGAGGCCAGCACTCTGGTCACGAGAAGCATCGACCATACGCTTCGCTTAATCTCCCTGAAGAGATTGCCAGCGTTCGGGCCCCATGGCCCCAACGTTTAGCAAAATGAGTCTAAGCTTTCACAGAAATCCACTCCGGTATCTGAAGCCCCGGGGTAGTGTGCGGTTTTAATCGGTTCTAGTCTTACAGAACTACCCTTTGCCCGAGGGGATCTGGCATAAAAAATATATAAGGTTTCAGAAAAATCTAAAAACGTCAGAGGTTTTGAGGGTTCGTGTCCCACTTGAACGCTTCTTTTTCCCGATGTATTTCAAAATCATAAAAGCTTTAATTTCAAACCTCACCAATTTTTAAACTTTATTATACACTTGAAAAATGAGTACAATTCGCATTTAATTGTTATAAACACGCGAATTTCATTAATCTTTCAAGTTTGGTAACTTTTTTTCTTTCAACCTATGTGGAATGTGACTAATAAATGTTTATGTTAGCAGTAGCTTGAGCTTTTAAATAATTAATGTCAAATTGATCACGCAAATTTTATTGATGTGAAAAAGATTAGCCAAGTCAGGTTCTGATAACATTATTTACATCTTATAAATTGGTTGTTTTATTATATTGCAATAATATAAATTACTTAATTTAATGAATGTAGCGGATATCCTAAAACTGTTTATAATACTGTTAAAAAAATACTCGTTTTACCCAAAACTAGTGAAATTCTGATATTAGTTTTGGTAGAAAAGATTATTCAATAACACAAATACCTCTCTGAACTTATTCTAAAACTGCTCTTCTAAAACTTCTCATACCAATCAGTAGGAGAAGGGTATTCGTTGCATATGACTGCATGTCTTGCATTTGTAATGTTTTTATTTTTCTAATAATATTTGTGAAAACTTTTAATGGGCGTAACATTGCACACATAATTTTTTTGTACTACCTACTAGCTGTAAGCTTTCCCTAAATCCATACTTAATAATATATATGCGAAAGTAACTCTGTCTGTCTGTCTGTCTGTATGTTACGCTTTCACGCCTAAACCACTGAACCGATTTTGATGAAATTTGGTATAAGGGTAGATTAGACCTTGAGAAGGGACATAGGCTATGTTTGGTCGCGATGACCGACATCCACGCGGGCGGAGCCGCGGGCAAAAGCTAGTGTAAAATAAAATAAGTCATAGAGGTATGAGTATAAATGTCAGAGAACTCTAAAAAATATTTGAAGGAATTTTTTTACAGCATTAAGTATGCTAACTATACAAATCAAATACATAGGGAAAAAGAATCTTCTCGGGCGGGACTCGAACCCGCAGTCTTTACCTTACAGGGGGAATGCCTGACCAATTCGGCTACCGAGACACGCCCGATATGATTCAAATTTCCCATCTTATACGTCTTTAAGACGTATAAGATGGGAAATTTGAATCATATCGGGCCTCTCTGACTTCTTTTTCCCTATGTATTTGATTTGTATAGTTAGCATACTTAATGCTGTAAAAATTCCTTCAATTGTTTGGGTGCAGTTATCAAAAATCAATGTTTAAAAATGATTGTAACATCATTCATTGATTCCGATAGTTCGTAAGAAAATCGGTAGAAGACGCCACGTCGCCTTAAAGACGTATAAGATGGGAAATTTGAATGATATCGGGCGTGTCACGGTAGCCGAATTGGTCGGGCATTCCCCCTGTAAGGGAAAGACTGAGGGTTCGAGTCCCGCCCGAGAAGATTCTTTTTCCCTATGTATTTGATCTACAAAATATTATGTTAACGATTCTTATAATTATATGGACAGATTTAATCGTGTTGGTTCCCAGTGGAGTAGAATGAAGAATAGGGTGGTCCCCCATCTCTTTCTGTGGGTGTCGTTGAAGGCGACTAGGGCTGTTCTCCATTTGACAGTAAACATACAGGTCATGAGTAAGTGCCCACTTGGCGGCAATAGACTTGCCCGTTGAAACGTGGGACCAAAATCATGGCGAAATGTGGGCGATAATATCTATACACCTGTGCCTTCCCTTTTGGGGATTTCCAGGCGTGAGTATATGTATGTATGTGTTGTCTGTAGAATAGAAAATATCCCTCTCAGCTATAAGGAAGACCATCAAGAAGTGTCCATGTATCATGTAGGTCTTTCTGCCTCGCACAACTAAACTGTGGAATGAACTGTCACCAGCGGTATTCCCGAACCAATATGACCTTCAAACCTTCCATAAAAGAGCGTACTCTCTTTTACAAGGAAGGCAACGCACTTGTGACTCCTCTGGTGTTGTGGGTGTCCATGGCCGGCGGTGATCGCTTACCATCAGGCGACCCGTCTGCTCGTTTGCCTCCCTATTCCATAAAAAAATCTTGAAGTGTGATAAATAAGTCTCTATCTGACAGTAAGCATACTAATTATTATAAAAAAGTAGTCAATTCATCTTCAGTATTAGTGATATTAGTATTAGACTCATATAAAACGGTGACTTATAAAAACTAATTTTAGATTTTATCTCTCTAGAGATGATTCAGAGCCATTAAATTCGGGGAGAGTGAAGATAAAATAGAAATGCTTTCACCTGTGTATTGTGTAAGTCATATTTTTTTATTATGAATATGTCATATTTTTTGTTATCATGCCGTTTTCATATTTAGTTTGTAGAGTTTAATATTCAAACTATATTTTACTAAAAATTTATTTATCTGTAAGCGGGATGTAGAATTGCAATAGTTTGACAGCTGATATTTTGATAGAGTATTGCCGTTATACTAACTTATTACAATAATACTGTAATTTAAAAAAATAAGTTTAAAACTAAAACCCGACTACCGAAAAATCACGCTCTAAGAGTGACAAACAAGAAAATATCAAGTGTCGTGGTCGTATGCCACTTACTCTAACAAAACAATACATTCTAGGGAAAAGTATTTTTGAAAAAAAAAAAACACACATACAAGTCAAATCATAACCCTCCTTTTAGCTTCGCCGTAGTCGGGTAAAAATACTTAAATGTTGTTATAATAGTGCCTCCCTTATTTTCATAACATTTTTTGCATAACCTAATCTTGGATAACACTACGAGTATTAATTAATAGTTGCTTGTGATAAGAGTGGTTTCACGTCAGTAGTGCAGGTATTGGTCAGGATTCGAACCCGGTACCTCTCGATCGTAATGCCGTCTTATCTCTATGCTATCAACGACGTCTCGTTCGTTTAAAAAAAATTCAGTGTCATCCGCAGACGACTGAGGTAACAGTGGTTAGTCTTATATAAATTATACAACACTGCTGTTTCAAATTGCATATATTCGAATATAATACATGGTGTCATCAATATCTGGCCGGTTTTTACGCGAGTTAATATAAAATTCAGTCTTTCTTTCTACTGAATTAGAATATTAATAGCGTTAAAACTGATAGTGTTAAAAGGTTAATTAATTATTTATAATTCTCATTCATAGATGTCACTATTTTATTAGTTATTTAATTTACCACACGTTTTATCAGTTTAAATATTGATAAAATGGTTGTTAATAGTCTTGAAAGATAAATTTTATACTATTAAACTAGCGATTATAGTATTTCTCGATGGCGCCACGCTGCATAAGAAAAATAAATAAATAATGCACGACATTCTACACAACGCTATCTAGACCCATGGTAAGCTTAACTAGCTTGTGTTATGGAATCTGGAATGCGGATAAACATACTTAGATACTTTTTTTTTCATAAATACATACATAATATTATACATAGAAACACCCAAACCAATGCAAATCGCCATATTCATACATACAAATATTTGCACTAAGCGGAGCGCCTTCTGCGGAGCAGTCGCGTTCACTACCGCTACACCACAGAGGCTGCAGATACCTCCTTTAACTGTTCTGTGGCAGATACAATATGTATCCGTAACATATCTCTGGTTCTACTTAACCGATTGCGATCAAATACAAGTAGGTAACCTTTTAAACGTGACCTTTATAACAAAAAAAAAACTACTAGATTTTGCGTTCATTACAAACAAACAGATAAAAAATAATCACTCCAAAAATGTGAATGAATATAAAAGTCTGAATAACATTCCTCTCGGGGTTGGGAGGTCAGCTACAGTCGCTATCGTAAAAACGAATATAAACTAAGAAGCAGTCCCCGGACTCAGGAAAGTGTCAACAGGAAAACAAGGAAATTGCTTGCAGTGGAGGGTGATTAAAGTAACCAAGTGACGTTTTTTATATAGGATACGTCAATATGACGTCACATCGGCTGATGGCGAGCTCTTAGGGCAACGAAATGGTGTAGTCCATATAGCACCCAGCTGAATAGCACCTGAATGAATAGCGTCAAGGCTTGTCCACGAAGAGCACCTTACAGAATTTTTGACAGGTGCTATTCGTCGATATCAATTTATTTTTACAACCTTGTCCACCTACGAGTAAACGGGCTAGAGACAGCACTAAAAACACTCAAAAGTATTTTTCAAACAAGTTTTGTATCATTTCCAAATAGATCTAGTCACAAAATATCAATCAACCTGTATGAACACTAATACATGTTATTTGAACACCTATCGGCATTACCAAAGCAAATTAAAACATAATTAAATGTTTCACTATTGATAATGGCGCTAATACCATTCAACGTGTAGATCAATGATCTATAAATCGTGATCGACGACGCGTGCGCGCATGTCGGTAACCGTTAATATGACACTTGTATTGATTTATTATTCGATGGCATTTTTTTGTTGACGGTCTAGATAGTTTAGTAGGTGCTGCGCAGACGACGGACAAATAAATAAATAAGTAGGAAAAATATCAATAGCGCTTTCTTATTACTATTATTATAAGGTTGTATATTATTACTGTACCTCGTATGCGTTGCAACTAAATGCCCATATAGACGAGGCTAGTTTCTCGCACGTTTCCCTTCGAGAAATCGTACTCGTGTGCTACTATCATTTATTTATTTTATTTTTAAGCTTTATGCACAGTTGTAAAAAGACGGATTTAATGCCAAAGGCATTATCTGGCAGTCTACCTTAGGGTAATGGAGAGATACATTGAGGTATATGCAAGCAGAAGAAATAACAATTTACTGACTGGTTAACAGTCTAATTTGTATACAATATCTAATAATACATACTCACGTTATACATACACTTAATACTTACGTACAAAACATTATCACAGAAATAATCGCCATGAAATTATCGTATCGAAATGTCAAACAGTAAATTATTGCCTACTATTATATCATACGAGATTCGTAAGTGACTTATCGCATTTTATCAAAATACGATTATTCGTTTAAAATTTTGTTTATATAGACAGTGTTCAATTCTGTTTATTCAATTGAGGGGCAATTAACGCCAGAATCGAAGAAGGAGCGGGTATTTATACGAGCGGTTATTTGTGCGAATGTTTATACGAAGCAACTTTTTTTATCCTTTCGATAATCGTATCTTGCAGGCGAGGAACTCTCCCCGTCTAATTGAGCCTTAATAATTCAAATGTCACCTTGTCATCGCTTAAAAATCGTTATGATTTTAACAGCATGGGTACAAACATGCTGTTAATACCCGACGTTTCGGCTACTTTACAAGATAAATGGAGTTATGGGTTTTTCTTGAGCGCTTTTATTGTCATCAAGCCTTTTATGCAAACCTTCTCGCTTCAAGTGTTTCTGACTTGGCATTTGTTCGACACCATTAAATTGATCAATGTATATTAATTCTCTGAAGTTAACGCTGCCTAGTCAACTTACTTACGTTATTTTTTAAAGCATTGTTTATGTTCTAGATCCCACTTTCAATGAACCTTTATCATGAACTATCTGTGTATCCTAGCAACTGATATGATAGATCGAATTAAATTTAAACTACTATTCAAATCGATTAATATGTGAAAAATTGAATATGTTGCGGGGATTCGATTCCTGTGATATTTACCTTGTCTTTTTCTTAAACAATGATAACTTCTCGAAATCTAGGGGATTGCAATGAATACCCACTGATGCCCTGAGACGGAAATATAAGTAAAATTTGAATGGCTTCACGTATGGTTTGGTGGCTCAGTGGTCAAGGCATTCCCCCTGTAAGGGACAGATCATGGGTTCGATTCCCACTTGAACGGAGTAAAATTTTACAATCAAAATCTACAATAATAGACCAAAATTGAAATGAGTGCGAAATGATGCAATGTGATTTTTTGCAATAGTTACTTTTGGTACCCTCCTAAAGACGGATAATTCGGGCTAGTGTCTGCTAGCTTAGTACCTAGTCAAAGTATTTTCCCTGTAAGAGAAGGATCACGGGTTCAGATTTCGCCTGGACCGATCAAAAAAATGTTCCTTTATCTTTAACGTTAACTAATTTTAGTTAACGGTTACAGTCTATTTTTGACTGCCAGTTATACCTACAATTATTCCACCAATTTGTGCAATATATCTATTTCTCTTTTAACCCTATCATTCTTCTTATCCATCGGCTTCATCTCATTTACCATACAGTTTTTTTTTTTTTTTTTTTTTTTTTTTTTTTTACACAGGACACGTCAACTTGACTTCACCTCGCCTGATGTTAAGCTAAAGGCAAAGTCTCGGAAAGAGGGTCACCATCGTAAACATTTACCATGTTAACAGTGGTGGCACTCAGCTTGACGGCCTCATTAGATGCCTTTTCACGCCCCGCTTAAAGGACCCGGGACTGTAGGAAGAAGGAAACACGTGAGCTGGCAGGGAATTCCAGGTCTTAGTGGTGCGGCATAGGAATGAATCACTGAAACGCTTGGTTCTAGCAGGTATACTCTGCACCGTAAATGGATGATATCTTAGCCCTGCACGTGTCGTCCTGTGAAGGAAAGGGGAGGGTGGGACTAATTGGAAGAGCTCGTCAGAACATTCACCATGGTAGAGACGGTAGAAAACTGCCAAAGACGCAACATCTCTACGCATCTGCAAAGGCTCGAGGGTGTTTGTGACCTTAGGATCCCCAATAATGCGGACCGCACGTCGCTGCAACCTGTCGAGAGCATCTAATAAGTACTTTGCGGAGCCGTCCCAGAGATGTGAGCAGTATTCCACGCAGGAACGAATTTGGGTCTTGTATAGAAGACACCGCTGCTCCGGCGAGAAAAAACGTCTCACTCTGTTCAGGACTCCGAGTTTACGCGAGGCTGATTTGATGATACTCTCGATATAGTTTTTGTTATTCAGTTTGCAGCGAACATCCATACCGAGGATAGTGAGGTGATCCTGCAGTGGCAGTGGTGTGCTCTGAAGAGTGGGAAGGGGAAGGAAAGGAGATACCTTTGCTGTAAACGCACATGCCTGGGTCTTCTTGGCATTGAACTCGACCAGGTTCCTAGCGCCCCATTGAGAAATGTTGTCCAGGATCCGGTCCAGCTCAGTGACAAGAAGCTGCCTTTTTTCTGCGATATCAGACTGCTTGGCCGCAGGATGTGCGTAATAACTCCCGTGTAAGGTGCTGTCGTCTGCATAGCAGTGAATGTTTCCGTTACAGAGCATGTCATTGATATGCAGAAGAAAGAGAGTGGGAGATAAAACGGAACCCTGCGGCACGCCAGCATTTACCTGCAAGAACTCCGAAGCTCGTCCATCACAAAGGACGCGAATACGGCGCCCCTGCAGGAAGCTTGCAACCCAGTTACACAGTCTAGGAGGCAGGCCGAAGGCTGGTAGCTTGGAAAGAAGCGATTTGTGCCATACCCTATCGAAAGCTTTGGCGATGTCAAGACTAATTGCCAGTGACTCACCGTGCTTCTCCATAGCCTCACCCCAAAGGTGGGTCATGTACGCCAGAAGATCACCCGTTGACCGTTTCGGTCTGAAACCGTATTGCCGGTCACTAAGCAAGGAGTGATCCTCTAGGTGGCGCATGAGCTGTGTGTTAATTATGTGCTCGAACACCTTGCACAGCACTGAGGTGACGGCTATGGGTCGATAGTTGGCTGGGTCCGAGCGATCCCCCTTCTTGGGGATCGGCTGGACATTCGCCTCCTTCCAAGCCGAGGGCACTGTACCCGAACTGTAGGACAGTCGGTACAGCCGCGTTAGCATAGGAGATAACTCCGCTGCACATTTTTTAAGTACAACCGCTGGAATACCATCAGGACCACTGGCTTTCCGGACATCGAGTGATTGCAGTACTGCACGGACATCGCGTTGCCTGATACGTATATCAGGCATTGCGTGGTCACCAGTGGGCATTGTCCGTGGTTGCATACCACAATCATCGACTCGGGAGTTGGCCGCGAAGAGATTGACCAGCAAATTTGCTTTCTCTTGCGGCTCATGGGCCAGAGATCCATCGGGATTGCTCAGCGGGGGCAGCGAGGGCTGGCAGAAGTTGGCTTGCACGGCTTTGGCCAGTTGCCAGTAGCCACGGCTACCCGTGGGATGCGCCACTAGCTCTTGGCCCAGCCGTGCTATGCGCTGGGCATCCGCCCTGATGCATGCCCTCTTGCAGACCTTTGTGGCTCTGTTGTACGCCGCCTTGAAGTGACCCACGTTGGGATCGCGCGTGGCGCGCGCCCGCACCCAGGCGCGGTACGCAAACTGTTTATGCTCAACAGCCTCCGCGCACTCGCGCCCGAACCACGGACGCGCTCCGCGGACTCCGGTGACATCGGTGTATGGGATATAATATTCCATACCTAGACCGATCTCACCGGCGACGGCAGTAGCGCTCTCAGATGGGTTCTTACCCTCAAAGCAGCGTTCAACCCACGGGATGGACGCATAATAATCGCGCAATCCATCCCAGTCCGCTCGAATATTTTAGCGCTAAAAAGTGCAGGTGGGCACGCACACACACGTACACATACTCACACGTACAGGACCTGTGTTACACTGGTCTTGAATTTTTTGCAACGCGAATAAAACTTAGCGGTACATTGTATATACAGGCTGTTTTTATTTCACATGTTTCATTATACGCGTAAAATTAAAATGGATTTGGTGCCAATGAATCATCTGATTTCTTACATATATTTTAAATGTACGTTTGGTTGTTGTTTGTTGGGTTCTGTAGTGAATACTGTTTGCTTTTCTGCTTCTTTTTTTAATATATAGCTATTTTTATATATTTAATTTATTTGCTATTATTCAATCTTTGATGAAAGTAAGTTTTATAACACTATAACAGATATAGTTTTTTTAAGTACATGTCATTTGACTTCACCTCGCCTGATGTTAAGCTAAAGGCAAAGTCTCGGAAACAGGGTCACCGTCGGAAACATGTGCGATGTTAACAATGGTGGCACTCAGCTTGACGGCCTCATTAGATACCTTTTCACGCCCCGCTTAAAGGACCCGGGACTGTAGGAAGAAGGAAACACGTGAGCTGGCAGGGAGTTCCAGGTCTTAGTGGTGCGGCATAGGAATGAGTCACTGAAACGCTTGGTTCCAGCAGGTATACTGTGCACCGTATATGGATGGCATGTTAGCCCTGCACGTGTCGTCCTGTGAAGGAAAGTAGAGGTTGGGACTAATTGGAAGAGCTCGTCAGAACAATATGATAGCTGTCAATTATTGATAAATCATGATTCAAGAATCAATTTCGTTTATTCAGTTTAGGCATTTATAGATCACACATGAACGTCAAAATTCTACAAATTATGTACATACATACAATCACGCCATTATCCCCACAGGGTTAGACAGAGGTGAATTAACTAATTAATTATGTAAAGAATAATAAATAAAGTAAATAATTTGAAAATGATTCTTTCGCTGGTTTGGTAAGTTAGTTCTATGTACTGAGAAGATACACATGTTACATGTTTGCGCATTTAGATCTGAGAACTTCAATTCTTAACAGAACAATGTGTTATTTGGAATTTTCTCAGTACAGTGGTACTTGCTAATCATGGCTGTGTTTCCAACCTTTTTAAGCTACAAAAATAAGTGTATCAGTTGTAATTTTTTTTGATTGTCAATACCTGGAAAAGTAAAGAATGATATACATTTGAATTAGTCTTCAAGTAGGTACTTAAACGGTTTTTATGTGTTCATGGCTCGTAACAGTCAGTTACAAAATACTGGTTTAATATCGAGAAACATTAATCTCAAAGTTTATTGGGGGCAAGCTCTTGAATTATAAGTATTTATTTACCATGCAGTTAACTGTCCAATATGAAATTTGTTGCAATTCTTTTAAAGCTATCTCTGTCATTATCTTTTTCTTAAACAATGACAACTTCTCTGAATTTTAGTCAACGCCGTTGATGAGAAACAAGATTATTTAAATATTTTTTAATGTACAACAATGAAATGGAGAGGTTTATAAACTTGTATGACAGTGCATAATCGAACTTATCGTTGACAGTAAATCAAAAATTAACTTAATTAAAACACTATTGCTATAAAAAATATCTGACGAAACATCGATTTTTTCATAATCTGATAGCACGAGTAACGTCATACAATACTTATTCAAGTAACTTCGATTCAAGTAACTTCGTTAAACTATGATCGCAAAAAGCTTTGTTCTGCCATTCGTTGATACGTCATACATCTGTATCATATCGCATTATAAGTGAACAGTATTTTTTTATATGAGAAATAAATATCTTGAAACCGATACATAAAGATACAAAAAAATGCACTAGCCCATTATACAGTTCATTAGTATTCCCAGTATCTGAATTACTATACTTGTATGAGATAAAAGACAAGATTTAATTTATTTCTTACTATCATTCAATTGGCACTATAATAGAAAATACAACAGACATCGTTGATAGTTAAAATTCTATCTCCCACTGTCACCTCTTTGAACAAATTGCCCGAAGCCTATCCAGCACAAAAAGGTGCGATTACCGACGAATTCGAGTTAAAAAGAAATCCGTGTTCACCAAAAACCCATGCTGCATCTCTGGTAGTACGTTGGTTTTAGTTAAAATGGCTTATCAAACAAAACACTCAAAACAGAGACGGCCAGTCCGCTAGGTAAGCCGGGCTTAACCCCAATCGCCCTTATCCATTGTGGCACTTAAAACGTAAACAATCTTCAAATCTCAAGTCATGGTTTATACAAAACTTTATTCCCTGCAAAGCTATTAATAATAAGGAAATACGCCTTAAAACACAATTTTATAACCTATTTCTTATGATATATACATGATGTTTCATTTATGTTAATATTTTCACACGACATACATTACTTATCATAGAATCTGCCCTCATAAATTTGTTTACTTCGTGTTCTCACCATAAGACAGACGGCGCACAATCTAGAGCAGAATCAATCACATATTGAAACCAGTTTTCTAATTACACCGACGAGTAATTGCCGGACGTAATGCATTAATATCATAAGTGTTACAAAAATATCAATTATTATCGTTATGATGTATAAGTACTTAATTTTTTTTGAGATTTATTTCTTAATAATGTATTACCGTTAGGTACAAACAAAATAATGTCAATAAAATAAAAATTGGAAAGTTGTATCTATTTTTTTAATATTGTTTTTAATTATCTTTAACTCATAATAAAATATAAGCTGTGCTATTACTCAGAACATAAACAGTCATATAATAAAATTATGTCCTTCTTATGAAAGTGCTACCAAACCTGTACCCGGTACAAAAGAGGGATTGGCGTTTGAAACGATAATTAAAAATACCAATTAACTTTACTCCGGAATACTAGAAATACAGAAATAATTAATTTGATTTGACTATGTTATTTTTATAAACACTAAGATAAAGTTTACTTTTCTGCACTAAAATGAATAAAAATATTGCCTTGACAAAAATACTCATTAAAAAATTTAAGTACCTGTAAACAATCATTCCGTTAGCTTTTATTGCTGACTGGCAGTAAATATAAAAGAAACAACAGCCTATATATTGTATGCCGCACGCGCTTTACATCAATAAGCGTCGCAGGCGCAGCCCACATAGCAGATATTTTATACCTCTTTTTATCACCGACATGTGAAAGTAATTATAAGTTGTTTTTTTACATTAATTGAATTAAAATTGCGCCATAGTATATGCACACACGGAAAAGGAGATAAGTGTACACCTTTTCGTATACTTACTTACTGTTTTTTAATAAGAATTTTGCTAGCGGAGGTGTATTTTTTAATAAGGGCTGATTATTAAAAAATGCACCTTCGCTAGCAAAATTCTTAAATCAACTATAGCTCGATTCCTATATCTTGGACCTAAATCGTGAAATATAAAAGGCCCTAGCGCGCGCGGATTGTTCTGATTGTTCTGTAATGTAATAATCTATGCTTGGTGAATTTGAACTCATCCACCGCAGTAGCAAACTGTGATATCTTCAAAATACATCCAAGAAACGTGTACTGCGTGTTTGGAGCACATTTGGAGCACTATTTAGGTAAAGTTCAAACGATAAAAACCACCATTCCAGATGCTAATAAACAACCCCGAAACGGTGGTCCCTATCACCTATGACCTATTACAAAATGGTGGTCCCTATCACCTATGACCTATTACAAAATGGTGGTCCCTATCACCTGTGACCTATTACAAAATGGTGGTCATAAAATATTAGTCTCTATCACCTAACTTAGCTATCACACATGATGATTAATGATGTTTCTTCACGCCATGCTTGAAGAACCCGGTATACCTACCTACTTGTCACCTTTGCTATTTGGACATATCTTCTTTGAATTCACTGTTCTTTAAAACCTAGCACCACCTACCCACACCACACGCACCGCCCGCAATATGCTTTGTATATAAAAGTGCGATCCGTACGATGCGGGTAAGTGGACGCACTTGTTTGACTTACTATACAAAGCAAAATAATGCATTGTATGTGGTGCGGGTAGGACGCTAGACTTTAAGGTTTTAGTATTAAAATATCTATAAAAAAGTAATAATGATCTGTCTACAAAATGGTCAAACTTCAATTTGTCGTAACGACTTCTATCTGACATCCACTTCTATCGAAGTTCTGTAGTTTTTACCGGACGATGGAATGGAGACGGTATATGCGTTTGGGGGGAGAGGTTGTTTGTGTGTTTGTTTGTTTGTGCAAATCCATGTTGCCATTTTCTCCGACACTACCAATTTAATTTTGATGTAGTTTTCAGTTATAGGTTTGGCTATAATTGGAGCATGTTCTTAGATAGGTGTTAACGGTAACCACCCACTAGGGGGCGCTGCAGTAAACATTATTTGAATTATTTTTACGTCATGGGTATTTTCAAAATGTTTAATTTTATTACTTGTTGATCATCAGTCTTGCCATCAAAAACAACTCAATCACTCTTACCATACAAACCTTTTTAAATTTTTAAAGTACCCACTTAAGCATCCTTATTTGGACCCTGGTGATTCTGGTTTGACTAACGATATAAATTTAAAATATAATATCATGAGCTCATTGATCATCAACTTTATAATCATTACTATGCAGGCACAGTAATATCTGAGTTTTTAGAGGGAATTTTGGATTAACTTGGTAACCCACATATCCATACTAATATTATAAATGCGAAAGGAACTCGTCTGTCTGTATGTAAAAGCTTTCACGCCAAACCACTGAACCGATTTGATGAAATTTGGTATAGGGGTAGATTAGATCTTGAGAAAGGACATAGGCTATGTTGCGGAGCCGCGTTTAAAAGCAAGTTTCTCATATAAGTACCGTTTTATAACGTGTAATTTGAATATTTCAAGTAATACCTATTCTTTGTTATTTTCAATCAATGAATTAGCCTATAGCAGTTTGATCAATCTATTCTATTCTACAAACATTGTCTAAACGGGTATGACAGGAGCGATTCGTAACCCTACCACGCTGTACAATATTTTTTTTTTAGAATTTGTGAATGTGATTTACACCTGTAACCCCAAAGGGGTAGGCACATTGTTTTCTAATTATTGAACTAATTTTTACCCGCGATGAATGACGGTTGTCGCGACCAAACATAGCCTATGTGTTAATCCAGGGTATCAGCTAATTTCATACCAAATTTTATTAAAGAGTCTAGCCGTTTAGACATGATGGACTAAAAAACATCCATCCATCCATACTTACAAAGCTTCGCGTTTATAATATTATAAGCTCACCCGGCGAACTTTGTACCGCCAATTTTAATCCGCCCGCGTGGCGTCTGATCCCGTTCCCGCTGCACCCTCTTCTATATTAAGCATGTATTATACATAGAAACGTTCCTCTTGAATCACTTTATCTATGAAAAAAAAACGGCTCCAAAATCCGGTGCGTACTTTCAAAGATTTAAGCATACATAGGGAGGGACAGACAGCGACAGGGACCTTGTTTTATATTAAGTGGTGATGTAGGAAGTACGAGGCTTTACATAATTGGGTATCAAATAACCTTCTTTGACACCCAATTAGCAAAAAGCCATTATAATAATCATTATTGACTTTCACCTCGTCAAGGCCGCTAGTAAACAAAATGAACCGTAAGCCCTTGCCAAACACAGCAAAATTAATCAGAAGTAATTTGCATGTAGGCAAGTGAAAGTGCGAAAGTAATGCTATTGCAATAAAAAATGTTTGACGTGTAAGCTATAGATATAATATTTTGAACATTAGAATAACTAGCAGAGAGAGAATAATAAGACAGCCTCCGTGGCGTAGTGATAGTGAACGCGGCCGCTACGCAGGAGGCGCCGTTTCGATCCCCGCTCAGTGCAAATATTTGTATGCATGTGTATCCCGAGGAGGGCCAGACCCCGAGCAGGGACAAACGAGGAAGGCCAGGCTGTAAGGGATGGCCCTGGGTCAGCCGGGTGCGAGGGATATGTCGAAGACAACCTCACCTCCGGCCTAGCACCACGACCCTCAGTCGGCGTGCAGTTTTAGTCGGTTCGAGTCCGACATAACCTTCCCTTCCGGCTACGGCGGGGGAGATATCTGAGGGGATTTCCGCACGAAAAAAAAAGTATGCATGAGTATTGGTATTGGTCTGGTCGTGCCTGAGAGAGCACGTTAAGCCGTTAGTCCCGGTCACCATACGAACATCTATGGCAGTCTTTACCGGCAGTTGGATCCCTCAAAAGTCCAACAACTGGTTTAACTGCAATGCTTCGATATCGACTTTAGGTTGCGGAGGTCGCTTCACGGAAGATATCGTAGTTTAGTCAAATTCGCAGTTAGACTGATGAAGCGGACCCCAGACTCCAAGGTGAAAGGCTTCGGTTGCGACTGGGATTAACGCTAAGATGAAGAAGAAGACATTAGAATAACGAGCCTCTCATACTCATCGCTAATTGGTAGCCAAAAAGTTGTCAACAAATTGCAACACTAGCGACGGGAAATTTTTTTTGGAAAGCTGGTGGAAAACTAAGAAATAGTTTCGAAAGTCTACCCACCTTATCTCTTCCTATGCGGTGTCGTGCATGGCGACTAAGGGGTAGGGCCGTTTACCTAACATCAGGCAGATATATACAGTCCAGACTACAATTATTCGTGAAATGTGGATGTTAATTCACCTCTGCCTAACACTCCGGGGATAAAGGCGTCGTTGTATATATGTATATAATTGTATGTAGAAGAAATAACTGCCGAGAAACAAAACAAACTTAAATAATATTTAAGTTTGTTTTGTTTCCTTAGCTAAAGGTGGCCCACTCATCTAAAGAGCATCTTACTATTTGCGCAGCAAATAATAATCCTTTTATGTGTGGCCTCCTTACATTTACGCAACATATAATATGCTTCTTTTTGTCAATTGCGGGTTTTTTTTAGCATTTTCCTTGGCAATTTGCTGAGTGCGGAGCAGCTGCTGCTTTGCTATGACGCCCCCCTAATACGAAAGTGACGATGCCGACGAATCCTTTTCTTTGCCGATGCCGATAATGTGCGTTAGCCCTTAGTCACCATATCTAATACGCAAAATGCTCGTGTCACAGTGTTTGTCTGCCAACTTCTCCGAAATGGCTTGACCTTATGATTTTTTTAGGTTTGAGAATCATAATTAAACTATTTTGGACCCCTAAATTAGAAGGGTGCCACCACAAAATATATGTTTGTTATTGGCATTCTTTCTTTTTGGTATTGTAAAATACAGACAACTCTAAATTTGCACCCTTTTGCGACCAACCCCCAGTTTTAATAGCAGCAAAAATTTGCGCGCTCAACTAGTTCATGCCAAGAAATAAATAAAATAGAACTGATTCCATTTGTATGTTAAATAAACTATTCAAATCATCCGCTAATTTCATTCTCACGTATTCATCTAATGAATAATTCAACTTGTAACTCAACTTAATAAATATTAATGATATATCAACACGTTATAAACTAATTATCTTGTCACTCGGTTTTTATTAGCATAAATAACTTTGTTGATAAGCTATAAATAATAACGCAGTGGTAATATGTGTAACTGAAGTGCTTGAGGACTAGTGTTTGATGCTTGGGTTGGCCAAAGTAACGGTGTTTAGTAGCAACACGAAATAATTTTTAAAATACTTGATGGGTAACAATGGTTTTTCCCAATGGACAGAATTAGGTCCTAGGACCTGCGGAGTGTAATGCAGGGTAATGCAGGCTTTGGAGATGATGATGATAAAATTAACTATATCAGACAAAATTTCTCTTTCAAATTTATGCTAGGCTTAAAATTTCTTGAAATTATTTGGTATGCCCAAAGAATTTAATGTACAAAATATAATAAGCCGGTAAAAATTGAGTAGGACTCGCGCTCTGAGAGATCCGTACAATATTGGATTCAACATTCAACATCAATCGCAATATATTTAGATTGCGTTGACTTAGAAGTTCGTTTTTTACACAGCTCCAAGACGAGACCGAGACGAGATTTCAAATTGATACTTCTCAATACAATGTTTAAAAATTATTGTTATATCATTCATTGTCTCTGTTTTCCGATAGTCGTACAGACTATCGGAATGTTCAAGATATGGCTTGGTAGCTCAGTGGTCAGAATATTCCCCCTCGTCTCCCCTAAGTCTAGTCTGAGCATTCCACTTTTTCAAATCTTAATCTATGTAAAGTGCTAGCTTTGGATGTAATGCAACCAAGATTTGAAATAATAAATAAATAATTAAATATTCCACAACATTCTACACAACGCTATCTAGACCCATGGTAAGCTTTTATAGCTTGTGTTATGGAATCTAAAATGCGGATAAACATACTTATATACTTTTTTTGTAAATAAATACATATTATAGAAACACCCAGACCAATGCAAAAAGCCATATTCTTGCATACAAATATTTGCACTGAGCGGGGATCGAACCCGCGCCTCCTGCGTGGCAGTCGCTTGCACTGCCGTCACGCCACAGAGGCTGAGAGATTAACACTATTATGATGATAATAATTGCAAATATTGGTCATTGTTGGTATTACTGGTGTTAAAACATTACCCTCACTGGCACAGTCGGGTAAAAACGGACCATTCCGCTAGTTTTAACTGTATGTTCAAAGTAAATTGATATATCATTTAACGGAACTAGCAAAACAATCCAAGCTTATCTTACAATTCTAAAACTGCACACAACAATGCAATTAAAAACTAATAAAGATTTCATGGTACTGATATCTGCAAGTTTTGTTTACAAAATTGCGAGATCTTTACCAGTATACAGTTATTTGAAGCATCTGGTTAAATCAAATATCTGCGGTAGCCTAGTGGTATGGGTAAGGGGCTGCTGAGACGAGGTCTCGGGTTCGATCCCAGGTTTGCCATGGCACACACCAATGACTTTTCGAAGCTTTTCGAAGTTATGTGTGTATTTATCGCAGGTTTATAAGTGCCCAGTTAATAGCAATAGGCTCGCCACCTATTACATTGGGACCTAAACATAAACTGGCGAAATGTGGGTGCTAGCACCTCTGCCTACCCCTTCGGGAAATACAGGCGTGAGTTTATGTTATGATATGTTATAGTGAAGTAAATAGGCAATGAGGATTTTACAAATGATTGATCAAACCAAAATAAAGTACGTTATTACGCTTTAAAGCGTAGCGTAGCGGTAAAGCATTAGTTCGAAGTATGTATATTTGCATTAGTCTGATTATGTATGCATTAACAAAAAAGTTGTATCTTTATACTTATACACAATCTAAATCCGATAACCAAAGCTAGTCTGTAATGGTGACCCTCTTTCTTGAAACTTTGACTTCAGCTTACCATAAGGCGGGGTGAAGTCAAATTGATGTGTTCTATATAAAAAAGAAACCCAGGATTACTTTCTTCTTCTCCTCTTTTTGACTACTATACTTAACTCAAGGAAGGCACGTGCCAAGCAGTGAACAAATATTCATTGATCAATTAGCAAATGTACTATTATTTTCCTGTTTACCTGTTGTCATGGTATCTACCTTAAAAATTCTTAAAACATGTATTTATGTCGATAACTTTATAGTACTTACTATCTGTTCTGTGTCAGTACACCAAAACAACATTAATCCACGCATTGTTGCTATAATACCTTTGAAATAGTATATTCTAAAATTTATGCATACAGTTGACGACAAAATATTGTGGATATAAATTTTCCCCAAAGTATTCATCGGTTCATTTTATTAACCTGACCCAAGTTACAACTTTATCTTGATCTCTGTATGCTTGCAATACAAATATTAAGACATGAATATTTGAAGTTATGTTGATTATTATCAGTGTAATCGTCATCACATGTTTGTACGTAAGCTACTTCTGTTTTGAAAATGAGTCTAATACTGGCAGTCAAAATATTGTAGCAGCCGAAATTGGGAGTAAAATTGGCAAGAAATTTAATGGGACATGGGTAATTTTATTTTCCATCCAAATTAACAAGATGATTATGGTAGAGAAGATTAATGAAAGAAGATTGATGCTGGAAGATGGAGTCTAAATGTAAATCAAACTAGTAGGTACGGTCAGCGTCAGAAATAACTTGACGATAAGGTTTCAAAATGGTCTTAAAACTCTCATAATAAGAGCAAATCAACCTGTTTTATTGATTTAAATGATATTATTGTCCGAACTAAAGGTGTATACCAAATATCTGAACAAACAGTTAACTGGAAGGGGTCAAAAAGCGAAATTCAGGTCATTTTGAGTACTTTGTTCATCTACATCTTTCTGATGCTGACTGTATTCCTACTCCTGCTTAATATTAAAAATGTGAAATTTTCCGAAGAGGTTTGGATGTCTGTTATTCAACGCTGTGTTGCTTTAACGGCTGGATTACAGTCTGGGAGAAGATTTGCATGGGTAGAGGGTATGTGAACATAATTCCACGCGGGTGAAGCCAAGAACAACAGCTAGTTTATAATGTGGCCTGTGAGCATGTAGCAAACATTAACGAAAAAAGAAGAAACGATATATATGTATGCCGGGATCGTAGCAAGTGGAGACATTATGTGAATTCCTTAGCCAATTGAGAAAGAAATGTGACTGTACGTATGAACAAACTAACAGATTAGATCAGGTAAGTACCATCTTAACATTGAATAATGAATGTTGAAACATGATACAGTGTAGTTTGTTCGAGAAGTGATGGTACAGGAAGCTTTATAACTTTTCTAACTCTTATACAGTATAATTTGCAGCACGCGAGTGATATTCATGAATATTATGAGCTACATCAATCAATCAACCAATCAAATCCATACTAATATTATTGATGCGAAAGTAACTCTGTCTGTCTGTCTGTATGTTACGTTTTCACACGTAAAGCACAGAACCGATTTTGATGAAATTCAGTATTAGGGTAAATTAGACCTTGAGAAAGAACATAGGCTATGCTTGGTCGCGATAACCGACATCCACGCGGGCAAAAGCTAGTATAATATAGGCCTTTCCCAATTTGCGCCATTGATTCAGACCCTCCAGTAAAAGTTACATCAATAATAGTAAAATTTATGTTCGCTTCTCTTGCCAGATCTGGAATGATTTTACCTTCTCTGTTTCCTCGTTCAAGCAGATCCTAAAAATTATTGAAATGGACACCAAATTGGATTTCTGCCAGATCCGGATGAGTACAGTCATAATATAAAGACTTCGCTTTGTATGTATCGCATGTTGTAATCGAAGGCACGGTGCACGGTGGTAGATTCAAAAGATGATAATGTATTCTCAAACCTGTATTCCAGAACAATGCTCAGTTGTCAATCGAATCTCACAATGGCATTAGAACTGTCACCTAGTATACAATCTGTCCCCAAATCTAGTTATAACTCCAGATACGTCAATCGTCAAGATGCAAAGTGGTCCGGTGGCTCATTTCTATGCTGCACCATTAGGATCTGGAACTCACTACCAGCGCACGTGTTGCTTCTTCTTTCAGTCCCGGGTCTTTATGCGGGACGTGAAAAAGCATCTAATGAGACCTTCAAACTGAGTGCCGCAATTTTTAACATGGTACGTGTGTATAATGGTGGCCCTCTTTCCGAGATTTCGCGTTTATATAATGAGAGATGAAGTCAAATTGACATGTTGTTAATGAAAAAAATATCAGGATGGATGGAGGAAGATCGGAATATGGGCATAAGAGTAAAAGAGAGCAATAGGATAGCAATAGCAATATAATAAAAATGTTCTGTTTACTGTATAGTGCTGCATTCTAGCGGCAAAACATTACAGTAATGTATCTCTCATTGAACAATATCATTGCGAATGTTAATCTCCAAGTAAGATATAACAATTCTCATTTGTATTTGTAATAAATTTATTCACGATACGGTTTTCTTTACCTTAGTGAGAAAGACAATGGGCCGATATTTGTTTTTGTCCTAACATACCTCACGATCTTCCTTTATGGTGGTTAATTAATTCATGTAGACTTACCAGTTTTGTACTGGTCCCTTATTCTGAGTCACAAACCGTTTCGTAACGACGCGTGATCGTATAAGCTACCACATTTAAACTGGTCTAGTTTCAAGTCATTTCCTTCTTCTATGTTAACCAATTGTAATCTACCGTCTTCTCGCGTTGCGATTGAGTTTTGAAACTCAATGTTACTCAGAATAGTCTAAGGCAGGATTTACTTCATTAGTATTCCTAATTGCTTTACGTTTGTGTCGTTGGTTAATTGTATGATAATCCGTTTGTCTGAAATGTTACTCATTCTCTTCACTAGTTTCTACATTTTGTCTAATTTTTGAATACTTAATAATCATCATCAAGTGTTTTACTTGCTAGTGTAGACGGATGATGGGCTCCAAATATATCTCGGCCTCGGATGCAATCAGGAAAATACGTCTCTATTATAATGAAGATGAGTTTGTTATGTACTTCAAGAATAGTAGACATGATAAATGTCATTAATTAAAACGCCAGTTTAAGAAACACGGTCGTTAACTTTAAAAGGTTTTGGAGAAATAAAAAAAATGATAATAAAGATATGTTTTTTTTATATTGGGCACCAAATTTGTGCCGTACGCACATTGTACAGTACCTTAATACAATACTGTTGGTTTTAAACTTATACAATTATAAATATTTATCATTTTTATCTCTTTCATCAGACAGTTTTTAGTATTTTTTGTAGTTTTCCAATTCAGTAATTAAATTAGGATTTCAAGTAGTCAACAAAATTGATGTACCAAATCTAGATCTAGAACAAAATATGAAAGTTATAGGCGCACATAAATTGTAGGCGCACTTTAATTAATACGCGTCAAACAGAGAATGTAAATCATCCAAACTGATCATCAATCAAGTAAACCATCATTGTTTATCAGAATTCAACATCATTTATTTATTACTGACTCAGTTTGTATTAATATGTCTAATTTGTTTTATTTTTTTGTCTATGACTTCTTTAAAAATAACATTAACGGTATTAGCATCAGTACTATTATCTATTCGAAGCTGTTACACTGTACTTACTTTTAATTTCTGTGGTACGGTATTTTTTTTAACTGATGTCGTTTTGGTTCGATTGCTCCCAGAATATATGAAGTATTATATTTTTATTAATTAAGTAATATACTGAAGGTTTTTTTTGCAATAAATGGATGACTTGGTCTATGAAGTACTATCCATTACTTTTATTACTATCGAAAATACTAATTCCAATAAATTCCTAATTTTATTACTAGACTAGTAGTCCTGACAGATTTTCTCCTACCAAGAAAAGCAGTGCACATGATGACAGCAACTAGCAGATCCAATTGCATATTCAAACAATTCAGTAACCTCTTGAAAATATGTACAAAATTTCATTCAAATCGGTTCAGCCGTTTAGGAGTGTTTAGGTGAAAATACACACGTACAGAAGAAATATAAGGCAACAACAACTTGTAATGAAAGGTGTATTCATAGCAGTAAATTTATAATTCAACTCCAGCGAAGACTTAAATTCACATTTACTGAGTTCGAATGTTACTGCCTCCCATATAGTAGCTAACGAAGTACATCGTAAGTCAAACTCGAAAACAGGATGCCCATATATCAATCATGGCCAATGCACTCATTCGAACAGCTGATGAAACCAAATACCGACATTCCATATCTTTGAAGAAGAGTACATCTTGAGAGCGACAGAGACCGAACTGTGTACTGGATATACCGTACGCTCCAGATTCACAAACGTTTTCTGAGTAAAGGCAATTTCGTGTAAACATATACCAGGAACGCATAAGCACAAAGCATACAAGAATATTGTTAAATTTTGCACATCACTGCTTTTGAAAGTTATTGTGATTAACTTTTTGTTTTTATGCACAAAATATTCACTGATGACCATATTCTGAAGTTCGTACGCCATATTAAACTTACGGAAAACAGTTTTATCCAGGTATAAAACACCATTGCAAATCAATCTTTTAGTTAGTTATCTTTAGATTCAATTTATTTATCTCTAAAGCCATACTGTCGGCATGAACCCATTCCTAATACAAACAGTATAAAGAGTGGGTTCACGTCAACAGTACAAACGGCAGGGTTTAAATCAAACCTACGAATTATTCAAAATATTTGAATTGAAACAACAAAGGTATGTCATAGTAAATTACCTGTCAGTACAGCAGCTAGTAGGTCATGTAGCTTTCAATTCCTACTCTTAGAAAGCTTATTGGGTATCGAGTAAGAGTGAAACGCATGAGGACATATAATTATTCACGATGCAGTCCATGGTAATTGCTATCGTGTTCGCAATCTTGTACCAAGTTTGTGCGGTGCATTCTCAATCGCCAGTTTCACTTTTATGATGAACATTTTGCCTCTCATCTCTTCAAATGTACGTGATAATTGGAAATGTGGACTGTGGATACGTTAAGTAAATGGGTGTGAAGAAAAGAGAAATTATATTGTTCTTTATAATGAACTCACGTAGAAGTAAAAATAGGTTTAAAAAAGAAAGCTAGTCAGTAGAAAGAAGTATATTTATTTTGGGTGCGTAAAAGTTTATCATTCTTTGGTAAAAGGTACTTTTGGTACCTACTAAAATACGTAAATTAAAAAATTTCAAGATATATGTTAATGTAGTTCAGTTGATCAGACCCTTTTCTTCCAGAGTCTGGTGGTGGGTTCAAGTCCCGTCTTGAGTATTCACTTTTTCCAATTAAAATCGATAAAAAGAATTCTCTCAGAATCGTGGGGCGGGCACAAATAAGACAGAGTTTAATTAATGTAATTTGTATTGTAGACTGATTTATTTTTAATAACGAGAGGATTATACAGGGTAACATTAATGTATCCAATATTTATTTGATTTTTCTAATTAATAACACAGACAATAAAATACAAATATGGTACATTCAATTTATACAACATAAAATTAATACAGAAGGTTTCGACGACGATTACATGTTGCGTCTGACATAATGTTATAATATTAAATCATGGTTGCCAATCCAGTTCTATGTGAGCACCCTTAAAGCACGGTAATACTATTAGTTTTTCTGTGCTTATAGTATTATCATAAGCAAGTCACATTCTGCTTGATGCCAGTCTGTCAGTGCCAATCTCATTTAACTTGTTACATATTTATATTTTACTTAGAATTAATAGTTCTAGGCATATCCTTTTTGTCTTTAAAAGCGTGTACTGAGGGACTGCAATAGGTTGTAGTGGTCATTATGGCATTCACTTCAAGGAAAATATCGAAGTTCTGCCGCGTCCCGGTTCGACTGGAAGAGGTGGTCCCTGGATTCCGAGGTAACGTCTCGGATGCGACCGAGATTCATGCAAAGATGATGATGACTGAACCACTCACCATGATGTATTTGATGAGCTTTCTTAGATATTATATCATAGTTTCATTTCTCTTTCCATAAACGCTTTATCACACCATGGTAAGCACTTTAATCAGTGTTATAATCTGTAATGTAACACGTACTTGTTTTCAACAAGCGAGAAACATCGCAAACACACGCTTCTTTTTCCGGGTACAAATATTATATTACGCTCTCCATAACACCTACTACACGATACCAGTTTCCACAGGATTTCGGATACTTTCTCCAGTAATAACAAACTTCGTACATCCCATGGCAACAAAGATTGGTACCCAGCTTTGGAGAAACTTGGGCACCTTAAAACATATTAAGTAAACAAAGAGTCGCACCAAACAAACGCTGTTAACGCAAATACGTGAATGCAATATGCGATACGGTTTATTAGTCTCCCGTACATGCGTTGTGAATTGTTCAAAGTATAGAAAGTACTATGGTAAGAGATTTTATTGTGAAAAACAAATAGAGAAGTGTGTTAGCGTGTCAGAAAGACGCAGCAGTTAATTTGATTGGTGAAATTTTGTGATAGGTAATATGGACTCATAATACATCGATATTTTGTCCTATGGATGCATAGGTATGCTAAATTTTATCAGTTACATGCTTACAAAAGTTATAAAAATTATTAGAAATAGGTTAGAATTGATTTCCATGTTCCATATTTCGACCCATACTGACAAGGCCTGTTAAAGAAAAGCTAGTAAAAAGCAAAATTATATTGGTTATTTAGATTTTTGATGTCTTCTTGTTTTCATTCGGGCACCAACCATAGTTACATCCTTAGTTGGGGACTCCACCAGATCTAGAGAAGTGGCCCTGGGTCAGTTAAGGTGTGAGGGATATGCCTGGTAACCTCACCTTCGGCTTTGCACTACGCCCCACAGACGGTGTGCATTGTAGTCGACTCAAGTGCTTTTGTGAACTCCAGGGTTTGCTCTTCTACTACTCCTTCCTATTTTTGGCTAATACGACCCCAAACTCTGACAGGAAATCTTGTGCCAGAGCCTTGTCCCTAAATCAGCAGGTACACCGGTTTGCAGACGGATCCTTCAAACTCCTTGTAAACCCTGTTTTGTCTTACAAGCAATGCAATATTGGACTATGGTACTATGAAAAAGATCACTCCTTTTGACAGTCCGGTTTGTAAAATAATTAGACCACCCTAGGATAGACCCATAATCAAACTAGTTTTATTTTTTAAGGAATGCTAGTAAACGAAATTACTAGCATTCTTACAGGAATCCCCTCCAGCTTAGCCAAATTGCTTGTACTACGTGTGGGTTCACGTCGGTAGTGTAATGGCCAGGATTCGAGGGCCGGGACCTCTCGATCGTAAGCCGACTCCTTAACCACTAAGCTACCGTTAGGTTGGAGCAGTTGGATCAAAGCCCACTAGTGCTGAGCGATCCTTACAACACGCTTCCTGCTGGGTTGCTCTGCAAATGGAACCCGTGGTAAAGAGGTTAACATTATCCACCGGCTTGTCTTTGGAAAATTTTCACACTTCGCCACTGCAGCCCACTGTACTAGATAGTTTATACTTGAAACGTCGGAAATACTATTTCAAAGTAAGGTACATAACACTAGTAATGACATCACAATGAGAACCGTTACCCACCAGTAGTGCATAAAGCTAAAGATATGGTTGAATAGCGTAAATTACCATTTTTGCGGACAATGCTGGGGTCTTTCACCTTGCACGCGTGCATCACATTTAAAGCGCACATAGATTTGAATTTAAGCGAAGATTGTGTTCGCCCACGGGTTGCGAGCTGCATGGTGATAAGGTAGGGTTGTGTCACTTTAAAGCCATACTAATATTAAAAGTGCGAAAGTAACTTATATATCTGCGATCTGTCTGTTCTGTTACGCTTTCACTGAATCGATTTTGATGAAATTTAGTTTAAAACAGAGGTAGATTAGACCTTGGGAAAGGACATAGGTTAACTTTAATCGCGGTAACTAGCATCCACGCAAGGAGATAGGGTAAGCAATAACTTATATTTACACAATGACATATTTAAAAGACTTATTGCAGAAGTACACACAATTTGCCGACAATTTGATTTTTTTGGAATAGAGGGTCTATCTCTTATTTGTGGCAACGTTTTGCGAAAACCCCATAGTTACGTGGGTAACAAATATTTGGCAATGGTACCGCCACCGCGTTTCAGTAGGAGGGACAGATCCAAAAAGTACTGGCTTGACGTCATAGAGGATAATTTATGCTTTTATATGGTCCCACCAAAATGAACGACCAAGATCGTGTGAAGTGAAGTGACGACTCTTTTGGAGACACTCCAGCGGTCAAAGGCAGACAAGGAATCCCGATGTACAATCGACTAAGGATCTTTACATGCAACTTTCTTGTACACTAGACTTGCCACTCATATTGCAATTCTTCTGTGCACTCCCGGAATTGCTGGATCGACTTTGTACATTTCATCTCACTATCCATACTAATATTATAAATGCGAAAGTAACTCTGTCTGTCTGTCTGTCTGTCTGTCTTTCTGTCTGTCTGTCTGTATGTTACGCTTTCACGCCTAAACCACTGAACCGATTTTGATGAAATTTGGTATAGGGGTAGATTAGACCATGAGAAAGGACATAGGCTATGTTTGGTCGCGATAACCGACATCCACGCGGGCGGAGCCGCGGGCAAAAGCTAGTTTCATATAAATGTTATTTATGTGTAAATAAAGTAAATAAATGAATAAATAAACTTTATATGAAACAATGTCAGTGTCTCCTTTGTCGACAGTACCTTATCTTGGCTTATCGTTTGCTATATCATTATGAAATTAGGATAGTTGTTACAGGTGTGGAGAAACGATGTGTAATATTAATAGATTTTCATGACAACCCTATTAAACAATCTAAGCGACACTCTCATTATTCAGACCATTTTATCCTCTATCTAGCGATATACATAGTTAAAGCAGGCTGTCCGAGTGTTTATACTGATAACGACCTGCTCACACCAACATCGATAATCACGAGAGGTCTAATTACCCTGGGCGTACTTGTACAAAATAACAATGACAAATTTAGATAGATACTTTGTTTAAAACAAGAGACGGGTCAAACAGCATTGGTGGTCCTCTCAGTATGTGGAAAAACCAATATAAATAGGCCTTTGTTGAATGAGGCGGGCAAAATAAAAAGGGATCAAGATAATTTTGTAGTCGAGATGAACGCAAAAGTAACAGAAAGAATTTTGATTAGTTTTTTTCGCTAGAAAAGTCGTGGTCATAATTCAAATCGTACATTTGTTTGATCACAATTGCTTGAGTAGAACCAGAAAAAAGTCAGAATAAACTGAATTATTGAATTTTTATTATGTAAAGAGTGTCACTAAATTACCATTTACCATGGCACACACCAATGACTTTTCGATGCTTTTCGAAGTTATGTGTGTATTTATCGCAGGTTTATAAGTGCCCGGCTAAGGGCAATAGGCTCGCCACCTATAACATTGGGACCTAAACATAAACTGGCGAAATGTGGGTGCTAGCACCCCTGCATACCCCTTCGGGGAACACAGAGTTTATGTATTTATGTATGTATGTTACTAAAATTCCCTCTAACACCTCCGGCTCAGCTAAATAGTTTGTGTTAGGAGTATGTTCAGAGTTCACGCCATTAGTGTAATGGCCAGGATCTGACCGAACCTGAGATCTCTCCATCGCAAGGTCTACTCGGCCTACTCCATAGGATTGGAGGCCTACTCCTTAACAATCATTAATTGAATTGGACTGAATTAATTATATCAAATCTTGTCGTTCTATCATTACTTTTATGTTTATATACAGCCTCTGTGGCGTCGCGGCAGCGAACTCGGTGCTACACAGGATACAGAGCGCAAATATTTGTATGCATGAATATGGGTAATTGCAAGGGTCTGGGTATTTTCTATGTATAATATTGTATTACATGTATTTACAAAAAAATTGTATCTAAGTAGGTTTATCCGAATTCAAGATTCCATTAGTTAAGTTATGCTTACCGAGGGTCTAGATAGCGTTGTGTAGAATAATGTTGAAAACTTTATTGTGGAATATTTATATACTTATATACACCCTGATTTTACATTCGAATAGGATAAAAAGATTTTGTACCTACACAGTTTCGATACCAAAATCGTCTGGAAGTATTAATTTGTTTTTTTTTTTTAATATACCTACATTATTAAATTTTACGTATACAACTTCCCATACGCGAATAATATTCAAGTGAAAGGAATAATGTATAAGGGTTGTAAAAACATGTCACCGAATTAATACTTCCAGATGATTTTGCTAAAACTGTGTCCAAATTCTTTTTATCCTAAAAGACTATAAAATCACCCAGTGTATCCTGACCATACTTTATGGTTTTTATTCCATAAAAAAATGCATGCCAATCGCCTACTAAATAATTTTGGAGGTGTCAATTCGCACATCATATCTTCGTGCGAATCGCCTACAGAAAAATAATTTATTTTTAAAGGAGTCGATTCGCAGGTTTCGTGCGAATCGTCCAATAAGCCGAATAAAAACGATTTCTTACGCATAATACTGATGATACTCAAGGAAAATATCACCTAAATCAAACCAGTTCCGACGACTGAATACCAAGGTGTCAATCAATCAGGCATTCCCGCCTTTATTTATAGAACAGGACTAAAATAGAACCTCATCTCCATTGAACCGGTTTATCGATACAGTTTTATTACTACAACAGTTATTACACTGAACTCGGTTCAACGGACAGACTTATTATATTATTTGTTAGACCAAAATGTCCGTACTTTTACGAATATCAAGTTTTTTTTTACCCGACTGCCGAAGGAAGGAGGGTAATGTTTTTCGGGACTATGTATGTCCATTTATTTGGACACGTGAGGTGTCATTTGTTTTTTTATATTAAAATTTCGATAAAATCAAAATGGCGGATTTTTGGCGCCAAAACGTATGTCATCAAAAATATTTTTAACTCAAACTTATCGAGTAAGGTATCAAAATGAAGGAAATTAGAAGGAGATTACAAAAAGATATACATGTCATATCATAACTAAGAAGTATAAAATAAAACAAATGATTAAAAAATTAAAAAACCCGACTGCCATTGCAAAGATCGAAATAAGTTTGATAGCAGGCGGTACCCATTCATTTTCTTTCAGTAAACTATTTTGGATCTTTTCAGTAGCAATCTGGGATTTTTATTTTTTAATCATTATTTCTAGTAGCTCACACTTCTACCTGGTGGAAAGCGATCAACATGGCTTGCACAACACCAGGGGCGTCATACGTTTGCAAGAGGGATAGAATAATATGATTAAGTAGTACTTACTAGTATTGATAGCCTGGTAGTAAGATTCTAATGTCCTTTTTAAAGATAACCAGAACGTGTTTTTTTCTTCCTACAGTCCAGGGTCCTTTAGGCAGGGCGTGAAAAGGCATCCGATGAGGCCGTCAAGCTGAGCGCCACCGCTGTTAACATGGTACACCATTACGGTGTCTCTCTTTCTGAGACTTTACCTTTAGCTTACTACCAGGCGAGGTGAAGTCAAATTGAAGTGTTCTGTTATGAAAAAAAAACATTCACATCTAATAATTCATCATTTTTAAAAGTCATTTGAACTTAACTGCTTAACTTACAAGAGATGATTTACCTAATAATTTATTGCTTCAAATATCATCAATACCCCCAATACGTAGTTCCATATTAAAATATTCTTGAATGTAAAAGGATCCAAAATTAAAATTTAAAAGAAGTTGACAATTCCAATAATGACGTCATCAATCCCAAAAAAACTAGGTCAACACAGCGATTTCAACTGATAGATGGCGCTTCACACCATAACGGATGATATATAAGCCGTTTATTAAAATAAATTGACTGGAAATATTACCCACTCATCCAGAATCTGTCAAACTCATGGACTTATATATCAAGAGGGTTGATTTACAGTTTGTAAAGTTGATGCCGGGAGCCTGTATCGAAGTGTCGGTTGTTCACTGTTCAAGTCAAGTTGATATATCAATATCACTTACTCAATATACTCTAGATGTCAATCTATCTATACTATTATACAATTGTAAATTGGAAATGTTTGCTCGCGATGAATGCAAATTTAATACTACTGAACGGATTTTGATGCAGTTTTTTTACCCTCGACGCAAAAACGACGGGGTATTAGACAAAAAAAAAAAAAAAGATTTATTAGAAATGGATTTATCAGACTTAAAATCTTACCTTTGTTTGATTGCATAAGATATAGGTTTCTGTGGGTTGCGGTAACAGAATAAGTATTTCTGTGACCCTACATTGACATGAAGTACCAGGTTCACAGAAATTTTAAGGAACTTTATCTGGGTCGCGGGAACAGGAGCAGTGTGTCTATCTATTTCGAACTTAACGCGGACGAAGTCGCGGGCAAAAGCTAGTAATAGAATAAAATGATCACGAATAATGAATGAATACAGCATTTAATGTGCTAACTATTCAAATCGATTAAGATATAAAAAAAATGATCGATTTAGGCGGGATTCAAACGCTATCTTTCCCTTATGCTCTGACCATTGAGCCCCAACATCACAACGCTATCTAGACCCATGGTAAGCTTAACTAGCTTGTGTTATGGAATTTAGAATGCGGATAAACATTCATAGATACTTTTTTTGTAAACATATAAATATTATACCTAGATAGAAACACCCAGACCAATGCAAATAGCCATATTCATGCCTACAAATATTTGAGAGCTTTGAGCGGGAATCGAACCCGTGCCTCCTGCATAGCAGTCGCGTTTACTACCGCCACGCCACAGGGGCTGTCAAATATATATAGGAGAAATTGAATGAATTCAGGCATGGTTCCTTGACACAGTGGTCAATGCATAAGGAAAAGATCGGGGGTCCGAATCCCGTTTCTCATGGGATAAAGAACAAATTCTAAGAATAATGAAATGGCGTCTCATACTGTTAGTTTTAACTCTACGTTTGACAAGTTCTGTCACACGCTATAATACGACAAAAGCGAGTTGACATGACTTACAACGTGCCTTTTTAAAACAACGCATAATTGTCGGGTACGTTTTCATTACATTCCTCATTCACTTTAGATTAACTGCATGGCAAGACGTCTATTGATTTACTCGAGGATAAAATCTTGGAAATGATTCATTCTAGAATAGTAACTCGTGTATAAATTCAGGTTTAGTTGAATCCACCCTTAGTATGCTAACTATTAAAATGGATTAGGATAGGAAATATTCCTTTCATGGTCAACTGGGCCCACATTCTTTTAAGCCCGCGAGCTCAGTTGACCACGTTCGTTTTCCTTTGGGAGTAACTAGCCGACTAACCAGCCAGCTTACCCTGCGGGCTCAGTTAACCACTTGTTACGGCTATGGGTCTACTCAGCCCATGGGCTCAGTTAACCACTTGGTAAGGCTAAGGGTTTACCCAGTACACGGACAAAATATCCATTTGAATCGGTTCGGAATTTGAAACCGCAACCTTTCTCTTGCAAGAGGAAAGCTCTAACCACTGGGCCCCTATATCAATATTGGGGTGATGGTGGGAGCCATCTATCGATACTCGTACGAACTATCGGGACCAATGAATGATGTTACAATTATTTTCCTGTCATTTTTCCTGTCTTTTGAATGATATTTTAAATCATCAGTCACTTTTTATTTGCCGATTCACAGTCTCTACTCTACAAATCATTTGCTCAGTCATTAGCCATTTTTTATTGGTGCTAATAAAATTTCAATACTGCATAAAACATATCTCTCAGAAAATAAATTCAAATAAATGCTCTGAGCTACCAACAACAATGAATTTTACATTTAATAGTGAATCATACTACATATTTTATATGAACCAATTAGAATCCGTTCGCGAAATGGATGCTTGAATATTTACAGCCTTGTAATTGCTGTAAGGTTATTGTGAATATTCATTAAACAAGGCTTTATGATTCTTTTAATTCAATATTATTAGCTGTGTACATTTATAGTGATTGTGTAAAAAGTTAAGTGTTTTCATAACTTTATTATTTCGTTTTTCAATTTAGCTCTTCCAATATGTAATAAATAATATAATACTGAAGAAATAAAAAGCAATAATATTTTACTTGACTATGAGTGGTCGTTTTGAAGTTGTATCCCAATTGCATCCAAGAACTTCACACCGGAGCCGGGTCCGCTTTTTAGCTTTCCTTTAAGCACTTTTCCTTTAACACATCTTAAGCCTTCATGGTAGAGACGACCAAGATTAACTTGCGCTTGACTGAAAACATTTGACTGATTTTCTATGACTTTCAATTATTAGGTTTTTAGTTTGAGCAAATTATATCAATGTAGACACAGATTGATATTGTCCATCTATCAGGCGCTTTCTATACTATAAGATACGATGAGATTCATTTATTTGTCAGAATATTGTATAAAAGTTGTTACAAAATAGATGTCTGAAATATTGAAAGATTTTAATATGAAATTTAAATGATGTCAGTATACAATTATAAATAATTATTCCTAGCTTGAGTGATACAGTCATTACAAAAGTTATATAATTAAAAGATGTCAAATTATAGGTTAAACAAGTCAAGGTTCATTTTGGACTCAAAACGTTCGCTTAGGAAGTGTTTCGTGGAATAGTAACATTTATGCAGAAGAAATTGAAATAGTTTTAATTTAAATGTCTTAAGGTTTAGGGTCTTAAACTGAGCGGGTAGTTTATTATAAATTCGAATTGCCATACAGTATACATTATTAGAAAAGAATTGAAGATTTTCCTTAGGCATATGTAGCTTGTGACTCCGCCAACTGCTTGGTCTGGTCACCGTGTCATTATGGAGATCAAATAGACCGATGTGACCGTCCTTCAAACGCTGCTACCACCACTTTTGCCAGTGTTTTCAAATTGCAACACTAGTTTTTTATACACAGAATTTAATGCACTTTTAGATGAACTTGGTCTTTTCTCTATTTGTTCTTTGTGTTTTCTATGTTATCATTTATTAGATACTGACTTTTTTTGTTTTACAAAATTGATTTTAGCCTTTTAGACCAGATATTTGGCCTTGCAGCATAGTCATTTCATGTTCTACAATGAAAGACGCATCTAATATTATGCATATATCATATTATGCATAATTTTCCTATTATGGTGATCTGATGGAACTAGATTTAATGTTGTCCCCTCCCATACTAATGGAAGCAACATTTGCCAAGTTACGAGGGATCATTGGAACGGACACACAAAGCATACGTAGGTCAAGCACATGCCTTTGAATGCAATTTTATCATAAAAAAATACACCCTGGCAATGAATATTAGTATTATATTGCTTTCACCATAACGTTCCTATAATATATATGGAGCTTTAACAACCAATTGCTATAACTCACCCACATCGTTTGTAAATCATAAATAGCATTTACTGAAAATAAAAACTTTTTCAATAACTACACTCAGCTTTGATTACTGAGCTAAAGTAAATGACGCTTAAGTTTTATGATGCCCTGGTAACTCCGCAGTTTTTATTGTTGAAATAATTAAATTTCTGTAAAGTAAAGTTAAGTTTCTATGATTTAGTGCTATAGTTTATAACGTTCTCGTAAAATATTGCCTTTTTAGGGTTCCGTGGGTACCGCAAAAGGCAAAACAGAACCTTTATAGGATCACTTTGTTGTCCGTTTGTCTATCAGACGTTTTCTCAGGAATGCGTAGAGTTATCAAGATGAGACTGTGCAAATTTCAAACTTCTAAATCAAAGCAATCCAAATATTATAACATAACATAAAACATGAACTCACGCCTGTATTTCCCGAAGGGGTAGGCAGAGGTGCTAGCACCCACATTTCGCCAGTTTATGTTTAGGTCCCAATGTAATAGGTGGCGAGCCTATTGCCATTAACCGGGCACTTATAAACCTGCAATAAATACACACATAACTTCGAAAAGCATCGAAAAGTCATTGGTGTATGCCATGGTAAACCTGGGATCGAACCCGAGACCTCGTCTCAGCAGTCCATTACCCATACCTACCACTAGGCTTATATACGAAATATTATGTACGATTTATATAGCATAAGTTCGTCCCTGAATTTAGAGGTGTTAATCATCAGCACTAACAAGAAAAAACAGCCGATTTGCACAGTGGTTATGGTGTGACAAAGAGTCCGCCATCTAATTTTGTATGGAGTTTTCGGTGCGCGAGTTCAACTCGCATTTATAACCAGCTTTTTTGTTATTCATTTGAGCACTTCATCTTCATAAGGCTTCCACTGTGAGAACCTGGAGTCTGCATTCCTGTTCTTCTTTATTTTGGTTCATTTTGACTTTTATAAAGGAGACTGCTGTCTAACCTTCCTATCAGATTAAATTATTATCTACACTGCTACCGACGTTTCAGTTACTTTTCTTCTATGATCCTTATTTTAATACTTGAATGATTTTTTATAGCTATTATTGTGCTAACTTTAAAATTCGAATACATCAGGAAAAATGAAATACTCAAGTGGGACTTGAACTCATAACCTTTCCCTTATAGGCTCTTCCAACTGAGTTAGAATTAAAGTTAAGATAAAATTTTAATTAAGATGGATGATATATGTACTTATTTATTTATTATTATGACATAACATATCAGATTTATCATGACATGTCAGATAACATTGTTATGGGTTACATGCGTGAAAACGGTCTCACTACCTTGGACGCCCAAGATAGTGCGAAGTGGAGGAGGAAGAGCCGGAAGGCGGACCCTGAGCTCCGAGGGCACCGTGGCCTCGGATGCAATTAGGACTAACGTCTCTATGTGGATGATGACGATGATCAGATAACATTGTTATCTATATGCTTTCCCCACCTCTAAAAGTGAAAACTTTATATACCATTATTCTTTATATCACCTCATCTACCAATTCTAATAGGTTTCCGCGACGCTCGAGTGACTAAAAATTTTGCTGCGTAGCCTCTAATATAAGACTATAAATAAAAAAATAAAAAAAAATCTCATGTGGTATCACTTTGGAATACGAAATAAATATGAGTACAAAAAACACCAATGGATTTAGAAATGTGGTATTGGATTGGAATAGAACACAGAATAGAATTTACTTTAAGCAAGAAACTCGCTTGAAATACGCGATAAACGAACCGACTAAAACCCGGAAAGATAACAGATTTTTGAGATTTTCATTTATATGGGGCCACTCCATCTCTTTATGTGGGTGTCGTAGAAGGCAAGTAAGGGATAGGGCTGTTCTCCATCCGACAGTAAACATACAGCCCAGTGACGGTAATAGGCTCGCCTCCTATTACGTGGTACTGAAAATTTTCGTTGGTGAAATGTGAATGATAACATCTCTGCCTACCCCTTGGGATGTACAGGCGTGAGTATATGTATGTACATGTATGTTAATTTACTATCCATGTGATTCTGGTTTTAGCCAGTTTGATTAACGGATGTGGCAAGTCAGTTTTTGAAAATTTCTGAATGTAGTTTTGTTTCTTTTTAATAATAAAGGCATTTTTCCTTTTCGTTAAATTCGCTATCTACTTCCCTTCCTGGTAATGTCAAAATCCTTCATCCTGCACAATCTATTTTAAATTTACAATGAAAATAACGGGATTTAACGCGATCATGGTATAGGTACCTTTCATTTGCCTGACGTTTCGACGAGGTTACACCGGCCGTGGTCATAGTTAAATCTCTCATGGATCTTTCTAGTACCATCTAGTTCAATAGTAAGAACTTGACCTAAATCTGACACTTGGCTGCAGCTGCAACTATTGCAGCTTCAATAGGGATGTGACCTAAATCGAGGGCTCAAGGGCGTCCGCAAGATGTTGACTGGTTGAATGTATAATGATGATATGAGTTTGTAGGTATTCGATTGTGTAACATATACGCCGAGATTGTATATTGCTCAAGACATATATATTTTTTTTTTACAAGCAACAATTTTTTTTGGGTGTCTTTTGAGGGTGCTACGGTGGTGGACAAGCTCAAATTCCCCAAGTATAGATCACCAGGATCTCGATTGTCTTGATATCGGTCCAAGATACGTCTCTTAAGGTATACTAGGTAGGTAGGTATATGCATTGCATCAATAGAGTTGCAGTCGACCGGACTACTGCTACACAAAAGTAGCAATAGTTCGAGGCCGTTTGACAACCGGACTATTGCTACTGAAAAGTCGCAGTATTCCGGTCAACCGGACTAACAACCGGACTACAGCTACTGAATAGTCGCAGTATTCCGGTCAACCGGACTAACAACCGGACTACTGCTACTGAATAGTCGCAGTATTCCGGTCAACCGGACTACTGAGACTAAAGGAAATTCTATCTATCTATAATATTAAGATAATGTGAAGTGCTCGTGTCTATACATAAGTAATATTAAAAATAATACTTGCATTATATAAGTTATATTAACGATACTGACATTGAAAATAATAGTAATTTATATTCTGGTTGGTTGTACGATACCGCGCCGGCCAACAAATTGCCACTTGTCTAGGGGGATGAACAGATTTCGATGCGGTATTTTTGGTTTAAAAGGTCTTGGTTAGACTTAAAATCTTGAGTGTTTTTGATCACAATCGGTTGTGTAGATATCGCCTTAGACGCCAAAACAAATATACGACATACCGACAGGCAGAACCGTGCGGAAAGCAGGTTTATTATGTAAGTGAATGAGAGTAATGCAAAATAGCTTGCTGTGTTCACATTTTTTTAAATAATTTGGTGTACCTACACGTTAATTCGTTTTTAGTATTCATAATGTTTTACTTGAAAGCTAATTAAATTCAACAAAAATTACATACGTCTACTTTCTACTTGCGATTATACCTACTGAAAACAAAATACTTCTTGTGATTATTGTTTAAATTGACTTATTGTTATAAATGCTGTTATATGATTGACGCCATCACAAAAACCGGGAGAACCCCATACTTATGCTATCCTAACGCAATCTAAGTTCACATGCAACAGCTACTAAATATTGAAATAAGTACATCATATCTAATTGAAAGTTAAAAGTCAATGAATGAATGTATGGAATAGATTAAAACAATGTTATCAAAGAAAAATAAAAATATACCAGAACGTTTGAATGAAAGAAAATAGTCACACACCAGCCAAGAAATAACCTCAAGTATCATAATTTTTATCTCAGACAAACTCTTCAGGCAAAAGATAGTCTATTATTTTTAGAAAACAGACAGTTACTAAGTAAGAGGAAAATTATTAAAATAACTTAGTGCAGAGAAAAGCTAGTAAAAGTAAATTGCTTATAAGATGAGGCTGCAAGACGTTAATGATGCTGTGCGAAATGATGAGAGAGGTGGAGAGAATATTTATGAGATTTGACCTTTAATCATACATGGACGATACTTGCTACATTGACAAATGCAAGTGTAATGGAATTAATGAAGCAAATAATAATATAATTGATATAGCTTATACCATTGTATCTTGGAACTAGATCACGAGATATAAAAGACTCTGGCGAGCTCAGTTTTGTCATGATCTAATCTTGGTGATTTAAAAATTGTCTAAATCAGTAACACCAAAATACATCCAACAATTCCTTTTGGATCACCTAAGCCATCGAAATAGGGATTGAAACGGAATACAAGAAATGAGTATTGCACGTATAGATCCCATTTTGAGCACATTTTAAGTTCAAGATATAGAATGGTAACTTTCCATGATCGAATTTAATAATACAGAAATAAAGGTAGACAGAAAAGCAAAAAAAGAAGTTTAAAAATAACTATACGATTCCAAATATTCATATATTTCATAACAGTGAACAACAAAATGTTTAATAATGATTGCAACATTATCATTGTTGCAGTTCTTCTTAACATAAAACCTACATTAGAGTAGTATTTGCTGTCGGATATGGTTTAAGCTGTCGCCAAAATAATAAGGGCTTGTCTTGCTATTATGCTAACAATCCCTTTGTTGCCATGTATAATATTCTGCGGACGCTAATCGATATAATGACGACAGATCTATTTCTCTTTAATATATAAGAAACCTGTAATAGAAAATCTGCAAGCTGAGATAAATTCAAAATGGTGTTTGGAAAAAATTGTAAGCATTTTTCTGATCTCCTTTATCTTTAAAAGATAGATGTCGGGGTGTCGAGCTGCGGTCTGTGTTAATGGACTTCTCTAGTCGGAGGTGAGCCCGAGGGCGATTCTCTCTCTCTGTGTACAGATCCAAAAACAGCGTTTAGAATAAGATCTGTAAAGCACGTGTCATTTGCAAATTGGTTTAGATTGGAAAGAGTCAATACTACGGGCGTAAAGGATTTGTCACGGGTTCAAATCCCATATAAGCATTCGTTTTTTTTTCAATATAAATCGAATTAAACCATACAATAAATTATTGCCTATATAATAGGTATGTAGTCACCTTCGGCTGGTTACTATAATCTCACAATGGAAACAATAATATACAGATTTGTTGTTTTTAAATCATTGATTGTCATCAACCAAGGAGCGTACGTAAGTCAGCATCAGATCTTGATGAACAAAGTGCTCAAAATGATATTCAGTCCTTGGCTTTACTCCCTTCCTGTTGACGGATAGTTCTGATATTTAGTACACACATTTAGTACAAACAACAATACAGTTTAAATGAATAAAACAGTATAATTAACTCTTGACCACAGAATAGATAATAGTACTAGCGTATCTTGACGCTGCTTTAAGACCATTTTGAGACTTTGTAGTCAAGATATTTCTGATGCTGACTGTACAATATTGAGAGAAGCGACGCCGTCGGTAGCTTAGTGGTTAAGGAGTCGGCCTTAGAATCGAGAGATCGACATGAACCCACTCCTAGCACAAGCATTTTAGCTTAGTTGGAGGGGTTAGCAGGAATATTAGTAATTTCGGTTGTTTATATTCTTTAAAAAAAAATTGTTCAGGCAGATTCGAGATACTATTCAGATACGAACTAAAAGAGACTCACTAGAAACCTTAAATCAGACTTCAACAACATACCATAGTTCTAATCTTAAAATTGATCTAGGATTAAAAAATCCGCGTATTTTGTGGCCCACCGTAGCGCACCTTGTATTTTATTCACAAAGGCTTATCTGCGTGTTGTACTGTCGAGATTCAGTTTAGTTGCGCTATCTGCGGTATTTCAACGGCCCTTTATTTTACTTTATCTTGCAACCACTATTTGAAAGTTATTACTATTTTGTTTCGTAGTTTGGATAGACGATTCTTTTGTTACTAGTTTTGCAAAGAGATTAAAGTATTCGACGTTATATTTATTCGTGAGCTTAGTGTTTAGTTTAAGGGCTTTTGTTAGTTTTGTTTCAAGATCTGTTATTATTATTTGGGAACTGGGGAGCTTTAT
This sequence comes from Eilema sororculum, assembly GCA_914829495.1. Lineage (NCBI taxonomy): Eukaryota > Metazoa > Arthropoda > Insecta > Lepidoptera > Erebidae > Eilema > Eilema sororculum. The sequence goes on along the minus strand of OU618555.1, from coordinate 3,193,109 downwards.
TTCCACGCTATTTTTTTATTGAAATGAAAACCTTTTATGGTGTGTTGGTGGACATTGACATCACATTTTTAAGCTAATTAAAAAGCATTGAACTCTGTCACTGTTACCGTTGCCGACACTTCTTTATAGATATGAGTTCTCCATTTCTTTTGGCACTCCTGGAGTGTCACTGATTTTTGTTTATCATCATTCTCGTTGTATGAAGAAATGCATTTTGGCCATCCAGGACGTGTCCTCGTAACTCAGTTATTTATTGTTTTCTGCCTAAAAAGGGACTGCTCATAGACCTATATCAAAACTATTTACTAAATGCCTTACTACTAAATTATTTAGTTTTAGTGCAGTAGCCTAGTGGTATGGGTAATGGACTGCTGAGACGAGGTCTCGGGTTCAATCCCAGGTTTACCATGGCACACACCAATGACTTTTCGATGCTTTTCGAAGTTATGTGTGTACTTATCGCAGGTTTATAAGTGCCCGGTTAATGGCAATAGGCTCGCCACCTATTACATTGGGACCCAAACATAAACTGGCGAAATGTGGGTGCCAGCACCTCTGTCTACCCCTTCGGGGAATACAGGCGTGAGTTTATGTTATGATATGTTTATTAGTGCCATTTTAATGTTCTATTAGTGTCAAAACTTCAAATTGAAAGAAAAACTAGACTGTTCAGCTCAAAATGGTCCACACCACCACTGGTTCGAAACGCTGCTGCGCGTGCTTCCATATTGTACCCACAAAACTGTATTCACAAGCTAAAAGAATGATAATAATTCCATCTTCTACCAGGAGGTTGCAGGAGCAACGAAACGCAGCCTCTTATCTGAATATCCCCCGACAAAGCTTTTTTTTTTGTTCCTTTTACAAACATGAAAATTCAATTGTAAAATTTTGTTTTGTTTAAACCTGTTCATTAACGTCACCTTATCTTTGATTACAGCCGCCTCATGGAGCGAGGGTGCCCGCGATGCAACCTGCCCCAGGATCTGCGGGCCCTCCCTGCAGAGTGAACCAGTTTGTGCCACCGACGGATACATATACCCCTCACTGTGTGAAATGAGGAAGAAGACTTGTGGGAAAGGTACGTTTATTCTACAACTAGTTGATCAATTAGTTGATACTTGAGACTTCACCCGCTTGGAATCTGGTAACCATTGGGAACCACCGCAATTTTATCAATGTCAAGTAAACGTCTATAATTATATATTGGCGAGACATTGTCAAGAAACTCGTTAACGTCGCGTTAACTAGGCCAGTAAAGTTTCCGTGCCTTTGTTCTCCACGGGATCAGGTGGTCGATTAGGTTTACCAATTTTAGTTTGACATTCCTTGATGCTCTATGATGCCTCTTTATTCTACCACATGCACACGCTCTTCACCACAGTCTTGTCTGCGCAGGCCGGATTGTACACGGAACACCGTGCGAGTAGTTGCTAAAAATACAGTTCCGCACAGTGTTTCGTGTACAAACCGGCCTGTGCAGGTAAAACTATGGTGAAGCTTTTGCGTGTGCTAGGCCTATTAGAATTAAAATATTCCAGAATTCAGTCGGATATTTTTCTTCACTCACATGTTCCAGGTGTAAGACTAGCTCCTGATCAGACGGCCTGCTCTCGGGCTCAAGGCTCCAAGTGCGATCATCGATGCACTTCAGAGACGGATCCTGTTTGTGGCAGTAATGGTAGAACTTACCTCAACAGGTGCATGCTGCAGGTAGAAATATGCAGGTAAGAGTTTGAAACCTTCTTCATCTAAGAGACAATCGTACTTTGGAGCCTTTGGAGCCTGGAGACCGCTCTGCTGTTCCTCTCTTTATTGATTTATATTATGGCAATAATGACTGTAACTGTAACTTCCTAATGAAATTAGAGATTTACCTGTAAATACATTAAAAAATGGGTGCAGCCCCGTGCTTCACCTAGGATCTCCACCTGGGTGAAACACGGGGTACTAATAGGTCCAAAATCCAAGAATATTTAGAGGGTAAACAAGATTGGAAATGACCAGTTCGCTCAGCATGCTCCTCAACCTTTACCATAAGTATTAGACTAAGTAAATGTTTGTAAATAGACTAAAAGATTTTAGATTAAAGACTTTAGATTTTTCTGATCTACCAATCTCAAGGAAGTACAGAGCCTTGTTAGTCAATCAACAGGTGTGTTGTGTGAATGTATAATTTATCGTTATTCTCCGAAACAAGGTTTTTTTTAATTATGTTGGCTTTCAGTCTAACTAAAAACAAGATTACCTTTACAACCACTCCACTAGTGATGTCGAATTTCTAGACAAAATTGTTGGACTTTCTAGAAATCAATTAGAGCACAGAGGACATCTTAATATATATATTACTGGCTGACCTGGCGAATTTCGTACCGCCAATTTTTTTCCGCCCGCGTGACGTCAGATCCCTTTTCCGCTGCACCCTCTACTATATTAAGCATGTACCTATTATACATATAAACCTTCCTCTTGAATCACTCTATCTATTAACAGAAACCGCAATATCAAAATCTGTAGCGTAGTTTTGAAGATCATACATAGGGACAGACAGACACGGAAATCGAATTTGCTTTAAACTCTTAGTAATAGTAATTTGCACAGAACAGAATTTTCTGTGTTCCGTGGTAATTTGCCACAGGTGTATGGTGATAGGGTTGATAAAACTGTCCATGGGCGATGGTGACCGCTTACCATCAAGCGATCCGTCTGCTCGTTTGCCTCCCTCTAACATAAAAAAACTAAAGTAGATAACTTTGTTTTTATGTTTCTCAATTCCAGAGTCGGTATCAGTCTCTCTCATTTAGGCGCTTGCAACAACATCAGTGCTCATCGTGAGAACTGCCCTGTTGACTGCTCACAAGCTCCGCTGGATGGACCAATTTGTGGTTCCGATGGAAACGTGTACAAAAGTACTTGTCAGATGAAGCTGCTGACTTGCGGGTGAGTGTAACTATTCTATATAACACTAAGTAGTAATAATTACCTGTTAGAGCATCCATGCAGAAGTGCATGCAAATCATAGGCATTAATTAAAGCGCGAAATTAAGACCCAATTGTACACACGCGTTTTTTCGCCGTAAAATTCGCGGTTCAACGATACGGCAAAACAAGCTTCATCAGTGCACCATACAATACTGACGACTGTGCCTACACATTGGAATTAATCGTGAATTTTTACCGCAAAAAACGTGTGTGCACAACAAGCCTAACTCAATAGTATTTGCGCAAACCAGGCACCTGAAAGGCAGAAGGCAGCGTACATTTTTAGAATTTGGAACAAAATACAAATTACTAATATTTTACTAAAGTAACTCATGTGAAAATATTGTATTGAGTATTTTTAATGGGGAAATAAGTTATCAAAAAATGACTTTAAACAGTCGCTTGTCGCCAGGTTAATTTTAATTACTTGATTTTGTCCTTTGCTAGCTTCATTTTAGGTTCCCACACTTTACTCAAAACTTATTTGACTAATATAAACCTATATTCTAATTCTTTTCCAGGCAAGGTGTGGTACGAACAAACAAGAAACATTGCCAGACCACTAGACATTGCCGTGAGTCTTGCTGGCGTGTGGCCAGACCAACCTGTGGGTCTGACGGTAAGCTGTATGCCAACGCATGTAGGATGAAGGCTAGCAACTGTGGGTGAGTACCTTATACATAAGATTTCTTAGTTTTACTTAGTTACCTGAAATATATATGAAGGAAATGTATTTTGAAAAGTAAATATAATATTTGGTAGATCTAGGAAAGGAGACACAATAAAAATTGCACCATGGTGAACATTAAATCAATGTTTCTTGTATTATTAAGTACATCAGTGTTGCGATGCGCCTGATTGATTTCGTATAGCAATATTATTATTATCGTATTATAGTAGCTGAATAAGAAATCGACATGTAAATAAAATTGTCATCCGAAGGGGTTTATCCACTTAGTTATACTATTAGTTATACGATATAACAAAATGGACTGAAAAAGTCCAAATAGTTATACTGCTTAGTATAATTACGTGGATTCGATTAATTTGGGTTGTTATCGTCCATATAGTTATACTGCATAATATAACTACATGGATTCGATTAATTTGGGTTGTTTTAGTCCAAATAGTTATACTGCTTAGTATAACTACATGGATTCGATTAATTTGTGTTGTTTTAGTCCAGAAAGTTATACTGCATAGTATAACTACATGGATTCGATTAATTTGGGTTGTTTTAGTCCAAATAGTTATACTGGATCCGAATAATTTTGATCGGATTCATCCATTTAGTTATATTCATAAATAAACAATCACTTTATAATATTTATGGGCATTTTATGTTCCAACACATTTGTAATTAAAGAAAAAGTGTATTCATGAGCTGAAGGAGATAGTGGTGGGCAGTGTTGCCGTTATAAAAACTATTATTATTTATTTTGTTAACTTTAATAAAATTGTTAGAATTATTTATTTAACATTTTATTTTGTTACATTTCTGTGTATGTGCTGCAGCTGCGAGAAATAAATGCATTTTCTTTCTTCTTTTCTTTCTCATAAATAGTGAGTAAGATGCTATCGCACTGTTTCTAGAAAAGTGTCTATTGTGATATTACCGTTAACTAATTGCATTTGTGCGTCCATTATCATCATGTCGTTGACTAAACTGCTTTCTTTTCGGTTCTCTTTGCTTTCCCCAATATCGATAATAACATCTTCGGCATCTTCCAGAATCGCTTTCAAAAATGGCATAATGCTTACATATTTCCTGATTTGCATGCTTGGTTTAAGTTCATATGCCATGCTTCAACTTGGTTAGTGCTGCGATGCCTCTTTCCAAACACACCACGATTTTATGAATTCATCACTCTTGAGCCAGTAATTTAAGCATGGCATATGAACTTAAAGCAAGCATTCAGAGCCAGGAAACGTGTAAGCATTATGCAATTTTTGAGAGCTATTCTGGAAGATACCGAAGATGTTATTATCCATACCGTGGAAAGAAAAGAGAACCGAAAAGAAAGCAGTTTAGTCAACGACATGATGATAAAGGACGCACAAATGCAATTAGTTAACGGTAATATCACAATAGACACTTTTCTAGAAACAGTGCGATAGCATTTTACTCACTATTTAGAAGAAAGAAAAGAAAAAAGAAAATGCATTTATTACACAGAAATGTAACAAAATAAAATGTTAAATAAATAATTCTAACAATTAAAGTTAATAAAATAAATAATAATAGTTTTTATAACGGCAACACTGCCCACCATTATCTCCTTCAGCCCATAAATACACTTTTTCTTTAATTCCATTCTGTTGGAACATAAAATGCCCATAAATATTATAAAGTGATTGTTTATTTACGAATATAACTAAATGGATAAATCCGCTTAAAATTAATCGGCTCCAGTATAACTATTTGGACTAAAACAACCCAAATTAATCGAATCCATGTAGTTATACTAAGCAGTATAACTTTCTGGACTAAAACAACCCAAATTAATCGAATCCATGTAGTTATACTAAGCAGTATAACTATTTGGACTAAAACAACCCAAATTAATCAAATCCATGTAGTTATATTATGCAGTATAACTATTTGGACTAAAACAACCCAAATTAATCGAATCCACGTAGTTATACTAAGTAGTATAACTATTTGGACTTTTTAAGTCCATTTTTTTATATCGTATAACTAATAGTATAACTAAGTGGATAAACCCATCCGAAGTAAATTTTTATCTTTAAATTATCTTTTAATTTACATGGATGAAATATGAAGAAATTATAAAATAGCCTAAGCGCATACAGTGACAAAAATTGATACAAAAATATGTTTACCTCTTGAAATAGGCTTGAATAAGATATTATAATAAAGATATTATAGGAACTTACTGTTCCTAAAGTAACTGCACATGTAAGTAGTCAAAAATAACCAATCACTTATTCATTTTCAGTAAACACGTTTTCGAAGTTCCGATGGCATTCTGCGTTTCACAAGAAAGAACTTCAGGTGGTGAAGCTTGCCCCAAAGACTGCGTGGGACAGAAGGAGAAGCTGGTGTGTGGCTCTGACGAAATGATATACAGGAACGAATGTGAGATGAAGATGCTCAACTGCGGGTAAGTGGAGTGCATAAAACTTTTAATGCTAGTAGTTCGACGAACGGTAGGCTTGACAAACATAGACAAATTAACGGAAGCAAAATCGGGCACCTTGTCGAAACATTGTATAATTTTTTAATCCTAGGGATCCTTTGGGCGCATAACCTTCAAAACGCAAAATGGTAAGCACTCGCAAAATGGTAAAAGAGCAAAATGGTAAAAGCACACAAAGTTAAAAGAGCAAAGTGGTAAAGGCGCAGAATGATAAAAAAATCGGTTGCCTAGCTTATTAGCTGCCATGGATCATCATTGGGATATACGGATAACTGAAGTATCGTCATTTCTTCAACAGGAGTATGAGCAACCGCAAGATGGTGAAGAAGGTGGATATGGAGAAGTGCCGGGGTAAGATGAACCGCTGCATGAAGGTGAAGTGTCCGGCTGACTTCGATCCCGTGTGCGGCACTGACCAGAAGGTCTACAACAACCCTTGCTTCTTGAAGGTGGCTACTTGTCTGTGAGTAACATTTTGTGAAATTTCTAAAAGTTTTAACAGTATTATGTTGATGATGCTGAGGTACTCCATTAGGTTAGGTACAGTCAGCATCAGATCGGTGCAAAGATGCAATACCTTGGTATTGAGATAATGTTTGAGTACTTTGTTAATCCAGCTCAATCTGATTGAATAAAGGTAAAGAATCTTGATGTTACTTTTTAAACAAATAACGCACTGCTTAAACCTGCTATAAAGCAATTTTTTACAAAAACAGATTAATAAACTGAGTTTTAAATAAACATAATTATGTAAAAACACATCAAGATTGGCATAGGTTACTAATTTTCTCACCGAGCTGTAGTTCTATCTTGCTGCTAATTTTTGAATGCCTATTTAATAACTATGCCTTTTGTGATTATAGTAAAGGAATACAACTGGCTCACTTCGGCAACTGCACGCTGCTACCAAGATTCAAAGAAGATTGTCCCGACACTTGCGAGAACGTAGTGGAACAACCCGTGTGCGGCTCCGATGGCAATGTTTACAAGTAAGCATTAATATTTTGTACCTTGTTTATTACATTCTGGGTACTATCGAGGCTTGCACCTTATAGTGTTCGCTGTAATTAGTGCGATATAAAGGCAGGTTGAAAGTTTTACGAATATGGAATGGACTGCCTGGTCGCGTTACAGCTTGTGAAGAAGTGAAGGGAGGCAGTTCATGCTTCAGTTGATGAGCCTAATGATGTCAGCAACTTTTCGTCTATGTCTGAGTGTCATGTACAGTGTTTTGGACGCCAAGAAGTTTGATTTAAGTTTGATATAAAGAAGCTATTATATGTTTGCTGGTGCAAATACGGACGATAGTACTACGCAAGGGTAGGGGAAGAACAGTATTCTGTATTTGCGTAGAGACTAGAGGATCACAGACAACTTAAGGATGCTAACGATGAATGACGAATTTGACTGAAACTATTTGTCTATTGATAAACCATCGATTGATGAGGCAAAAGGTATTGATATTGTGGATACTATCGAGAGATTCATTTGTGTAACCTACACTACGAAACACAAAAATACTATCGATCTTCAATATCCAAAATACTGCCAACACTATTGATTATGACCTTTCTCTCAAGTCCTCCCTGAAGTAACTAAAATTATTCAAATCTCTGTCAATAAAATTTCTCGGTAATTTCAGATCTGAATGCGAGCTCCGTTTAGCCACATGTGGTCAACATGTGGTTCCCGTAGCAGCCGCCCACTGCCGCACCACTGCGCTATGCAACGAAGAATGCCCAAACACGCCCGCTTTCATTTGTGGATCTGACAACAGGTTCTATAAGAATGAGTGCATTATGAAGAAGGAAAATTGTGGGTAAGTCATCTTTGTAACAATTTTATAACCAACTATAAATATTGTCTATCAGTCAGTTACAATTGAAATATTGCTTATTGTGTTATGATACTATGGCGCCCAACGTAATTTGAGGTATAAAAAATGAGAGACGTATTAGGTGGAGTGTAAAAGTATATTATGTGTAAGAAAAAGATACTGCATCTAAGGATCCACACCCGTTTGCAAGAGACACGAAGAGGGGTTGCGGATTACTAGCTTTTGCCCACGGCTCCACCCGCGTGGATATCGGTTAACGCGACCAAACATAACCTATGTGTTAATCCAAGTTGTCAGCTAACTCTGTACCAAATTTTATTAAAATCGCTCCAGCCGTTTCGACGTGAAAGAGTATCAGACATCCATTCATCCATACTTACAACCTTTCGCGCTTATAATATTAGTAGGATATAAGGAGATAGGAGGAGTAGGATATTTTAAAACTGAATGTGGTTACAAGTATGTTTTGGAGTATAACTTTTGTTGTGTTCACTTATTTTATTAGTTTAATACTCTATCCGTTTTATTGTCAGATATTTCAGAAGTGATTTTAGTTGCGTTTTGCTACTATCTTTATGAAGGGCCCCTATATAATATTTCATCACAAAATTACTCCGTGGCGTGGTGGTAGTGAACGCGACTGCCACGCAGGGGGCGCGGGTTCGATTCCCGCTCAGTGCAAATATTTGTATGCATGAATATGGCTATTTGCATTGGTCTGGGTGTTTCTATGTATAATATGTATGTATTTACAAAAAAAATGTATTTAAGTATGTTTATCAGCATTCTAGATTCCATAACACAAGCTAGTTAAGCTATGCTTACCATGGGTCTAGATAGCGTTGTGTAGAATGTTGGAAAATATTTATTATTATTTCCTCTTTATTCAATTAAAAAACTTATAATTTATATTCTTAAATACATATAAAAAAATAACATCTATTTAAAAATATAAAAAATAGTACCCCACCGGCATCGGGTACAGGGACCAAGCTGCCGGTGGTTAGGGCTCCAAGGAGAGGAACCTCCTCACAATGCGTGCCGTGTCGAGGATTACCGCCTTCTGCATCAGGCCCTTGACCCAACTGTCTAACGCGAGCCTCTTGAGGTGTTGGTCGAGGCTCTTGGCAATCAGTCCGTGAACCGACACGACTATCGGAACAATAATCGCCGAATCCACATTCCACATGTCGACAACCTCGTGAGCCAGGTCCAAATATTTTATTTGCTTATCTTTTTCGGCTTTCACGAGATTCTCATCATGCGGAATAGTGACATCGATAATTATTGCGCGGCGCTCTAATCGATCTATCACCACTATATCCGGCTTATTGGCTACAATAGTCCTGTCAGTGATGATAGATCGATCCCAGTACAATGTGACACGACCATCGTCAAGAACTGGGTCGGGCACGTACCTGTAATACGGCACTTCCGAATCTACAAGTTTATATTTAAGAGCAAGTTGCTGATGGACAATCCTGGCTACTTGGTTGTGTCTATGCAAATACTCGCCGTTGGCTAGACGAGAACAACCAGAGATTATATGCCTGAGGGATTCTCCGGGACGATGACATGCCCGACAGATATCAACCGTACCATCCTTAAGGATATATCTCCGATAGTTGTTCGTCATTACAACTTCATCAGTAATTGCACAGACAAAACCTTCGGTTTCTCCAAAGAGATCACCGAAGCGTAACCAGGATACAGATGCTTTTAAATCTACATCGGGCCCATATAAGGCCCGATGAAATCGTCCATGCAGTTCTTTACTCTTCCATACTTCCTTGCGATCATTGATACTGAGTATTGCAGGCTTGCGCCAGTTCTCTTTCGCAAGAGCGAGCGGGGTAAGTCCGCGGTCCACTGCCACTACATCTCGATGGACATCCACATTCACCTTGAGAAAATATTCTCTAAGGTTGCATATCTCGCGGTTGTGTAGAGTCTTAATGTTTAAAAAACCACGACCTCCAAACTTCCGCGGGATATACAACCTCATTACTGAGGAACGTGGATGGTGCATTCGATATGCAGTAAGCAGTGTTCGAACTCTTCTATCCAGGGCCTCCAACTCAGTTTGAGTCCATCTGAGTATTCCAAAGGAGTAGGTTAGGACTGGTATGACCCAATCGTTATAGGCACGCACCTTGTTACCGCCTGACAAAAGACTCTTCAGTACTTTTTTCAGACGGCAGAAAAAGCGCTCCCGTAACGATTGCTTCATACCCGACTCGTTAACACCTAACGCCTGTGACATACCCAGATATTTGTAGGTATTGTTCACAGAGAGGGATCTAAGTTTTGTAGAATCTGAGAGTTCTATCCCCTCAGATTCCACAATTTCACCTTTTTTTACATGCATGACCGCACATTTATCCACACCAAACTCCATCCTAATGGAGGTACTAAAAGTTTCCGTTATCTTTAGTAGCTCCATTAGTTGGCGGTTGTTGGGGGCAAACAATTTGAGGTCATCCATGTAAAGGAGGTGGGATATAACCTGACTACCTCTCCGCAAACAATAGCCTAGTCCTGAATCCTCTAACATAGTACTTAGAGGATTCAGGGCCAAACAGAACCACAAGGGACTCAAACTGTCACCCTGGAATATACCTCGCTCAATCTTTATAAGCTCACCGTCATCCGGAATATGTCGACATCCAGGATAGCGAAGAGCCGTACTCCATTGCCCCATACATGCCTTCAAGAAGGTGCAAAGAGTTGTATCAACTTTATACAACTCAAGCACCCTCAAGAGCCATGTATGTGGCACGGAGTCATAGGCCTTCTTATAATCTATCCAGCATGTCGCCATATCTCTCCGGTTACGGCGAACCTGCTGGTTAACAGCCGTGTCAATAATAAGGAGCTCTTTTGTGCCACGAGCCCCACTTCTACATCCATTCTGAGAGTAGGATAGAATGGAGTTTCTAGTTATATGACTAGTTATTTTTACTCTGAGAACAGATGTAAGAAGTTTATAAACTGTAGGCAGACACGTGATCGGCCTATAGTTCTTGGGGTTCATGGCACAACCAGACTTATAGAGCAGATGGGTGATGCCTGTAGTCATAAAACTTGGAAGCGAACCTGACTCTAAAGCTGACTGGAATTGAGAAGCCAAACGGGCGTGTGAGCTCCGGAGCCATTTTAACCAGAAGTTGTGTAGTCCGTCCGGACCGGCAGCTTTCCAGTTCGGTAGCGAACGGACTACACAAGCAATGTCATCTTCTGATATTATTATAGGCTCCATTGTTTCAATCGCTTCACACGATCGCTTGACTTTTCGCACCCAGTCACCCTCTGTGTGAGCAACGGGAACCGACCAGATGTTGCGCCAAAATGTGTTTGTGGCAGCAACATCCGGGAAGTGCTCGTCACCCACAGAATAAGCTCGCTCCCAATTTCTATACACCCATCTTTCATCTCTTTGGAATGTGCGATTCAGTGTATATCGGTCACATCTTTTTTTGTACCGCTTTATGCGGTTTGCCCATGCATAAACTTTCTGCTTCAAGAAGTCAATGCGCTCTGTGACTCGGGATGTATAATCGGAGGGACTGACGCCAGTTCCCGAGAATACCCGATTCACAAAGCGCATGACTCTCGGGCGTGTATTGCCCGACCTGAAGCAGATTAGCTTGCCAATGAGTGCCCTGGTCTCAGCGATACGACGCTCAATTCTACACTGCCACCTCGGTTTCCCTGACTTAGGTCTAATAGCGGTGTTACATTCTGGAAATTTAACACCAGCTACTCGACAGGCTGCATAGGCGGCACAGTACAGAATTGAGTGCGTATCACCGAGATGTTCACTATTATCTAAATAATTAGGTAACAGTGAATCCAAGGCACACACTAGCGCTATATTTCGTTTATGCACTGGCAAACGCGGTAAACGAGGTCTAATTTGATAATTCATTGACCGATAATCACGAACGGCACACTCCAAAGCATTCCTTATTTGATCAATGTACTGAGTACTCACTGAAGTAGCGATATTATCCAACTCACAATCGGTATGTACAGGCTGTGTTTCCTGCGGGACCTCTTGCATCACGGCCTGTGGTAGAGGAGGGATAATATCGTTGTTCTGCAAGTCAGAGCGTAGCCTCTCAAGTACGGAGCTATCCAACAAGTGACACCGCTGGATAGCTCGCACCTGATCCGACAGTCGTTGCGCCGAAACATTAACAGTTGGTTCAAGATCCTGAAACAAAATAAGCATGCGATCACGGTACGCAGTGAGGTTGGTTCCTCCCCCTGTAGCCGCAAAATATGCCCGCATGACATTCTCATTCATGGATGACGTCCATCGCATGCGGCGCACATTACCACCGGTAGCGGGGGCCCTATTCGAGGCCGGTGGGCCTCGGGACCCCAAGCTGGACGGCGGTCGGCCTCTCCCCGGCCGACGTACAGGTGTTGGCGACGTCAGTGGGGAGAAATACTCGTCGGAGCTCGACGCCTCAACAGTAGCGGGCCTCGGAGATGTGGAGGCTGGTTCCGGAGGCTGCGAAGCGGAGCTGCACGACGAGTCCGAGGGTGTAGGTTGTGCGTAGTTAGTTGCTTGTTTGGCCTTCGCCCGTGTCAACATAATTATTGTTCTTCATAAATAATATCTATATACATTTTCGTTTCTGATTTTGACATCTGTCATGTTTTCTGGATTTCTTAAAATCATTGTGATTGCGCTATATGGTATTAGAAAATTGTATATTATAGGTTCTTATCTTATGTAATTTTAGATTATAAGCCACGAAAAGTGTGTTATTTGTAGTAAAATATATTAAAATTTAAAAAAAAACACTTTGAAGAGCAAATTATGTGTATCCAAGCGACCAGTGTTGCCATTTTTTATTATTATTATTATTATAGACATCAATATTCATTTTACAGGAAACACGTGTTTGTCGTTCCTCTGAAGCGGTGTCTGGCGCGTTTCCAGTACTCTGGCTGCGCTCGTGTGTGCCCCACGGAGTATGACCCCGTGTGCGGTACTGACAACAAGACGTACTCGAACAAGTGCTTCTTGGAGATGGAGAACTGTCGATCACGGTTAGTTGTTCATTCATTGGTTCCGATAGTTCGTAAGAACATCGGTGGATGACTCCACTGTCGCCTTAAAGACGGATAAAAATAGAAGGGACTTAAATCACATCGGGCGTGTCTCGGTAGCCGAGTTGGTCAAGGCATTGTAAGGGAAAGACCGCGGGTGCGAGTCCTGTCCAAGATATTTCATTTTTCCCTATTCGGTTTGTATAGTTAGCATACTTAATGCTGTAAAATTCATTCAAGTGGTTGTTCATTGATTTTAATTATTTGTAATGTATGTGTTGGTGATTGTACAAAAATTTAGATGATAATATAAAAAAAAATGTTTAGAAATATATTCCGAAGCTCTCCTTTGGATGTTACAGTTACAACTGAAATGAGGACTAAAACCCACCATTTTATTCTAGCATTGCAAAGCAGATCAATTACATACACATACTTTTTATTTTATAAAGACCTTTACTTTGTAGTGGAAAGCAATTTTATACGCTGTGCGCCGTGGTTGCTTACCGTATACGTAGGTATAATCTACCTTATCACGCATAATCAAAATCGCCTTGTCGTTTTAGTAGGCGCCTTATCCTAAACTTAGTTGCCACAAAACGTATTTATAATAAATCGAAGTTTTATTTTACAGGAGCCTAGTGCAAATGAAACACCTTGGCACGTGCACAGAGCCAATCGCAGAAGAACCGAAGAACTACCTATATCGATAAAATAATCGAGTTACAGTCATATCGATGTATCGCTTTCTTTCCATAATCGTACTCTTGGGAAATGGGATCCCGCTATTAGTGCCAACATTTATAAGTAAAAGATACTGTAAAATAATATAAGCGACCAATTTTCGTGTCTTCCAATAATCGATATACTTTAAGTATTACTTAATTCATATTTATACTTTGAATCGAGAAGTGAATGATTTTGAATGAATAATAATTATTATAATCAGTTAAGAGTTTGCCTAAGCTCTAATGATACGCCCACAACTACTTTATTCTACGGCTACACTATCTTACCGTTTACCGTGCTGTTAACTCAATAATTATTATATTAAAGGAGATCCCCCATTTTGGGCCTGAGTGTACAGACATCAAACCTACCTCAAAAAATTCGTCTATTTTGTGTTATAATTTTGTTTAGACTTCATTACAATCAGCAATGGCCAAGTGCGACAAAAGTTTAAAAATGGGATTTTCATAAATCAACAAGCTTCGTAAACGTTGAATGTAATACTTAATCCGATCTTCGTAAATAATCAATCAAATAGAATTCATAATTATCTGTAACATCATATGCCATTGTCATTGTCATTGTAAATGTTGCATTCGCTTTCCTACGGCTCCTGAGATCGTTGTGCTTTGCTGCTTTTACTTGTGAATTGTATTTGATTATCGAAATAAATTGACCCTTGCTTGATTACCGGACACCGTTATTTGCTACATTTGTTGACCTTGGCTTTAAAACTGGACTAATTTTACCACATCGGCTGAAAGCTATCACAATGAGTCTTTGTGTGAATTGTGGAATCGCAACCGATCGGTGCAATATTATAGGCAGACATTTGTTGAACAATGCAGCGATACTAGCTTGTATACGTGAATGGGTCGCACCACAAATAGTAAGTACCTATTCGTTATTTCTCGCTCTTTTGAAATTGTTATTATAATTAACGTTAACAAGCTGTGTGATAGCTGCTATAGAATAGAAATTACTAGGAGTCTACCTAATCCCGTAGATAATTATGCCAACTTTTGAATATGACAATGTATTTTGACTGATATGTGTAACGTTCATGAAGAACTGGCCTATATGACTACTGGAATATTTAGTGCTTATAACATGATCACTGTTTAAGGTGAATGCAAATGACATCATTTGCGAATCTTGTTGGATTCAAGCTCAATGTGCATGTTTGGACGCGAACAGACCAGCACAATCACCAGTGGGGCACAGACAAGTGTGTATTCTGTGTGGACGTTCCCTTCTGCGACGAATTAGATTTCATAAACTGAGAAATGTAACAGAACAAGAACGCAAGATATTTGAAGTTATAAGAGAGTGGATACTACCGCGCATGGTATGTATATTAATGTTACATTAAGAAATGATATATGGGCACTATATACTTGTAATTTACTTTCGTGATGTAAACCTAATAGAGGTAATGCTGTCTGTTCAGCTTTCTTATGTTAATTTGATATGATTCATATCTAAGTGAAAACCTAAATCACTACTATTGGTGTGCATAATGGAAATGTTATAATATGTTTTAAACTGTTGCATTTTACAATACCTTTGTATCTACTCATACACTATCTCTATTCTGAAAACATGTAAACTACTATAAGGTGTATTTGTTTTAGCTGACTGATTCATGTTTGGTATGTCATCCTTGCTGGATGCGAGCCAACAGAGACTCTCGTCATTTTGTGTCTGGACCATCATCGTCTACAGCATCTTCATCAGGCGCCTATGTCAATGAATTACATTGCCCAACTGCTTCTGAAGAATCTCAATCACTGCAAGATCAAGAAACTCCATTACGGCAAGATCAAGAATTTCCATCACAACAAAATCAAGTTACTTTACCAGGGCTGCCCATAATAGGTTCTCTAATAATTTTACCAGACTATTTTAGATCTATTGAAACAGAAAATAAATGTTTTGTGGATGGTTGTCGAAGAACTGAACGAAATAGAGTCCCTCTTACGATGCGAAAACAATTACTGAAAATGTATAAGTATTACATACCACCTTCAAATCGTGTCTGTGATGCACATTTAGCATGTACATCATGGGACTTTCTCAGTGATATTACTGGAAATATAATCAACACATTTAAAGCAAATCACATTCAAGATATGTTGTCATTAAATGACACTGAACCAAACTTTTTGAATTTTGAGGACATTGATACAATGGAAGATCATTTATTTTATCACTGGGTGGGTTTTAATAAAGTACAATTTAGGCAGATTTTAAATGAAGTTCCTCAGTTTCAGACCCTTAAAAGAAGCTCTACAACATTAGCTGTTTATTTAATAAAACTCAGAACTGGAGATTCAGATGATAGATTATCATCTCTACTTCAAATTCCGAGGACTACTTTAGAAACATTATTAGTTAAAGCAAGAACTCTTATGTATGATCATTTTGTACCTCATCATCTAGGGCTTAATCATATTAATAAGCAGCAAATAATTGATAGAAATCTTATCATACCAAATGCATTGTTTGGTTTACATAATGGTGTAACAAAACCAATTGTAATTTTAGATGGCACATATATCTATGTCCAGAAAAGTGCTAACTATAAATACCAAAATAGCACATACAGTTTACACAAATATCAAAACCTTGTGAAACCTTTTTTAATTATTTGTACAGACGGATATATAATTGATGTGTTAGGCCCTTATCCAGCAACAACATCTGATGCTGAAATAATTAAGAAAGAATTTACAAATGAATCTGATTTAAGACAATATTTTGAAGCAGGAGATGCATTCATACTGGATAGGGGCTTTCGGGATGCCTTGCCCTTACTAAATGACTGTGGCTATAGGACATTTGTGCCAGCTTCATTACAGGAGGGTGAATCACAGCTGTCGACAATTCATGCAAATGAATCAAGAACTGTTACTATGTGTAGATGGGTGGTGGAAGCAGTTAATGGCAGGTTTAAACGTGATTTCAAAATATTTCGTCAGGACTATTTTAATAAGGCCTCCAAGAATTTTATGGTTAATTTTGAAATAGCAGCAGCTTTAATAAATGCTTTTCACCCTCCTGTAACAAACCGCTCTGATGCTCAGGAAATTCTACATAGGATTAACCTTTTTATGAATGTAGATAATATTTTAAGTGATTATGTGATTTCAAATAATTTAAATCGGCGTAGGGCTCAATTCTACCCAATAGATGTAGAAAGGAATAATGTAACTGATTTTCCTGAACTAACATATAATGAAATGATTATGGTTTCGCTAGGCACATACCAAATAAAACAGTCAAGATCTTATTATGGTGAACATGTAAGGGCAAATGGCTCGTACGTCATTGAAGTGTGCAGAGAGGTGGATAGAGACCTCCTGCAAGAACTGTCAATATCTCAAACGACTTGGTTGTTAAGAGGAAAAATAAAGTCCAGACATATAAGTAGTAGAACTTATTACGTATATATATTAGTTGACAGTTCTTTGAGCGGGAGGAATGCTATATTACAGCATTGCTGTAATTGTATTGTAGGTAAGAGAACAGTCGGGTGCTGTGCCCACATAATGAGTGTAATATGGTATCTTGGTTGGGCACGGTTCCAAGACAATATAACACCTCCTGCACAGTTTCTTGACAATATTTTAATAAACTATGATGATGCTTAAAAAGGGAAGGAAAGACCTATGTCCTAGTGTAAGCATTTTTAAAGCCAAATAGGAAGATACCCGGGATAGAGGTTAAAATACTTTTTAAAATATAATCTTTAAAATAATGTTGTTTTATTTTATTACCTACTTATATAATTAATTCTATATTACTACAGCAAACAAGTAAGTATGTATACAGCCTTGTGGAAAGTGGTAACCGTAGCAAAAGGATGTCACTCAGATGTTGCCGTCTGAAGTGAGTAGGGAAGGATTGCTTTACCACCTTATGTCAGTTGCATATCATAAAACTATAAGGTTCAATATCGTACAACAAAAAAGTAGCTAAAGCATGTCTTTGCTTTGACAAAACAGTTTTATTATTTAGCATACCTATAGTTGACCATTCCACATGAATGACTAAAAATATTAATGACCTGCCCCATAATTATGACCTACTAATAATACCTGCTAACCTACTTACAAATAAAAGCGATACGCGAATAAATTGTGTAGCTATCACACACAACATAAGACGCTGTTTGACCGCATTATGTATTACAACATAACCTAAAAACCTATGAACAATGCTCGATTTAACAAACTTGGCCATTGTAAATCGCCGTGAAAATTAGGCAAACAAAATGTCCTTACATGGTCTAAATATTGCCAAAATTTCAACCCTGTACATGTAGGCCCAAGATTGTATGAGAGTTGGGGTTGTCCTTTACATACATACCACGGAAACCTATACCCCCGGAAAAAAAGGCAGAGGTGAACTAACACCTTCATTTCTTCAGTCTCACGTAATAGGGGGTGAGCTTTTTGCCGCCTTCCGGGCACTATTGTTGACTCAAGCCGTGTATCTGAGGCTGAGTCTGGGCTGTATATATTTGTCTAATGTTAAACAGCCTTATCCCTTAGTCGCCTTGTACGACACCGCATGGGAAGAGATGGGGTGGATCAAATTCGACTCTGTCGGGATCCACGCGGTTGTCGTGGTATTAAATTTACCGTAAAAATTACTGCGTGAAGTGGTGGGGTTACACTACAGTTTACCGATATTATGGCAATAAATTAGGCGCTAAATAGTGACTACACCTAGGCGTTATTGAAATTATGGTGGTAATTAATGGCATATCACGGTAGTATAGCCGTAACATTACACACAACCAAATTATTGACGACGATTGTTTGTTGACGGATTTGTCGATCGAGCTGTCATAATTTGACAGAACGCTCGAGCGAGCAGACGTCTTGTTCTGTACAATATATCAGCGCTAGTTCATGCACAGAGCGTATTCGGATTTATCGCGCGTTACACTTAAACATGACATTAATGATTCGTTGACGTCGACGTTTTTACAGAGATGAAGTGAATGTTTGGGCATGTCATTTTAGTTTAGACTAGCTATAGTTTTAAACAACTTAATAGGTTGTGTTCATACGATCAGTACAAAAATTATTCTCAAAAAACCTCTTGAACGATCGAACTAAAACTCTTTTAGATAAAAATATTAGTGATTTTAGAATTAATTTTAATTGACTGTTTATTTATTCTATTTATTATCTGTGGTAGCGTAAGAATTCTTTTATTTTGTAAATAATTAGTGAATTTTTCTAATACCTATTTTTTTTTTAGAATTGATGCATTTAGAATGAAGACTTATTATTTAAACAATTATGGCAATAAGAATTTTAAATTTAAAGTGTTCAATACCGTCTATTTAAAAATAAAGAATGTACCTATTAGTAATTCATTTAAATTTTTGTCAGTTTTCGTTTGACATTTGAATAAAATCCAATAAATATCACATTGAGATTATTTAAAATTTCAATAAATATAAGTACATTAGTTTTACCTTTTAAATGTTAGACGAAAATATTATCTGTATTTGGAACTATGAAATATAAAATCAATAGGAAATGTCCTTTAACTTTGTTTGTATGGATACTAGAGTCACCACGCATTTTGACACCACTGCATATCGGCATAGTATACAAAAGTCCGCCATTTTGGAGTGTCATCTACTCGTATATGACGGCTACAGAACGTTGCCTATTGTTGGTGTAAGTTGCCTTTCGCAATTCCAAATTTTCAAAGGCCCTTATCCCAAAATATCGCTCAGTTGTGAATCGAATCTGACAATGACATTAGAACTGTCATCAGATCAAGTTATAAATCGAGATTCAGGACTGAGTATCGTTCTGTAATACGGACTTTAGTAGTCAAAGCGTTGGAAATTGTGCGGAATATCTTCATAACATTTGCGATTTTACTTTCTGTATAATTAAAGGGTATTTTATTACAACCTCACATTACATTATACAAAAAAAACATTTTTAGAAATGTATCTAGTTAGTCATCTGGAATTTAATTTTGAAATTTGTATCCAAGCATTTAATATTACATTCATACATTTTATAATCTATAATCATATTCTACAGTGTATTGCCAAGTTAATAACAATCAAATAAATAAAAAACATTTTACAATTTCTGTTTCATTTTATTTAACTCAAGATAAATATATTTCAATTGATTATTGCAATTAGTTTATTTTTCTTGAGTTTCATGTTATTTATTTTATTCATACGGAAACTTCCATCTTATGATTTGAAGTCACCTGTAAAGGAAATTGTGACATACCTAGGTTATTTTTTTTCTTAGATCGTCAAGGTGACTGCACTCGATCTAATGGTATGTTGGGGTACTGTCTAAAAAAAGGCCGCTATATTAAATACTTCCCCAGAATGGTAGCCTCTGTGGCGTGGCGGTAGTGAATGCGACTGCCACACAGGAGGCGGGGGTGCGATCCCCGCTCAGTGCAAATATTTGTATGCATGAATATGGCTATTTGCATTGGTCTGGGTGTCTATGTATAATAATTGTAGGTATTTACAAAAAAAAATATTTAAGTATGTTTATCCACATTCAAATGTGGGTGCTAGCATATCTAATCGGTAGCGTTATGTAGAATGTTGGGAAATATTTATTTATTTATCTTCAAGGTGACTGCACTCGATCTAATGGTAAGTTGGGGTACTGTCTAAAAAAGGCCGCTATTATAAATTCTGTCCCCAGAATGGTATTTGCGCCGTATAGCAACAGGAATACCTTGGAATATAGATTATATAGAAACGGTGAGTTTGAGCTAAAGGCGAGTACAAGACGAATGAGGCTCAAAGCGAGGAGACAGTGCATATAGCTTGACATATATCTTGGACCTAATGGCCTCATTAGATGCCTTTTCACTCCCCGCTTAAAGGACCTGGGACTGTAGAAAGGAGGAAAAACGTGAGCAGGCAGGGAGTTCCACGTCTTAATGGTGCGGCATAGGAATGATTCACTGAACTGCTAAAAGGTATATTCTGCACCGTATGCGGGTGCCATCTAAGCCCTGCACGTGTTGCCCTGTGGAGGAAAGGAGAGGGTGGGACTAATTGGAAGAACTCATCAGAACATTCACTAGTGAAGATCGATCTTATGCTGACTCTAGGTATTTCAGAGCAGCTTATTAACTGTACGAACCTAGTACATTGATCTTCTTTTATATTTTGTTATCATAGCATTATTTCCATTTCATTATTCATGCCATTTATTTTAAGTTCAGTTCGCGTTCGACAACTATCAACGAACCCCGCGTACAGCAACAATAGGCTATTTGACTAAGTCGTCGATGCTTCCCAGTACTGCTTAATATAATAGCTTGTTCTGAAAAAATATGCCTTGCAATATAAAAGATTGCATTTTTAAACGGAAACTATGATTTTTCATATGTTGAATTTCCCAAAAAAAGTCAAATTATAAACATAACATAAAAACAACAAGCAACGTAGACCGAGATAAATGCGATATTCTCTTGCACTTCATACATTTGCACTACGCGCTACGGAAGCGTGACGTCACAATTTTGTGCGATTTTGTATGGAGCGTTTCTTTGAATTTTTCAAAATTAAATATCTTGGAAACTATTTGTCGTACGAAAATTTTACTTTTACAGTTCATTATATTATAAGAAAGTGGTCATTTTTCGAAAGTAAAAAAAAAAAATAGTCAAATAACCTATTGTCGTGTATCATATATTTTTAAAATAAAAATAAATAAATATCTATCAAAATTTACTTCTGTGTTTTACCGAAGGTGTGCGGACCGTACATTCTTTTTTTTTTAAATTTTACTGACTAAATATATTGATGGATAGGATGTAATACACGACAACTGTTGCTTTACGCGGGGTTCGTCGATAGTTGGCGATCGCGAACTGAACTTTAAGTAAATGGCATGAATAATTAAATGGAAGTAATGCTATGATATCAAAATATAAAAGTAGAGCAATGTACTAGGTTCGTACATTAAAAGTAATGATATTTATAATTCCAATTCATACCTTTTAAGTTTTCCCAAACTTATTCATATAAAAGTTAGTTGCTAGGTCCAAGGGGTAGGCACAAGGCTTGAAGGCCGACAACGACATTTCATCCACTAAGAGATTGAATTTCCGCATGAATTCCTTGAATGTGGCGATCTTGAGAGCATTGTTGTAAGACAGAATGGCTACTGTAAACAAATTAATTATATTTTAACTAAAGATATCCATCCATATATACTGAGCGGGTCCGATCCCCGCTCAATGCAAATATTTATATGTATGAATATGGGTTTTTGCATTGGTCTGGTCGAGCCTCGGAGAGTACGTTAAGCCGTCGGTCCCGGTTGCCATACGAACATCTATGGCAGTCGTTATGGTTAGTTGGAGCCCTCAAAAGTCGAACAAAACGGGTCCAGCTGCAATGCTTCGATATCGCCTTTGGGTTTTGGAAGTGAGATGGCAATCGCTTCAAAGAAAATATCGAAGTTTAGCCAAATCCGCAGTTCGACTGGTAAAGCGAACCCCAGACTCCAAGCTGAAAGCTTCGGATGCGACTGGGATTAACGCTATGATGGTGATGAGATCCATCCATATACTCACGTCTGTAAATGGGGTAGGCAGAGGTGTTTTGCACCCACGTTTTGATAATTATGATTTTCGGTCCAATGACGTAATAGGTGGCAAGCCTAATTACCGTCTAGCGGGCCCTTTGTCTTGGGCTGTATGTTTACTGTCGGATGGAGAACAGTCTTAGTCGCCTTTTACGACAGCCACAGGAAGAGCTGGGGTGGTCCTATTCTACTTCACATTATGTCGGACTCGAACCGAATAAGCCGCTCAACATCTGTGGGTCGTCGTGCTAGGCCGAAGGTGAGGTTGTCTTCGACATAATTATCCCTCGCACACCGGCTGACCCAGGGCCATCCCTATCGGTCTGGCCCTCCTCAGTCATGATTTACCCTGTAGATACTCTTTGTTTTGTCCCCTATGGAAGTCTCTCGTCTGTGAATACTATAATACTATAAGTTATACTTACAAACTTGTGCTAAGTAAATTAAGATCCACACAAACAACATAAAATTTGCTTCAGAGTAATCCTCGTGGTTTAGGCTTAGGCTGAAAATATGAAATAAAAATAAATCGTTAGTAGAGAAGTAGGAGTACCACCGCGTGATTTAACTTTTTTCTATGCAAAAAATTCTCACGAATACCTCGGAGGGGGAGATTATGTCGGATTTGAAGCGACTAAAATGCACACCGTCTGTGGTTCGAAGTGCAAATCCGAAGGTGAAGTTGTACCTACGTAAATTAACCTGCTGTTTAAGCAGCCTATAGAAAATTCCATCCCTCTGACCAGGAGAGGGCACAGTAAAGAGATGCGCACCTCTACCCTTTCCGTGGTTTAATAGGGATATTGTTAATCCTAAACCTAAGGTAGCCTTCTTAAAAGCGATCCACACCTCTTCCCTTGCCGGGGTTTGAAAGGAATACTGTGAATCCCACACCTCAGGTGGCCGTCTTAAAACTGTAGCTGGACCTCGAGTGGAAAGTCTGTACCAAAGTCTCGTCCGTCAACCAACAGGCTTACTAGATTGCAGGTAAAATTCACTTGGACCCCACAGATCTTGTTGAGTCCATATTCGCACTCTCTACGTATTTCAAATTCTATTAAGTAAAGACTTACCAGTTATGCTTTATACTATCGCTGGGTATGTATTTCAGTTGTATCATAACATTAATTTTATAGGGGGGTTGTATTGTATTATTTTTGCATTGATGATTTTGGATATTTAACCGATGTCAGTTGATTGACAGGAATGTCAATATCCATAGATATTAAAAAGGGCATCAAAGAGATTAAGGTTATAGCTGTGTGTGTGTTGTGATGAAAATTGAACAATTCCGTAGTCAGAAGGAGGCGTAGACAGAGGAAACATAGACCAATTTATATCTTTCATCGCATTCACATAAGATAAAGAGATACTTACGCCAATGTCTTGTGAAGAAATAAGACAGAGTGACTACATTTTCTGTCTCCCCTCTCGCACCGGTTTTTATCCGCGAACTAATTCGCTAAATGCACGGCTATAAAAGTCTATGAAAGGAGGTCACCACTGTCCTTTCAATATTATCAAATCATGCTAAACCTTTAATGTTAATAGATATAGATGAATGATAAAACCTTAGTAGATATACTCTAGTGTAAATATTCCAAGAAAAAACATTACCCTCCTTCCTTCGACAGTCGGGTAATAAGACAGTATGCATTTGATACTGGCAACCGTAGTTAGCTACTTCTCGGAATCTTTGGTTCAGACAGAATATTTATAAATGCTATACGTATATATTATACGATATATGTGTAGTATCACTTTGCATTCAGCTTACCATTAAGTGAAATAAAGTTAGATTGACGAGTCCTATATATATCATCACCCCATCTCTTTTTTACAAAGTGGTAAAAGGTGACAAAACGGAAAAATCCGCAGATGATCAATGCGAAAGAAGGAAAACTCAAATTAAAAGCCTGCACCAATCCGTCTGGAAAGCGTGGAAACAGTGGGCCAAGACGTCCCAATACTGGGAGAGGCCTATGTCCAGCAGTGGATTGCGATAGGCTTATTGATATTTTTTTATACCATGCAGACAAGCATACAGCCCACATAATGGAAAGTAGTAACCATGGTCTATAGACTGCGAAACGCCAGGATAGATGCATAACAGAAATAATAACTCCAATAGTAAGAACTAGAATGATTGCATAATTTTAATTTATTCATTTAAGAGCATCCAGTCTTTTCTCCTTCTTCGTCTTCAGGTCATCGTAGATCTGGTCCAGACTTCTGGCTTTAGTTTCAGGTATTGCCACGACCGTGTAGAGAGTAGTGAGCAAGCATACTCCTCCGAAGAAATAGAAGGCCGCGTACGGTCCCACATGGTTCATAACTGGCTTGAAAAACAGCATTTGCAAGAAGCCCATACTGGCTGCTGACATCATAGTTGCCGCCATAACTGTACCACGATACTGAAAAGATAAAAGATTATTGATCCAAGACTGATACTACGAGTACTATAACGTAAAACAAAATTAACTTTTCATTTTTAAAATATTTTGTAATTTTACAACTATAAAAATAGACTAAGATAGGACAAAAATACTCACTTTGAATGAAAACAATTCAGAATTGAGTACCACGGATATAGGCTGTAGTCCAAACGCGTCACAAAAGATGCACAAACAAAGTGTGACAATAGGCAACCATGCTGGTGCGACTATTTCCTTTTCGCGCAACAAAAACCAGGAAGCAAGCACGCACATACTTAATCCTGATATCAGTGCCGTGGTTATTAATAGAATCTGTAAAGAAAATAATACAAAAGTAATATAAGATGAACTATTGAATGATGATCCTACGACGATCAGAGTGTATAAAACTGAAAGTGCCTCTGGGTTTGTCCCCAATATAGTTAGGAACGATCTCCGACTAGATGAAGTTTGGGTGATGGTTGCTTTGCTTGGAAGGAACTTAGTTTTCATAGATTTTACTTGGAATAATTATTAGAAAGCGTTGTCCACTGTCAGTCACTTGATTGGTCTAGTCCTTGTCACTACCGGCAAGTAAAGATAGTCAACATCATGGAGAAGTAAATGATTCTGTCCTCCATGGTCAACATACATCGCATGGTTAACATTCTAACAATGTACAGTCCTACAGGGGTGCCCCTTTTTTCGTATAACATTTTCTATCCTAATGTCGAATGGCATAAAATGTTTAGCATAATAGTCACTTCGCATAATGGTTTTTTGGCATAATGGTCTTTACGCATAACGTATTCTTTGGCTAATTATCAATTTCCCTAATTTTCTTGACCATAATTTTGTTATCTATAAATTTTAAAGTCATAATAATCTTAACACATAAATGAAACAAATACGATAAATCAAAGTATGTAATTTCATTCATTATTGATTGATTGATTAATGATTAATAATAAGGAATATTTTTTTATTACTTATTGTAATTTTAGGTTTGCGGCAATAGCCTGCAAAAATGCTGGTCCTGAATATTGTGATTTATTTTTTATTATATTTTCTAGTCGTTTGGACTTGTTTGTATATTTCCTTTTCTTTGGAAGTGGTGGTGCTCCTATTACATTTTTTTCAATTTCGGCCGTTTGATGCCTTATTTCTTGGATAATTTTTTTGGACAAAAAATAAAATCCTGGGTGGTGTTGTCCAACAAAATGTGAAAAACGATTATGCCACGATTCGGCGCTATTTTGTGTTCGTGGTATATTTTCCTCGGACAACTCATGAGTACTCCAGATTTTCGGATCAAAGTTTGGTGGTGAAATGGAGCTTCCCCATACATAATTTTTGCCAAACCATGTCGCTATGGTTTCTGTAAAAGAGAAACAAAAATGTTATTATAAAAATAAATTGGGTGTCCCTTGATTGGCATAATCTAATTGTCCTAATATAATTGCAATAGCTTTGGTTTAGGTTAAATAAAAGTTAGGTAGGTTAGGTTAGGTTAGAACATGACAAACAACGCACGAGCCGAGCGAGCGAAGCGAGCGTGCCGCGGTAGCGGCCGGCGAAGTGCCAGAAGCGAATCGCACTCATCGAGTTAATTATTTTTATACAAATTCACCTGCTTCTTCAGATATATTTGTTTTCCAATCAGCAAAATAAATGGATATATCAGCCACTGGTAAAAAGCTAATGCATATAAACATTTCACTTCCATTGCAAAGGTCTCATTTCTTCCATATAAGGTTTGGTATCCACTTTGTTGCACCTTTCTGTATATTATTTGACCAAGATGGAAATTACAACCTTTTATTGTTGCATTATCAAAAACATGCTTGGCTGTGATTTGTGCAGCTTTCTCAAAATCCATTAATATAAATCTGGGCGACAGGCATAGATTATTTTCTTCACAACATTCGTTCAGGGATGTAAATAACTGTATTTATCTTTGTTGGTGCACAATGCAAAAACTAACGGAAATGTTTGTGAGTCATGAACGCATCCGTGAATGGTATACTGCTGAAAAAGTGTTGGTACCACTTTGAATGTGCCATCCATGATTATATATTTTGAAGCGCATAGATAAGTTATCAGTTTTTTTGCTGTATATATTATAATATTTCCTGCATTTCCGTACTTTTTATCTATAACAATCAAGTCTTCATCAATATACAGGTTTTCTTGTATCAATTCAAAATTAATGTTTTATGGTTCAATTATTTTACTATTTTTTTCCTTTGCCTGTAGATAGCCTGTCTTAAATTTAAATTGGTTGGCAGATGTGGCAAAACTGTATATGATGTTTGTGTTTCACAATCACTTATTATATGGCATGGTTTTTCATTCAAATTTGACTTTGCTTCGTATTTAATCATGTTCATAGCATTTTGTACCTAAAAATACAGTAAAAATAAATGAGATTGTTTGTTAGGGTATTACAGTAGGGTTCGAAATA
Organism: Eilema sororculum; assembly: GCA_914829495.1. Classification (NCBI taxonomy): domain Eukaryota; kingdom Metazoa; phylum Arthropoda; class Insecta; order Lepidoptera; family Erebidae; genus Eilema; species Eilema sororculum. Next base: position 3,165,843 of record OU618555.1, on the reverse strand, counting down.
TGTAAAGTATCTATTTAATAAAATAAAATTACTACCTTCTCTCTTAATGCATTCGGTTCATGGCAATGCTCTTGTATGTCCTTAGATACACACTTATGCACATCAGTATCTGTCAGTTCAGTTATGAGTCGTGAATTACACATAAAGTTGGGATTCCGCCTTTGTTCACATACCCAATAATACTTTCCGTCATAAAAACGATTTTTTTCGTAGACGTAACCATTCACATTAATCTTAAGACCACCTCTATTACTTTTAAAAACAGAAATGTTTAATTAATATGTATGTATTTACAAAAAAAAAAAAGTATATAAGTATGTTTATCCGCATTCTAGATTCCATAACACAAGCTATAAAGCTTACCATGGGTCTAGATAGCGTTGTGTAGAATGTTGTGGAATATTTATTATATTATTATTATTATTATATTTATTTCCTTTAAAACCGATAAACAATGCACTAACAACGAGCAGTAACAGCAAGTAACGTCACTCTGAACAAAAGTAAAATATAATTTATTATTGACCCTCAATACCCTCATCATTTTTATTGCAATATTAGAACGCCTGTAGATTTAACGAAGCAAATAATATTATGAGCGTTTGAAATGTAAGTAAAATTTAAGGAGTTAAATTATGTTTAAATATCGTTATACGATAAACCATTATGCTCAATAATTTTATGGTTAAAGATGATTATGACTAAAGTACATGTACGAAAGAAATTATGCGTGAAAATTTTATGCCGAAACAGCGTTATGCGAAAAGATGATTATGCTAAAACCAGTTATGCATTTCGAAATTAGGACTTTCAATTTTATGCAACCCAATATGGACCCGTCCTACAGTCAGCACTAGTTGAGGTATTACTGACCTTTCTTCCAACCTTTTCAACCAATCCAAACGTTAATACTGATCCAACAACTTGTACCACTCCTAACATCATCGCCTGTTGGTTCGGAGATAAAACAAGGCCAGTGTTTTCCGAAGCCACAGAAAAGATCTCTCCTGCAAAGTTCAGCACTGGGATGGCACCACAAACTTCACGAGCCAATGTTATTATTAGAGCTATTCTAAATGCTCTGAATAAAATCTTGTCAGTCACTGAAACAGGACATTATTATTGCTTTTAGGTGTCATAAAAGTATGTTCCTAACAAAAATTGTATGGAAAAGCAGTAGGTATTTTGGAAACATGATATGCTATTTTCAATCATATTTGGATTCTGGAAGAATTAGGCTACAAATGTTAAAGTTGAGGGTCAGACACTGTCTTTAGCTTTTACCCAATAAACCAAATCTAGAGAAAGAGTAAAAAACGGACTCTGGACTCCTGAATATGACGTAAAAATATCATCCAAGTTAAATTCTATATTATGAGCGATGACGTAAAAATATCATCCAAGTTAAATTCATGTACCGAAAACACTAATATTTTTTTATGATAGTACTTCATAGTATGTATATTATGAATGTAAAAACCCTTGAGAAACTGCATAAAATAACAATTTTGACAACAAACTGATCGGTAGTAAGTGGATCAATTAGGCAGACAATGAGCTTGATTGAAAATGGTAGCGACCTTATTCATCTCGAGAATAACATTGATTGCTATGTGGTGATACTATGGTTAAAACAATGTGTAAATTATTAATGGAAGATTCGCTTTTACTATGAAAATAATGGTAATGCCAGTGCCAGTTCCAGTTACATTCAAAGTTATTAGTTTAGAGCCCAGGCTCCGCTCTTCTACTCTTATTTTCTTATTTAGATTTTTGCTGGAGGGACTGTAGCATAGCATTGCCACTTATCTTTTTTTTGTTTGACTTATGAATCTACTGCCGTCTTACCTTCCAACTCGAAGCAAAAGCCTGCTCATCCCTCAATCGGCAAATGTAATGATAAACAGAACAACATACAGCTAACCCCGAAGGTTTTGAGGGTTAGTCGTGATTTCCCCCTTCTTAATGCCCTCCATTATTTTGCCTTTTAATATCTTAATAAGCTGATATCTTAAAACCGTAAAATTTTCAGAGGGAATTGAAAAGGAGGCTGGGGCTACAAACACTCCAATAGAGATAAATAGTACACTTACAAATAGCTTTGAACACGAATTTGCTGCTCTCTTCATCTTTAAACTGTTCGTTTTTGAGATCTTCCAGTTCATTTAACACAAGTATATCATCTTCCTGTCTACATCTGAGCCATGCTAAGGCCTTGGTAGCTTTCTGAAATATATTCAATGATGAGAAGATTAATGATGAACATATGAAAACTATTATAACAGGAGAAGAAACGAAAGACGAACGTCTAGGTAATTGATAAATGATCGCTGGACTAATTTTATTTGAAACTACACGACCTCCAGGGAAAAAGCACGTAAAATCTTAAAATATGAAGAAATAATAAAAGATTTTAAAATAAGAAATTTAATGTAATGATAATAATACAGTACAGTTTTAAGGCAACTCCAAAAAAATTCGAATACATAGGGAAAAAGAATCTTCTCGGGCGGGACTCGAACCCGCAGTCTTTCCCTTACAGGGGGAATGCCTGACCAATTCGGCTACCGAGACACGCCCGATATGATTCAAATTTCCCACCTTATACGTCTTTGAGGCGACGTAGCGTCATCTACCGATTTTCTTACGAACTATCGGAATCAATGAATGATGTTACAATCATTTTTAAACATTGATTTTTTGATAACTGCGCCCAAACAATTGAAGGAATTTTTATAGCATTAACCTCGTACCTACATCTGTACTACTCATAGTACATAAGAATGAAAAAAATCTCGCGCCATATTTTTGAATGAAATTACTAATTTGATTTAACAGTGATGTCTATTAGACATTTAGGTATATTAAACTAAATTCAAGGATACTTCACAACAGACAGTTTTTTTCCAAAATGATGTCGGAGGACGATTGTGCAGTGGTGTGCTCACATATAGGTAAGTCAATTAATTTCCATTTTGTTAAACTCTTAAAAAATCTAGATTTTGAATAATTAATAATTAGTTAATGCTCCGTGACGTAGATATACAGTGTTATTTCCACGTACAAATAAATAGTATTCAAGTAACCTTGAAGCACTTTTCAGTGTCCTATATAAAGAACAAATGTAGGTAGTTAAAGTTTTGATACGTGTACTTCTACTGTACTTTGTGTAGTACATTGAAAGATATTATGAATTTATCATGTCTTTTTCAGGTTTTACATATAACAAACTAGCTTTTGCCCGCGGCTCCACCCGCGTGGATGTCGGTTATCGCGACCCAACACAGCCTATATCCTTTCTCAAGCTCTAATCTATCCCTATACCAAATCGATTCAGTAGTTTAGGCGGGAAAGCGTAACATACAGACAGACAGATAGATATCCAGAAAGAATCACTTTCGCAGTTATAATATTAGTATGGATAGGTGTAACAGGTAACTGAAGCATTAAATAACACTTTTTCAGATATTATTGCCACGTCAACCTAGAGTTTCTGCCTTCAGAATTGACTCAAAAGTAAGTTACCACGAGATTCGTAAGTTCAGCAGCTCACACGAAGATGTCTCTGCTCTGATTGCCACAAGCCTGTTTTCATGATGTCTACTTGTCACTGCGGTAAAAAGCTTATAACGAGAATATGAGTGCAGAGGACCAATTATCTCGCAATTTTTAAACCTAGCTTAGTTACTGCTTGGCTACAATGCAGAGATGTTAATTAATAAAAAGTACTTACAGTAAAGAAAAATTATGTGCAGCTAGGAGAATATAAATTGGATTTAGGCACAAAATTTGGAACAGACAAAGAAGAAGAAACGAAGTGTAGTTTCGGAGGAGAAGAGTATGCTTGAAGTAAAACATTACGAGGCGCAAGGTTCTCATAAAATTGATACCCTGTAAGGAATGTCTTTCAAATCTAGCCTTACACTTATCCGAAAATGGTATAAAGTAATAGCGTTGTAGAACAAGTAGGTTTGTTTAAAAAGAACAGGTTTTTTTGTGATAATATGTAACTATTTTACCCCAATTTGGCATTTTTATTCCAATTTACATATTCAGTTTTAGTATAAAGACGTGATTCCTACGTTCCAATGTTTATTTACGTTCTTAATTCATGATAAATTAGGAATTAACATTGAGTATATGAACTTTTTGATTATTTTTGAAGATAAAATTTTAAATTTTGCCACATATGTATGAAATATTTGGAGTTTCTATTAATTTTTTTGTATTAATAATGAATAATCATAAAATGAAAGACTATTTCATGTTTTTGATTATATATCCTATGCTTATAATAATTCATGTTCAAGAAAAATTCTATGTCCTTCATAAATGACGCAGTCATATCGTCACTTTGTCCTTTATAAAGGACATAGTGAAAAACCATTTTCCGAGTGGTGAGATTTTTTTCACTATTTTTCCGATATATGTAAACGTGTAAGGAATACAATACTAAAGTTTAAGCAACATACTTAACAAAAAGTATCGCTGGTAGGCAGGAGGTTAAGTATGCTAACTATACAAATCGAATACATAGGGAAAAACGGTAGCCGAATTGGTCAGGCATTCCCCCTGTAAGGGAAAGACTGCGGGTTCGAGTCCCGCCCGAGAAGATTCTTTTTCCCTATGTATTCGATTTGTATAGTTAGCATACTTAATGCTATAAAAATTCCTTCAATTGTTTGGGCGCAGTTATCAAAAAATCAATGTTTAAAAATGATTGTAACATCATTCATTGATTCCGATAGTTCGTAAGAAAATCGGTAGATGACGCTACGTCGCCTCAAAGACGTATAAGGTGGGAAATTTGAATCATATCGGGCGTGTCTCGGTAGCCGAATTGGTCAGGCATTCCCCCTGTAAGGGAAAGACTGCGGGTTCGAGTCCCGCCCGAGAAGATTCTTTTTCCCTATGTATTCGATTTGTATAGTTAGCATACTTAATGCTATAAAAATTCCTTCAATCCAAAAAAATTAATGCTTAGTCTGTTCTTCAAAATGTCGAATGCTTTTTATCTATATTTACCTTACTTTCTCCCTTTTTCAACAGATATGATGGTGATTCAGGCATCAGCATAAACAGTGCGAAATGGATTGTAGGCAACATTACGCAAATCCATAATATCGTTTGGTAACTTAGATAATCACCTATGATATATAAGAAAAGGTTGCCAATAGTGTGGAACAGGATAACCTGAAATATTATGGAACGTAACTGTAAAGAGCATAACTTAACATATAAAGCAACTTGAAGGAGGTGTATGCCTTCTTGGTGGAGTAGAATAAGGCCATCCACGGGTGTCGTAGAAGGCGAGTAAGAAAGAGAACGGTTCTCTATCCGAAAGCAAACATACAGCCCATGAAAAAGTGCCCGCTTGACAGTACCATCAAATTTTCCATCAAAACTTAAAATGCTGATACAACTTCTTACAGTTAAAAGATGGTTTCAAAATAAATTAGAACATCGTCAGTACTTGAAGAATTTTTTGAAGCACTAGCTACATAATAGTACAAAATACATACCATACACCCAAGCATGCCTCTAATAACATCTTCACTGATCTCCTTGGTATATACCGGGCAGATGACGTAGGCTCCTGACATCATAATACCAACGAGCCCTCGGGCAATGATAAAAGCCCAAGCATTCATCGATAAAAGTTTGATGGTCCAACTTATCTTAAATGAAAAATGAAAATAACAGTCAACAAATATCACGACCTAATATCAGTAATCTGATGTCCTTCCCAAATAAAATGGAAGCACTTAGCAAGAAAAGGAATAACTGGTGAAATGACTAGGTCCGTATTCCAGAACAACGCTCAGCTGTGAATCAACTCACACAATGATTTTAGAACTGTCATCCATAATAACAATCTGTCCTCTGGATCTAGTTATGAATCAGGACTGAATATCGTTTTGGAAAAAGGGCCTAAGTGATTAACATACGAAACTCTGGTGTAGATTTTCATTTTGAAGTAGGGAGTCAGACAACAGTAACTTTCAAACAAGCCCAACCAAAGCCAAAAGAGAAGGAGTAAGGGAGAACAACGAGAGAAAAGAAAAACAAACAAGAGATGATAAAGACGTTGTTATATAGACAGGGTATTTCCTAAAAATAACCAGTATACTTACAACAGCTACTGCGGATAGAAATAATATGGTATTCTTCCTGCCCACCCTGTCTCCCAGTATAGCTATCGCAAAGGTTCCTGGTATGCATACCAAATAAGCCGCAGATGCCATCCAGGATACCTGATAAATTCGAATATACATTTAACTTAAGGACTTATTTCATAGAATAGCTGTGCAAACATTTTTAACCAGTCGGTCAGAAACGTCAGGCAAACAAATATAATTATACTTATGCCATGATGTTTTGGGAGATAGTGTTCAGTAAAACCATTAGTAGTAGCTTTTGCCCGTGACTCCGCCCGCCTGGATGTCAGTTATCGCAACCAAACATAGCCTATCTCCTTTCTCAAGGTCTAATCTATCCCCATACCAAATTTCATCAGAATCGGTTCCGTGAAAGCATAACATACAGACAGACAGACAGGCAGAGTTACTTTCGCATTTAAAAGTCGATTGAAGCACTGGCTGATTGAGCAAGCTTTTTACTCGGTTGACGAGACGATAAACATGAAACCGTCAAAATGACCGGAATTGACATATTGTTATTCATTCTATTGTATTTATTATTATTGACATCCTATAATTCAGAAATCCAAAATTTGTACAAATGTTTATGATGTAACGGACACTATCCCGCCTGTGGAAGCACGATTATCTGAGTGGACAAATGAGGTTTTTTAAACACTGACATGTAATATTCTTACAAATAAATGAGTTATGAGTTATAATATTAGTATGAAAGTATGGATTAAGAGACGACATTTGCGCACACGTTTTGTCGTATTGGTTCGCGGTGGAGTAGAATAGGACCACCCCAGCTTTTCCTGTGGGTGTGGTAGATGATGACTAAGGTATAGGGTTGTTCTCCGTCCGTCAGTAAACATACAGCCTAAGACGAAATGCCCGCTAGACGGCAATAGGCTCACCCCCTATTACGTCGTGGGACCAAAAATCATAAATCGCGAAACGTGGGTGCTCATGAGACGTGGACGAAGACGTGAGTATACAGGGTGTATTTTTGAAACGGGGCAGTAAGGGCAAGTACCTTAACCGGTGCAGTTACAGCAAAACGTTCTTAAAAGACCTTCCCTAACTTTTTGGGACATTTTGAACTGCATTCACAGATTTTGTAAAAAACTTACAGTTAGCAAAAAAAATGCAAAAAGTTTTTATGCCAATCGATTCTATTTCATGTGGGGATCAAAAAACTCTATGAGACCATTTTAGCTTTCAGTACTAGGAAAGACAGAAATCGCCAAAAACGTTTCCCATACATTTCGGCAACAGAAACAAATTTCTACGATGGTCTAACTTTTTGTTATGGCCAGGAAGTGGGTAGAATTGACTGTAAAGTAAATAAAAAGAATTTTTACCCTTAAATTTCGAATTTGATTCGAAAATCTGTGTGTTATACTTAGTTTCAGCTGAGAAACCGTAGTAAGGTACAACCAGTAAAATAGGACTTACCTCATGGTCAGTCAAGGGTATATCTGCAGGGGAGTCTTGTGATTGCAGCAGTAACGTCATAGGCGACATCCATCCTATTGCGGTCCCGTATACAAACACCGGTAGGTTTACTGCAAAGGAAAGATAGCGAATACAGATCAATCGATCGAGAATTTAAATATAGGTGTGTAAACTAACTTTTGAACTGTGTTCTATTTTATCACAGTACTGTTAACTACACTGTCGGCTCGCTAGCAGGCACTAACGGCCATCATAGCGAGCCGATAGTGTAACGTATATACGTTACGGTTTACGTTGATGATATATTACCTACAGTTATAATAATCACACATATGAATAATAATTTACTTACAAATGATTAAAAATCATTATTATTATTAATGTACATTTGTTTCAGTTTATGTTTATGTTTTCGTTCTATTCAAAACGGCCGTCATCGTAGCGTATCATAGCGTACCGCAACAATTTTTGTCGAGCAAAATTAAAATAAAAAATATCTGGCAAGAAAACAAATTGCGAATGTATCTGAGTGTTGAAAGTTATCCAGCATTACAGCATTACAGAAAGAAAAGATTCGTCCGAAGTTATTTAAAAGATGCAGGTAAACACTACGTTTCGAAAACAATTCTGTTAGATTGATAAACACCAAAAGTTTTGGTAATCAGTATGATCTGTCTAAACAAAATCTACTTACATTTTCCTTCATATAACAAAATTTCAGAATCATTCATTGTTGTATTTTACTCTTTTGTTTCACTGAATACACACAGTACTACTGATACTATATAGAAGTCAGTCCAACGATCATATGAAGTAATAAGTATTACTTTACCGTTGATTGAAAGCGTAAGAGCTGTAGACTGATATAATTGCAAGATCTGTGTCGATTGTAATCAATTTACAACCGCCATCTTTCATGTCTGTTTCTTGTGCGTTACTTTATATAAGGTAGATTTAATGTACCAGAATAAGATGCTGATATATTATAGGATGTGTAGAAATAGCACTTTAAAAGATCATATCACTTGATATTGAGTTAGACACTTTGTACTTTTCCAATATATTTTAGTTTTCCCAAAAAAATATGGTGAAAAAGTACAAAGCGTCTTACTCAATATGTGTGGCAGATTCCACCAAGCGCCATTAATCAAAAGTATACACAATATCAGTTTATCTGCAGACTACCTAGTTAAAGTGCACATGAACGGATTCTGCATGATCTGCACTTTAACGGTATGCATTTAGAAAAAATGTATCTGCAGTTTAGGTCCTATAAGAGAAGCTAGTCTAGCCATGCTTATAAAGTTATGTAATATCATATGGTTACTTACTGAGTATAGCACATAGGACTTGATTTATTCGGCTTCCATTTCTAAATATGAAATAATATGGCCCTCTCATCATGTTACAATTCTTTTATAAGTCCGAATCAATGATCTTTCAAAACTAGGTACACTTTAACACACTTTTAAGTGATATTACACTTCTTTCTTTTATTTAAAATGTTTTTAATATTCCAGATATATATTATTAAACGTTTTATCTACTTTTTCATATTAGTAACAAATATATTTATGCTTTTTTTTTCAATAAGTCAATTCAATAAGATACATGCAGTCGTCTCGGTAAACTTTTATTGACTGAATTAGTGCTTTATGGTGCACGTAATTGGGTTCCATTTGCACAATCAATTAGTATACGTGTTTGGGGTGAGAGGATGTTCCCCTCCCGAGGAGGGCCAGACCGTAAGGGATGGCTCTGGGTCAGCCGGGGTGCGAGGGATATGTCGAGGACAACCTTACGTCCTAGCACCACGATCCTCAGTCGGCGTGCGGTTTTAGTCGGTTCGAGTCCGACATAAGCTCCCCTTCCTTTTCTGGCGGGGGACCTCCTCCTTGAGTGGAGGCTTCAGATTAAAATTCATGCCATGTTTTTAATTTTGCCTGCAATATCTTGAACACTGTCTTGTTTTCAGCTGACCATATTTTCCTGGATTCTCTCGTAAATTAATGTGAAACCCCGTTGCACCTCTCATACAATGTGCGCGTAATTCAATCGATATAAATTTAGCGGACTTACTAACATTTAATTACTGCTCCATTGGATTCCAAGTGTGTTGGATGATATAGCATGCTATTCAGTGATAATACTCATAATGAACTTTCATTTAATAGCAAAAGAAAAAATCTTTGCTCTAAAAGTATAGTTATAGATTAAATAAAATCTTAATAATGTATTATGATGGTACAGTCAGCACCAGAAAGATGTTGATGAACATAATCTTCAAAATGATCGTAATTTCGTTTTTGACCCCCTTCCAGTTGACTGATTGTTCTGATATTTGGTACACACCTTTAGTTCGGACAATTATACCATTTAAGTTAAAAAAAAAAACAGTTTGATTGGCTCTTAATACGAGAGCTGTAAGAGAAATATAAGAGATATTACTGAAGCTGACTTTACCTCATATTACAATATAATTTTTCGTATAAAAATGTTATTATTAAGAGCTAATTGAAAGTCCTTTTGATTTTAGTAATTGATTTTTATTATTAACAAAAAAATCTTCATCATTATCCCATGTATTGTCTCGGTCACATCCAGAGACACTGTGAAATCCCGTGTGCACTTCCGTGCTCTATCTCCTGCATTTACTGGTGCGACTGCCATTATATGTCCTCCTAAGCGTGGAGCCTGCACCATACCCCTTACGTCCCACTTTTAAAAAGTCTTCCCATTCCCTAGAATAGGTGGAAGCCCTTAAATATAAGTCTATTTAAGGAAGAAGACAAATCCAACGAAGGAAGAATCGATCTAAGTAGGATTTCTGAAGTGACGCAGACGGGTGAGTGTGAGGTTCCGCCACAATCTATGGTCCACCTGCTAATGCGACGCATGCCCAATACAGCGGAAGATAATAATTATGAGCACCTCCGAAATGCAATTCAGGTAAGAGGTATGAGAAAGCAGCATTTGCGAGGTTTTAAAGAACCTGTAGAAAAATAGCTGCAGGTAATGAGGTATTTTTTTTTTATCGTGCGATAAATCCTCATGGAGCCGGTGGAGGCGGCTATGTCGGACTCGAACCGACTAAAACGCACGCCGTCTTGGGTCCTTGGTTGCCGGAGGTGAGATTGCCAAAAGCATATCTCTCGCACCCCGGCGCAGGTAATGAGGTTGGGCATCAAAGATCTCCATGGAGCCCGTATAAGTATCCAGTAATAATCTAATACTGATTAGAAAAGCCTGACCCCAGCCATGTCAGGTAGAATGGGTATGCTCGTGAATTCATGGCTTGACGTCGTCGAAGGTGACATGCGTGTCAATGATCGCACTACCATGCACGCCCAAAATCGTGCGAAGTAGAGGAGGAAGAGCCGTAAGGCTGACCCTGAGCTTCGAGTTCACCATGGGTCCAGATGCAATTAGGAAAATACGTCATAGAAATTCATATCATGAAGTCACATGACAGACATGAACACGTTAAAAACTGGCGCCAAACGTAGATTAGATTAGTGGTAGAAATTCATATCACGAAGTCACATGACAGGTGCCAGTACTGAGAGAAAAAAAAATGACACATAACTGAGGTAATTTTAGATGCCAGTACGGAGAGAAAAAAGAACCTGTTTGCTTTTATTTCCTCCCCTAGCCCCAGGTAGTGGACACAAAATTATATCAAAATAGGTGGTAAGGTCCTCTGTTTGATTCCTCCAGAGCGTCCGTACTTCCCTGGTGGTAGAAAACCGTAGTTGGTGAGTGGCTCCCGTCCTCTTAGTCTGTCGGCTCTAAATAGTTGTGGGTTTCTGTATTTCGGATCCTCCGTTCGGACGCGTCAGCAGCGTTGGCTAAGGGGCCGATATTCAAAGGCAAAAAGAAAATGACATCACATGACATGATGTAACACTACAGAAAAGCAAACTGCAATAATACGATAGTATAGTTGGTGAATAGAACCAATAGACGGATAGGTAACATGGCATCGACAGAGAATAAGTAACAGATCCGCATTTTGGTGAATTCGGATGTATACAAGCGCTGGACATTTCTGCACAGCCTCTTTTTGGCATCTGAAACAAGAAAATTAATTTTGCTGCTTCCTTTCTACTTAGATTTGACTTAACATACATACAGTTATACATATACCCACACCTGTAAATCTCCCAAGGGGTAGGCAGAGGTGTATTAATACTCAAATTTCGCCAACTATGAGTTTGGGTCCCACGTAATAGAGCGAGCATATTGCCGTCCAACGGACACATAATCAAGGACTGTCTGTTTACTGTCGGATGGAGGACAGTCCTATTCCTTAGTTAGTGGCTTCTGCGGCACCCACGGGTAGAGATAGATAGAAGATATTATACTTCACCAGAAACCATCACGGCACGATGTGGCTTAACAATAAGTTACATTGAACATGAATAAAGACAGTTACCGTCTATTAACAGAAAATAAGAGAACCGACTTTATGAAGTTTAGAACCCGAGCGACCAAAGAGGCAAAAACATGTAATTACTGCCTGAGTCCTTCTTCTTCATCCCAGCGTTAATCCCAGTCGCAAGCCATCTCCACAACCCAAAGGCGATATCGAAGCATTGCACTTAGACCAGTTGTTGGACTTTTTAGGCCTCCAAACTGCCATAGATGTTTGTATGGGAACCGGGACCGACGGCTTAACATGTTTTCCGAGATAAGACCAGAATATGCAAATATTCTAGCCAACAAATATTTGCACTGAGCGGGGATTGAGCCCGCGCCTCCTGCGTAGCGGCCACGTTCACTACCACCACGCCACAGAGGTACTCTCAATAAGGTACTGCCTATATTATACACCGATCTTGCTTTTCAATTTCTTTATCACATAAATAAATATTATGTATAGTATAAATTGTACTCCATTTTCTACGACTTTATTTCTCTTTGCATCTTAATTGAAATTTTACTTTTAAAGGCATAAAAATAAAATCTACTGTGGTATATATTTTTTTATTTATATTTATGAGTATGTGTGTGTTACCTGAGTGATTTGATTTCAAAAGCAAAACACAGGTTTCTTGAATATTCTTCAGTGCTGTATAAAAATTTTCACAGTGTAAACCCAGCATAATTTGATATGTTAAAGTTTTGAGCCACCAACCGAACAAACACAGTACTGTTACTAATGATTGGAACTGTAAGAAAAACAAATTTAATTTTGACTCTATTAAGATTGAAAAAGTGAAATGCATAGACAGGACTTGAACCTGCAACCAGTTACAGGGAGGATGCTCTGACCACTGAGCCACCTCGATACGCCTGTAAATACCCGAAGTGGTACGCAGAGGTGTATTAACATCCACATTACGCCTACTATGAGTTTCGGTCCCACGTAATAGGGGGTGAGCCTATTGCCACCAAGCGGGCACTTAGTTATGGGCTGTATGTTTACTGTCGGATGGAGAGCAGCCCCATCTCTCAGTCAAATGAGGACAAAGAGATGGAGTGGCCCTATTCTACTCCACCGGGAATCAGCCAAAACATTATCATAACAGGTAATCCCCTTTGAAGCGTCGTCGTCGGTGGCTTAGTTGTTAAGTAGTCGGCCTTACAATTAAAAGGGTAGCAGAAGTGGGATCAAAATTTCGCCATGGTGGAGCCGCGAGCATCAGGTAGTGTCAGTTAGAAACAATAGTAAACAAAGGACTTACATAATGGATTTCATCTGTTTTAAAAAGTTCAATCCACAACTGCACATACACCAAAGAGTGCAGAAAACATTCTGTGGTTTGGAATAATATCTGAAAGCATAACAAATACATTTGAAAATATTTGTAAAGGATTTTAAGAGTGATTTTTTTAGGCGCAGTGGGGTTACTATAGAATTTTTTTAGCTGAATTCACGCCACCGTTACCGTCATGACGATAGTTGTATCCTTACGATCCTTACGATCCTTACGATCGAGAGGTCCCGGGTTCGAATCCTGGTCATTACACTACCATCATGAACCCACTCTTAGCACAAGCTTTTGCAATTTCGCTTAGTTAGAGGGGTTTTCGGCTTGGAATTCTGATAAGAAAAAAAAAATGTTTTAATTCTATGCAGCCAGTTGTACCTATTTGCCAAATTGTCAGCATTCACATGTGATGCCTCTTCAAAAGCGAATGTTTATTTAAGCTTGTGAAATAAATACGGCAGTCCTCAAAGATGTCCTGAAGGTGACGGATAGAGCTGCTTGTCACTCTAGCAAAAGTAGGCTGCGGCGGCTGTGCAATAAGTGCCTTCCCATACCCGGGGGTAATCGGCCCTTACACCATCGACGTGAAACCATTCCTAGTACAAGCAATTTAGCTTAATTGGAGGGGTTAGAGTGAATATTAGTAATTTCGGTTGCCAATATTCTTATTAAAAAAGAAAAAAAAATTGGCTTTTAAATAACAGAGCAATACTCACCACATGCTGGAAACAAGTTCTATGTAACTGATAACAGTTCCATATGTTGATGTAAGCTTCTAACATTTGCTTGTCATATAAATAATCATTATCAATCTGCCAGTTTAATACTCTATCATTCCATAAATCCACTTTGTCTTTCAACAATTTTATTAATCTGATTGCGTAAACCATATTCATATCAAAATAGGCTAGCATCAAAGTACGCAATAATATATCTAGCGGTGTACCTTTATAACACGTGAATAAAACTATGTCTAAAGTTAGATATAAGCCCAAAACAATAATAATGGAGACCCAGTTGCCGATAGTAAAGATTCTCGTTTGTTTTTTATCCTTGATAAGTCTATTCACTTTTTGAATATTCAAAACGAATTCAATATTATTGTTGGTTAAAATAAAGTTATTGATGAAATGGAAGCATATACCAGTACAGTGCATGAAGACATCGAACATAAGAAAGTTCCTATTGTAACCAAATTTGACACTGCCTCCAGTAAATACGTTGACAACGTGACTGAAATATAAAGCTAAGAAGAGTATTGTACTGCATAGTGACAAGAACGTCATTAAAAGATTATTTGGAACTATAACATCATTCTTGATTATGTACCTAAAATGAAGAAATACCATATCCGATAAATTTAAAGGAAATAATACTGTTTGAATGTCCTTATCAATTACATTGTTTGGAAAACGATTACGCTTTTTTATATTGAAATCTTGCATTTCAATATATTTTTTTGATTTTGATATATAACCGACCATCAGCAGCGCGAATTAACAAATTAATAACGTTTAATTTCCTGTATTCTCCGTAATGGATTTGAAATACAAATACATCAATATTATTTTATTGTTATACTAGTTTATGCTCACAGTTTGCTTTCAGTGAATTTAAACATTCTATGTTCATTCTCCTTCAATTGATTGTTTCTACTACAGTTTCTCCATCGGTTTTGGATTTTGCAGGAGTAATTATATCTCCTAAACCCGAAAGTGAAACTTGGACCACAGCCTCGTCTGTCGATCAGCAGATATACAAGTTTGGCAGTGAGGTTGACTTGGGGTTCGATATCGCCATTGGTCTATCACAATTGAGTTGGGTAAAGGGTCGGAGAACACTCCTTTTTTGGATTCTTAAATTATTTTGTTATTGTAAACTAAATCAACATAGAGGATGATTAAAATTATATGAGACGTAGCTGGTTATGCTAAAATATCGGATAGTCAATCCAACAAGCACTTTCGCAGTTTCGCTAACACAGACATACGTTCTGTGTTAATTTTTATATGCACATATAATAAGTAATTTAGAGTATTAGTGCTATAGAACCATGTGTAACTCAATAAGCGCACGTATGACTGTTTCTGTTTAATTAATTAAGTTAATTACCACTTCAAACATTGAAACTATACCTTATAATTGGAGATTCGTAATAGCTTTTAGTATAATAACAACAACTTTTGTTTTTTAAATAATAACTTTAGAATATTTTTGATATGAAATCAATTTAATCGACTTCTTTTTCAATTATAATATTTTTTCTTCTTCTTCTGCCGGGTCAACGTCAGAATATATGACGTCATCCATTCATCTCTGGTTCCAATCATCCCAACATTCTTTCCCATACTAGTCATCTTCTAGTTACTACTGTTTTCTTCTCATCATCAGCTTTCACATCGTAAATTCGTCTTCTTTTAGATTTCTCGCCTATAGTTCACTTCCATAGTTGATATCTTCCTTACGACATACGACATATTCCATACGACAAATTCATCATGTATTGTGAAAGAAAGATGAAGAACAAGAAATAAATGGAGATCAGATGGACGCTTCATGGAAAATATTGATGTTCAGCATCACAGATAAACTGGAAAGTAATCCCAGTTGAGTTGGAAAAACGTGCAGAAAATAATGATGATGAAAGAGAAAGAGTATATAAACAACAATGACTTTTATTATTATAAATTATAGTAAAGCAAACTGCAGTAGTATAATAATATGTTCAGTGAGCAACCCTATTAGTCGTAGTGTTAGCATAGCATCAATATAGAATAAACCATATACGGATATTTTGGTAAAGGTAGCATTGTGTAATCGTTGGACGTTTTTGAATAGTTTCTTCTCGTCATCTGCGGAAATATTATGATGTTGTATTATATTTGTCTAGCTAGTAGCACTGTCTGTACATTGAAGATATAAAAAACTTGAATTATCTTAAATTAACGCTTCTGAACTCAAAAGAATATGTGTTGGAATTCTTGTCTGTTTATTTGCCATGTACGTAACTGAACAAAATATGGTACCATTTTTTTTATAGAAATCTTGGTCAGATAAAATCTATCGTATGCTTGATTGCAATTAGTAAAACCGTAAATATGACCAAAAGTTGCAATACCCGATATCCACATGGTTAAAACCTCAGGCATAAGGTGATTGTAGAATTACCTAATTACTTTTACTTGCATTTATAAGCATCGCTTCAATTATATCTCATTTTTCTGTATTTGTGCGATGCTAATATTATATTTCATTTATTTTAAAGTTGAACTAACCAAACAAATCTTTAAATTAGGACTTTAAATCAGTCTATTTAATATATTTACCTGAAAGATTTGCTCCTGTAAGACTCTTACAAATTTTCTGTCCTTTAGCGACAGCTTCATAGAACGAAGTACACTGTACGGGTAATATTAGTTGCAATACCAAGTTCTTTACTAACCAGGCAGCGATCAATATTTCTTTGAAAATATTTTTCTCCTTAAAATACATGATATTATTTATATATCACACAAAGGTGTTACAATATTAGGCAAGTCTACTTTATCATGAGCTGTATGTTTACTATCAGATGAAGAACAGCGCTATCTATTACTCATCGTGAGGTGACCCTATTAATACACCGGGAACCAATCAAAATAGTAATATAATAATGGAAATTAGGACACCCTTCACCTACGCTCTGGAGAGGTTTAAGTATCGGGTTTAGGGTTCAGGTGGTAGTAGGTCATCATAGTTATCATCATCTCAGTGTTGTATCCCGATTGTATGCGAAGCCTTCACCTCAAAGACCTGGGTCTGCTTTCCGGTTATACCCCGTACACTTAACTGTTTTGTTCAATGACTGTGCCTGAGAGTTGAGGTAAACGCCTTTGCAAATATTCGGCTTTGCTTGAGAATGGAGACAGTCTGAACCGCCGTCATTCTCAAGCCAGGCTCTTTCCATATCTGCACATGTTGCACCAATATAATCAATATCATAATTTGTACTTACATAAAGCAATATATTATCACTATATTTTAAGAAATCTATAAACAACTTCACGTAAAGTAATGCATGTAAAAAACTATCGACAACGTGGTACAAGATCTGAAAAGAAAATATAATTCAGGAATCCATAATTTTATTTTTTCATTGATAAAGAAAAATGAATTTTTTCATGCTTATTTCTCTCCTGAAGAGGATGATATCGTCTGAAAGAAATGAATAAAATGGCCTACCCAAAAGGGCAGATCACATATCTAGTGAAGTACTGGCTGCATTAGATATGTGGTCTGCCCTTTTGGGTTAATAAGTAAAGAGGAATATACAATATGGATACGACATATAGGCATTAATTGAAACCATATACTTGGTACCCCCATAGCTTCAAATAGGAAAAATTTGAACAAAATCGGCCCAGTATTAAGGGCAGAAACTAGGGTTTTAATATTACAAAATTTTGAACAACTTTAAACACTCCGTAGAATCGCAGTTATCAATGAACTCTAAATTGCACGAAAATACTACCATTAGGGTTACCATCCGTCCGATTTCCCCGGATTTGTAGCCACGTAGCACCCGAGAGCACTATACCCACTCCGACCTGCCCATGTGGTGCATGTGAGACCATCACCAGGTAGATGTCCCCAATGAGCTTAGAGTAACAGCCGCCGGCCGTCACGGCCACCGTCTGCCTGGAAAGTACATACGGCGTGCCGATGTTCCACGTTACCTCCACTTGCCTACTTGGTTCTTCTTTAGCCATGTCCGGCTCCGGTACACAAGTGAACGAGCGAACCTCTTGGGAAAGTGGGGTATGCATGCACGAAATCCCGGATACGATTTCTTATCGTATCTGGTGGTTTTGACTTTTCCGGAGATGACTGGCGTCCGACGTTTTTACAGGCTCGGCAGCCCAACTGTAACACCCCTGGGGTGGCATACGTCCATAGGCCACGTTAACCACTTTCCATCATGTGTGCCGTATGCTTATCTGCCACCTTAGTAGTATAAAAAAAACTTCTTGTCCTGGTTTACGGATTTTGCAGATGGAAACCCTTATTACTATTAAAATTGCACGATGCGACGTTGCCGTTCTGTGTATTCATTCATTTTTCCATTCATCAATTTCGTAAAAATACGATTGTAATGAGAGAGACATAATACCTCAAAGGGTGCCGCCGGTAGGGTAAATTTCTGATTAACGGCAGTCTGTTACTCGTACAGAGAATAATGGTTGTTTTGATTACACATAAAACTTTTTGATTTGATAAGTAGGTACCTACTTATCAATGATTAACTTTGATTACTTACACTTTGTATTTGATTTCTTTATAATTTTTCCATAACAAATTCAATAATTAAGAGTATTAATATCTACGTAATGAAGAATTTAAAGCTCATAATTTCAGTGTTAATCCCGGTTGCATCCATATCTTGAACTTTGGTGCCTGAGGGCTGCTTTCCTAATCTTTATTTTCATTTGGTTTATCTTGGCTTTTGTGGGAGCGACTACCAGACTACCCTCCAACTCTGACAGGAAAACTACGCACGATGACATGATAATGAACACCATGAAAATTGACAATAAATACCTTCCAACTATTCATCAATCAGGTTAATAATAAATAAAATATTCTAAAATAAACATATTCAAAGATGGATACTGGGGCCTTTACCTTATTAACCTAGGTACAATTTTATGTTTCGATCATTTCTGGAATGTTGTCAGTAACCGCGACGTCACTGGGGACCGCGTGTCGTTCTTTGATCCTCTCGGTTTATTTTCTCGTTTTAATTTGTTTTTAAAGTGAAATTGACACTAATCTATTCTTTTTGTGTTTGTGAATTGTGTTTATTTTTTGTTTAGCTATTCTATCCTTAATTTTAACGGTGAAAATGAGTCTAAATACCTACCTAGTAAATTTGTTGTGCGAGTTTTGTTACGTATTCTTTTTTTGAAAAAACAACGAAGTGTATAGTGTACCTAACGTGTTTCTGAAAGTGACTCGCAGCCGTATTATTGAGGCATTTCATAAATTGAAAGCAAGGTAGGTACCTAACCGAAATCTGTTGAACATTTAGTTTGGCGATATCATTTTATGTTTTCAAGTTAGTGGCGGGCATTTCTAAAATTTAGATTCACATTTTAAAGCACTGCCGTGAAAAAGTGGTGTTTATAAAGTTAAGTGAACTTTCGTGATAGGTGCCTAATCTTACCTTAGTAGGTAGGTCACGAGCGCGCGTCAGCTGGCGGCACGTTGCCGCTTTGCAACGTGCCGCCAGCGTATAGTAAGTACCTAGTTGTGCAAATTCTAAGCGTGTGTTTTCGTGAATGAATCAATGACTTATAAAAGTGGTTACATTTTCTACATTTATTTTAATAATTACTTTGTTAGGAAATTTAGTTTTTTTTAAATCTGCGAATTTGAGTTTAAATTTAATTTTGTTTCATTCCTTTGGACCAGGACGCTTCACTGTTTCTGTAAATGCCTATATGTCGTATCCATACTGTATAAATAGACTTACCAACACTCTAAAAGCGTTTTCATAAATTTTGTAACACTTCAAAATTTTATTATAAACCTGAAATAACTTGAGGCATGTATGCTCATCACGCGTGATACCTGACGTTGAAATAGCATTATTCCAAAGAACAACCTTTTCCTTCAAAAGTTGCAATAATCTTACAGCGTATACAATATTAACATCTATACTCAAAAGCAAAATTAGGCTGCAGAATATTAAAACATTCCTTGTTTTGTGAATTAAATAGTCGTATAAAATAAACGATACATAGAAAATACACAGGATTATCATACTAATCCAGTTCCAACGGACATAACCATAAAAATCATCTTTCAGAATAATATGGACTTCTTGGATTGTGATAACAAAATCAATATTGTTATTCGTTTGAGTCGCAGCGACCATTGCATTTATCAGAAATCCTATAGAAAAGAAAATTGTTTCGGACACACATACGAAGATACGGAGGTTACCAGAATAATGTACGGCACCGTCATCAAAAAAGACGAGACAACTACGATAAAAGTAAGTAGCAATAAACATTAAAGCTGCAAATACTGAAATCAAGTTAGATTGAATGTTATTTGGTATTATATAGTTATTTTTAATGTCGTATTTTGGACTGAATATGACATTCTGCATCAAATTTAATGGTCGAAGCATACACTGCAAATCTTTTGTTACTAAGTTGTTCAATACTATTTCCTCCTCGTCTTCGCATATCAATTGAATACTCTTTGTACGTGAAATTTTCATTGTGATGAAGTAAGTGATAAACTGGTGGCCTGCTTGAGAATGTAGTGTCATTATTGTTAGAAGGCATATTGCATTAGTCTAATTGTTTACGGTAGTCTGAGTAAATAGCGTTTATGTTTGTAAAGTTACTGACGGTCTTATAATTTTGATTACTATTTAAATATTCACGCTTGCGTTTATTTATAATGTCATGTTAAACCCTATCTGGAATACTATATCCTTAACTGGAAAAGTGGAAATATAGCTAAGTTACGAAACTTTGCTAGATTCGTAACTAAGTTATACTTCAGCTTTTTCTTAAGTCACAATATTCTTTCTGATACCCTCACCTAAAAAAAATATTATCACCTAAAATCAAGTAATATTAATATTGAATAACACACTTGTACTTTTCCACTGAATTTATTTATAGACCTGACCGGTTTCGCCTTACGGCATTCTCAAAGTAATATTAATGTTTTTTCACGTTTGTACAGCTGGCAAACGCATTGTTCTCTTTTTTCTTTCGAAAAGTGAATAGTTCATACACATCACAACTGACTTTTTCTTCAAAATCCAAAAAACCTCTCTGATAATAATTCTATAGTTTATTAAAAGTATCACTAATCACTTCTACGCTCTTGTGTAGTCAGATAATTAAATAAGCGAATAATATATTCAATACAAGGCAATAAATCTTCTTCTTCATCTTAGCGTTAATCCCAGTCGCATCCGAAGCTTTCAGCTTGGAGTCTGGAGTCCGCATTACTAATCTAACTGCGGATTTGGCTAAACTTCGATATATTCTGTGAAGCGATTACTATTTGACCTACATAACCCAAAGAAGATATCAAAGCATTGCAGCTGGACCAGTTGTTGGGCTTTTGAGGGCCCCAAGTACCCGTAACGACTGCCAAAGGTGTTCGTATGGCAACCGGGATCGACGACTTAACGTGCTCTCCAACCCACGGCCAGACCAATGCAAATACCAAATTTTCATGCACACAAATATTTGCATTGAGCGGGGATCGAACCCGCGCCTCCTACGTAGCAGCCGCGTTTACAACCACTTCGCCACGTAGTCTGTCATTCCACATAGGATATTAATATACAAGACAATAAATAAACTATAATTACGCAGGAAACCAAGTTTATTAAACAAATTCACAGTATAGCAAACTGTAGTAGTACAATAATATGCTGAGTGAGCAACTCCACGATTTTTATTGGTAGAACAGCATCCACACAGAATATTCCACAGGCTGTCATCTTTCTAAACGTGGCTTTGTGTAGACGTCGTACGTTTTTGAATAATTTCTTCCTTTCAGCTGTGGAGCACGAAATAAAAAATAGATTTTAGATCAACTTCACTTCCAGAACGTTCTAGTAACATAGACAGGGAATTCACCCCCACACATTGCAACCGAATACGGTGCGCACCGTGCGGTATGAAAGGAATTTCATCCCACGTACGCTCAAGCTGTGGAATGAATTCCCTGCCATGGTTTTCCCAAACGACTACAATATGGGGTTCTTCAAGAGGGGCATTAGAAGGTTTCTTCAAGATAGGCAGCGCGAGTGTAACGCCCCTGGTGTTGCATACGTCCATAGGCCGCGGTAACCACTTTCCATCAGGTGGGCCGTGTGCTTGTCTGCCATCTAAGTGGTATAAAAAAAACAGGTATGTACGATTTGAAATCATTTCGTTTTATAATTTTAAACACTTTCAGTTGGTTTGAGAACTCATTATTTAGACTAGGTGCTATTTAATTTCACATCATCACCTCTGCATTAGTGCCGATTGCATTCGTCTCGATCCGCGTCTCTCCCTCCCTTTTTATGGGGAAAGATGGGGACGCTGTCCTACACCCAATGGGGTATTCAGGGATATACCAGAAGCTACCTCACTCCCAGCAACTGACGGCCCAAGACCGTGTGGTTTTTGCCGGTTCAAATTCGATGTTACCATCCCGGCTGGCTCCGACATATCCGAATGGATTTCCGTACGTTAAAAATATCCAAGTTGCATAAGGCCAAGGCCTGGCATATATAATCCTATGGCAACAGGGTCCATAGGATAGGAGGAGGATAAGACTGAATTAGATGTCGAACTTTTAGGCCTGTAGGTACGTAGGCAACCAAGATCGACAGCTTAACGTAGGTAGGTAGGTATCAATGTCTATAAGAATGCGCACCCATCTTGAGAACGACATGGCTAGTATTACTTAACCTTGCATAGTGTTAATCTACTCGATTACCATTTACTATTTAATATAATGACAGTAAAAAATCATAATATCTCTACTTGAATACAACGTATTACCTGAAATATTATTATGTATTGTACTTTTACAAATGTCTTGGCCTGTACTGACAGCGTCATAGAATGAAAGGCATTGCATGCATAGTATTACTTGTAATAGTAAGTTTTTTGAAATCCACACACCAACTGTCACTACCCTGGGAACACTTTCATCCTTGAAATAAACAATTGATTACAAATAAATTTACGATTTTTATGGTTCATGATAATCTATCGGGTGTAAGGGGAACGCTTCCGAAGGCGAAAACCCCTAGTAGTACTCCAGGTAGATAACACATTGGCATTAAAAAAAAACGATTTCGATAAAAATCATTTTTTTTTGTTTTTTTTTTTTAATATTTTAAATTGTTAATTTACTCTCCATCGCTTTAGTAAAGCTATGAAACTGTTATTTCATAAAAAGAAAATCACAACAAAAAAAAAACAACTAGAGGCAAGCGCGTGCTTTTTTGTAATGGTGTTTTTTTCATGAAATTACCGTTTCATTTAGCTTTACTAACACGGTGGAGAGTAAATAAGGCAAAATTAAAAATTAAAAAGATTAAAAAAAAATAGAATAATTTTTTTGCCCAAATCAATTTTATTTTATGCCAATGTGTTATGTACCTGGAGTACTACTAGGAGTTTTCGGTTTCGGGAGCGTTCCCCTTACACCCAGTATATTTTGTACTCACATTGTTAAATATATTTTCGTCATATTTTAGGAACTCTATTAATGATTTTGTATATAGTAATACACGAAAAAAGTTGTCCACAACATGGTACAGGATCTGAAAAGAAATGATTCAGCTTGGACTCGATTCTGTTCAAATAAAACAAACTGTTATACCAAAGATCATTGGTACAGACTTACCAAAATTTTAAAAGTTTTCTTGAAAATATTGTAACATTTAATCATTAGATGATAAGCCTGTAGTAACGTTATGCATATATTTTTATCATAAACAAACTCGGACTTTAAATTTGTGTTATTCCAAAGATTCATTTTTCCTGTCAAAAGCTTTATTAAACCGATAGCATATAATAAGTTTATATCGTAACTGATCATTAAAATAACAAGAAAGAAAGAGAAATGTTGTCCTTTAAAAGTGACATAGCCGTTTATAATAAAAACGATGTAAAAAATAAAAATAATTCTCATGCTATTCCAATTCCAAAAAGTGATATTTTTTAAACTTTCTCTGATAATATTATGAACTTCTTGAAAGGTTAATACAAAATCAACGTTATCATTAGTTTGAGTGATAGCAACGAATGTGTTGATAGTAAAACCAATTAAGTAAAACATTGTTTCGTAAATATTTAAGAAGAAATAGAAGTTGCCTAATAGCTTTGCGTTCTCTTCATTGAATAAGTAAACACAGCCACGATACAGAAACAAAAATATGAAGATTTGCAATGCAAATACTGAAATAAGGAGGGATTTGAAAGTAATTGGGCTAATAAAATTATTATTGATGGCATATTTTGGACAGAAAATGATGGTTTGCATCAAATTCAATGGACGAAGCATTGATTCAATTTCTTCGGAGACTTTATTGTTTCTCAAAATAACAATACGATAATCTTCATGAATGATTTGTGTATTTTTTATTCTTATATTTCTCATTGCAGATATTTTGAAAGGTAGGTACAGATGCGAAGACTTTTAAAGACAATCTAACTTTATTATTCATTGAATAGTAATCATGTAAATTGGTTTTAGTAATATTCATTTATGTTTCATTTCGAATACAGTACAAACATAACTATAGTCTTAAAAAGTTATTTGTTGTCAAAATTACTTAGACGATAGGGTGAAAATTGTATAACATAGACTAAATTGTGGGATGGTAATTGTATTCCAATCTTTGAACATTTTATATAAAGAGTAAGGGAAGAAACAATATAATACCTTCTTATAAATAAATAAATATTCTACAATATTCTACACAACGCTATCTAGACACATGGTAAACTAAAATCTAAAATACGGATAAACATACTTAGATACTATTTATACTATTGATTGATGGCACTTGGTGGAATCTGCTACACATATACATACATACACTGCTATACATACAGAGAATGCCTTGAGGCGAAACCGGTCAGGTGAAAAATAAAATTAAGTGGAAAAGCACAAAATGTCTTACTCAATTTATTTAGATACCTTCTACCCAGACCATCTCCAGAAACATCAGATCTTTACATATAAATAAATATGATTCTTCTACCATCGTCAACATATAAATCACCTGCGATTGCTTCTGATCTAATTTTCTGCTTTTTCTTCGAAACATCTACACGAAATTGATCATTCTTATAACAAAAATACTTTTCGTCTTAACATAACTTCTTCATCCTAACTTTAAATACTTTAATCCCAGTCGCATCCAAAGCTTTTCCCTCTTTGGTTTCTGGCTGGCGTCTTCGAGGAGAACATTGCTAAATGTTCTCCTTTTTACTCGTAAAGTATTTTACAATAATCACCACCATTTTGCCTTGCCCTTTGCTAAGTTACGGGCGTGAATATAAGTATGTATGTAATATTGCGTAGAGATGTTGCGTCTTTGGCAGTTTTCTACCGTCTCTACCATGGTTAATGTTCTGACGAGCTCTTCCAATTAGTCCCACCCTCCCCTTTCCTTCACAGGACGACACGCGCAGGGCTAAGATGTCATCCATTTACGGTACAGAGTATACCTGCTAGAACCAAGCGTTTCAGTGATTCATTCCTATGCCGCACCACTAAGACCTGGAATTCCCTGCCAGCTCACGTGTTTCCTTCTTCCTACAGTCCCGGGTCCTTTAAGCGGGGCGTGAAAAGGCATCTAATGAGGCCGTCAAGCTGAGTGCCACCACTGTTAACATGGTAAATGTTTACGATGGTGACCCTCTTTCCGAGACTTTGCCTTTAGCTTAACATCAGGCGAGGTGAAGTCAAATTGACGAATCCAGTATAAAAAAAAATATACTGTATACAGGCTGAGATAAACAATCAAATGAACAAAACAATTCTATTGATCGTCACAATATTTTTAATGTTATTACAATAAAGCAAACTGCAGTAATACAATAATATGCTGGGTGAGCAACTCCACTATTCGCACCGGGAGCATAGCATCTACACAGAATATCCCACAGGCAGACATCTTGCTAAACGTAGCGTCGTGTAGTCGTTGGACGTTTTTGTATAGTTTTTTCTCATCAACTGCAAAACAAATTTAAGAAAGGCCATTCAGTTCCAATCTACCACTTTCACAGTGATAATTCACATTCAAATAGTTGTTGGAAGATTTATACAATTATTTCTTTTCAATTGTGGCATACAATTATTAAAGATATAATAATTTTAAAACCACCACGCAGCAGGGCAAACTACATTACTTTAGCAAAAACTCATTCATGTTAAGCAGACTACCTAGATGTGCATTGCATCAAATTCAAAAGTAAACGCTACTGGAGAATCTAAAGTGCCAAAAGCAGTGCCATCATAAGTTTTGTCACTGAAAAGTATTAAGTACAATGCTTATGATTTTATCAGATTTGATATATAGATCTTTCAGTGAGTAACACCATCTGATTCAGTGGCTAGTATTTGTAGGATAAATAAATAATCCATAACATCAAATGTTATTTTTGAATACATTACCTGAAAGATTTTTGTGTACTGTAGATTTACAAATTTCTTGACTTCTAATGATTTCATTGTAGAATGAAACGCATTCTAAAGATAATGCTATATGTAATGTCAAATTTTTTATTAACCACGCAACGACGATTATGATTCTGGGCATACTTTCTATCTAAAAATGTATAATATATTTTTCGTTAGTATATTTCTCGTAGCCTAAAAATGCATGTGTAGAAAATTTGCACGAAATCATGTTTCATATTGTTTAATCTTATTTAACAATTCAATTCGCTCAAATAGTTCATTAATTTAACATTATTAATGATTCATAATATCATGTGGGTAATCTTACGCACTTTATTATAAAGTTGTTAAATGTTAAATAATTATATGAAATTAGAATTTGAATCAGAAGATGTGACCTTTTAGGCCTGTACTGTTGCAACATAAAATAATAAAAGAACAAAGTAATATAAAAGAAGATTAAATATGCATTTACAGGAAGATACATTTTGTTATGTCCAAAATCTTTACTTTTCATGACACCAGTTTCAAAAATCGTGCCAATATTATATATACGGATTAGGACTGTTGGATCTTTTGTCTTCACTATTTACACACTTTCAATCGATAAAGTTTTAGTACTTACATTATACAAAATATTATCATTATGTATTAAGAAATCAGTCATTATTTTGACATAAATTAATGAATGTAGAAAGTTATCTACAATGTAGTGTAGAATCTGAAAAGAAAAATCGATTTAATATTTACTCGTTTTTCAACACTTTTAATACAGCGCGTACTTACCAAAATCTTAAAAGTTTTTTTATAGATATTATAACACTTAATTATGAGATCATAAGCATGGAACAACCTTCTGTATACATGCTTATTACGAATAATCGTGACATCCGATGTTGCATTATTCCAAAGGTAAACCTTTCCTTTCAAAATTTTAATTAACCCAACAGCGTAGATCATATTTATGTCAAAACATATAAGCAGAATTAAGTATACGAAAGATAAACCAATGTCGTTTTTAAGCACCAGATAGCCACTTATTATAAACAACACATAAAATACTAAAAGATTAATTAAAATACACCAATTCCACACTGCATATTTACTTAATTTTTCTTTAAAATGAATATGAATTTCTTGAATGGTTAACACAAGATTAACATTGTCATTCGATTGAGCAACAGATACCACTGTATTCATAACAAAACCTATTGAGTAAAGCATGGTTTCAAAGATATATATGAAGATATCAAAGTTACCGTGGTATTCTACGGTGCTTTCATCTCTGAAAGAGAGAAAAGCGCGATATATGTATAAAGCTATGAATATTTGCAATCCAACTACAGAAATTATGTGAGTCCGATAGCTATTTGGAATAATAAGGTTGTTATTAATTCTATATTTAGGACAAAAGAAGATATTTTGTGTCAAATTCAGTGGATAAAGCGCTGACTGGATGTCTTCTGAAATTTTATTGTTATTTGATATGTGAACACGATTATGATATTCAATAAACAAATGTGTATTCCTTGTTCTAAAAGTACTCATTTTAGTAACGGTACTGACCATGAAACTGATACAGTGTATGCCCAAAAAGACGTTCCAAAATCATTAGTATCATTTTCATTACGTAAATTGCTTTTATTAATGATAATTGAAGCAACTTCCTCAATTGATTTCATTATGTATTTAGATATGAAAGAAAATATATAGATTCAAAATGTAAAAAAGTGTGTAGTTGTAGTTGTGGTTAGGTTATTTAAAAAGCAGGCCAAGTTTCTCCACATGGTGGTTAGACAGCAGTTTAGTCCATAAAAAGCAAGATCAACCTAAATCAAGGGAAAGAATGGGTGAGTGGACCCGAACTCCAAAATAGAACTTTCGGAAGCATTTGAGACTGACGTCATAATAAGGATAATGTTGAAACGAAGACTGAAATAAATAAACTCATTGTTTTGGTCAAGCTCTCTTCGTTTTACAATAAAGCAAACTGTAGTAAAACAATAATATGTTGAGTGAGCAAGTCCACTATTCGCACCGGGAGCATACGTCTACACAAAATATACCACAGGCAGACATCTTGCTAAACGTGGCTACGTTGCTAAAAGACTTATGTAGTCTTCGAACGTTTTTGTATAATTTCTTCTCATCAACTGCAAAAAATATAAAAAAATTGTTTCACATAAATTACTTTATTCTATATCTAATCCGTAAATTTTATCTATCTCTATCCATATACTTCAAAATTCATAGATTGGATCTATGAATTTTGAAGTTCATATTCAAAGTGCCTGACTTGTCTGTAAACTGAGATTGTCTGCACTGCAACAGAAAATTAATACTCTTATATACATAGTGTGTTTACATATTATCATTTAGTGCGATCATCTACATTCTATATGAGGTGATAGTTCTCTTAAACTTTTGAATATAGGATATGTGATTTGATCAGGCTATACTATCACTTCAGTCGTAATAAAATAATAAATAAATGAAAATCATTTATTTCGGACAACTAATAAATCCATATTTTGTTAGTAACAATGTAACTTAAAAATATATTAGTAAAAATTGGTATTATGTCTGATTGTAATTAAATAAATTATTATTGTAAAATGTCAAAATAGAGGAATAAAAGCAATATCACACAGTAAAAAATCTAATCTCAATTTCTATACCGTTAAATTCACGTTAAAGTCAATTTGTAATTTATTTAAGTAATAGAATAAATTTTAAATTTAAAAGATATGTCATGTTTATTTGAGAATTATAGTAAAAAATTGTTATTATAAATAATTGCACTAATTTATTTGTGTCATTGCTCTCATCATCCCTATTTAGACACTATTTTTGTGTCCGAGATACATTCACGGATCCACTTAACTATAATAGGCGAGTCCCACCGGTCTGCCATAGTTTTCAGAATGGTGTTGGCGCTGCCCCGTAATCTGCAGAGCAATGAGACAGTCTTCTTTCTCATTATGGCTTGGAAACTATCTACGTAAGCCTGGGCGAACATGCCTGATGCTCTACAAAATCGAGGCAACCCCATCAACATCCTGAAGGCGTTGTTGTATTGGACACTGATGGCCGTCTGCCTGTATTTGATCCAGAGGCTACTCGTATAGAAAACTTAGTAGTAGTACTTAAAGTATGCTCTGAATAATGTCAGTTTAACTGGCGTACTACAGCGTGCGAACCTTCGTACCAACATATTACAGCGCACCGCCAGCGCCCTGCGTTCCCTTTCAATGTCTACTTCGTCTTTGAGGTCACTAGTTAAAAAATGTCCTATGTAGGTACTTATATTTTTAAATTTATTTTAGCTTCGATCTCGAATATGATTTTGTCAAATATGACCAATACTAATAAAATGTATTTTGGAATTTTTCCGCGTCTAGTATGTACTTTAAAAAATCAATCAATCGACATCACACAAAAAATCTATCTAAATTTGAATACTTTACCTGAAATATTCGACTGTTTTGCTTTACAAATGTCTGGCCTTTAAAGGCTTTTCCAGTATCACTCTGGGAATACTTTCGTACCAAAATTTTGAATTAAACAATTAGGAAAAAGATATAAGTTATATCTAATGTGGATGAATCTTCTTAATCATAATGTTTTGACAGTTTCTCGGTATCGTGACCTCTGTTATCTGGTTTATTAGCTGATCATATTTTACTACTTACATGAACAAAAATATTATCATTATGGTTTAAGAAATCTATCATTATTTTAACATGAATCAATGAATGTAGAAAGCTATCTATAACATGGTGTAGAATCTGAAAGAAAAAAAAACACTATAAGATTTAGGTCTGTATTCCAGAACAACACTCTGTGGAGAAGCGACTCATTAATCGTGATTCAGCACTGAGTATCGTTCTGGATAACTGACCTCTGACGTTCATTAATACGTTCAATACAGCACAGACTTACCAAAATTTTAAAAGTTTTTCTTAAGATATTGTAACAGTCAATAATAAGATTATACGCCTGGAATAACGTTCTGCACATATGCTCATCACGAATAATCTCAGCATTCAACGTTGCGTTGTTCCAAAGATAAACTTTTTCTCCCAGTATTTTAATGAATCCAACAGCGTACACCTTGTTTATATCAAAACCTAATACCAAAATAGCGGATCCAAAAAACTAACTGTTTTAAAAAATCAGATAGCCACTTAATATGTAGATTATAATAGAAAACTATAAGAATTAACACAGTAGTCCAATTCCATATTGAATATTTGCTTACGTTTTCTTTGAATATAATGTGAATTCCTTGAAGGGTTACTACAAAATCAATGTTATCATTCGTTTGAGTGATAGATACACTTGTATTAATAAGAAAACCTATAGAGTAAAGAGTATCAGTGTTTCGGAATTACAATACTTGAAACATCAATGTAAACCTTTGAGAATGCCGTGAGGCGAAACCGGTCAGGTAAAGAAGTCAAATAAACTCAGTGGAAAAGTACAAGTGTGTTATTCAATATGTGTAGCAGATTCCACCAAGCGCCATCAATCTCCAGTATAAACGGTCTATAGAGTAAAGTATTGTTTCGAAGATACACACGAAGATATTGAAGTTACCTAAGTATTCTTTGTTACTTTCATCACTTAAGAAAGTATAACCACGATATATGTATGAAGCTAAGAACATTTGTAATGCAGTGATACTGACATACACACATCAAAAAAAGTTTGCGATCAATGGCATAAGCTCCTAGAATTCTTTAAATTTAACTTTATCAAGAAAAAATCTCTGCTATCTTTAAATAGGAATACCCTGTTTGAAATTAAAATATAAAACTATTTTTTATTATTTATTTTAAAAAATTGAGCCATTAATCATAATGCAATTGTGATAGAAATTTCATAGAAAAAAAAGACTGTTTAATTAAACTTAAACTACAATTTATTATTAAAAGGTGTAAATTCAATATAAAATAACTCCTCCCCTGGCTCGAACACATGCGGAGATCCTCCTGGGCATGCTGAGGATCATGTTATCCAGCATTTCCTGGGGTAACCTATCCCATTCTTCAATAGCGGCTTCCCTGAGCTCTGGAACTGTCTGGGGATGTGGCTCACGGTTCCATACAGCTCGTTTAAGAGCATCCCACGCGTGCTCTATTGGGTTTAAGTCGGGCGAGCCGGCAGGCCAGTCTAATCGTGTGATATCGTATTCTTGAAGAGCAGCATTGACTCGTTGAGCTCGATGTGCGGGCGCATTATCATCGACCAGTACAAATTGGTGCCCATAGTTTACTCGGAATGGTTTGACGATATCATCAATAGCAACTGGTTTGTACATGTCTGCTGTCATGAAGCCCCGATACGGGACCAAAGGCGTTCTAGCTCCAATCATAATGCCACCCCAAAAAGACACCGATTTTCCGCCTTGCTGAACTGTTCCAGTGGCAGTTCTTTGTCTTTCACGGTCGCCTGGTCTTCTCCAGACACGGACACGTCGGTTATCTGGATGTGTGGAGATTCGGGATTCGTAAACGAAGAGATAGTTTTGCCAAATGTTTTCTTCCTCACCTTCTTCATTTTGCCGAAGTTCAGCCCACTGCAATCTTCGTTGTTGACGTTGCCGGGAATTGAGCGGAGCTCGCCATGACCTCCGTGCTCGTAATCCAGCCTGGTGCAAGCAATTGCGAACGGTCTGAGTGCTAATTTCAAGCCCAGAGGCGGCCCTGACTTCTGCTTTTTAGTGGCGTTGATTGTGGGATCACGGGCTGCCAGCAATCTAATATAGCGCTTTTGGGCAGCTGTCAAAACAGTTGGGCGACCGCTGCGGGGTCGGTCAGCTAAATTCTCCATTCCGTGGTACCTCTGCAACGTAGCCACGACACAGGATTGGGATATAGCAAGTCTGCGTGCTATTACTCTCGTGGTGTATCATTCTTCCCTCAAAGTTACTATTTTAGCTCGTAAAACCTCTGATAATCCTCTTGGCATTTTTTCAATCACTACTTTCCGCGAAAAATATCTTGAATCGGTTATAATTCACTAAATCAGATTGTTTTGTGTTCTAATTCTTTATTTTTAAATAGAGAATCTAAAAAGAAGAAAAAATCATAATATAATCTACAATAACAAAAAAGATTTCAGTTTTTCAAAGTAGCGATCGCAAACTTTTTTTGATGTGTGTAAGTCCAGATCGATAAATTATTAGGAAAAATGACATGATTTCTTGTTCTATACTTGGGACAAAATGTAATATTCTGTATAAAATTAAATGGATAAAGCATCGACTTGATTTCTTCTGAAACTTTGTAGTTCTTTAAATTTTCACGAGTGTCTTTAGTATAAAAAACTGTATTCATTTTTCTTAAATTATTCATTTTAGGAACAAAACGGGCACAGTAGCTCTTAAACACAATCTAAAGTAATTATTACTTGTCATTCATTATTTGAATTGCTTTTGGTAATATTAATTAAAAGTAATTCCTACTTTGAGTAACTAATAATTGTAATTAGTGATAATTTATACATTGTCTCAAACTCAAATTCAAACTCATTTATTGTATGAGTTGAGATTGACATGGTCATTATAATTAGTAGTATAACACTCACCGGGATATTTAATAAAAATAATAAACATCGTAAACATCCCGGTGAGTGTTATACTACTAATTTATACATTGTTTGATTATATGGGTTTGTAATTATATAGATACTAGCTTTTGTCCGCGGCTCCGCCCGCAGGGATGTCGGTTATCGCGACCAAACATAGCCTATGTCCTTTCGCATGGTTTAATGTACCCCTATACCAAATTTCATCAAAATCGGTTCAGTGGTAGTGTGAAAGCGTAACATACAGACAGACAGACAGAAATAGTTACTTTCGCATTTATAATATTAGTATGGAAGTATGGATGACTGAAGGAAAATCAAGGAGTGATATTTAGAAAATATATTGTGGTTAGATAATTTATAAATAAAATGATTGAATTAAGGTTTAATAGAATTTACAATAAAGCAAACTGCAGAAATACAATAGTATACTGAGTAAGCAACTGCACTAATCGCACCGGTAGCATAGCATCTACACAGAATACACCGCAGGCAGTTATCTTGCTGAATGTAGCTTCGTGCAGTCGTTGGACGTTTTTAAACAGTATCTTCTCTTCAACTGCAAAAGTAAATAGTGTGTACATAAATGGTTAAATAAAAAAATCTGTATATTTTTGTTATGATTGTGAAGTCTTTAAGCTAGATAAAGATTAGTAAAGTGTCACCGGGATTCCTGGATTATCCCAGAATTACCCCATGACCAATAATAAATCTGTGAGGTGTGGGTATAATTAAAGCCAAATTTACAATGCTCTGGTTTCGGCGAAAATCCCTTATAAATCAATTTAGCGGTACACTGGCCTGATTGGCAGACAGATCCGGCGATTTCGGCAACTATGGCATACGCCGGCATTCGCAGTTTGGTGACTCTGCACTTACAACTCGTGCGAGTTAACATGGCACCTGGCTCGGGGCTTTGCGCGGGTGAGCGGGAGGGGTGTATGCTGACGCTACTAGCCTCGCACGGCGAGAGCGGGGTCGCGCGCGGGGAAGCGGGAGGAGGGTGTTTTCGAGGCAGGTGCCATGTTAAATCGCACGAGCTATAGGACTCTTGCCGCGGCTGATGTGGAGTGAAGGCCACGTCTCGTAGCTCTGACGCAGACGTGTGGCAGGAACCGACATTTAACTTCAACGTCGTAGTGTATACAAAAACGGCTTCCATCATTACCTCAGGGAATTTCGAGAACGAAATGAACGAAACTTACGCACAATTAATTACGTAACAATTACGTGTAAACTAGCAGCAAGTAATTAGTGTTATCCGCGTAAATGATAGTATTTTTTAGCGGATGAGTTTATATACCCCCTACTTTTAGGGTTAGCCCTTAAATTTTGTTGATAAAATGGGACTGCATTAAACGAATCGGAACCAATCATCCCGCTGAGTTCATATTCGTTCCAAAACTAACAATTAATCAACTGGATTTATTTTTCTTAGTTCATTTATATCATTTTATGTAAATACATAATCCTATGATTATACTTACTTTTGTTTAATTTAATAAATTAATGCTCTTTTTATTATAAATTATACCCCGTCCATCATATTATTGTATTTTAGACAGATGAAAGTAGTGATTGCATGAAAATTTAAAATATCGACAAAGCTAAAAACCTCGATAAAAAAAATCCATATATGAAAATATTATGATAAATGTTATAAATGATTTCATGTTGAACTATATCTGTTATCTTTCTAAACATAATAATAAAGTAGTACTTAAATATTTCGTGTCTGTACAGTTTACGAATGTAATAGAAAACGATTGTGGGCCATAACGCATACGCTAATCTCCAAAACAAAACAACTGACTTCTAGAAGAATATTCCAACATGCTGATAACCTGGTATTTATTGAAGAGTTCCGTGGCCTGTCTCTGAAATCCATCATCAGATCTTTATAAAATTTAAATGGGACCATTTTGGAATAAACCTCTTACAAACAAAAAAAGAATTTTGACAATCCGTCTACAAATGACGGAGTTACAAAAAACATTTTTCCCTAAAAATCATACAATTATAAATAATTATAAACATCCGAATTGTTGTTTAGAAATCGGTTAAAAATCGCCAGTTATGTAATATTTTAAAAAATACATTTCCTGTAGTCGATATCAAGTGTGACATTTTCAAGTTATTATAATAAAAACACTGTCGATTGACTAACTACATCCCTAAAATTGCTTTCTGGCTGACGTGACGATGTCAATGAAAAATTACGTATTGGCGCCTAATTTTTGTTAGGATTTTCAGGTGTTGACGCTAGAACAAAGTTGTACCGACCACTGTCAGTGAGCTGTCTAAAATACAATAATATAATGGACGGAGTATAGTAATTTTATTCTGTAGTGAAAAAATCGATAGTACCGTAGTGCCATCTCGTGACAATGTTTTAAACTAGTATCAAGCTATTGCTACTTTAGTGGACCTTGCTACGCAGTCATTTACTCTTTGACACAGTTGTCGCCGGCTACCCTTAATATTTATTTTAAATCTATCTAGAATTCAAAGTGACATAAGACTTTTAGAATAATCGTACTCGAAAAAAAATACAAGTTGTAATGTATGTATCAATCTGGACATAGACACAAACAGCCTCCGTGGCGTAGTGATAGTGAACGCGGCCGCTACGCAGGAGACGCGGGTTCGATCCCCGCTCAGTGCAAATATTTGTATGCATGAATATGGGTATTTGCATAGGTCTGGTCTTACCTCGGAGAGCACGTTAAGCCGTTGATTCCGGTTACCATACGAACATCTATGGCAGTCGTTACGGATAGTTTGAGCCCTCAAAAGTCCAACAACTGAACTAGCTGCCATGCTTCGATATCGCCTTTGGGTTGTCGAGGTGGGATGTTATTTGTAAATGTTAGGTGAATGCACCCGGTCGCGACGGTCACCGAAAGTACACTAAATAATTAAAACTTATTGTCTAATTGAGTCGCGTCACCAGCGTGCTCACGACACGTGTTCGGTGTCCGCATTAAACCGAACATCTTGCCCAGGGCAGAGATGAACGAGATGAGAATATGATTCAACAAATTTTGTTAATAACTACGAAAATGGTAGGCTGATACAAGATGATGTACAATTTGTTCCATATCTAAAATGTTAGTAATGCCCTTAAAATTAATTACTTAATTCTAGGTTCACACCGAATCACTAAAACGCTATTTTCTTTAATATTAGGGATGTTCCTTTATATTCACAGAAAATATCGACGTTTAGTCAAATCCACAGTTAGACTGGTAAAGCGGACCCTCAGACTCCAAGCCGAATGCTTCGGATGCGACTGGGACCAACGCTAAGATGAAGATGAAGAATCTGGACATAGATCTCTCCTAAAGTGCGCCATTTCACCTGATCCTCCACCACCATTTTTAGGTCGTCAGTCCAACTGATTTTCTAATATCTCTCACCGTGTATATCTAAATTATTATTCTGGAATACATTACCTGAAAGATTAGTGGATTGCTTTGCCTTACAAATTTCTTGGCCTTCACTCACAGCTTCATAGAATGATATGCATTTCATGGGTAATGCTACATGTAGTATCAAATTTTTAAATGACCAGGCAAAAACCATAGTTCCTATATGTAGCTTTCCCAGGCTTTCTTGCTAAAGATTAATATTAAATATGATTATTTATATGGACAGCCTTGAAAAACAGGTACTTTATAATGCACTTATTCTATAATGAAGATAGTACTTAGTATTGGCACTTACACGAAAAAAGATGTTATCAGGATGTTGAAAATAATTAATTACGGCTTTGACGTCGGCTAATGAATGTAAAAAGCTATCTACAATTTGATGTAGGATCTGAAAAATAAAAAAGATACAATATATCTAGAAATTGAACTCGTAGTCGTTCATATCTTCAAAACACTTACCAAAACGTTAAAAATCTTTTTGTAGGTATTGTAACACTTAATTATGAGATTATAAGACTGAAATAATGTTCTGCACATGTGCTTATGACGAGTGATTTCAGAGTTCGAAATGGCATTATTAAAAAGATCGATTTTTCCATTCAAAATCCTAATTAATCCAATAGCATATACTATATTCGCGTCAAAACTCAATAGCAAAATAATAGAACCAAAAAATAAAGTATTATTACCTATAAACATCACATAACCATGTAATATATACAGTATATAAAAAATGAAAAGACTGATCACTGCAGTCCAATTCCATAGCATATATTTTTTAAAATTTTCTCTCAAAATAATGTTTATTTCTTGAATAGTTAACACAAAATCAATATTGTCTATACTTTTAGTGGCAGATACAATTGTATTTGTAAGAAAACCTGTTAAGTAAAGTGTAGTTTCATAAATACATATGAAGGTATGTAAGTTACCCAAAATTTCTTTATTACTTTCACTATTTAAAAACGCATAAGCACGACATAAGTATATGGCTATAAATATTTGTAAAGCCAATACTGAAATTAAAATAGATAGATGGCTATTAGGGGTGATTATATTATTCGTTGTTCCATATTTGGGACAAAACATCATGTTTTGCAATAAATTTAATGGATGAAGCGTTGACTTGAGTTCGTCTGAAATTTTGTAGTTCCTTATAACATCAGTATAGTAGTATTTCGTCAGACATGCCATACTCTTTTGTCTTAGAATATTCATTTTAAGAATGTATGTAACGTGTGTACAGTGAAGTAACTATTAGCTGTAAGTCATAACGTAAATTGCTTTTGGTAACTTATTTAAATTAAAATAATTAAATTACTTCCAACGTTATATTTGTATGTTTTAATCAATTGAGAATTAATATTGTATGTTAAAATATTCCTAATGGTATTGTCTGTTGAAACTATACTCGTATTGTACAAAAAAGTAATGAAACGCTCAAGTGAGACTTGAACTCACGACCTTTCTCTTACAGGGGAAATGCTCTTCCAACTGAGCTATTGAGCCACACCTGATTCATTTCAAATTTTCCTTCTCTATAAATCCGTCTTTAAGGGTGACGGTGGTGCCATCTGCCAACATTTAATTTTTTCCGATGTTTTCTGAACTTTAAAGTTCGCATTAAAAATGCTATAGAAAATTCAGTCATATAATGAATCTTTATTATCATTTTCATTTTGTGCTTTCTTTTCTTCGGGATCAAATCCCCACGGATGCCAGCTTCGTCAAACATCGAGAGTGGTTGTATTGGACTGGGTCTGTATGATGGAATGTAAATAGCTTATGCAGAACATTGCAGTATTGCACAGCGCATATGTTCGCAGACGACCTATGCGTGCTACGCGCGGGCACCGACTTGGCCGATACGTGTCGACTAGTTCAACAGGACGTAGATGCAGTTGTAAAATGGTCACACGATAATGGCATAGTGCTTAATTCGGACAAAACAAAACTAATGATCATACATTCGCCCTATCTACCAGTAACAGACTTCCCTTATTCACTGATCACTCATTCATATGAATGCTTTCACAATAATCTGGTCAACTGTACTGCAAACCGATAGAGAGAGTAAATTGTGTAACCTATTTGGGGGTGAAAATTTACGAACACTTCTCCTGGACAGAGCATGTACACTTCATATGTGACAAGCTCAGAGCTGTGTTGGTCAAGTTCCATCACCTAAGTTACAAAGTTCCTCATGGTACTCTAAAACTCCTATATAGTAGTTTGGTGGAGTCTATTCTAGATTATGCGCTAAACTGCTATGGGCTTACATATAAAACACACATAGATAAATTAGAAAACATGCAATTATTATTAAACTATTAGTTGACAAAAAAATCAAAGATAATTACCAAAACGATTACTTTAAATTATTTAAAATAGGTAAAATATTACCGATCAGTGTTAAACATAAATACCTACTTGCAACCATCAACCACGGCAGTCGAGAGCATAATCCAACGCAGACTTGTCATGTAGATAACAGGTACAACACACGAGCAATGACGGCGGGCAAATTTGTAGTGCCCAGGGTCAATAATATATATGGCGATAGGACGCTAAATAAAAGAATACCTTACATACTAAATAGCTTACCCGAAGAAATAAGAAAGTAAAACAGGAAAAATATGTTTAAAATTAAATTAAAAAAGCACTTATTGGACTCACTACCATAATTTTACACTATATCTATGTACTGAATTAATTTGATGTAGTATCTAGTTGTAACTCTTCATGATCCTACAGTTTTGTGGGACAATGTATTAGCTCATAAGATAACAATGTACTTAAATAAATAAATAAATAATAAAAATAAAAAATCTCATGATTTTGAAATAGCCTCTTCGGGCGTGCGAAGTAGTGTCTAAATCGAACCCCAGAAAGGAGTCGGCGGGGGCTAAGACAGAGTCTCCACACCAAATAAAACCAAATTTATTTGGTAATACCGTTTGCCATATTAAATTTTAAAGGTGTTTTATAAGTGAATTAATATTAAAAAATATAGAGGTCATGTTGGTCCTTATACAAAAAAAAAAAACAATCAATTTTGTTGTAAAAATGTTTTTTTTCCACCTAACTTTACAAAAAAGCAAACTGTAATAGCACAATAATATGTTGAGTCAGCAACTCCACCAATCGTACTGGCAGCATAGCATCTACACAGAACAGACCACATATGGTCATCTTAGAAAACGAAGCGTCGTGTAAGCGTTGGACATTTTTGAACAATCTCTTCTCTTCCACTGCAGAACACATCAATACAATGTAACAAATGTAACAAATCTGCACTGGAAATCAATGCGTGAGCGTGAAGCGTCTCTTTTTGCGAGCAAGTAATGGTCGTGGAGGATACGGCGGAACGGGAGTGGCAGTGCGGGCGAGAGAGACTAGCAGATAGCGCCGCAATCAGTCTGTGCCTTCCGGGCGTCGGAGGGCACAGACTGACGGATGGAACCGCCTGTCTCCCAGCAGAAGCAGACCATGGTGACGGCGCGCTGCGAAGCGGGCCTCCCCATTCCCCCCTCCCGAGGAAGGCCAGACTGTAAGGGATGGCCCTGGGTCAGCCGGGGTGCGAGGGATATGTCGAAGACAACCTCACCTCTGGCCTAGCACTACGACCTCAGTCAGCATGCAGTTTAGACAGTTCGAGTCCGTCCGTCAACCTCCCATCCCGGCTCCGGCGGGGGAGGTAACCGTGGTGATTTCCGCATGAATAACAAGGCATAACCATCAGCTATTAACTGTTTAAAATCAGCAGTTATACCGACTTGCAGATGAAGATGGTTTGATAATAAAGGAATATAAAAAAGACATGGGGTTCCACCAAAACTGAATACAGGTCTTTCAAGGTTTATTTTATATCTTAGGTTAGGTTAATAGATTACCTGAAAGTTTATGGTTTGTAACATATTTACAAATGTCTTGTCCTTCACTGATAGCATCATAAAACAGCATACATTGTAAAGGTAATATGATTTGTATTACCAAGGTTTTCAAAATCCAAACAACAGTCATTACTTGTCTGTAAATACCTCCATCCTAAAATTTATGATAAATGTATCTCAATGTAATATAAAAATTAAATACAAAGAAACATTAAGGCCAATGCAACTTATTGGCATGTTTTACTTTTTTCCTTTCACCAGAAATAAAACCTAGGTCTTATGTTAGAGTACGAAACGAGGAATCAATAGCAAAAAAAATTGGGTCGATCAACCGTAACAGAACGAAGAACCAATGTGGAGATATTGCTATCATTTTTTGTCAGGCGCTGCGTATTTTTCCTAAACAATTAGTACAATTACATGAAAATAGAATTATTGTAACACATATTATTATTATATTAATTTAGATAGGCAAACACACGAAGGTTATATAGAGTGATCTTAGTGTATTCGCGGTTTAATGCCTCCACGCACCCCGCCATATCGGTGGAACGGGAGTGCGCCTTCGACAGCGATCCACGCTTTTGAGTAAGTACCTACTTCTACATTGTGAAAGTTCAATTTCATATTTTAAAGTGTTTGAAATTCTTTTTTATGTTAAAAGTTGGCAATTCTTATTTGCATTACCAGATATTTTAGTAGTTTCCATTGATAAGGTAGTTCCATCCTGTTGTATTCCCATTTCCCAGTGGCAGATTACATAAACTATAAAAAAATAAATAAATGGATGGTATATATCATGGCATAGGATAGGCCTTAGCATAGTCACTGTTAAGATAATTCGTCTTGACTACTTTTTTTAATTATACTAGGGAAACTTTTTTCCAAAACTTTTAAGAGTATAGTAGTGTAAAAATCTTTCTTGAAGGCTGGCAATGTATTGGCGTTATATCCTGTGTCACAGATATCTATGGGCTGCGCTGATCAGATAAACTATCTGCCCGTTTGCCACCTACTTCATGGAAAAATATCATAAAAAACTAAAAAATAATATTTTTCTATAGAAAAATAAACGCCTGATAAAAAAGTATAGCACTCTATTAAACACTCTGTAACTACGCTCTGTTATGGTTGGCGGGCCTAATTCTTTTTGCTATTAATATATTGTACAGTCTTTTAACATATAACGTACACACATTAAAAAAAGTTTGCGATCAATGGCATAAGCTCCTAGAATTCTTTAAATTTAACTTTATCAAGAAAAATCTATGTTGTATGCTTTCTTTAAATAGGAATACCCTGTTTGAAATTAAAATATAAAACTATTTTTTATTATTTATTTTAAAAAATTGTTCCATTAATCATAATGCAATTGTGATAGGAATTTCATAGAAAGAAAAAGACTGTTTAATTAAACTTAAACTACAATTTATTATTAAAAGGTGTAAATTCAATATAAAATAACTCCTCCCCTGGTTCGAACACATGCGGATATCCTCCTGGGCATGCTGAGGATCATATTATCCAGCATTTCCTGGGGTAACCTATCCCATTCTTCAATAGCGGCTTCCCTGAGCTCTGGAACTGTCTGGGGATGTGGCTCACGGTTCCATACAGCTCGTTTAAGAGCATCCCACGCGTGCTCTATTGGGTTTAAGTCGGGCGAGCCGGCAGGCCAGTCTAATTGTGTGATATCGTATTCTTGAAGAGCAGCATTGACTCGTTGAGCTCGATGTGCGGGCGCATTATCATCGACCAGTACAAATTGGTGCCCATGGTTTACTCGGAATGGTTTGACGATATCATCAATAGCAACTGCTTTGTACATGTCTACTGTCATGAAGAATACGGGATCAAAGGCGTTCTAGCTCCAATCATAATGCCACCCCAAAAAGACACCGATTTTCCGCCTTGCTGAAATGTTCCAGTGGCAGTTCTTTGTCTTTCACGGTTGCCTGGTCTTCTCCAGACACGGACACGTCGGTTATCTGGATGAGTGGAGATTCGAGATTCGTCAACGAAGAGACAGTTTTGCCAAATGTTTTCTTCCTCACCTTCTTCATTTTGCCGAAGTCTAGCCCACTGCAATCTTCGTTGTTGACGTTGCCGGGAATTGAGCGGAGCTCGCCATGACCTCCGTGCTCGTAATCCAGCCTGGTGCAAGCAATTGCGAACGGTCTGCGTGCTAATTTCAAACCCAGAGGCGGCCCTGACATCTGCGTTTATTTTAGTGGCGTTGATTGTGGGATCACGGGCTGCCAGCAATCTAATATAGCGCTTTTGGGCAGCTGTCAAAACAGTTGGGCGACCGCTGCGGGGTCGGTCAGCTAAATTCTCCATTCCGTGGTACCTCTGCAACGTAGCCACGACACAGGATTGGGATATAGCAAGTCTGCGTGCTATTACTCTCGTGGTGTATCCTTCTTCCCTCAAAGTTACTATTTTAGCTCGTAAAACCTCTGATAATCCTCTTGGCATTTTTTAATTACAACTTTCCGCGAAAAATATCTTGAATCGGTTATAATTCACTAAATCAGATTTCTGAATGAGCGTAAGCTAGGACTGAAAGCCTTTTTGTAAGAAAAAACAATTGAACGGTGTCATTGTTTTGTGTTCTAATTCTTTATTTTTAAATAAAGAATCTAAAAAGAAGAAAAAATCATAATATAATCTACAGTAACAAAAAAGATTTCAGTTTTTCAAAGTGATCGCAAACTTTTTTTGATGTGTGTATGTTACATTTCTGGCGAAAAAGAAAAAAAAACATGCCAGCTATGTATGGCAAAAGTTGCATTGTCCTTTGCGTAAATCAGACTTCATCTTCGATATGCTTGTTACGTATCGTTTACTCTAAAATGTTATTTTCCGAATTTAATTTTAGTGAAATTAATTTTCTCAGTTGTTCAAATAATGGAACCTCTGAGAACATTAGAAATTGGAATCGTACAATAATATAAATTTAGTACTTACTATATTATCATGGGTACTCGTAGATCCACTAACTTCTATAAAAGATATTATTAATTTGACATAAAGTAATGCATGTAAAAAGCCATCCACAATACAGTAAAGGATCTGAAATAAACGAAAAAAGGTAAACGCAGGATTCAATTTTTACTGTTG
This sequence comes from Eilema sororculum, assembly GCA_914829495.1. Taxonomy (NCBI): domain Eukaryota; kingdom Metazoa; phylum Arthropoda; class Insecta; order Lepidoptera; family Erebidae; genus Eilema; species Eilema sororculum. Next base: position 3,122,278 of record OU618555.1, on the reverse strand, counting down.
ACAAATACTGAGATAAAACGTACCAAAATCTTAAACATATTTTTATAAATATTGTAACATGTTACTATTTCATTATAAGCTTTGAATAACCTTCGGCACTTGTGTTTATCACGAATACTCTGTGATTTTAAGACTGCATTATTCCAAAGAACCAGTTTTTCTTCCAAAAGTTTCATTAATCTGGTCGCATATACGACGTTTATATCATTACTTATCAATAAAATTACAGTATATAAGAAAAAACAATCAGGTGTATTTCTATAAACTATAGAACCAGCTATACAATATAACATGTAAAAACCAAAAAGAACGAATACACTAATCCAATTGTATAAAGTGTATCTTTTAAAATTACCATTGAAAGTTATGTGTACTTCCTGAATTGTTAACACAAAATCGATATTACGATTTGTTTGAGTTGCAGTTATAATTGTATTTATTAGAAATCCCACGCAATATAGGATTGTTTCAGAGATGGTTACGAAAATGCGAAGCATGTTTGTCATTTGATCGAAGGTTTTGTCGTGATATATGATAAAACTACGATATAGATATATAAGTATGAAAATTATTGCGGTAATTAATGAAATCAGAATGGTTTGGTTGCTATTTGGCTTAATTAAATTATTTTGCGTGGCATATTTGGGACAAAATATGAAGCTTTGCATTAAATTCAATGGACGAAGCATATACTGCATATCTTTTCTAATAAATTTGCTTTTTGTCACACTATAGTCTTTGAAAGGAGATAGAATAATCATTTTTAAATTTATTAATTGCAAAGGTAAAGTTACTGGACTACCGATTCATGGAGAGAATCTAAAATATTGAATGTCGTTTCCTCATTAATAGAATAGCTTTCATATAAATGACGTATACTCATAAAATAACTATGATTGGTTGTGCCTACTAATGGTGTAAAATAATTAAAATAAATTCAACAAACGTAAGCAATTATTAGTACTTAGAGTTAGGCCCGTATTCTAGAAAGACACTCAGCCTGAATCTCGATTTATCAAAGGACAGATGTTACGGGTAATATGTAGGTTGAGTGTCATTCTAGAATACGAAGCTTAGACCCGTATTCTAGAAAGTTGCTCAAACATAGATCATAGATCACCCAGTCATTATTTCAATAGGAAATCGTTACTTAGGTACGTATTGGTATCTAAAACTCCCCAAAACACAATTTATCTGAATTTAGATTTGAATCCTTACTTCCTTACTAATATTATAAATGCGAAAGTAACTCTGTCTGTCTGTCTGTATGTTACGCTTTCACGCCTCAACTACTGAACCGATTTTAATGAAATTTGGTATAGGGGTAGATTAGACCATGAGAAAGGACATAGGCTATGTTTGGTCACGATAACCGACATCCACGCGGGCAGAGCCGCGGGCAAAAGCTAGTAGAGCATAAAAATTTCTTGGACTGATTCAAAACTAAGCGTTGTTCATGAATAAGACGCGATTCAGGCAATGGATTATGTTCATTTCTTTACGATACTATTGGTCCAGAATACAATCTCTCCGCAATTCTAGTTTAAACTAGTTAAAACAACTTTTCAGCTGCTAATCAGTATCACATGACTCAGACCATTTCAAATGATTCGAAACATACATACACATACATCTGTAAATCCCCGAAACATTTTGCCAATGACTTCGAGTCGATACAGTTGAAACAGAAGTCGTTAATTTTATATTTAGACAAAATTAACATACTCGATGCTGATAACGGAGGATCGGGCGTAATGACGCACATTAAGAGAGGCCTGTCCAGCAGGACTACGATGGGCTAATTGATTGATTTTGATTGATGGTAGTTTGAAGCGATGATAGTTCTATAATACAAAGGGAAGATCCGTGGACTAGGCAAGGTAATCCTGGCAGACTGCGGCCCAACAGTTGTCGTTAGTGTTGTCCATTTTATACTTGTTGTTGCCGCGTTGTTCCTGGCAGAATAGAATCTCTTCTCAAGCGATGTCGTAGAAGGTGACTAAGGGATAGGGCTGTTTAAAATCAGACAGATATATACAGCCCAGACCCAGCCTCAAATGCATAGCTCGAGTCATGTCTAACCATCCGGGGATAAAAACGTGATTGTATACATACAATCGTATGTAAATCTAACTTTACCTTGCCTGATAGGGGACCATTACAAATACGTACCATGTTAATATTGGTGGCACTCGGCTTGACGGCCTCATCGGATATTTCACGCCCCGCTTTAAGGACCCGGGACTGTAGGAAGAAGGAAATGCGTGAGCGATACAGAATTGGTAGTACTGTAGTAGTTTCGAAATAAATCGACTAGCTAGATGGCGCTGGGTACATGTGGTTTAAACCACAGATATAAACAAAATATTTTATTGATATAAAATTCTGTTTCTTTAATAAATACACTGGTAATTCACATTTTTAAATATACCTTTCATTAAAAAAAAAAGTGATATATATTGTTAATGAATTAAAGCAAACTGCAGTAACACAATGATATGCTGTGTGAGCAATTCCACTATTCGCACCGGCAGCATAGCATCGACACAGAACATCCCACAGGCAGACATCTTGCTATATGTAGCGTCGTGTAGACGCTGGACGTTTTTAAGAAGTTTTTTCTCTTCGACTGTGGAACAAAATAAATAAATAGTACTTCCATTGTCTAGTTCTATCATGTAACTACAGGGTTTTTTTCTCCCATCATTTAGATTAGATTTTCAAGATATTTATCATCAAGCATCAAAATAATCACGAAGAATTCTCAAAAAACCATAATGCTAAGATGTCTGCGATTCAAGGTTTTGTTTTACAGTTACAATATTCAGATATAATTATGTGTTGTACGTTTCTAAGATAGGATCTGACACGGCTGATACTATACAATCATTATTACCAATAAATTACTTCAATGTAATACCTGACAGATTTGGATGAGTTATACGTTTGCAAATCTCTTGTCCATTGCTGACAGCTTCATAGAACGATACGCATTGTAAAGGTAAAGTTATTTGCAGCGTTAAGTTTTTTAAGAGCCACACACCAATCAACATTCCTCTAGAAATGCTTTCTCCCTAAAAGTAAATCTTTCTATAAGTTAATCAATATATCATACTATCTTTTTTTTTTCTTTTTCGTGCAAAATTCCCCATGGATACCACCCCCACGGAGCCGGTGCAGGCGGTTATGTCGGACTCGAACCAACCAAAACGCACGCCGTCTTGGGTCCATGGTTGCCGGAGGTGAGATTGCCAAAAGCATATCTCTCGCACCCCGGCAGACCCAGGACCATCTTCATCTTTCGAGATGGCCCCCTTCGGGTTGTGGGGACCCTAGTGTCGCCATCTAGCCCCGGGTACGCGGCCTGCTTTTGCTAGGGTGGCAGGCGGCTCCACCATCATACTATCTATGGCAGTCGTTACGGGTAGTTGGATCCCTGAACAGTCCAAAAACTGGTTCAACTGCAATACTTCGATATGTGGTTGTGGAATTTAGATAGCTGTTACTTCATGAAAAATATTGACTGACTGTAAGACTGAAAAAAGTGACGACTGCGTAGATCGATAAATAAGCTGTGAACCATAGTATTACTGCAGAATCATGCGGTATTACAATCTATTATTATATCATTAGTATCTTAGCATTATTCTTTTCAGTTTCAATTAGCAGCAGCATTGGAGGCTTTCACTTCGAAGTCCAATGCTTTCTTATCTTTTTAATTTAACTTATTATGGTTTTTGAGAGAGTGACTGTTGGTTGACCCTTCAAGAAGATAAATTTACAACAAAGCCCAGTTCGTAAATCAGTAGGTGTATAAGTTTGCAAGTGCGATTAGCTTAAATTCTGTAGATATTTGTGGGCCCTTTCTTTTGCACTAGCTATATACAGGATGATTTTATAGTCATTTCGGATACAAAGAATTTGGCAGTTTCGATAGCAAAATATCTGAAAGTATTAATTTAGCGAAAGCAAAAATTTTTTTTTTATATGTTTTGGGAATGATGTTCAGGTGAAAGGAAAAAATGTATTTTTTTATACACGACACGTCAATTAGACACCTCACCTGATGTTAAGCTAAAGGCAAAGTCTCGGATTTATTATTTATTATTAGCATTTATTTCGGACTAAAAATCCATACAATAATTGTTAGTAACACAAACTTAATAAACTATGTTAGTACATCTTATCCACTAAATAACCAAAAAATTAAAAATAAATCAGTTCATATATCTTCCTGAAGCATCAGGGCCGTCATTATGTATACGGCACCAATGCTCCAGAAAGACACCATCAGCACTTTCAGCTATAATTTTCAGGATGCTGTTGGTACTCCCTCGTATTCTGCTCAGTAGCAATGCCGTTCTTTTGCGCATTATTGCCGCAAAGCCATCTGTAGCCGCTTCAGCGAACATTGCCGAGGCACTGCAGAACCGTGAGAGCCCCAACAACATCTTGAACGCGTTACTGTACTGGATCCGAAGAGCATTGTAGGCCTTCTGCGTATATCTGACCCACAGACTACACGGGTGTGGCAGTAAGCCTTAAAAAGAGTACCTAACCTTTACCGGCTTCGTGCATCTTGCGAATACCGACAACGCTCATCGTTCCCTTTCCAGGTCCTGGTCATCACTCAGATCCTCAGTCACAACATGGCCAAGGTACTTTTATGGGAGTAATAAAAAAACCATTCTTCCGCCAAATTACTTCCAGATCATTTTGCTTTCAAAACTGTGCCCAAATTCTTTTTATCCTAAACGACTATAAAATCACCCAGTAATCATCTTCGTATATTAGTCTATTTTGCTTCCAAAACTGTATTCCCCGAAGGGGTAGGCAGAGGTGCTAGCACCCACATTTCGCCAGTAATCATCTTCATAAATTAGTCTATTGTGATGAAGTCCTCTGAATCTTTCAGTATGGTCTTCAATTATTCATTTTAATCATATTTTAGTACTTACATAAAATGTAACGTCTGAATATTTTACAAACTCTATTACCACTTGGACGTAAAGTAATGCATGGAAAAAACTATCCACAATATGGTACAGGATCTGAAATGAATAGGTAAGTATTAAACCCTGTTCCTAGAGTCAAATAAGCGTCGCTTATTGGTTAAGGAGTCGGCCTTACGATCGAGAGGTTAACCCACTCCTAGCACAAGCAATGTAGCTTAGATGGATGGGTTATAGGGAATATTAGTAACTTCGGTTCTAATATTCTTAAAAAAAAATGAGTCATTAACTATAGAAAAGATATAGACTCACCAAAATACTAAAAGTTTTTTTATAAATATTATAACACCTTAATAACAGATCATAAGCCAGAAATAACGTTCTGTAGGTTTTTATATCACGAGAACCATTGCATTTTAAAAGTGCATTATTCCAAAGAGTAAACTTATGTCTCAGAAGTTTAATTATTGCGACAGCATATATAACGTTTATGTCAGAACTTATCAGCAAGAATAACGTCCAGAAACCAGGACCACCTTTATTTTTGAAAACTGTACAACCACTTACTATATACATTGCATAAAAAACGATAAGTAAGATAGAAGTACTCCAGTTCCATAGTCTATATTTTTTGTGGTTTTCTTTGAAAATATGGTGAACTTCTTGAAAGGTTAACACAAAATCAATATTATAATTAGTCTGAGTGGCAGCAGTAATTGTATTCATCACAAAACCCGTCGAGTAAAGTAATGTTTCGTAGATACAGATGAACATTTTATAGTTGCTCAAGTATTCCATATTGCTCATATTGGTTAGGAAAATATATCCTCGGTATAAGTATAGAACTAGGAACATTTGCAATGCACAAACTGATGTAAATAGAGAAAAATAGCTGTTTGGATTAATGAAGTTATTTCTGATTTCATATTTTGGACAAAATATAATACTTTGTAACAAATTCATTGGGCGCAGTATCGACTGAATATCTTCAGAGACTAAGTTGTTTCTTAATATAGTAGCACGATAGTGTCCATATTTGGATTGAAAGTCCTCCGCTCTTGACTTCTTCATTATAAACAATACACCGGATAAAGAGGTGACGACTTACAAATTCAATATAGTAATAATTCATTTATTCATTACGTAAATTGCTTTTGATGTTTAAAATTAAAGTAACCCTTATCACCATGCCATGCATAGTATCGTCTTCTTTTATTCAAAACTAGACATGAGGTATAGTAATAGAATCAGTATTGATTTTTAAATTTTGTTTCAACATTTATTCTCAAGCATCAGTTAGTGTTAGGTTATCAAATTTTCTTCTTTTACTTCTTTCTACAATTTAATTTCATTTTTAAATAAAACCACTTTTTACGGATTCTATCGCGATATATTTGTTATTATTCCTTTTTAACCCGACGTTTCGGCTGCTTTGCAGCAGCCATTTTCGCGGTGTGATAATAATTAATAAGTAAAAATAACAAATATATCGCGATAGAATCCGTAAAAAGTGGTTTTATTTCAATGAGTGACATTCGCGTAAACCTTAGAAAATATTCATTTTTAAATATAATTATCACAATTTTTATACCTATTAAGTCCCAATAATGAATTGGCTATTTTTTTTACAAATGGAACTAAATTATAGACGCATTTTTATAATTCTCAGTAATTTAATAATATAATTAACAACACTATTTCATTCTCATTTTAAGTCTTCATTTCTGCCCTCTTCAATAGGTTTTACTGCTTCAAGGCTTTTTTCTGATTTTGTTTTCAAGTCTTCATATATCTGTTCCAAACCTCTTAATTTCGTCTCAGGCATTACTAGGATTGCATAAATAGCAGTAAGCAGACATACTGCTCCAAAACAGTAGAACGTCAGATAGAATCCAATACTATTTGCTATTGGCTTGAATGCTAGCATTTGTAAGATGGCCGAGATTGATCCTGTCGAACACGAGGTTGCCATTACTGTCCCTCGATACTGTAAATATATAGAAAAGTAAGTAATCACTTCAGGTATATAAAATAAAAGATCAAATACAGTTCTCAGATAAAATTATTAGAACAGTCACCTTATAAGAAAACATTTCTCCAACAATAATCACAGAAATTGGCTGAAGTCCAAAGGAATCGCAAAATATGCACAAGCATAGAGTTGCTATAGGTAGCCATGCCGCTCCACGTATTTCGTAGTCCCGTACAACAAACCAAGATGCAAGCGCACACATGCTTAACCCTGAAACCAGCGCTGTCACGAAGAACAGCGGCTGTGAAAATAAAAATGGATCAATCAGTTTCAAGTCAGAAAATAACCTAAATATTGAATACTCAGACGGGTCTTAAAGCTGCGATCTTATAGTCTCTTACACACCGTTCATTGTTTCCGATACTTGGTATGATGATCGGTAGATGACTCCCATCGTCACCCTAAGTTTGTTGTATAGAAGAATTTCGAAAGCTCACGGCATGGCTTATTTTTTTTTTTTGACCGTGGGGGAAATCCTTCATGGATGTTATGCCGGACTCTTACCGACTAAAACCCCCACGGTATCGCCCAGCAGCCTATAGTTGGGAGCCCCGGGTAAGCCCTCGGAAGGATGTCCCAGGGCTCCCAACAGACCCACGGCTTTAATGCGGCCTCGTCTAGGGGGTGGTTCGGGTGCTATCCCGCGTCTATGGGGGGTTTTCGGGTATCATCCCGCTTCATAGGAGGGGGGAGGCGTGCGTGAGTCCGTCACGTCACGCTGCCGTCATAGGCCTGCTTCTGTAAGGACGATGAGCAGCCAACTCACCGTCCTCAGGCCCCCGGTCATGGAGGCCGATGGTCTTCGGCGAAGACACGCCGGCGGCGCCCAAGCCGCCGACTGCGGAACTCGGGTGGGAGAGTTCTCTCCCGCTCCCGCCCCGCCGCCTCCTTCAGGAGCATTCACGGCATGGCTTGTGTGCTCAGTGGTCAGAGCATTCCCCCTATAAAGGACTGGTCGTGGGTTCAAATCCCGTTTGAGCATTCCCAGTTCCCAATCTTTGCTCTAAAATTTCATGAAACTCAAATATTGCAATAGATAATGTGCTTGTGGTTCTCACCTTTCTACCCGTTTTCTCCACTAAACTAAAACTAGAGACGGATCCAATTACTTGAACGGCACCTAACATCATGGCTTGTTGATTAGCAGTCAAGGAAAGACCTGATCCTTTTGAGGCTTCTGAAAATATCGCTCCAGCAAAATTCAAAACTGGAATAGCACCACAAAATTCCCGCGCCAAAGCCATTACTATAGCTATCTTGAATGCTCTATATATTAGTTTATCAGCAACTGTAAATAAAGAAATCGAGTTGGATATAGCCATAAACCACCAATGGGCTTTGGGAGCAGAGTTAGGCCCAAGAAAAGATGGATGGATTGCGAAAGAGGATAATTTGTGATAAAATAACCTCCAATGTATGCAGGAAAACGACATGTTACGCCGACTTCAAATAATTAGGACATGGGCAGAGACATGGTAATGATGATAGCCACTCATCATCAGCATAAGTACATACATACGTATACTCACGCATGTAAATCCCCGAAAGCCTGTAGGTCTCACGTAATAGGTGGCGAGCCTATTGCCATCAAGCGGGCACTTAGTCATGGGCTGTCTGTTTGGATGGAGAACAGCCCTATCCCTTAGTCGCCTTCTACGATACCCACAGGTAGAGATGGGGTGGCCCTATTCTACTCTAATGGGAACCAAAAAGGTATTAGAATACATAAGTGTTCTCTATAACACAATCACACATCTGCGACAGCCTAGTGGTATGGGTAATGAACTGCTGAGACGAGGTCTCGGGTTCGATCCCAGGTTTACCATGGCACACACCAATGACTTTTCGATGCTTTTCGAAGTTAATGTGTTTTATCGCAGGTTTATAAGTGCCCGGTTAATGGCAATAGGCTCGCCACCTATTACATTGGGACCCAAACATAAACTGGCGAAATGTGAGTGCTAGCACCTCTGCCTATCCCTTCGGGGAATACAGGCGTGAGTTTATGTATGTGTATGTATAACACAATCAATCAATATTAATTTGTTTAAGCTAAAATATGAAATGGATACAGTTTAATAAGCAAGGACCTTCAAACTTCATATTATACACATGTAAAATAGAAAAAAAAATCATGAGCGATGCGAAACAATTGAGCGATGAACATTTAATGATCTTGATTGAAATGATAAAAGTGATAAATGACAAAAGTTACATCAGTGAATGAGCCATGTATGGTAACGTGCAATTTGAAACCACAGGCATAGCATTTATCATAATAAATAATAATATCGAATATATAGGGAAAAAGAATCTTCTCGGGCGGGACTTGAACCCGCGATCTTTCAATTACAGGGGGAATGCCTTGACCAACTCAGCTACCGAGACACACCCGATGTGATTCAAATTTCCCTTCATATCCGTCTTTAATACTGTAAAATTCATTCAGATAATAATATATTCAAATGTATTCATTATGGTATTACAATAATATTAACGGGAATTAACGCGATTTTGTTGAAACTATATATATTATTTATTTGTTAAGCTTCTAATAAAATGTGGATTTTCAGATTCATATATAAATAATCAATTTGGGGTGTTTAAAAAAATCTATTGTATCTGCATGGCATACTTACATATAGCTTTGAACACAATTTTATTACTTTCCTGATCTTTGATTTGTTCTTTTCTTATTTGAATAAGTTCATTCAAGATGACAACATCATCTTCTTTCCTACACCTAAGCCAAGCTAGACACCTGGCTGCTTCCTGAAATTAATTTTAATAATAATACACGGTATTAATAGAAAACACGATACACACAAAAATGGGTCAAAATGTCTTCCTCTTCATCCAAATGTAAACGCAGGCGATGATTGTAATCAAAGTTTTATCTTCGAGGCCCGGGACCCACTTTCCTCCAGATCCATTTGTTTGTTTGTCATGTACTGAAGGGACGGCTGTCTAATTCCCCAATCTTCAGAGCAAAGCCTGAGCTTTGTTTGTTATTCAGCAGCATTGCCCTGGAGTGCAGTGATATTGACTTGGGCACTAAAGACCAGGGCTTCGATTCTGCTAAAGCCAATTACAAATCATTGTGGTGAGCCAATGTAAAAAACAGCATTTAATAATAGACTTTAATACGATGTGCTTAAAGGTTAAAATTAAATGACTTTTTGCAGAGTGAATGAAAAATTGCATTGCAACTTTTTTCATTTCATTTAGGACTTAAGACGTATAGAAATAAAGTTTAAAATTTGATGTCATTTTTTGCGCTGACTATCGCACCAAAATGGTTTAGTTTTAGTAGGATCGAGGGCCTAGGTTAGGTCACATCCACTCAAGTTACGTCAAAATTGCAAATAGATCTAAACATATTTTAACCCCATAACTCTCATTTCATGCAGTTAGCTAGCTAGATAGTTCAAAAGTGCTTTATATTTGCTTAGATTGATAAATAAGCGTTCTTCAACGAAAACCATTCAAGCAATTTAACATTATAAGAGCAGTGACGTTACCTCCATTTCTCCTATCTTTACGAGATAAGATGGTGATTCTGGCATCATCATAAAAAGTACCATATGTATTGCCGGTATTGCTAAACAAATCCATAGTATTGTACGATAGCTTAGTATATCGCCGATGATGTATAAAAACAAATTCCCTGTAGTATGAAATATAATTATCTAAAAAAAGGAGGTAAAATTACATTTAAAAAATCTTAGAATCAAGAGAATTCAGCAATTTTCGCATAAAACCATTTTTAGTAGTCTGGTCGACTACATTTAAATGTCTATTTTAAATAGTAATAAAAATACCTCATCTGTCAAAAGTATGCACTAAAGGTATTTACAGTTTCCAAAGGCCTTTGAGAATGCCGTAAGGCGAAACCGGTCAACGTAATAGAATAAATACTGTGGAAAAAGTACAAGTGTTCTCAATATGTGTAACAATGAATTCCACCAAGTGCCATCAATCAACAGTATAAAGATATTTAGTTTACTAGAGAGGTTTGAAAAGATATAAATAGCCTCAAATTAAAATATAAGAATCACCATAGATCCTAACATTCCTCGGACTTCATCTTCACTGATTTCCTTGGTATATAGAGGACAAATAACGTAGGATCCTGACATTAATATACCAACTAGCGCTCTTGCTGACATAAATGCCGAAAATTCCATGGAGATCAGTTTAATTGCCCAGCAACCCTAGAAAATGAATATTGTTATTTAATCTATAATATAAAAATGAATCGCTAAATGTTTTGGTAAGCGCATAACTCAACAACGCCTGGACTAATTTGGCCAATTATTTTTTTTAAATGTTCGTTGAAGTATAAGGATGGTTTTTACGGCGAGAAAAAAGCGAATAAATGCCGGAAACTGACATCCACGTGGGCAGAGCCGCGGGCAAAAGTTGGTAAGAAATAAAAATTGATATTGATTAAGAGAACATTTCAGAGGAAAGAATACGAAATAACCCACTATATTGATGATAAATGAATTCAAATTCAGATGCTATACAGTTCTCTTCCAAAGTGAACTCATTCCTGGCACAAGCAAAATTTATCAATAAAAATATTAATAAAGTTAAGTACATTATGAGTTATTTCGGAAAAAAATCAGGTTGCTAATAAGTCGAATAGGCTAAAATTTTGGTTCATAATACCATACTCGGCGTTGATAATAATATATACTTCTGCTTACGCCTTAAGTGAATAATAAAATGGCTAAGCTACTCACAAAAGCAGCCGCTGATAAACAGTACATGGCGTTTTTTCTTCCTATTCTGTCTCCCAGAGCAGCCATAAGAAAGTTAGCAGGAAATGAAACTACGTAAGCAACAGCTGCCATACATGATACCTGTAATAATAATTATTCCTGTATTTTAAAGACAATAAATTCAATTATTCCTTCCTTTCTTTCGGCTTTTCTTTTTTGCGTTCTTTTTTCTTTTTTTCTATATCAAAGGACCCAAAAATTTAGTCTACTGGGCATCTGATATTATCTGATACGGGATGACAAGAAGTTTAAAAAAATAATTTCAAGAATTAATTAAAATTAAATTAAATTAAAATCCATTTAATCTCAGACCTTTCGATCCATAGTGTTAGTAACAATTTAACTTAAGAACTAATGTTAGTAATAAATTCAATTTACAAAACACTCCACTATCCACACCGATGACACTACACTCGAGTGGATGACACACCACTCGAGTGTAGCGCCATCCAGTGCCGCAACAAGGGAGAGTCCCACCGGTCCTTGAACACACTCAGGAGACTGTTGGAGCTGCAGCGGAGTCGTGCCAAGGCAGAGGCCGAACGCTTTCTAATAATAGCATAGAAATCGTCCGTTCGGGCCTCTGCAAACATTCCTGACGCACTGCACCTCCGCGACAGCCCCAACAGCATCCTGAATGCGTTGTTATACTGGATGCGCAGGTTGCTGTATGCTCGCAGAGTGCAACACGTCCACAGGCTGCACGTGTAGAAGGACTGACAGAAGGCTTTATAGAGAGTCACTTTAACTGTATTCGTACATCGTGCAAACCTCCGGACAACCATGTTACATCTGATAGCCAGCGACCTACGCTCCCTCTCAACATCTAAATCATCCTTGAGCACGTCTGTGACCCAGTGGCCCAAGTACTTGAAAGATTTTACCCAGTTCAATCCAACCCCACCAAGCAAGACCTCTGGCACATCGGTATGCTTCAGCGGACCTGACCTAAACATAATATTGTTAAACAAAAAAATATAATTATAGTTTTTGCAATATTAAAATTGACAGAAAAAGATACAATAAAACCAATTATCTGTGACAAAACTGACCTCAAAATCTGTTAGAGGAGTTCCTTTAGGTGATTGATCAGATTGTAACAGTAACGTCATGGGGGACATCCATCCTATACTAGCTCCGTAGACGAAGACTGGCATATTTACTAAAAACAATATTGAAAAAGAAAAATAATAAAAAGTTATTAAAAAAAGTAATTATATATGAACACTGGCGAATATTTATAAAATTAATAAGTTTATACAATGAAGCAGAGGATAAAACGAATGGATTGGGATATTATCCTATATGAGTAGCTTGATAACTTTTCATTGAAATTTAAATTGTTTTGCGGTTAGTGTTCGGTGAAATCTATTTCGCTTAATGTTTAAAAATAATTTAAATACAGATGTTATGGAAACATAATATGGACACTGACAAAAGTGAATTCATTCCATTAGCATAAAGTAAAAAGTAAGTAGTAAGACTAAAAATAATTGTACATAAAATTAAGATTAATAATAATTCAAATTGTTATAACAATTTCATCACTAAATACTCACTCAGTAAAGCACATATTACTTGATTTATTTTACTGCCTTCTCGAAAACATAAAAAGTAATGCTTTTTCATTATTGTATAACACTGTAAAACTTTCTTACAATCTTAAAATCTATGAGATAACATCATAGAATCTTATAAAGTAACACCACTATATTGTAGTGACCTCTATCAATAACTTTATTCATGAAAAAACACGAGGTTCTGTTTGTGTATTGTCAAGATCAAGAAATCAACTGTGTCGAAACTGTTGCTAGCACTGATCAATTGATATTTGTGTTAGGCAGAAGCTTACGTAAAATACAACTAATGGCTGTGTTTGTGCGCGTATTGCTTTACTGTAACATCTTATTGACATCGTGATCCCAATAATAAGTGAACATTATATTTTGCTTATCATCAGTTATGAATACAATTTCAACTTTGTCTACAGTCGTCTAGAATCAAAAAGTGGTTTTATAATTTTAAATAATAATAAATATTACACAACATTCTACACAACGCTATCTAGACCCATGGTACACAAGTCTTTCCATGGGTTAAGTAAAAAAAACACTTAATATAATTATCTTTGGCAATTTTCAGATAAGAATCACAGAAAGTTATACAAAAATTCTACCGCAATTCATTTTACTTGTATTAGTTTTATTACAGTGAAAATTATTATTGGTTTTGTGTGCCAATAAATCGCATTAGATGTTAAAAAGTAGTATTATTTCAAGGAGATCTACAGAGCCTATTCCAGACATGCATGGTAGTGTTTTATTTTTATTTTTTATTTATTTGGTTATCTCATCTTTATTTCTTCCAATTATTAGTCCCAACCTTTCCATTCATACATATGACAACACGTGCAGGGTTTAGATGTGCAGAATATCTCATCATGAACAAAGCGGTTCGGTGACTGCCATAAAAACCTGGAATTTCTAGCCAACACACGTATATCGGTAATATCGGATACTCAAAATTGTTTAAAACCTGGTAAATATCCCGGTAAGTGTATTAATGTTAATGACCATGTTAACCTAAAATCATAAATATTATACTTAGTATATTGAATTTATAAAAAAAAAATATTTACTTTTAGAATGAGAATATGCAAGTAATACATTTTATTGATGAAAAATACTAACATTAGACTTTAATGTCAAATTATTCATTCATGAGACATCAATTTAAGAACTTATAACGCATTTCCTACTTGTAAATAGGCACTCAAAGATTATCAACTTAAGTAATTCACTGTTCTACAATATAACAATATTATAATCATTCTTAATGTGATGTACAAAACCGATGGGTCTCTGTTTTCAAATAAATTTTAAAATTCCAAATATGCGTACAAAAATAAAGAAATATGAATCAGAAAGAAATAGTGATGCTGAAAAAAACAATGCTATCGACAAAGACATTCAATCAATGCTTCTGCCTTTAAATCTAGCGCAAACAATTTCACTTTATCCAAAGTACTACATTAGACGTAACATAATACATCGCAATAATGTATTTTTGATTGTGATTTCCTTTTTTGGTACAATAATATACGTCTCAAATTTATTATATCGTGGATATTATGTGTTTAATAATAATATAGTATTGAATGCGTCCTTGCCTAATCATAATATTACTTCAATTCTTTCTATTTTCCACTCGATTGGTTTTCTGATCAATTTATTTGTATGCTACAGCCATTCCAAGAAAAACGTCGATTTTGTGACAACCGTCCAAAAAATTCATCACGTCTTCAATGACAAAAATATATTCAAGATATTTATAATTGGGAACTGGATATACGTCATCGTATGTTCAGGGTTCACATTCAGTTTGTTAAATGTGATAATATGGTACTCTCATTACACAATACCTGCAGATATTTGGATTAGATCTATCTTCTTATCAACTTTTGATATTAATATGATATATGCAAACAGATTGATTGTACTACTGAAACAGAAACTTACCCTTTGGCACCAGCAGTGTGTGAGAATTCAGAATGTTTATAACTATGATAGAAATGCCAAACAAATACTTGAAGTCTACATCTACATAATGCAGTGCTATCAACTATTTATTATCTCTTTTCAAAACTTGGTAAATGTATAGTTAAAATATTGAAATTATTCTTTTAGCATACTCTTCATTTATTTGTGTCAAAAATGTGATTAGCCTGTTTCACCATTTTTAATCTATTGCAGATGGTTTTTTACGTAGCAAACTGCTTCTTTGTGGCATTAGCCAATATTAAACAATGGATTGACATTAGGAAATTCGCTGCCCAAAATGGTTATGAGGTATATTTATTAATATTAATTCTATACTACACATATTCATTCATGCTCAACCGACTGAATGAATCTGGCTAAAATCGTATGTATTGATAGGCTATCTGGTCTCAAATAACACATGGGCTACTTTAATATATACCTATAATTTCATCAATTTCTAATCTGTCATATAAAATAATAAAAAACAAATGATTCAAAAATTAAAAAAACGCAACTGGAAGTGAAAAGATTGAAATAAGTTTGTTAGAAGGCGGTAGCCAATCATAAACCGAAAGAAAATTAATGGGAGTCGCCTGCTTTCAAACTTATTTCGATCTTTTCAGTGGCAGTTGGGTTTTTTATTTTTTAATAAATCATTTTGTTTTATTTTACACTTTTTAGTTATAATGTGACATGTATATCTTTTTGTAATCGCCTTCTAATTTCCTTCATTTTGATACCCTACTCAATAAGTTTAAGTCAAAAATATTAACCTTGGTGGGTGGTGCCTAAATCCGCCATTTTGATTTTCTCGAAATTTGAATATACACCAGGTATATTCAAATTTCGAGAAAATCAAAAGTCAATCACACAATCACGGCGAATCAAATGACACCTCACCATGTCCAAATCCGTCAAGCTGTTCAGGCTGTAGGCCGTTCCAAATAAATGGATATACATACATAGTCCCGAAAAACATTACCCTCCTTCCTTCGGCAGTCGGTTTAAAATCCTCCCTCACAATGATGTCAACTCTTTATTTCAGAATCGTCATATCTTCATTGAAGCTTGCTTTATCTATCTGTGGATAATTAAAAATGTTGTTCTACTTATTATTCTGAGTATTAACTGTGAACAATTTTATTGTATTGTTGAGAAATGTCAAGAGCAGTGTATTTTGAAAACAATTTGTTCAGGTATTGTTCTTCTCACATCTTAATTATAATGTAATTATTCTATGGCCAAATACATGCAGCAGTTGAACCTAGGAATAGATTCAGGAAGCGCTGGCTTGAAGTCGTAGAAGATGACTTACGTGCCCCTGCCATTACCATCGATGCCCAATACCGGCGTAAAAACCGAAAGTCGAACCACGGGTCCCAAAGTACCAGGAATAAAGCGAAGATGATGATAATGACAATTCTACTAACTTTTCGATTAAGGTAGAAAGCATTGATGTAGAACCTATTGATGTGTGATTATTACCTCATCAAAAGTCAAGCAGAAGTAACAATGTGCTAAAGGGCAATTAGCCAGAGCAATAAATCAGGGTTTTTGATGATCTGAAGAGGAACAGAGATAGACTGGATGCGAAAAGCTTCCAAACATTCCTAAACCTATGAGAATGCCGTGAGGTGAAACCGTTGACTCAAAAATAAAAATAAACTCTGTGAATAAGTACACAAGTCTTTCAATAGATATATACTAAATATTATTATGAATCTATCTGCGGTAGCCTAGTGGTATGGGTAATGGACTGCTGACACCAGGAGGTCAGGTATTTACAGACGTGAGTGTTTGTTTGTATGTAAAATCATTTCCAATTTTCAGATAAGAATCACAGAAAGTTATACAAAAACATTCAGAATATTAACAGAAGGACATTCAGGAAGATCGATGCATGCGGTCTGTTTTACGTGGACGCTTCTTTACCACTGAGTCTGATGCAATTGCTGACTGATTACACAATTGTGGTACTACAATTCGCGTTCTTGTAATATCACTTTGAAATCAAACTAATTATATGGATTCTGGGTAGGTGGTGGGGACAGACTGGATGCGAAAGGTGGAGGATCGGACGAAATGGTGCATTTGAATGAAATTTTTATAGCATTTATTGTGCTAACTTTTCAATTCGAAATACATCGGGCAAAATGAAGCGCTCAAGTGGGACTTGAACCCACGACCTTTCCCTTACAGGGGGAATACTCTTCAAACTGAGCTATTGAGTCACATCTGAATCACTTCAAATTTATCTTCTCCTTACATCGGTCTTTATAGGCGACGGTAGCGCCCATCTACCAACTTTCTCACAAACTGTTGGAACCAATGAATGATTTTTCAACCATTTTGAAACATTAATTCCTGATGGCTCCACCGTCGTCGTCGCTCTTATGACTCCTGCAGGAGAATCTACGTGGAGTCGTACGGTCCATGGCCCTATATGGGTGCCCAATATTGGCGGAGACCCTGACGGTCCATAATGCACGTCTGCTGCATGGTCCGCAGCGTGCAATGGCCAGCAGGACCATCAGGGGGTACCGCACGGTATCCTTGGAGGCGGCAATCTCACCTCCGGCAACCAAGGACCCAAGACGGCGTGCGTTATGGTCGGTTCGAGTACGACATAACCGCCTCCACCGGCTCCATGGGTGGTATCAGTGGGGATTTTCGCACGATAAAAAAAACCGTCATCGCTCTTAAAGATGGATATAAAGAGAAGGGAAATTTGAAGTGATTCAGGTGTGGCCCAATAGCTCAATTGGAAGAGTATTACCCCTTTGATGGAAAGGTCGTGAGTTCAAGTCCCACTTGAGCGCTTCATTTTTCTCGATGTATTTCGAAATGGCGCATACTGGGAGAGGCCAATATCCAGCAGTAGACTGCGGTGGGCTAATTCATGATTGATTGGTATGGATTCTACCACAATTCATTTTGCTTGTATTAGTATTATTACAGTGAATTATTATTTGTTTTATGAGTGCAATAAATCAGTAGAATAAGATTAAAACTAGTATTATTTCAAGGAGATCTATAGAACCTATGCCAGACAATATTTCAAGGAGATCTACAGAGCCTATGCCGGACGTGCATAGTAGTTTTTTTTTTATTTATTTATTTAGTAATCACATCTTTATGAGCTCTTCCAATTATTAGACCCAACCTTTCCTTTCCTACATAGGAAAACACGTGCAGGGCTTAGATGTGCAGAATATCTCATCATAAACTAAGCGGTTTGCTGACTTTTTTCTTTGGACTTATATCGAATATTCGAAACTGTTTAAAACAAAAAATGATTTACTTGAATGAATTTAACAGCATTAAGTATGCTAAATATACAAATCGAATACAATACAAATAGTTATAAAAATAGAAGGGAAATTTTGATCATGTCGGGCGTGTCTCGGTAGCCGTGAGAGAAAGATCGCGGGTTTGAGCCCCGCTCGAGAAGATTCATTTTCCCTATAAAAATAAAATATTCCCTACAATGATAATATATCTACGAATAATACAATTTATAGATGATAAATCATAACATTAAACTTTAATGTCAAATTATTCATTCATGATGGATGACATAATGCATTTCCTACTTGTAGATAAGCACTCAACGATTATCAACATTTAAGTAATTCACTTTTCTAGAACATAACATTCGTAAGGTGATGTACAAACCTGATGGGTCTCTCATTTTTCAAATAAATTTAAAAATTCCAAATATGCGTCCAAAAATAAATAAATATGAACAAAGATACAGTGATGCCGAACAATTATTTTTTATCGACAAAGACATTCAATCAATGCTTCTACCTTTAAATCTAGCGCAAACCATTTCACTTTACCCTAAGTACTACATTAAACACAATATTATATATCGCAATAACGTCTTTGTGATTGTGTTTTCATTTTGTGGTACTTTATTATACATTTCAAATCTAGTGTATCGTTCCTACTGTTCGTTTAAAAGTATTAAATCAGATTCGGATGTTTCTATAAATAATATTAGTTTGATTCATTGTATCTTCTACTTGATTGGATTTCTGATCAATTTCTTTTCATGCTATAGTTATTCGAGCAAAAATGTCGACTTTGTCAAAAAAATGCAAAATATTCACTCCTTTCTCAATGACAAAAAAGTTTTCAAGAATTATATAATTGGGAACTGGATCGACACCTTTATCTACTCAGGGCTTAATTCCTGCATATTATTTTTGATGTTAAGGCACTTCTACACTCTACCTTTACATATGATATTTAACGCTCTCATCTTATCATCTTTTGATATTAATATGATGTATGCAAATAGATTGATTATATTACTGAAGCAGAAAATCATCCTATGGCAGCGGCAGTCTATGAGAATTCAGAATGTATACAACAATAATAAATATTTGGAACGAATGTTCCAAGTTTACACTACTATAATGGAGTGCTATCAATTGTTTGTTGGCTCTTTTCAAAATCTGGTGAGTGAAATTTTATATATTAATTAAAGAACTGAAATTCAGCTTATACTTTAAATTTGTATGATTTCATGGAATTTGGCAAATATTTTTAGGGCAATAATTATCATTTTGTTCTGCATCTAATCCGATACCAATCTTTCCTGCTAGATGATAGACCTGCTAATGGATGGATGGATGTTGTTACTCTTTCATGTAAAACTACTGAATGGATTTGAATAAAAATAGGTATGTAGATCGCCCCACTGCCACCATTGGTCAGCCGTCGTAAGTTTCGTGCCTGCAGACTCAAGATTGCGCACCTGAATCCTCTAACGTTTAATCATTCGGGAATATCTTTTAAGGTTCAAAGTGCACAAAATATTTCGAGCGCTATACCTCGTGAAACAAAAGACGAGAAAAAGGCACGACAGATCAGGGAGAAACGCACACGTTCTTTCCCTCTCTTTCTCCCAAAATCGCGCAGTTTGCGTGCGTGCATTCTAACGCGCAACCCTGTCGCTGCGACGTCTCTCAACCGGCGGAGATAGATTGTTCGTGCTATGACTTGTATAAATTTTTATACTTTGCTAATTTCAGAACATCGTGTGATAACCATTATTCTTTTGCCTATTACTACGTCAGTAATACTATTTATTCTGTGCTATTACAGATTGTCTTTTATGCGACTAGCTGCTTTTTTGTCGCAATACTTAGTGTTAAACAATGGATTGACATTTGGAAAGCGAACATTCAAACTGGAAATGGGGTAATTATGTTTTAATTACTGTAGTATACTACAATAAAATTCAAAGAACATCTTACAATGTAAGCAGAAGGTAAAAGTATGTAATTACCAGCAGTTGCTCAGCCATTCCCAGTGGTTAACAGTGTTGACCAAGGCGACTGGGTATTAACCAGTACCTGAAATTAGAAGACTCAGGATTCCCTACAATATTGCTATCATTATCTTCCTGCTCTTATCCCAAGTTCATTTGGGGTTGGCGCAACATGTGTGTTTCTTCTATTAATCTCTAGTTGCAGTCATTTCAACATTCACTCCCTTCTCAACCATATCATTTTTCACACAGTCCATCCACCTCCTTTTAGGTCTTCTTCTCCCCTTTTAGCCTTCCACTGCCTCAGTAAATTCTTCCTACAACATTATTATGGTCTTTTAATTAAGATTCACAAGATTTTTTTTCACGCACTTCCCTTTTGAAATTTTCACCATTCGTTTCGTTCAAATTTTCCCTTGACCGGCTTTCATTTTATTTTATAGCGGCTTCTGTTGGACATTATTTCATTTACTCATGCCGAGTTTCTGTTTCAGGATGTTCATATCTTCCTGGAAGCTTGCTTCGTCTATATGTGGGTGTTTAAAAATGTTGCTCTATTAATTGTTCTGAGTATTAACTGCGAAAATTTCTATAGAATTGTCGAATCTTGTCAAGAGCGATGTATTCGGAAAACAATTTGTTTAGGTATTTTTGTACATTTTTACTTCTCACCTAAAGACAACTAAAGACGCATGTAGCACATATATTACTTGTTAGACTTCGATTTAGATAAAGGGCATCATTGAGAAGACGCAATGAATTACGCGTATGTGCTGCGTACCTTCTGAAGTTGTCACCTTCAGTATCATACCTTTATTAGAATGAAATATTTGAATATCAATTTACTGCCGAATGGCACACAGTACAGTTTAAAATCGTAAAAAGTATTTATATCATAACCATTTTCTAGAATCATATGTATTATTTTGGCTCCTTTTTTTAATAAAAGTCTAATTCAAAACAAATATTATGGAACGCAATAGTTTAAAATTAATTATAAATGCAAACTGTCCGTAAATTCCTGTTACTACTGATGAACTTGATGTTATTATGTTACAGATCATAATCAACGAAAATTATACAAAAGGATTCAGAATATTAATAGAAGGACATTCAGCAAGATTAATGCATGCGGCCTGTTTTATGTGGACGCTTCTTTGCCACTGAGTCTGATGCAATTGGTGACCGATTACACAATTGTGGTACTACAATTCGCTTTTCTGTAATATTCAATCAATAATTGGTATATTACAGTCTATTGCTTGATATGTCCAGCCTCTCCCATTCCACCACCTGCTGCAACCAGTTTGTCCCTGTCACCTTTTCAGGTCGTCAGCTCATGGCTAGGGTGTGTCCCGCTTTACGTTTCCAATATTCTTTTATGTTTACCACCTTGAAATATAACTTAATGAATTTATTTGACTGATTTGTATTTATTGTACTGTGTTATTCACGTTTAAAATAAATCTCGATAGAACCTATTAAAGTCTGTTTTATTTCACTAAATAAGGTAAGTAGAAATTCATCCACATTGTCCCAATTTTCCCATTAACTTTCTATGTATAATATGTATGTATTTACAAAAAAAAGTATATTAGTATGTTTATCCGCATTCTGGATTCCATATCACAAGCTATAAAAGCTTACCATGGGTCTAGATAGCGTTGTGTAGAATGTTGTAAAAAAAAAAAAACTTGGATCATAAAACGGCGTTACCATAAATGCACCAGAACAGAACTGTTGTGATCTTGAACGAAAATAGAAGAAAACGGGAGCAGAATGCCACGCTGGCAAGCTGGTATTACATAATATATGAGATATTTAGTAATAATACCATGATATCCCGAAGGGAAACTTACCTTTACGTTTTTCACAAATGGCTTTGCCTTATATTAATCAAGGTGGACTTGTACAATAGCTAAGAAGCTATTATACAAGTCCACCTTGATTGATAAAACTATATTTAATACTTAACTAAGATAGGTAATAAAACAATATTTTCTTAAGACATTTATAGGCAATCAGTTTTCCAGAAAAGCGAATTGCAGTAGTACAATGGTATAGTCAGTAAGCATTTGTAATAGATTTAATGGTAAAGAGGCGTCCACGTCAAACAAACCACACACGTTGATTTTTTTGAATATCCTTTTATGGAACTTCTGAATGTTTCTGTACAGTTTTTTCTTATTATCTGAAAACAAAAAAAAAAACATTTTATTGACGAACATTAACATTTTAATGACATAAAAGAAAGCTCATGAAGTGGGTAAGGGCAGAAGCAGCAATCCAAAGGGCAAAATGTGATCATAATAAAATTGTATGTAGGTACCTATTTACTTTCATTTTATCAGTGAAAAGGTCAAAATTGTTTAAAATAAGCCCTTAAAATTTATAAGAGTAGGTTTTTAATACTGGCTTAAATATTGAGATCATAATTTCTATAACTCCAATTGGGAACTCTCTTCTTTATTTTTCTCTCTCTCTCTCTCTCTCTCTCCCCCCCTTTATTTAGAATATAGTAACCGAAATTATAATTTTTCCTTCTAACCCCCTAAGCTAAATTGCTTGTGTTAGGAGTGGGTTCACGTCGGTAGTGTAATGGCCAGGATTCAAACCCGGGACCTTTGATGGGAAAATAACGAATAGAAAATTCGCCGGGTCAGCTAGTATTTTATGAAAATGAAAGTTAGTAAAAGAAAAAAAAATACCTGAACAATTTGTTTTCAAGATAATTGCGCACAGATCTTGAGACCCTTCCAGAGCTATATAAATCTTTTCACAAGTGATGCTCAGCATTATTAGCAGGATAATATCTTTTATTATCCAGACATAGACAAAAGAAACTTCCAAAATCAAACTAAGCTGAAAATAGGACACGGTAGGCAAGATCAATTTATCGAAAAAAGAAACCATCTCTCTCTCCCTTTATGGCACCCCGCTATGGTAGCGCATATCCAGGAATGGTAAGACCAAGGCGAGCGGGGCATTTTTACCCGACTGCCGAAGGAAGGAGGGTAATGTTTTTCGAGACTATGTATGTATGTATGTCCATTTATTTGGCACGGCCTACAGCCTGAACGGCTTGACGGATTTGGACATGTGAGAGGTGTCATTTGATTAGCCGTGATTAATAAACTTGGTGTCACTCAATGTGACACCAAGTTTACTAAAATTTCGAGAAAAACTAAATGGCGGATTTTTGGTGCCAAAACGTTTGGTGTCAAAAATATTTTTGATTCAAATTTATCGAGTAGGGTATCAAAATGAAGGAATATACATGTCATATCATAACTAAAAAGTATAAAATAAAACAAATGATTAAAAAAAAAAAAAATACCGACTACCACTGAAAAGATCGATATAAGTTTGAGAGCAGACCCATTAATTATTTTTTCGGTTTATGATTGGCAAATGGGTACCGCCTGCTATCAAACTTATTTCGATCTTTTCAGTGGCAGTCGGGTTTTTGCTAGCTGCTATCCATTTGGATTTGACTAACTATTACCACGCTGGCCAGAAGGGTTGGTATAGGCCATAGGGTTTTATTTCGAGTGTTCCACGTCTCATTGTGATTTCATCTGCGTAGTTTTCCCGTTCGTTATCATTTGAGACCATTCAGATGAGATGGGGTGGTAATACTTGTATTCTTTCTATGTCACTATACGGGTAAATGCGTCCAGGTATGATTTTGTCAATTTAAAAAAAAACTTCTAGCTTAATCATTAAGCTTTCCTTAAAATTGATATAAACATATGCATTTATTTCCAAACGAATGGATACTTATCGTGGTGATATTATATGGATGATTAACTGTAAGAAAAGTTACTTACATTAAAATCTTGTTTGAAAGCCAATTTGCAGAAGTCAATCCAAATATGAATATAAATTAATGCCATAAATAAACAGTTTGCTACATAAAATACAATCTGTAATTTCAAAGAGAACTGCTGTTACACGTTTTCATACCATTAACTTTTATTATGATCGTTTTTGTTATTAGTTGGACTAATAATATTAATGCAACCACCTAGCAGAGCATTTCTAATTTAATTTTGCCGAAGTTAAGTTAATTTATTTGATGAAAAATCTTTATATGCGACTTGTGATCTAACTCTCTCTCTCTCCTTGTCCCTCTCTCCCTCTTTCTCTCTCTCTCTCTCTCTCTCTCTCTCATAAAGGCGTTAAATTGTTAAACCATGGTTGTGGAAGTCAGATGGCAGTTGCTTCACGGAAAATATCGAAGTTCAGCCAAACTCGCAGTTAGTCTGAAAAAAGCGGACACCTTCGGATGCGACCGGAATTAACGCTAGGATTAAGGAGAATAAATAAAGGCATATACATTGTAAGATATATTCGTAATTTTATGATTCACAAACGAGCTCTTCCAATTAGTCCCACCCTCTCCTTTCCTCCACAGGACGACACGTGAAGGGCTAAGATGACATGCATATACGGTGCAGAGTATACCTGCTACCAAGCGTTTCAGTGATTCATTACTATGCCGCACGACTAAGACCTGGAACTCCCTGCCAGCCCACCGCGTTTCCTTCTTCCTACAGTCCCGGGTCCTTTAAGCGGGGCGTGAAAAGGCATCTAATGAGGTCGTCAAGCTGAGTGCCACCACTGTTAACATGGTACATGTTTGCGATGGTGACCCTCTCACCGAGACTTTGCCTTTAGCTTAACATCAGGCGAGGTGAAGTCAAATTGACGTGTCCTAGATAAAAAAAAATACTCACCACATGCTGAAAACTGGTAATAAATAATTCATAGCACTGCATTATATATACATAAACTTGAAACATTTGTCTGTAATTGTCATGATAGCTCTCCGTAATGCGGGAGCTCTTTGACTGTAAGTTCCAAATAGTGATTTTTTGCTTTAAGAATTTAAGTAATCTATTTGCATAAATTATATTAATATCAAAACAAGCCACTATGATCGTACTGATTATAACACATAAAGGAAGATTGAAATTGTGGTACCACAGTGTTACCAATATGATGCTAAAGTATATTCCAAAGCATGTAAGGATACTGAACCAGTTTCCAATTGTATATTTCTGAAATATTTTTTCATTATTGATTACTTGATGAATTTTTTGCATTGTCATAACTAATTCGACGTTTTTCTTTGAGGAGCAGCAGCATCCAATGAAATTTATGAGGAATCCAATCGAGTAGATGGAGGTAAGAATCAAAATATTACCGAGAAAAGAATAATTGAATCCTGTGATTTCATTACTAAGTGTATCGTAAGCACGATACAATACAGTGAACACGCAAAACAGGGTACCAGAAAGTGAAAATATTATAAGAAAAATATTGTTGGAATATATAATGTTACGTCTGATATAATACTTAGGGTAAAATATTAATGTGTGGGCTAAATTTAATGGTAAAAGCATTGATTGAATATCTTTGTCTATCGTACTATTTATTTCTAATTCACCATTTTTCAGTTCAATTTGGTTATCGTTTTTTATATTTATTGGCATATTTATAATTTTGGCTTGAGTTATAAGTTTATTGAATATGTGACTGATCACTTTTGTTAATTCGTTTTTGAATGATTGTCGATATTTCGTTGAACAGTGGGTGACTGATGATATAAACTTATGTAGCTATAACTAATTCACGATGAGTTCTCAAATTGATTAAAGAACTCATTTCGAATTAAATGTAAACGAACTTCACGATAATAGTTCTATACTCTAAAGTAAAGCCAACGAAGCGAGAGAAAAAAGGTAAACAAAGTTTCAGCGGTTCCAAACATTTTTATCTGAAAATTATTACGTATCACTTCAAACTCATTCCAGACAGGAATGAAATTGCTCATAAGATAGCGGAGCTGACAGTTTCGAACCGCTGTGTTGACAGCTTTCCTGTACTACGAAACACGCAACGACAGCTGTCGCTCGGCCATTATCGCGTACGTGTGACATGTGCGACAAGGACAGAGAAAATAATCGTAACATAACTCAGTAATGATCGCTTTGTTTACCTTTTTTCTCTCGTCTCGTTGGCTTTATTTTACTCCCTACTAGTATATTGTATACATGTGAAATTTTGTGAATTTGTTTGAATGATTGTTATTCAATAATGATCTTACGATTGTAAGTACGGATCTTGATGGAATTTGGTATACAGGGATAAATTATAGTCAAAAATAGTAATGCGTATGTATTTTTATCATGGGAAGAGGTTCTCATTGGTAGCGGTTATGGGATCAAAATATCGATGAATTCAAATAAATCAATTATACATTAGTTTTTATTTTTTAACACGTTCGCTGCGAAGCCAAATTAAATGAATTTTTCAACAGTGCGATAGGAGGCTTATATGCCTTAAATGTAACCTTTTACTGGTGCGATTAAGGTCTTTAAACCTCTTACCGAATTTGATAATTTAAATGTAATTTTCCTTGTGATAAATCCTAAAAACCCTAAAAATAATTGACTGTCTTATAGGTAAAGAGCCATTCCGCTTATTTTTACGTTCGCCTGAAGGTACGTGGCCGGGGATGCCCTGAAAATGAGAAAATGTTTAGGAGGCACATCAGCCACCCATCGCACTGAAATTAATGTTTAAAACATGTTATAACTACTACTCGTGCGAGTTAACATGGACCAGGCTCAATCAAGTGACGTTTAAAGTACTGACTGCAAAAGAAATTTTGAATTTTCGAGAGCGCCATATTTTATTAGATAAATTTCTTAAATTCTATAATATTGATTAAAATAATTAATAGATTTATGATCGTAACATTAAAAAAATTAAATAAAAAATTTAAAAAACCCCCTTCACAAAAACACCTCCAAAAAGTTGAAAATAAATTTTAATTCAACGGTTGCCATGTCGGGGGACCTCAACTGGTTAGGTACTCCTTTATATCGTAAGGTCCCCCGACATGGCAACCGTTGAATTAAAATTTATTTTCAACTTTTTGGAGGTGTTTTTGTTAAGGGGGTTTTTTAAATTTTTAATTTAATTTTTATTTTATACTTTTTAAAATTGATCTACTAGTCAAGCCCTTTCATTTGATACCCATATTGAGGGAGTTATAAAGAAATATGGATTCCAACATGTTGTGGCGGCGGCCATCTTGGACCGATTTTTTTCAAACATAGCTAAGAACACTCCCGACTAATATACCTTTCAAACAAAAAAAACTAAATCCAAATCGGTTCATCCGTTTGGGTGCTACGATGCCACAGACAGACACACACACACACACACAGACACGTCAAACTTATAACACCCCGTCGTTTTTGCGTCGGGGGTTAAAAATAAACAATATTCATGGCATGTTTTTCTTATAATAAGCTTGTGTTATACTTACATTGTTGTAAAGCTGAAAGTATAACGTATTACAGGTTTATTTAATAAAATCACTGTTGGTGAAACTACTAGACATTTTTTATTTCTAAAAAATGAAATTATTAATATAAATATATTGATGAAATGTTATCCGAATAAAATATTGTGATTGTTTATCTGTACAATTTTCACATCCTTGTATCGCACCCCTTATTATTAAACCAGGTTTAAGCTATTTTTATCGGAAAGGATATCGGAGATCACAGCAGTGACCTTACATGCCAAATTATAAGAGGACATAATAATTTTATTAGCGTCAGTTCCTTTAGTGGTAGTTTACTGCCTAAATTATGACAGTACACGTTTTTATTTTTTTTTATTTTGACTTCACCTCGCCTGATGTTAAGCTAAAGGCAAAGTCTCGGAAAAAGTCCTATTCATTATTTTTATCATATTATATTGATGGATTAGTTTAGTTTTTACTACGGTGATGATTACCGCCGTTGTAATAAGATTCTATATTGATAATGAGATTTATTGAAAGTGTGGATGCATGTTTGTTAGGTATTTAATCAAACCACATAACGGTAGAACGAATCTGGATGAAATTTGGCAGAGATAGAGAATTAAAAAAAGGGAATACTTCATAATCCAATCAATTCAATTAAAAAAAAACCAAGAAATCCATACTAATCTTATAAATGCAGAACATAGTAAATCTGTATGCTATAAAGTATTATGACGAAAACTGAATAAAATAAATCAATATAAATGTTCCAAATGTAACAATAACAAAACTCTACAAAATCTGATATTAAAAACTATGATATTAAAATGTACAACAGTCACTGTGATGCAGACGCTACTGCAGGACGAGAGCGGGGCATCGCGCGGAGAAGTGGGAGGAGGGTTGTTCGCAAGGCCAGGTGCCATGTTAACTCGCACGAGCTGTAGTGATGTGCACATGGATGAAATAAAACATATCATTACTTTTAAGAAATTCATTAAGTATCAAATATGTATATTATCAAAACATTGTAGACACATCAATTATTTGCAATCAACACCAAAATACTTATTTTTTTTACTTTTTTGTTTCACTATTCGAGTCTGTAGGTAATATTATTAGGAGGAAGAATTTGCACGTTATTTAAAATTTCTAGTTTACTAGATCCCTTTCTCACAGTATTTATTTTTTGATACACTCGGCAATATTTAGGAATCCTCACTTGAATCTTGAGTTATTGCTAAATCAAGCATTTTCCGACATCATTTCCACAATCGCAACACACTCCACTAATACACTCTGCAACATCAATTGATACGGGAAATAAGTGCAACACTAGTTCGTCACCAATCCTAGATATTAACAGGTGCGGTAAGGGGTGGAATAACCTACTACATTTTAAGAGGTCTATAGGCCTCTTATCCGCACCCTGAGACGATATTTCCTTTGTAGTGCGGTAAGGGGTGTTTAGACCTCTCACTTATCTTTTGAGTAATTCTAGTTACAAATGAATAGAACAACACAATCATATATTTATCTCTTTTTTAAATTTAAAAACCTACTAGCTGCGACCTTCGCACTAGACGGAGATCACCGTATTTTTCCCAGCACCGAGTGAAAGTACACGCAAGGGGTCTTTGGACCTCCTAACGCAGCGAACGTGTTAAGACATTGTGTCATCTAAATATATATAACTCAAATGTGCCTGACTGACTGACAGACATAGTGATCTATCAATGCACAGCCCATACCACTGGACGGATCGGGTTGAAATTTGGCATGCAGGTAGATGTTACGACTTAGGCATCCGCTAAGAAAGGATTTTTGGGAAATCTGCTACTAAATGGGTAAAATAAGGGATGGAAGTTTGTATGAAAATCCGTCATTTTCATAGCTAGATGTGGGCTCTTCCTGTGGGTGTCGTAAAAGGTGACTAAGAGATAGGGCTATTCTCCAGCCCAAGACAAAGTACCCGCTAGATGACAATAGACTTACTACGTGGTACCGAAAATCATATGCAAAAATTGGCGAAACGTGGGTGTTAATACATTTAATAAAACAACATCAAAAATATTCGCCGCACATTTATCGACTATCCATATTTTTCAATTATCCAGAAAAGCGAATTGTAGAAGTACAATGGTATAATCAGTAAGCAATTGCAACAGATTCAACGGCAAAGAAGCGTCCACGTAAAACAAACCGCACACGTTGATCTTGCTAAACATCCTTTTATGAAAATGTTGGATGTTTCTGTATATTTTTTTTGTATTACCTGAAAACCAATTAAAATACATGTTATTTTTTATATTTATGTGTCCTTAAATCAGACATAAAGCTAACATTGTCTATCTATTAACACGAAAGGCACTCGGCTCCCATCGATAGTTAGTGATATGACGCAGTCAACTTCCATACAAAAAATCAGACGGCGGTGGACGTCCTGTCACCTTGTAAATGATTAAGATGCTTGCATGTGATAAAGAGGGTGTCCTCAACCGTTCAGATTCGTACTCTTGTAGGTATCAGCCGGTTCCTACCTCCCCACGAAAAACTACCTCCCGGACAGAACCTCCTTTGGCCCGTATGGAAGTCTCTTATTCGTCTACGTACACAGGGTGGTCGGTCTAGACAAAATCTTTGTAGATGGGGAATGCGAGACCCGGGCTTAATTGCATGTGACTGCGGTGCCCCCGTGCAGTCCATGGCGCATTTGGTCTCGTGTTTCTTAGGTCCTACTTCATGCACCAAAGCCGACTTAAATAAAGCCACTGACAGTGCAATTAAGATGACAGAATTTTATTCTCGAATAGTGTAGTCATTTATAAGTGAACCGTTGACACAAAAAGAAGAAGAAGAACGCGTGGTTCCCGTTTTTTTATGACTTGGTACTCGTATTTGTATTAGAATAAGGTTCAAAATAAAATAAATATGCCTAAAAAAAAGACGTGTACAGCCGCCCGCCATAACAAAGTATTCTATTGACAACGTCCTCAGCAGTTGTGTCCTACAATCTGTTAACCAATAAGCTTAGCGTAGTTTACTACAGAACATAAGCCTCTCCCAATGTTGGAAGGCCTTGGCCCTCAGTTTCCATGCTGGCCAGACAGGTTGGTACGGGGTTTTATTGTTTTCCTTCTCTGACAGTGATATCATCTACGTATTTTTTCATTCGCCTCTTACGATTTGACACCCATGAGATAGGGTGGGGTATTTTTTTTGTCCATCACTACACGTGCCAAAATTATCGAAGAACTGGATTTTTACTCCTTGGGACGAAATCCTAAGAACATACCTGAACAATTTGTTTTCAAAATAATTGCACACAGATCTTGAGAACTTTCCAGAGCTATATAAATCTTTTCACAAGTGATACTCAGCATCATCATTAGAGAAACATTTTTAACTATCCAGACGTAGATAAAAGAAGCTTCCAAAACCACATGAAGCTGAAAAAAAGGATACAGTATACGATGCAAGATCAATTAATCTGTAGAATCTACATCAAGGGTACATTAAAGTGGACAACATATTTAAGTGTAACCTTCAGTTTCAACCGGACCAGATGGTATATGTGAGGTGCTTAGACATAATGACCTGTTTTTTTTTTTTGAAGAAAAGGCGATTATTTCGTCAATTTTTATAGTCGATTTTTAAACATTCTTTAGCATAGTTGTACATACATGCTTTTACATATATTGAGTAAGACACTTTGCACTTGTAAAGGAATGTATAATGATGAATGTAAGAATAGTTACTTACATCAAAATCTTGTTTGAAAGCCAATTTGCAGAAGTAAATCCATGATTTAATATACATTAATGCCATGAATAGACACTCTGCTACATAAAAGAGAATCTGTAATTCATAAAAGAAAACTCACAACAGCTTTTATTTGGTTTTTATATTACTACTCTCTTCATCTTACATGTCACATTATAATGAACATTCTCTTTATAGTTAATTTTAAATAATAAAATGATAACCCTCAGTTGATCTAACCATGGGGTTTGTTAATTTTGCAACTATATTCTCTAGCTTTAAGTGACTTTCATAGTATCATAACATAGATTGATAAATCTATTTTCTATACAAATAAATAAAATTGGAGTGTCTGTTTGTAATATTAAAATAACCGCTTTCTACTACATGCATATGAATGTATATACGGTACACATACCAAAATATATATTTTTAAATTTTTTGTCTGTCTGTCTGTCTGTCTGTCTGTTTGTTTTGGCTAATCTCTGGAACGGCTGGACCGATTTGGACGGGACTTTCACTGGCAGATAGCTTATGTAATAAGGAGTAACTTAGGCTAAAAAAAATAAAAAAAAAAATGCCAAAAACAAAAAAAAATAAACTGATTTTTTTTATTAAGTACATTCCACGCGGACGAAGTCGCGGGCACAGCTAGTATATAATAAAATGAAGGCCTATAGTATTAAGTCAATGAATCTTAAAGTTCACTTTTTTTTTTTTCGTGCGGAAATCCCCTCGGATACCCCCCTGCTGGAGCCGGAAGGGGAGGTTATGTCGGACTCGAACCGACTAAAACCGCACGCCGACTGTGGGTCTTGGTGCTAGGCCGGAGGTGAGGTTGTCATAGACATATCCCTCGCACCCCGGCTGACCCAGGGCCGTCCCTTACGGTCTGGCCCTCCTCAGGAGGGGGGACAACGGTGTCCCCAACTCGCCCCCGGAATGGGGAGGCGCGCTATTCAGCGCGCCGCCGCCGTGGCCTGCTTCTAATCTTAAAGTTCACTTACCACGTATTGGAAAGAGGCAATATACAAATGGAACCCTTGCATGATATATATATAAACTTGAAAAAGTTTGTAATTTACATCATTATTGTGTACAATCAGAGACTCCATTGACTGCAAGTTCCATAGTATAATTTTATGTTTTAAAAATTTAAGTAATCTTGTTGCATAAATAATATGTATATCAAAAGAAGCCATAACGATAGCGTAGATTATAAAACTTATAGGCAAGTTGTAGTTATGGTACCATAGCGTTATAAATATAGAACTGACATACAGCCCCAAGCACGCAATGATGCTAAGCCAGTTCCCGATTGTATATTTCTTAAACACATTTTCATTATTGACCAACTGATGAATTTTCTGCATAACTTTAACTAATTCGACGTTTTTCTTTGAATAGCTACAACATCCAATGAAATTTACAAGAAATCCAATCAAGTAGTAGCTGGTAATTAGCAAAGTATAAGTACGAAGCGAATTATCTAATTGTAATTGTTCATCAAAATATGTATTATAGCAACGCCACGATATTGTTATCATACAGAATATTGTACCAGAGAGAGAAAAAAGATTTACAAAAATGTTGTTTGAATGTATAATATTACGTCTAATGAAATACTTAGGGTAAAAAAATTGTGTCTGTGCTAGATTTAAAGGCAGAAGCATTGTTTGAATGTCTTTATCTATTAAGCTACTTAATTCTGAATTATTATTTCTTAGTTTTTTTTTATTATAGGTATATAATGGCATATTTGTAATTTTGAAAATTGATCGAATATGTTTTATGTTCGCATTAATTTTAATTATATTGATTCGATTATGTATGTCATTTATACCGATTTAATGATTGTCCATGTGCCTTAGAACAGTGCAATCTAATGACTGATGATAAGAAATTTGTTTTACTCTAACTAATTCATGAAGAGTTCCTCAATTAATTAAAGAACTTATTTCGAATTAAATGTACACAACCTTCATTTTATTAGATCAATGCTAATGAAATTTTTATGAATAAGGAAAACAAGATATATTAGATAGGTACACTTATTTCATTTAATTGAAATTTCGAAGAGCTTTATCCGAATAGGATGTAATCGATATAGATTGATTGATTCTTTAATTCTACGATAGAATTCTTTAATCCAGATTTTGTACGACTAAGGGCCGGTTTGACCAAACCGCGAGCAAAGTTTATTCCTAGCATAAACAGTCAATATGTGGGTGATATTGCCTATTTATTTAGGAATAAACACTTTACTCGCGGTTGGTCGAATGTACCTTAAAACGTTTTCTCGCCTTCTCTGAGCATAAAGTTATTAGACCGGCCTGTACAACTTTTCAGACCATAATCTCTATGCTAAATTTTGTTCAAAGCCATGTGGCCATCCTGAATTTATTAAGTAACATAAAATCCAGTCAAAAGGTTTTTATATTTCATATATCTACATAATTATGTTTCATTACTTCACTCTTCTTACCATCACGTGCTGTTCAAGAAGAACATTAAGAAGCATCTGTCAAGGCAGGTTTTTCAAGATCTTAAGCGGTAGTCCTTATCACCTAGACTATAGATATCAGCTGGATATCAATTAGACAGGCTTCACATAAACAAAAGACTTCAGTTATTTAAGAATAAATCAAAACTGGATCGTCTGAATTGTGGAAGCACTCGAATCTTCTCTATCTTAATTCAAAATCTTATTTTAAGAATCCTCTTCAAAATAAAACAACATTGGATATTTCTCAGTCATTATGATCATCATTATACTGTTACATTAGAGAAAAGCAAATTGTAGGAGCACAATTGTGTAATTTGTAATCAATTCTACCAGATTCAGTGGAAACAAAGCATCTAAGTAGAACAAACTACATACGTTTATTTTGTCAAATGTTCTTTTATGAAATTTCTGGATATCTTTACACAATCTTCTTCGACTGTCTGAAATTTGGAAGATACATTAGAATCAAAGTTATTTTTATTGTTATGTATACAATTGTTGTAATATACCAGTCGTCACCTGCGGCTCTGCCCAGATAAAATACTTTATCCCGTCCCCGCGACCTAGATAAAGTTATTTGAAGTTTCTGTGAGCCTGTTACTTCATGCCAAAACTTTAAGGCTCGCAGAAAGCTTCCGTGATTGTCTGTGACTGTGACCACAGGAACATATTTCTGGACTATTACATACTATAATTAGCTATGTCGGTGCTTAAGTTTATCCAGATCTTTTTGGGTAGATTTTTGTGTGAAAGTGCAAAAATCAAACGAACAAACAAACATCCATCCATCCATCCATAGGAACTCTCACATTTATTATAGGTACTCGTCACAACTACTTTTTGTTAATAATTGTTTAGATAATTGGGCGATTCTTAAAAGGTATTAAATAATGAAAAAAATGAAATACCTGAGCAGAGTGTTTTCAAATTAATGAAACAAGATTCTTGACACTTATCCACAATTGTATAAAACTTTTCGCAATGAAAGCTCAATGTAATTAGTAAAATAATGTTTTTTAATGTCCCAATATATACTAAGGTTGTATATGTTAACATTTTAGACTGAAACAAAGATCTAATGTGTTACAATATCTAGTTGGTGACTCTCGTTCCGGCTCGTACCAGGTGCAAAGACTAGCAATTGCCACCGCTGGGGACGTCACCAGTGGTGGCAAGTGGGACATTTTTTGGAAACAAATCGCATTTGCCACCAGTGCTGGCGTCGACAGTGGGGGCAACTGGGAATAATCGGCTATTGCGATCCAGCGTGGAAATGCAGCCAGTGTTTTGGGCACCTTTGTACCAGATACTGGAGCTGTTTTTTCTGGAGCAACAACTAGTTTGGGCCTTGGTAATTCTTAGCAAGTATTCAATTGCAACAAACGAGTCCATCAAGGGTTGATCATGAAAAGGCCAACAAAAAGTGAGACGCCCCGTAGCCTAATAGACTTACCGAGCTGAAAAAGGTGCTGGGACGAATTGGATGCAATATAATGAAGGCGAAGGATCGGAAGCAATACCGCACATTGGGAGTGGCCAATGTCCAGTAGTGGACTACAGTAGGATAATTAATTGATTCAAATGACAAAATTCAAAATCTATTTTGGGTGACCCAAATGATCTAGATCCACTTTCTTGAAAACTGAACAGTTTTAAGAAGCAGAGACATTAAAAGACATTAATGCCGGTGGAAATATAAATACTTTACATATATCTACTTATGAGACAGCTTGCTGGGACTTATAAGATGTGGGTCAGCAGGAGTGCGAGGGATATGTCGAAGCCATCCTCACCTCCGGCCTAGCACCACGACCCTCCGTCGGCGCGTGTTTTAGTCGGTTCGAGTCCGACATAACCTCCCCTTCCGGCTGCGGCGGGGGAGGTGTCCGAGGGGACTTCCGCACGAAAAAAAAGGGTTCATAAGATGGCTAGCTGTTGTCACTGGTTACCCTTTGGTGGTATACAGTCATGATAATGCCATCTGCTTCTATTATACACGAGCTTGATCTAATGTCATTAAAATTTTCAATGTAAATAAATACTGTTTACCTTAATTTCAGTATCGAAAACCAATTTGTAAGAATCGATCCATATTTGAATGTAAATTAATACCTCAAAAAATGAATATGCAGCGTAAAAAAGAATCTGTAAATAATAGATAAAAAACGATAAAATTGATAAAAACGTTGAAATTTAAATAAATAAATAAATATTCCATAACATTCTACACAACGCTATCTAGATCCATGGTAAGCTTAACTAGCTTGTGTAATGGAATCTAAAATGTGGATATACATACTTTGATCCTTATTTTTTGTAAATAGATACACATTATACATAGAAACGCTCAGAATAATGCAAATAACTGTATTCATGCATACAAATATTTGCACTAAATGGGGATAGAGCCCGCGACAGCCTCGCACTATCGCGTTCACTACCCCCACGCCACGGAGGCTAAATGAAAAAGCTATATAGAAATTTACAAATAAAGCTACTTCCAACTTACCAAATATTGTATAAAGTTGATATATAGTTGATAACAATTCATTATATGTATATAAGATTCAAACATAAGTTTACAATACTCTTCATTATAATGGACGCGTTTACAATTCAATTGTAACCATAACGATATTTTTTGTTGTAACAATATAATTATTCTGATTGCAATAATTATATTAACATCAAAAGTAGCTATAATAATACTTGCAAATATAATATACCAAGGTATAGTCTCGATAAATAAAGAGGTCAATATTGTATTCAAGTAAAAACAAGAACATAAGATTACAATTATCCAGTTGTTAATTATGAAGCTTTTAAATATTTTCTGATCATTAAGAAACACATGAACTTTCTGCATTGTAATAATAAAATCGACCATAGTCTTGGAATGGTTGTAGTTCACGATAAAATTTACTATAAATCCAATACAACACATCGTATTATCCAATGTACGAAAATAAAATATAAATCTCATTGCATCATTGTTGAATAAGAATTCAGTGTAAGCAATGAATACAAACGTGTATAAAGTTATTAATGTACCACAGAGGCAAAATAAATTCATGTAGATATTGTTGGTATAAATGATATTGTGCCTTATGTAATATCTGGGATTAAATAATATAGACTGCAAAAGGTTTAAAGGCAGAAGCATTGACCGCATGTCTTTGTTCAAAAAACCTTTGACATTTTTTTCGTTGTATCTTGTTACGAAATGTGATGTTGCTTTATTTATGTATTGCATTTTGATATTTATAATTATGTTACTTTTTATTTAGTTACTATTCTGATAATAATAATGGTTTAAGTGCCGCAGAGTGACAAATGACTGAAAACATAATCATAAAAGTAATATACAGTTAGTACATTAATTAATGAAATGTTCATGCTATCGAAATTGAAATGTGATGTTGAACTTTACATTTTTAAATTATGTTATTTCATGGGTGACAGTCTAGTTTATATATTTGAAGGCTAATCAAGTTACCTTGGGGATTGTTTTAAATGAAAGGCATCGAGACCATAGATCGACTGTCATTCGTCTTGTCACATTACATTATGTAGGTAACAATAAGTAACTAGGAACTCCATAGATATAATTCACCACAGGGATATTTTGTTTTATAAAGGACACGTCAATTTGACTTCACCTCGCCTCATAGATGCCTTTTCACGCCCCGCTTAAAGGACCCGGGACTGTAGGATGAAGGAAACACGTGAGCTGGCAAGGAGTTCCAGGTTTTAGGGGTGCGGCATAGGAATGAGTAACTGAAACGATGGGTTCTGGCAGGTATATTCTGCACCGTATACGGATGGATATTAAAACAGCGGAGAATTAAGGAAAAGAAAAGCTTAGGGACCTATATACCTGAATAATCCGTTTTTAATGCACACAAATCCTGCTAGGATATTCTGTATACGGATGGCATCTTGGCCCTGCACGTGTCGTCCTATGAAGGAAAGGAGAGGGTGGGACTAATTGGAAGAGCATGTACAGAGTTGTCGTGAAAGTGTAGTGGTTTCTCGTGTCTCCGTGCTCTTAACGACACAGTATGGAGAGTCTTGGTCTCGGCAGATGTCCCATGCTCGCTAGAGGTAATCGGTTCTACAGGTCTGATGGCAGGAAACTGAATGGTATGACATTATTGCTGTGGAAAATGGAAGCTTATTTTAGGCGAAATCCATAAATAATATAATAAGGAATAGCTACTGATAAATTATTTATTTGTCAGTTATTATTTTATTATTAGTTAAGTTTTGTTCTATCTTTCAGAACCCTTGTGGAGATCACCTCATAGCGAATAAAGCCTATGTGCAGGTAGCGAACGCGACTGCTACGCAGGAGTCGCGGGTTCTATCCACGCCCATTGCAAATATCTGTGTGCATGATTATGTCTATTTGTATTGTTCTGGGTGTTTCTAATTGTGATGTGTGTGTATTTACGAAAAAAGCCGCATTCTAGATTCCATAACACAAGCTAGTTAAGCTTACCATGGGTCTAGATAGCGTTGTGTAGAATGTTGTGGAATATTTTTATATTTAAAACATAATTTGACTCGGACACCATGGCCTGTCGTGCTGCACTAGTGCGGGGCGATTTCCACGGCATGCCAGCCTTAATGACATAATCCGCCGAGCTCTTGTCACCGCCGGTGTGCCAGCTGTGCTAGAACCTAACGGTTTGGCGCGCGACGATGGCAAGAGACCGGACGGCATGTCATTAATGCCTTGGAAGATGGGTAGGGTTCTGGTGTGGGACGCAACATACGTCGACACCATTGCCCCTACCCATATACCTGGCACGGCTGGCTGTGCTGGTGCTGCCGCAGCTTCTGCGGAGGCTCTCAAGCGGCGCAAATACTCTAATCTTATCGGACCTCCCCTTCCGGCTCCGGCAGGGGGGTATCCGAGGGGATTTCCGCACGGAAAAAAAAAAAAAAAGGGGTCATGGGGTCCGAGCGCCCGCAATCTCTTCAGGGAGATTTCGAAGCGTATGGTCGACGCTTCCCGTGACCAGAAGGCTGGCCTCTTCTTAGGTCAGAGATTAAGCATTGCCATACAACGTGGCATTGCTGCCAGCCTTCTGGGAACGCTACCGCAAGAGGCGTGCGATGCGGAGGAATTTCATGACGCATTTTAATAATATTTTAGTATAATTTGTAAATATGTATTTTAGTTTCACTTTATTTAATTTTAGTTTTATTTTAATAATATATTCATTTAATTAACCTGTAAATAAACTTATATTATGTATAATCATAAATTCAATAAAGTATTTACTTGAATAAAGGAAATACCTAATTTATGAAACCTAATTTAATACAATATATTACTGAATGCATTACAAGTGTATGTTAGCACAATTATTAATACCGGTAACGTCCGCCTTTAATCAACTGAAACACTCGTTATTAATTACTTAATAATTACGTACAAGCTTACTACAGTTTAAATACTGTTCTACTACGTATCAACAGTTCTTTTAAACTTGCGTGCACTTAAAAAATCATCAAAATATTATATCGATAACAATCCAAATACCTTTCTCATATTATAAAATAATGTATTTAATAAATAGTAGTAGCAATGAAGACAGAATTGAAAGCAATGAAACAGAACTAAATAATTTTGTTAACAAAGATATTCAATCAATGCTCTTACCTTTAAATTTAGCACAAACTGTTTTATTTAATCCCAAGTATTACATCAAGAACAATATTATACATCCTAACAATTACTTTATAAAATTATTTTCATTTTGTGGTATATTATTATGTATGTACACGTTTCTTATTATTATTTACGATACATATTTTATAACAACATCTTACTATAATGTCGCCTTGTTTGATTTTGTCTTCTACTCGATTGGCTTTTTCATTAATTTTATCAGTTGCTATAATCATTCACAGAAAAACATTAACTTTATCAAGACATTGCAGAGTATTCACGAATTGCTTAATGATAAAAAAGGTTTTTTTAAGTATATCATTGGAAATTGGGTTAGCGTAATTGTGTGCGCAGTGTTTTACTTTTGGATGATTTATATAACATTATGGTACTACCAGTTTCAAGTTTCTTTACATATTATATTTAGCACTGCCAGTATAGCTTCTTTTGATATTAATATGATTTACGCGATTAGATTGATGAAGTTGTTAAACCAGAAACTTACTATGTGGAATTTAATATCTGCACGCACTCAGAGTGTAGATGATGATGTAGATTGCAATCAGATGTTTCATGCTTACATTAATATAATGAAGTGTTATCAATTGATCATTGAATCATTTGAGTATATGGTAAGTGAAATTACTAAATTTTGGTGAGGTGAGTTCTCAAGTACACAAAACTTTATTTATTCAATGAAATCTAATGTTTTATTCCATTCTAAATGTGATATCTATTATGCTGTTTTGAAGTGTCTATATCTGGTTTTGCTGCAATAGTTTCTGGTAACTTGGTAGCTGGCTTGCTGTATCTGGTGTTTCAGCAATACCCTCATCAGGAGGTTTAGTGGCAGCTACACCTGCAGGACTATCCTTAGTGGGTGATTGTTCAATTTAGTACTCATCACCAAAAACAGTTACAAATAATGTTATAAGTTTAATGAAATTTTAAAGCATTAGCTAACTATTTCTATTAATTTAGGTTCAAAATTGACAGCTCGAGATGGAACTTGAACCTTTTCTTATAGACGAATTTTATATAGAGAAGAATTTTGAAAGCACAAGATGTGTTCATTTAGCACAGTTGGTCTGAGTAATCACCTTGTAAAGGACTGGTCACTCATACTCTAAGCTGATTTCAAATTAAAAATATGGTCAGCCATTTGAAACTATCAAATCTTTTCTTAAGTAAAGCCAACGAAGCGAGATAAAAAAGGTAAACAACGTTTCAGCGGTATCAAACATTTATCACTTCAAGCGCATTCCAGACAGGAATGAAATTGCTCATAATATAGCGGATTTAACAGTTTAGAAACGCTGTGCTGACAGTTTTCCTGTTCTACGAAACAGGCAACTACAGCCTGCTGTCGTTCGGCCATTATCGCGTACGTGTAAAATGTGCGACAGAGACTGAGAAAATAATCGCTAGTTATCGCTACATAACTCAATGATCGCTTTCTTTACCTTTTGTCTCTCGTCTCGTTGGCTTTACTTTAGTTGACGACGAGGCGGGAATAATCTCTACATCTCTGATTAGTTTTTGTTTTAATAGTCTGTCATGGTCATATATTTAATCTATTTTTATCTCAATTACAGATTGTCTACTACACAACTAATTGTTTGTTTAATGCATTAATGTATATCCAAGCTTGGATTGAAATCTGCAAATCGGTTTTGAGAAATGATATTGAGGTAATTTTTTTGAACTCCAATGTAATTATCCTTGTCACCATGAGTTAATTTGAAGATATTTATGTTACGCCTTGTACAAGGTTCCAACCTTTTTCAAGGTATAAAAAAACAAATTCTAGCCCAGTTAATCTTAATCGAATTATACAAGCGGAGGCACAATAACTCGCACCCAGCTGAAAATTAGTAGGGCTGTTCAATGAAATATAAGTAGTTCTCATCGATTCGACACCTGGATTTTTTTTAGAGCTTAAAAGTCACGAAAATGGGAATTACGAGATTATCAACAAAACGGTAAGTTTTATCTATGAAACTTGATCAAGTGCGAATCGGGCTCAAACTAAAAATTTAATTAATACACAGCCCTTAATATGTCATTTATGATGGTGTTTTGAACAATCCTACCAATTTTCAGCCGCATGCGAATTATTATCGTAACCTCGGATCTGTATATTGACCATAGTATTCTGGAACTTCATGTAATATTGTTGCTGTTGCTGGTGACAGTTTAGAACCGCAGTGCTGCTTTCCTGTACTAAAAAACACGCAACGACAGCTGCGGCCTTTGTCACGTACGTGTGATATGTGCGACAAGGACAAAGAAAATGATCGCTAGTTATCGCAACGTAACTCAGTAATGGTAGCTTTGTTTACCTTTTTTCTCTCATCTCGTTGGCTTTACTTTAATTTACCATTTAATACTAATGTACATTTAACAAGACTGTAATACCACTTCAGAATTAAGTCACCATCCATCGATGTTACGATTTCTTTCAGTTCACTATTCTGGTAGAAGCTTCATTAATGTACGTGTGGATTGTAAAGAACTATTTTCTGCTAGTCACTTTGAGTATTACCTGCGAGAAGTTTTATATAATTGTAGAAAATTCTCAGGATTTGTGTGCATTAAAAATGGATTATTCAGGTAAGCTAAGCTTTTCTTTTCCTTATTTCTCCGTTGTTTTATTATCAGTAAATTTTCTTCGAATTAATTCTATCGTCAGTATCTGCCTACCCTTCTCTAAAGAAGCGTCGGTAGCTTAGTGGTTAAGGAGCCTGCCTTACGATCGAGAGGTCCCGGGTTCGAACCCTGGCCATTACACTACCGACGTGAACCCACTTCTAGCACAAGCAATTTAGCTTAGTTGGAGGGGTTAAAGGGAATATTAGTAACTTCAATTCTAATATTCTATAAAAAAAATCATTTAAGATTTGTTTGTTCATTGTTGATTTCAGTATGTGATTTCTGTCAAAATTTCCTATCAGATATCATCTCCTCAGTTCCTCTTTTCTCACGACCATGATGACTTTGTGTAGTTGCTCATAATTAAAATTTCTCAGTATATTTTAAAACTTCGATATAAATTAATTTATACTACATAAGTCATTATTATTTTACAGGAAATCAAACAAAGTTGTACAGAAACATCCGAAGTTATCATAAAAGGATATTCAGTAAGATCACCGTATGTGGTCTGTTTTGTGTAGATGCTCTATTACCACTTAACATATTGGAGTTGCTTGCCAATTATACAATTGTATTGTTACAATTTGCTTTTCTATAACAATTTAAATGTATTAATAGTTATGTTTTATAGTATATTAATATATGATAGTATTAATGGGAATCTGGAGAATCATTAATTAATTCCTGTTTCATTGTTTTAAATGTGTCTTTGAAAATTATTTCGAGTTAAAAAGTTTAGTCAATATTATAATTTTATTTAGTCGATCCTTCACGTCGATAGTTTTCTGCCTAAGGGCATAACCCGCGATCTATCGACCATAAGT
Organism: Eilema sororculum; assembly: GCA_914829495.1. Taxonomy (NCBI): domain Eukaryota; kingdom Metazoa; phylum Arthropoda; class Insecta; order Lepidoptera; family Erebidae; genus Eilema; species Eilema sororculum. The sequence goes on along the minus strand of OU618555.1, from coordinate 3,078,930 downwards.
TCAATTCTACAACCATTATAGTGACAGACTTATTAAAGTAGTTGCAGAATTGAACTTACAGAACGTATGATCGAAGATCGCGGGTTCGACCCATACGCAGAAAATTATCGACGTGAAGGATCAGATCAGACCAGAGGTAATTCCCAAAGATGCTTCACATACACAGCCTAGTTTTATATTGATGAATAGGATTCTTTAGGGTATGGGAACGGGATCAGTATTATATGGTGGTGGAGCTGCAGAAATAATAAACATTGTTGACGAATAGTTATGTTACGCTATCATCTGCCCAATATAGTCATTTCAAAAGGAAAATAATAAATAGTTTTAGTTAAAAGGTCAGTTGATAGATTATGTCGTGATCTTAATTAAGTTCGTAAAAAAGAATATTTTAATTTTAGTGGAAGTCATCAAATATCAATAGGTAATCTCTTTTTATAAAACTGATTCTCGACATATTTAAGATAACGCTGGCAACAATACCGAAATATCTGACAAAACAACACATAACAAATGTTCCGCTAACTTTAATACTGACAATAGTGGTGTAAGAAAAAAATACATAATGTATCCAAAATTGGTTGCAAATAAAAATTGCAAAAGAGTTAGACTTTAACATTACTTAAATGCAAACTGTAGCAGCATTATGATATAGCTTGCAACGAGACTCGCCAGCTTTTTTGGCAGGGATGCATCGATGGTGAATAAGTGGCACGCAGTCATTTTGCTAAATATTATATGGTTCAGACGTAATACGTTTTTGAAAAGTCTTTTAGCACTTTCTAAAAAAAAAAAGTCCGTAAGAAAATAATATCTTGATTTTTCAATATCGGTGACAGTGGAGTCATCTACCGATATTCTTAGGAACGATGACTCCAACGTTGCCTTAAAGACGGATAAAAATAGAAGGGAAATTTGAATCACATCGGGTGTGTCTCGGTAGCCGAGTTGTTTAAGGCATTCCCCCTATAAGGGAAAGATCGCTGGTTTGAGTGTCACCCAAGAAGTTTAATTTTTCCCAATGTACTTATTCGATTTGTATAGTTAGCAAACATAATGCAGTAAAATTCATTCAAAAGTGAACACTGTCGAGACTCTGGTTGAGCAGAAGATTCTGCTGCACGCAACCTGCTGAGAAGCCGTAACTCTTGCCTCTCGAAGTTTTTCAGATTCCAATAACCGAAATAATATTTTCTGTTAAACATTTCTGTTGCTTGTAAGTATACATAACAATTAATAGACATGATTTAATATTATTGACGTAACTTCTTCATTTATGGACCCGACTTCAATAAAAATTAGTGAAAACCGCAACCAAATTGGTTCAGCCGTGCACTGACGCACAGACAAACAGATAAACTGACAAACAGACAAAAATTCCAACAAACGTTGTTTTGGCTTCTATTACGTTTGTATAACAGTTTTTCTCGTATCCTTTCCATGTACAGACATCGATCGGATACAATTTAATTATAATATGTACTTATAGATTACTACACCTATAAGTAGGTATACCTATGTATAGGCATTCTAATGCGGGGTTTACCTGCACTGGGTTTGAGCCTCAAAAAATCACAACATGTGGCATTTACATCTTCAACACTTAAGTAGAATCCTTCACAACCACGACTAAATGCATTTAATAGAAGTATATTCTTTAAGAACCAAAATAAGTTAATTAAAGAAATCTCAATAAACTGCTGGAGCTGTGGATAAAAATAACATTAATGATTTCATTATTCATCCTTAAACCTTCACGCTGTTCATTTTAATACATACTTCAATATCGTTCATTGCTGACGATGTTATGAGTTCTATTGCTATCTGAAGATACACTAATGTATGTATTAATAAATCAACTGCTTGAAATAATACCTGCAACATGGTAAGTAACCTCATTAAAAATAAAACGACATTTATAACATATCGATTGCTGTAAGCTTACCCCCGCTTGAAAAATGTTCTTGAAAATATTAAATGCTTCGATCAAACTAAAATATGCTCGATACATTTCCTTGGTATTTCGTAGTTCTTGATTCAATTCCGAAGATCTTTTACACTGGTATTCAACTTCAGATAACCAGGTGAGAATAACATCTTTTAGCAATTTACTAAGAAATAATCCGTATATCATATTTACTTCAAAGTAAGACAAAGAGACGAAGTAAAAAACAATAGTTGGCTGTTCTCTTAAAAAGAAAAGTATCAGCAAGAGAAAAGAAGCATGCCCCAAAACGTGAAGCCAATTCGAAAGTTTGAATTTCTTATATTTCTTGTATTTGATGATTTTCAAGGTTTTTTGAATTTTCAAAATGATTTGAACATGTTTTTTCGAATTACTAGCATTAACAACATAGCCGATGATAAAGGCTGAAATGTATACTATACTATTGATAACAGCTAATGCTCTTAAGAGGTTAACAGTAATAAAAACGTCATCAGTTCTAAAAATGGCGTCGTGGATATTAAAGGCCACAAGCAATATTGTTCCAAATAATGAAATCATGTGATCACGCATTCTGTTAGGTCTGATACAGTTGTGTTTTATTGAAAACTTTGATAAGAAAAATGTGTATTGCATACATCGCATAGGGAATAGGATTCTTTGAAATTCAGTGCCAAGGAAATTATTGTAGGAAGATACTCTTTTTATTTTTATTTTCATCTTTTAATCAATAGGTAACACCTTGGTGTTCGATGATGTTTTTAATTGTAATGTAGTCTGTAATTATTTCAATGATATTTTGAACAATGTCTTTGTTTCAGCGCCTACGCAATTAGCGTGAGCAAATCCACGCGACATTGTACTTCATTAGCTTTAAGTTTTTTGTACTACTATCTGTCATCGGTGATATTCAAAAAAGTCCTTCATCATGGCACACGTCTCAATCTCGGTGTAGAATAAAACTTTAGAAGTTTAGTATCAAAAAGTCGTTTTATTAACGAAAACCTCCGCATCGCACCCAACATATTGGTCCCACGAAGCCGGATTGAAAAGATTAAATGAAGAATTTAATAATTAAATGGATTCGCTGATCGCTGAGAGGTACACATATACCGGCAACGTGCGATAAGGTTAAAATTAACAAATAAGGACTTAAAACACCCAACCTCGTTCAGGTATTTAAGTAGTATTTAGATTTAAGTACGAAAAGGTTAGTAATACCTATTTTATTTAAATTGTTTAGCATATAACTATAAAATATTTAATTTGTGAATAGCTTAGTCTGTGTCATCCATCACTTATTTAGATGAATTATTACATCTAATCAATTATACGTACTCATATTATGTATATTGCAGTACAGTAGATATCAATGCTACATTTATAATTGTATTAATAAGTGCAGAAAACTGTTCGCATTAATTTATGTGCTTAGGTAGGTATTTGCTAACATTAAGTTGGTGTAAGAAAAAAAATCTTAAGTCTTAACTTTGTTAACTTAATTGAATAATAATCGTTAATGTAATAAATATTTCATTCTATTATTAATTGGAGTGTCTACTGTCCTGAAAGCTTGTGCGATTACCTAGGTATTAATGGAAAGGGTACCTACCTACTTATAATTTAAATTAAAGACCAACTTTAAAAAATATTTTTGTATTTACATTATTTACAGTACATGATTACATGATATAATACTAGACTTAACCTATTATAACATTGAAGAGAAAAACATAAAAACTGTAAATTAAAATTAAACTATAACTAAACTAAGAACTAAATTGTCTACCTATACATATTCCAGGTTGACTGCACCCGATTCCCAGAATGTCCGACGAAAAGGAACTTATTAAAAAACGAGGAAGTTTCAAGGGTCGGTTGACTTCTTTTATCAATTACCTAGACTCAGTCACTGAGAGGCAGTTAAACAGTTGTGAAGCGAGGGAATTGCAATTGCGGATGGGTAGGATTGAAGGTTTGTACGAGCAGTATGATGAGATACAGTTGCTTCTAGAGTGTTCAGTAGCGGATGCTAACCTACAATACTCTGAACGTGCTGAGTTCGAATCTCTTTATTATAAGGCTTTATCTAGGGCACAGGAGATAATGGATAAGTACAGTAACGATAACACATCAACAAACAGTGAAAAATGTACTCGTACTTATCAAAGAAAGCCCGTTAAGTTGCCCACCATACAGCTACCTAAATTTAATGGTTGTTATAGCAATTGGCTTGAGTTTCGAGACACTTTTGCCAGCCTCATTCACACAAACGATGAAATCGACCCGATTAATAAATTTCATTATTTGCGAGCGTCACTGGAGGGCTCTGCTGCCGTGGTAATCCATGCCATTGATTTCTCTGCAGGCAATTATGACATCGCGTGGAAGCTAATTTGTGATCGGTTTGACAACAAAAGGTTATTAGTTCAAAACCATATTTCATGTTTATTCAATATAGATACTATTGTTAAAGAGTCTTCTGTTGCTCTAAAAGGTCTTATTGACCAATTAAATAAAAATTTACGTGCGCTGGAAACTTTAGGTGAACCTGTCAAGCACTGGGACACGTTATTAATATACATAATTACCCGTAAATTAGATCAGAAAACTTATCGTGAGTGGGAGGAGTACAGAGGTAGTGTTGACATCGATAGCACAATAACATTTAATACATTTCTTAAATTCATTAACACTCGAGCTAATCTGGTGGAAACATTAGAATTGTCTCGAACGAATATGGCTGCCACTCCCGTTAAGTCTGTCCAAACTTCTCATAAAATAAAGTCAATGGTGACGTCAAAAGATTGCAATAATGATCACACTAATATAGGTAAATTGTGTCCGCACTGCAAAGGTGATCATAGATTGACAAATTGTCCACAGTTTCTTGCACTTAGCATCGACTCCCGTTTAAAGTTAATATCTAATTATAAAGTTTGTTATAACTGCTTGCACACAGGTCACTTTGCCAACCGTTGTAAGAAACCGGGGTGTAAATTTTGTAAACGCCGACATAACACGCTTATTCATTCATTGGAATATAAAGGCGTTGCCAAGCCCCGCAATAATAACACATCACACGATAGTTCTTCGCACTCAGAATCTAATTCTACGTCATCGCCCGCGGACGCCGTCGGTAGCAATGATTTAAATGCTAATAATTTAACCTTAACGGCGGATCTCGGTTCGTTCTGCGAGCGTAAACAAACTAGCCACGGCGTTCTATTGTCCACGGCGCTTATCAAGTTATGTGATCGTCATGATCGTCAGCATTTAGTGCGAGCCCTGCTTGATAGCGGTAGTACAACAAGTTTCATATCGGAACGATTATGTAAACGTCTTAATTTAAGTACAAGTCAGGTAAATGGTTCGGTCTTTGGGATAAACAACGTGAGTTCTCGCGTAGGCAAAATGTGTCAGGTAAAAATTACGTCATTAGACGATAATTATAATACTAAGTGTTATTGTTACGTTTTGCCATCATTAACGACTGTAATCCCACATCGAGAAATCGATATATCGAACCTTAATATTCCTGATTTTATTAGTTTGGCTGACCCCACTTTCTACAAACCTTCGGAAGTAGATATTTTGATTGGTGCCGACTTATTTTGGGACCTGCTTGGTTCCCAAAGAATTAAGTTGGGAAAGGGGAAGCCAATATTATGTGACACTATATTAGGTTGGATCATTTCTGGTCCTGTCACATACAACAATAATAAATCAATTTCGAGTTATATTTCATGTAATTTCACTCAGTCTGATTCTTCTAATAACGATAATTTAGATAAAATTAGAACGAATTTAGTTAAATTTTGGAATTTAGAAGAAATTAACTCACAATCCCCTTGCTATTCTCTCGAAGAGAAAGCATGTGAGGAGCATTTTATAAAAAATACGACACGTTTAGAGAACGGTCAATTTTGTGTTCGTATTCCTTTGAAACAAAGTCCGTCTGTCTTAGGTCAATCTTTCCAGAGAGCATCTCAGTGCTTATATGCTCTGGAACGTAGACTGAAATTTAAGCCTGACCTCAGCAAGTTATATCATGACTTTATGTCTGAGTACGAGGCATTAGGACATATGACCGAAAATAAAGTTAGTTGTGGCAGGCCCAGTGGATATTTCATACCACACCACGGGGTGCTGCGCGAAAACAGCACTACTACCAAGCTTAGGGTAGTTTTTAATGCCAGTAGTGTTACGACTTCAGGGGTATCTTTTAATGATGTCCAGATAGTTGGGCCTACGGTGCAGGACGATCTTATATCTATCCTTTTACGGTTTCGACAACACAGATACGTACTATCAGCTGATGTTGAAAAAATGTATAGGTGTATATACGTCCACCCATCTGATAGGCACCTACAACAAGTTTTATGGCGGGATAGCCCCAGTGATTCGGTGAAAATATATAACCTGTGTACTGTCACATACGGCACAGCTAGTGCACCTTTTCTAGCTACGCGATGTCTCAATCAAATAGGGATTGATTATAAAAAAGACACTCAAAGTGCTTCTTTCCAAACTAAGGGTGAGTCATACTGTGTTCGTAGAGATAAGGTTGCTGACGTCATCCTGCATGACTTCTATGTTGATGACCTGCTGACTGGCAGTGATGACTTAAACGAGATACAGTTTATCCGTTCAGAGGTCACCAACGCACTACAGTCTGCTGGCATGCCACTCAGGAAATGGAGGTTAAACGCATCTGAATTAGTCAATGAAGATTCTCAGTCGTCATTAGATCTAAATATGGGGTCTAATGAACCCAATAAGTTACTAGGGCTTGACTGGTTTGCTACTTCTGATGAGCTAGGGTTTTCTTACTCGACGTTGACTTCTAAAGATCATGTAACCAAGCGTGACATACTGTCTGCGATTGCACGCATTTTTGACCCCTTAGGTTTATTATCTCCCTGTGTAGTTTCAATGAAAATGTTATTACAACGAATGTGGTTGGACAAACTCTCGTGGGACGAGCCGTTAACCCCGGCACTTAGCACTATATGGCTTGCCATTGTTAAGGCATTGCCATTAATTAATAATATTCGGGTTCCACGAATTGTAGTATGTCATTTTTATAACATTGAGATGTTAGAGTTGCATGTATTCACCGACGCATCAGAGCGTGCGTATGGTGCGTGTATCTATGTACGCAGTGCCAATAAGCAGGGTGAATACACTGTACGTTTACTGGTTGCTAAGAGTCGGGTGGCGCCTATTAAACCAACCACGATTCCAAGATTGGAATTATGTGGCGCTGTAGTCGGAGCTCGACTATGTGAGAAGGTCGTGAATTCCTTACGATTAAGGTTCACCCACATTTTTTGCTGGACTGACTCCACCGTCGTGTTGGGATGGTTGAATATGTTGCCTTCTAAACTTCAGCCCTTCGTACGCAACCGCGTTGCTGAGGTCTTAGATAAGGCGGGGCATTGCTCGTGGAGACACGTCCCAACCGACAAGAACCCTGCAGACCTGATTTCTCGTGGCGTGGAAGTCAGTACCCTGCAATCCTCGGACTTGTGGTGGAGTGGCCCCAGTTTTTTAAAGCTCGATCAGTCGCATTGGCCTTCTCAACATAAATCGCTAGAATTAGATGAGCTACCTGAGACTCGACCTCATATTTCATTTGGCGCTAATGTACTAGATGACAGTCACTGTGACAAACTTATAGATTTTAATAGATTCTCTAGTTATTTAAGACTCGTTCGTAGTGTAGCTGTCGTTTTACGTTTTGTTAAAAAGTGTAGGAAAATTCCTTTTCCTAATCAATTTTTCTCTGTAGCAGAGTTGCAAGATGCATTAAATATTAGTGTAATTGGAAGCCAAATTGAGTCGTTCCCTGAATATCAATTACTTATAAGTGGTCAAAACTTACCTAAAAAAAGCCCTTTGATTAAATTTAATGTATTCTTAGATAATAATAAAATAATGCGCGTTGGGGGACGTTTGGAAAATTCTAATTTCCCATATAGTAAAAAACACCCCATTGTTTTACAGTCCACTCACAAATTTACGAAGTTTCTGTTTCAATATGAGCACATTAAATTAATGCATGCTGGTCCACAATTGTTATTGGCTTCTATCCGTGAGTCATATTGGCCTATAGGCGGACAACGGTTAGCTAAGAGTTGTTACCGTAGTTGTGTGCGTTGTTGTCGCATGTCGGCTAAGACAGTTACTCCTATCATGGGCAATTTGCCTCGGCAGCGGCTCCTTCCAGGTGGTTATCCCTTTACCAGCACTGGTGTGGACTACGCTGGTCCCATCATCGCTGCTAATAGGCAGGGTCGTGGATGTAGGCTGGTAAAAGTGTATATCGCAATTTTTATATGTTTCACCACTAAAGCCATACACTTGGAGCTGGTGAGTGATTTAACCAGCAGTAAATATTTGCTAGCCTTATACAGATTTATTTCACGACGAGGAAAGCCCAATGATCTTTACTCCGACAACGGTACCTCATTCGTTGGTGCGTGCAACGAACTTTCAAAATTTCTCAAAACCAATTGCAATTCCTTAGGCGACCAATTGGCTAATGAAGGGATTAACTTTCATTTTATACCTGCATATGCTCCTCATTTCGGCGGACTCTGGGAAGCGGGTGTTAAGTCGACTAAGTACCACCTGAAACGAGTGTTGGGTAATAGTCATCTTGCGTTCGAAGAGCTTAACACCACGTTAGTTCAAATTGAGGCGATCCTGAACTCACGCCCATTGACACCGCTGTCCTCCGATTCAGCAGATTTTACGCCATTGACTCCGGGTCATTTTCTTGTTGGACGGCCGCTGACGTCACTGCCGCAGCGAGACTTGCAGGACCATTCTGCTACTTCCTTGTCTCGGTATGAGAGAATCGAGCAGCTCCGCCAGCATTTTTGGGAGCGCTGGTGCAAGGAGTACGTGACGGAGCTCCAACAAAGGAGTAAGTGGCACACAAACAAAGACACGTTGAAGCTGGGCACTTTAGTTGTCATAAAAGAGGACCATCTTCCTCCTCTCAAGTGGAGATTGGGCAGAGTCATCGCTGTTCATCCAGGGTCAGATGGTATTGCACGTGTGGCAGATGTACAAACGTCCGCTGGAGTAATAAGAAGAGCTTTCAATAGGATTTGCCCGCTGCCCGTTGATTCTTCGTGTGGTTGAAAGCGCGCCTGTTGCTTCCAACGTCCGGGGGCATGTTTCAGCGCCTACACAATTAGCGTGAGCAAATCCGCGCGACATTGCACTGAATTAGCTTTAAGTTTATTTTTTGTACTACTATCTGTCATCGGTTATATTCAAAAAAGTCCTTCATCATTGCACACGTCTCAATCTCGGTGTAGAATAAAACTTTAGAAGTTTAATATCAAGAAAGTCGTTTTATTCATGAAAACCTCCGCATCGCACCCAACAGTCTTTTCGACATAGTCCGCGGTGTCTTCATTATTACTTAGCAACGTTAGTAAATCAATTGAATTATTTTAATTACTTATTGATATAATAACAGATTACCAATCGGTTAACAATTAACAAATTAACGGGTCTGTCTAGTCTAGCTGGTAGGTCCTGGTAGAATTTAATGAAAATGGCCATGAATATTCCAGCCTAAGTTGTCATATGAGACAAATTCCTCACTGACATTATCTTAAAATATATAAATTACGTATAACGTTGTTTGTCCGCGATGTACTCCTAAACTACTTAACCGATTTTAATCAAATTTGCACACCATGTGCGGTTTGATCCAACTTGAAAGATATGATAGCTTACATCTTAATTAAGCGACAAGTTACATCCACACAGGCGAAGCCGTGGGCAAAAGCTAGTTTTTATGATAAAAATTAACACAGTTTATTAAGAATACAATATACTAATATTGATACTTATTAAGCATTTTAATTCCCTTTTAGTTATAAAATAATGTATTAAATTGCAAAATAAAAAATCTTCTTCTTCAGCTAAGTTAAAACAATAATTATTTTGTTCAAAACCAGTAGTGCAAAGCACAATACATAATCACTACATTTTGTTACTTAACACAAGACTTCACAAGAAAGCAAATTGAAGAAGAACAACAATATTACTCGTAAGTAAACTCAACATGGACAAAAGCAGTAAATCGTCTATTTGGAATAAACCGCATGCGGTTATCTTTTTGAATGAACACTGATACACACGGCGTACGTTTTTGCATAATCTTTGAATTTTCTCTGGAACAATAAAAATATTTGGATAATTTCTAAGACGATTATATTATACTGACATATTTATTTTACTAAATGTTCTGTCATCTGTTTATTAACCAAAAACGCGAATTTAAGTTTCAGATAAATGCTCAATGATCCGCCAACAAACTCACCTCCTATTACTTGGGACCGAATACAATGATTGATGAAATTTATGTGTTAATTTCACCTCTGCCTAGCCCTCTGGGAATAAAGATGTGATTATATGGCTACCGGACCACGTCTTAAGCATTTCAAATTCTTCAATGCACCCATCTTGAAACGACGGTGAGAGCCATCTACCGATAGTAATAATGAAACAATGAATGATGCTACAATCATTTTTAAACATTGCTTATTTCTTTTCTCTCCCCGATTAATTAATATATCCCATTCATTATATTAACGACGCAAACTTTATGTAGAACGTAATCTTGTTTAAATGTGTGTATTTACCTGAACAATTATTTTTCATAATAACTGCACATGTTTCTTGGGAATTCTCCATGGCTTTATAGAATTTTTCGCAATTCATACACAGAATAATTTTTATTATAAATATCTTTAGTATCCAAACGCCTGTGAAGAATGTGCCAGACGAACGATTAAACTGAAAAAAATATTTTTTAGGTTATTTGGATAGTACAAACTCAAATATATTTAATAATGACCAGCTCAACAAGAGACCTGAACCTCTCGCTCACTATCGAGCAAGGCAACGTCACAAACTTGGATTTAACTTTAAACTGACACCACCTCTAAATATAAAATTAAGTCCTCTGGTAGATGCACGTTAAGACCAAATATATTAATATATCCATTGTCTAATACGAAATTAATATAATTCCCTACATAAACCTGTATGATATCGAACTTTAAACACTTCTTCTAATATCTTCAAACTGAAGTTTTCTTATAAGTACTAAAAACCAATACTACTATGAACTTTTAACTTACTCCAAGACCATTGCTGGATTCCATTTTACAGAATTCAATCCATATTTGGATATAAACTAATGAATGTATAAAAACTTCAGTTGCCTAATAAAGAATCTGCAAAACGATAAGAAGAATTTCTATATACTTATATCTCAAACAATCAATCAAATTAACCTATCAAAGTCCACTGCTGGACATAGGCCACCCCCAATGTGCGCCATTTCTGCCGGTCCTCCGCCTTCCGCATCCAGTCTGTCCCAGCCACCTTTTTCAGGTCCTCAGTCCATCTGACTAAGGGTGTCTTACGTTGCGTTTGCCTTCTCGCGGTCTCCACTCTGGGACTCGTTTACTTCAACGGCCAGCGGTCCTTCAACAGACGTGGCCAGCCCATTGCCACTTAAGTTAACTTTGGTTCTGTGTCGGATGACCTCATTTCGAATTCTATCCTTCAAAGAAACTCCAAGCATAGTTCGCTCCATAGCCCGCTGCGCGACTTTTAGGTTATAGACTAGCCCTACCGTCAGTGTCCACGTTTCGGCACCGTATAAGTCGATCATAACAGATGTATTCACCGTTTATGTTGATACCCCGCCCAGTCAAATCCAGAGTCTTGAAGACGTCCTCCAATGCGTTGGTGAATAGTTCTGTACTTCTTAAGGCCCGTATTCTAGAATGACACTCAAACTGGATTTAAACATAGATCGCCTAGTCATTACTTGAGTGGGAATCTTTATTTACGCAGTTCACAATCTGCACTAAAACACAATTCGCCTGAATCGAGTCTCAAGCATAGATAATAGAATCAACATTTTAAATCAGCCGTTCTCGTTTACATTCTTTATTTAATGGGCAATTTTTTCCGGTTTACGCATAATTTAAAAAATATAGAAATTGGAAAATAATCAATAATGAGGAATATTTTGAATCATTTAGGCAGAAACTACTTGATAAGAAAAGTTTTGGGGAGAAGCCCCCAAAACTTGCCTTATAACTTGTGTTTTAAAATAATAGAATTTACTGAATGCATTTTACGGCAAATAAGTGGTAAAGTGATATATATAAAACGGAACATCTAAACTTATTTATCCAATCAAGACGGAGTCTGCCTTGTTTGTTTCGACTTTTATTGTGAAATAGGAAACAACCATTGCGTGAAATAAATGGCGAAAATAGGTTCTACTATGGAAGGTTTTATTCATGTTCATTGCAAATCAAAGACAATATGACAAAATTGAATAGAGAGGCGACCTACACTTTAGTTCACGAAATTGTTGTCTTTACTTACGCGTATATTAGCAGGGCTGGCTTGTCTGGCGTGCAACGGTTGCAATGCATCCGGGAGCAGGTTCTTAGGGGGTAAAACCTACCTACGTACCTACAGGTTCATCCACTGTTTTAAAGATATTTGATAGACAGCTACGTACAAAGAAATTATCTTGTTTGATAACTATCTACGAAAAAATTGATACGAAAGAAGATTTTTTATCCATTCTTTTTTCCAAACATCTACAATATGATGAACCTACAATAATATATAAGATTTTACAGGGTCAGCAGCACGAATGCACGAGTCTGGTGCCCCCAGTTATAACACGTGCGAGTTAACATGGCACCTGGCTCAATCAAGTGACGTTTAAAGTACTGACTGCAAAAGAAATTTTTAATTTTCGAGAGCGCCATATTTTATTAGATAAATTTCTTAAACTCTTTTAATATTGATTAAAATAATTAATAGATTTCTGATCGTAAGATTAAAAAATAAACAATATTCATGGCATGTTTTTCTTATAATAAGCTTGTGTTATACTTACATTGTTGTAAAGCTGAAAGTATAACGTATTACAGGTTTATTTAATAAAATCACTGTTGGTGAAACTACTAGACATTTTTTATTTCTAAAAATGAAATTATTAATATAAATATATTGATGAAATGTTATCCCAATAAAATATTGTGATTGTTTATCTGTACAATTTTCACATCCTTGTATCGCACCCCTTATTATTAAACCAGGTTAAAGCTATTTTTATCGGAAAGGATATCGGAGATCACAGCAGTGACTAAACATGCCAAATTATAAGAGGACATAATAATTTTATTAGCGTCAGTTCCTTTAGTGGTAGTTTACTGCCTAAATTATGACAGTACACGTGCATACTAAGAGGGAAAAAGTCCTATTCATTATTTTTATAATATTATATTGATGGATTAGTTTAGTTTTTACTACGGTGATGATTACCGCCGTTGTAATAAGATTCTATATTGATAATGAGATTTATTGAAAGCGTGGATGCATGTTTGTTAGGTATTTAATCAAACCACATAACGGTAGAACGAATTTGGATGAAATTTGGCAGAGATAGAGAATTAAAAAAAAGGAATATTTCATAATCCAATCAATTCAATTAAAAAAATCCAAGAAATCCATACTAATATTATAAATGCAGAACATAGTAAATCTGTATGTTATAAAGTATTATGACGAAAACTCAATAAAATAAATCAATATAAATGTTCCAAATGTAACAATAACAAAACTCTACAAAATCTGATAATAAAAACTACGATATTAAAATGTACAACAGTCACTGTGATGCGGACGCTACTGCAGGACGAGAGCGGGGCATCGCGCGGAGAAGTGGGAGGAGGGTTGTTCGCAAGGCCAGGTGCCATGTTAACTCGCACGAGCTGTATATATTAACTTTATGGGTCCCCTGGTATCGCACACTTCTATATCTAATAACCTGCTGCCCTAGACAAGTGGCAATTTGTTGGCCTGCGTACTGTGCAATACAATGATGAATGTAAGGGATTGAAGTGACGATACCTGTCAATCCCATACATTGAAGAATCTAATACAAACGTAATTGCCACTTAACTAGAGGTGCTGAACACGGTAGTAGAGGAACCGTGTTTTCATGGATGTAGCCGTCTCATAATTAAAATAAAGGATGATCGAGTATGTTTCATAGTCATTGCAATCTATCCGGTCCCTTCACCAAGGGTTAACATCTTTTAAAATGCTCGTGTTAAATAAATAAATGTTGTAAACTCTGGGTCAGATATTTAAGATGTTATAACTTGTCTTATTCCTGTCTCTTGCACCACCACATAAAAAGGCTACCAAACTCACACGTAACCTGATGTTTTATTATCTGGGAACATGAAAATATCTATGGGTGCTTATTATAACCCGACCATTAAGCATGCTATTAATGTGCTAACAATTGGATAAAAGTTGAGGACGTTTTATTTATACTGCATTTTCCTCACTGTCATGTTGACTGATAACTGACATGTCTGATTGTTGATATAAAAGTTGGTATTTATTGAAATCGGTGCTTTGGTGATTACAAGCGTCTAATTTCATGGCAGCTGAAAATTTACTGCTATTTAGTATATAATAAGTACCTAGCAAACAAATTCACAAACGTAGGTATATTGTTTACAAAAACCGATGGAGCCAAGCTTCACGAAAAACACGAGCTTGGCTCCAGGTAGTGAAAATATTTAGTTCAAGTACGAGTGGCTGTACCAGGACTCTCAGAAGTCTGTAACAGGTTTATAAAAACTGGAAAGCTGGAGCTAGAAACACCTACAAAGCAAACAGATGCAGAAAAATTTAGTTGATTGAACTACACTACTACAACGCAACCGTCTCTGAACATAATTTAGAGGATGAGAAAGAGAATTTCGAACACCACCGTAGGCTGAGGGTAAAGGAGATAAAAGAGATGCAGACACAATATGAACATAATAAAATTATAAGAAAATTGGAAATTATAGAAAATAAGAATGAATAAAACTAATTTGTACTTCTAATAAATTTATATTTTATTTCTAATTACTATTTGCTAATTTTAACAGACAAAAATGTTGTTCAATCTATATTTTACGAGTATGATTGCCTGCTATATTGAAAATCTAGGGGATGGGAAATAATAGGAAATCTTATTTTTCTAATACCAAAAGTGCTCTGTCTTGTTCAGATAATATAATGTGCTTCATTTTACGTAGACCATGCCTTCTTTTTCATGTCAAAAGCTGATCTTTACGTGTAAGGTCATGATATCTCTATACTTAATTCATTTTCATCACTGCAACCACCACCATCATCACCATCAGTATCATCTTGATCACATCATCATCATCATTAGCTTCATCATAAGCATCATCATTAGCATCATCAAAATGTTATCGGCTTTTTCATCATCAACGTCAACTTAAGCATCATCCTCATCTTCTTCATATTGATAATCATCATCATCATCATAAAGATCATCCTCATCGTTTTCTTCAACATCAGCTTGATCAAGGTCATCCTCATCATCTTCGTCTTAACTATCATCACCATCATCAACAACATCTTCATCATCATTATAATCTTCGTCATCTTCATCATAATCATCATCAGCAGCTCCATCAACGCATTATCGCTACACAATATTATTATTAATATTATAGTCTAATGGGCGAGCAGCAACTTGCTGATATGCCCATATCACTCAGTGTTCTTGTGTATTAGCGGTTTGTTTCCAGCCATTTGTCCAGACGAGACTTAAAACTGTTCACGGATTGGGCAAGCACGACATCTTCGGGAAGCTTGTTCCAGTCACTCACTACGCGGTTGTTTAGACAGTGGTAGGCAGTAAGGGAGTGTGAGTGTGTCCGGCTTAGAGTGAGGCTGTGTCCCCGCGATGAGTACACTTTATGGCGAAGCTCAAACATATCGCGTATATCTGGCAGGTTGTAACTGTGAGTTAGAATTTTGTAGGTTTCTATGAGGTCCCCCCTTCTTCTTCGTTCCCGGAGTGTCGGTAGTTTTAGAAGTTTGAGGCGTTCTTCATAAGGCTTACGTTGAAAACCATATGGTAATTTAGTGGCTCTTCTTTGGGCACTCTCTAGTAAGTCGATATCCTTAGCAAAGTAGGGGCTCCAGATCTGAAATCCATACTCTAGTAATGGTCTAACATATGTTTTGTATATCTTGATGAACACGGTAGGTTCCATAAATTGAAAGGATCTTCGTATGACATAGATGAAGGAGTTAGCTCTTTTGACAATAGTACTCACATGTTCTGCCCACTTTAGATCGCTAGTCATGATAACACCCAGATCTTTTTGAGATTTCACTGTACTAACTGTCATGTCACCTATTTTATAGGGTACTTCGGGGTTATTTTTTCCTAGTCGTAGGACAGAGCATTTGTTGGCATTGAGTTTTGACCCCCATTCTTTGGTCCATTCTTGTAATCTATCAAGGTCTGCCTGTAGCTGTCCCGACTTTATAAGTGGATTGGCAAAGAATTTGTCATCATCTGCGAAGAAGTTGGAGTCCGATTCAATAAGTGCTATGAGGTCAGTGGTAAAAATATTGAATAGAATGGGCGAGAGAACTGATCCTTGAGGAACTCCGCTCAAGACTTGTTTTGTATCTGAAAGTGAGTTTCCAACCCTGACTTGATATGTTCTGCTTAGCAGGTAATTTTCCAGCCATTTCAGGAGGTTGCCTCTAATATCAAAATGTTCTAATTTTAGTAACAGTCTTTGATGAGGTACCTTATCGAATGCGCGTTCAAAATCTAGGTAGATTATGTCCACAGGCCTATTATTGTCGAGTTCCTTTGACCATGTATGTATACATGACAGTAGGTTGGTTACCGTAGATCGCTTCTCAACGAAACCATGTTGTCTGATGATGAAGTCAGCAAAATGTCACTTACTTGGAAATTAATAGGAAAATAAGATTTTATATTTCTGTATGCTGCCGTCATCATCATCATCATTAGCTTTACCATCGTCATCGTCAAAATATTTTTTTTGTTATCTTCTTCATTATCAGTTTTATCAACGTCACCATAAACATCATCATCTTGTTCTTAATCATCATCATCAAAGTCTTCATCACCTTTATAATAATCATCACCAGTATCATCTCCGTCGTCAATAACTTCATAATTATCGCCATCAGCTTTATCAACGCATTACAGCTATATAACAGATCTGCAAATCGTTCCTTACTTATACGTTTATAGAAAAACTAGCTTTTGCCCGAGGCTCCACCCACGTAGATGACGGTTATCGAACTACCCCTATACCAAATTTCATCAAAATCGGCTCAGTGGTTTAGGCTTGAAAGCTAACATACATACAGACAGACAGACATGCAGACAGAGTTATTTTCGCATTTATAATATTAGTATGAAGTAGGGTTGGAAGTATGGATAAGGTTTTCTCTTTCTGTAAGCCTCATGGTGTTGAACCCCTGATGGTGACAACAATTTTATATAGGCGGAGTCTATAGTACCATATACAAATCTACACGTTGCAAGCCAGGAAGACCTCTCGTTTGGCCAATTCTACAAAATTGATGGCGATACATACATACAGTCACGCCTTTTTCCCAACGGGGTAGGCAGAGACTACAGTTCACGATCCTGGTATAAATCTTTCCCTTCTACACTCGCCGGTTTTGTTGATGACTATGTGCAGACATATTCGTGGGATATTTTAAATATCTTCTATTTTGTGTCGCTAGTTTGTATGACAGTTTAGCCACAGTCCTCGGCACTGCTGGCTGGCACACGTGCAGTAATTTTCTACAGAGTAACTGTGAAGATAAATATATTGACTTCAAACAAAATATAGAGTTAACTAGTTAGAGCAAAAATATCAAACTACTAACTTTTGCCCCACGGCTCCGCCCGCGTGGATGTCGGTTATCGGGACCAAACATAGCCTATGTCCTTTCTCATGTCCTAATCTACCCTTATACCAAATTTCATCAAAATCGGTTCAGTGGTTTGGGCGTGAAAGCGTAACATACAGACAGACAGAGTTACTTTCGCATATATAATATTAGAATGGATATGGATGATGATGTCTCACAGCTATTTTTTTCAATATTGATTCTTGTAGTACTCGTAGATAGTGTGAACCCCCGAAGTCAGCCATACACAATATTCAGAACAAGTCCAGTTTATATCAAGTTGAACCTTTCTACCTTATATCACCGCGCCAGGACTGCCTGTCCAGATACATTGTGGAAGTTGTCAGGTGCGCATCGTTTTTATTTATTTACTAGCTATTGCCCGCGGCTGCATCCGCGTGGATGTCGGTTATCGCGACAAAACATAGCCTTTCTGAAGGTATAATCTACCTCTACCAAATTTCATCAAAATCGGTTCAGTAGTTTAGGCGTGAAAGCATAACATACAGACAGACAGAGTTACTTTCGCATTTATAATATTAGTATGGAAGTATGGATTTGTGTGGAGTGTAGTGGAGTAGATATCCGCTACGACTAGAGGTAGAATCTGATGTTGTCTGGCGTCGGTTTCTTTTGCCCTCTACCGTTACCCTGGACTGTTTACTCTGCCTTGCCTTGTCTGCCAGACTCATTGCATATCTGTGGTGAACTATCAATAATCAGACAAAGGGGCTTGTCACTTAGGCGGCAAATTACTGTAGAACCTTCCTGCATAACCTGCATAGTGCAGTAAATAACATAAAACTATGTCCAGTGCTCACTGCTTACTTACTTGATACGATCCTGTGGCGTAGAATCCTAAATCCTAGACACACAAAAATTTCTAACTCTGGGGATAACGAGAATCCCCGTTGGTCAGGCTCAACTGGCTCACTCCTAACCAGGAGCAATATTATAATTATTTTTCACAATTTTGATTGAAAACCGATATTTTATTTTGAACTGATTTCCATCTATTGCGTACGGGTCTCGCGCATCGCGTAACTGTCGCCTTGGAATTAACCTATTTCTATTATATGGAAAAACTGCCTGATAGTAATAAATTTCATCAAAAATATCCATGATAACATAAATGAAAATAATCTCTATTCAAGTCTGACGTCTAGACGTCATTCAGCTGGTGACAGTTATTATGTCAGTTTGAGGGTCAATTCACAATTAAGCGTTGTTCAGGAATGACGCGATTCAGGTGATCGACGATCGTATACTAACTGTCCTCAGCTAAATTGTGAATCGAGATTCAGAACCAAGCGTCGTTATAGAATACGGGCCTAGACTCAAGATTTACAAAAAAAAAATGGATGATGGTTGAACTTGTACCCAACTACACAACATTATTCCACTTACTCTCATCAACACCTGGTGTTGATGAGAGTAATTGTACAGTTGGTAGCACTTCATTATATTTACATAAGCCTGAAGCAGCTGATTGCAATTATCTTCATAATCCCATTGACTTTTTGCGCACTGTATACTCCACAAGTTTATTTTCTGTTTCAATAATACCTATTATTAACCTAATAGCGTAAATCATATTAAAATCAAAAACAGCTACAATGAAAGGACTGCATAGTTCATAAAACCTTATATTTGGTTATTGCCATAATATCATAATAACAGTCACGCCTGAATATACGCTTGAAATTCCAAGAAAACTAAACCAATTCCATTTAGTAAACTGCTGAAATAGTACTTTATCGTTGATAAATTTGTGAACTTTCTGTAATGTTGTGACAAATTTGACTTCATTTTTAGAGTAGTAACAGGTATTTATAAAAATAACAATGAATCCGAAAAAGAAGGTCAAAAAGTTAAACAAAGATACGTAGTAGAAACGATATTTATCATTTTTAATGTTAAATGCAAGATGAACATGCCAGTATAATAAATATATTGATAAAGACGTAAAGCCTAATGAAAATGTGTTGATTAAAAGACTATTTGAATATATTATATTACGTCCAATGCAATATTTAGGAATAAATACTATATTTTGACCTAGGTTTAGAGGAAAAAGCATTGTTTGAATATCTTTGTTAACTATATCATGCAGTTTTGCTCGTGATTGTCGATCGTTTCTATAGTTTACAAAACTCATATTGAAATCGTAGAAACGTAGCAATATAAATTAAATTTATGTCATGTTTCAATTACGTAAGTTGTATGACTAAATTGTTCATTTGACACAAGGATGGTTTCAAATACAACCATTCAATTTGTTATCAGTTTTTAATCATACTAATCCATACTAATATTATAACTGCGAAAGCAACTCGGTCTGTTTGTATGTTATGTTTTCACGCCTAAACCACGTACCGATTTTGATGAAATTTGGTATAGCGGTAGATTAGACCTTGACAAAGGACATAGGCCATGTTTGGTCGCGATAACCGACATGCGGGGAGAGCCGCGGGCGAGAGCAAGTATTATAAATGTAACTTTGTTGTTTGATGTTTCGATATTTGTTACCCAACAGCGCTCTATCGGTGGCAAGAAAATGACTGAAATTTGGTACAACTTGCGTAGATGATATCAAAGGATTATAGAGCTTAAGGTAGGGAGGACTAACACGGACTTCGGGACTGTAGGAAGAAGGAGATAAAGAGTTACAAGACTATCGCGCGGCATCACAATGTCTTATTAAATATAGCTGATGTAATGAATTAATTGATAAAACTTATAAGAAAGCAAACTGTAAAAGTACAATAGTGTAGTTAGTGATTGTCCCTGTTAAGTACAGTGGTAAGGTTGCATCTACGTTGAATAGCCCGCATGCCGTCATCTTACAGTATGATGCTCGATTATACTGTGTGATACTCTTCCAAAGACGTTTCTGACCCTCTGAAAGACATAATAAGAAGGGCAACGTTCATACAACTTAAGGGCGTTAATCTTCTTCTTCTTCGTGTCAGTGAAGAAGAAGACAAATTAAAACCCACCGTTAATAATTAAAACCACGCATAATGGTTGATAGTTGAAGGAAACCAAAAAACAGTGATAGAAGTTCGAAAAACATCGGAAAAAATGAAATGCTCAAGTGAGACTTGAGCTCACGAACATTCTTACGAACTGTTGGAAACAATGAATGGTTTTCCAACCATTTTTAAACATTGAATTTTGATGACTCTGCTCAAATATTTGAATTAATTTTTATAGCATTTATTATGCTAACTTTTAAGTTCGAAATTCATTATTTCCAATAGTTCGTAAGAATGTTGGTAGATGGCTCCACCGTCACCCTTAAAGACGGATATAAAGAGAAGGAAAATTTGAAATGATTCAGGTGTGGCTCAATAGCTCAGTTGGAAGAGCATTCTCCCTGTAAGGGAAAGCTCGTGAGTTCAAGTCTCACTTGAGCATTTCATTTTTTCCGATGTTTTTTGAACTTAAAAGTTAGCATAATAAATGCTATAAAAAAGTAATTCAATAGATAGAAGTGTTTTCATTGATACTTACTTGGACATTCAACGTTTTTCGCGCACTCTGTGCATGTTATGATGGTGTCCTCTATACTAATATAAAAATTTTCACAAAACAGACACAGTGTCGCTACCAATGAAAGGTCCTTCACCATCCCCAGGATAATTGCCCCTATAAAAGTGTTGGCAGCCTGTAAGTTCAAAATATTTTCTCAACCAAATTCACTTCTACACATTATAAATGAACCTATTTTTTTACGGATGATTTAGATAGATAGATAGATAGACAATTCTTTATTGTACATCAACAGATTTACAGTAGCTCATGTAGATAATGCGCATCTATACAGTATAATGTGCAATGGGCGGCCTTATCGCTGGAAGCGATTTCTTTCAGGCAACCTTGGGCTGTACAGTAACGTGATAAAAATAGCAGTTATGGTGTAGTTATGGGATATTTTTTCTGGATATTTTTGGATGATTTTGTCCGATACTTATTACTCAATTGCATTCTAATGGCTGAACTAATCAGGCTAAAATGTACAAAGAAAATATAAATGTGAGAAGATCAAAAAATCACACCAAATAATTCTTGTAGTTTTGAAATTTGGTACAGTTTTTCCTTAAGGTAATAGTTTTCAATATACAGGCAAAAAACTGACAAAAGGGATCTTTCTCCCCTCACCCACCGCCAGCTTGTGTCCCACATTCGGAGACTTTTAGTATGTTCTTCTGAGCATCTTAAACATTAACTATACCTATTTTCAAAACTAGACGAATTATTTTTTCTGATCATGAATTTTCATGTTAATTTAAACTTTAATCTCTGTTGTATCAGGATCAAAATTTCATAAAGTCTGTAATCAGTTTATATTAAGTACACTTATTACTTACGTTGTCAATTTTAAGTTTTGTTGATTCCAAATAAATTTCTATGTACGTTAAGCTATGTACAAAAGGTAGCAACATCCACATAAATGCCTGATAAAAAGTATATAAAGTTGAAGCAGTTAGATATAATAAATCCTCATTCAAAAGTAAACGTACCATTAACTGAAAAGCGTCTTTGAACAGTTCGAATGCTTCTATGATATTGCAGTATACTTCAAACATATTCTTATAGTTTTCATCATTTTGATTTTTATTATATATCGCCAAAATCTTATTATTCCACTCAACGAGATAATTACGCAACAAAATAATGGTGCGAATGCAATAAATGAAATTAATATCAAAAGCAAGGAACAACATACTCCCAATTACGTCAAAGAGTTTGGCATGATTTGTAAACACACTAAGGAAAAAAAGGAACACATTGACAGAAACTATAAAACACAAGATCCCATTCCAAATACCATTATGTCCAATATTTTTACTAATATTTTCATCGATTTTTTGAATCTTTAATACAAGTAAGATATTAGTATGACTTTTAATTACATTCAATATACAGAGCGCACTAAAGTTCATGCAGTCAAAGATACTTATCGCTGTATGGAGTCTATCGTTATGAATTGAAGGAGTATTCGAATCTCTAGAATAAATACGATAGCTGGTCAATATAATTAACAATAACAGAGCTATATTTGCTACCCTGTTGTATAACTTTCCCGTAGGAGTAATAAACTTGTCTCGAATGGTAAATTTTCCTGAACACAGAATATAAAGAATCAAATTCATAGGGTAAAAGACTTTGACGATATTATCAGTTAAGATGTTATCTAGTAAAATTTCATTGAACATCTTGAAGGAATTAATGTAGAAATATTTGAATTACTGTCTACTAAAGTTAGGGTATGAAGCGAGTTTGTATTAGAAGTGATAATAAGTACCAAGCTGTTCATTTAATAATATACTTTATTAATAGAATAACTTCACAACACGGCAATACAATCTATCACTTTGTAACGAAGTAAAGGGCCGATGAGTAATTAATCAAATTTTAAATATTAATTTTTAACCGACTCGACTAGTCCCGTCTATCCCACTAGTTCCATTGAGGTGTCCCATGATGGACAGCTCTTTCATATGTATGGTGATGACGGCAATGGAACTACTGGGACAACAATATTATAAAATATTAGTTCCACTTGTCCCATGAAACTACTGGAACTTAATCGTCTTAGTTGTTCCACGATGGGACTACTCGATGGAACTAGTGGTATAGACACATCTATATACATTATACATCCCATAGTGTGATAATTATTAGCGCTGACACATTAAATTCTTCTGTCAAATTATGACAACTTGACCAACAAATTCGAAAAAAATTGTCGTCAATTTACTTGTGTGCGTAAGGGAGGTTGTGAGGCGCGTCTGCGATGAAATGACTTATTTACGCATTCTTGACAAAACTTGATACTTCTTGTCAACAGACCGATACATTTTTTGCACCAATATTATCACAAACACATTTTTTTACATACATACAATACAACGCCTGCCAATTGACGTCTTTCTTTACTCGACTGCGTCAGCGAGAGTAATGTGTTACGCGCGTATGTATGTATGTTTGTATGTAGTTTTCTTTGCTCCCCTCTACAGGCCCAATGGCTGGACGGATTTTAACGATTGAGGTATCAAATCAAAGGTATTCATATACATATACATGTAGGTGCTAAAATGTGTGTAGATTAAAAATAATTTTACTCAAGCTTTTCGAGTAGGGTAACAAAATAAAGGGAATCAGAAGGCGGTTACAATAGTAGATTGTATCATAAGGGAGCAAAATAATATTTTTACGGCGAGGGCGCTTTTTTGAATCCAGAGCGAAGTGAGGGATTCTAGAGTAGAATCCCGAGCGTAGCGAGGGATTCTTTAGTAGAATCCTGAACGTAGCGAGGGATTCAAAGTACGTCGCCCGAGCCAAAAATATATTTTGCGCCCGAGTGATACACTCTACTTTTCATCACCCACTAAGAGAAAATAAAAGCGCCTCATATTTTATTGTAATATTATTATTTAATAAAACATAGAGTAACAACTAAATTGAAATTAAATAGTATCCTTTATTAAACAACTAAAAACTTATATTTACATTTGAGACATTTTCGCAATTATGAAAATTTATTGTTACAGTTTTATTAGGAATAGAGATTGTTGTAGATTTTTTTTTTTTTTTATACAGGACACGTCAATTTGACTTCACCTCGCCTGATGTTAAGCTAAAGGCAAAGTCTCGGAAAGAGGGTCACCATCGTAAACATTTACCATGTTAACAGTGGTGGCACTCAGCTTGACGGCCTCATTAGATGCCTTTTCACGCCCCGCTTAAAGGACCCAGGACTGTAGGAAGAAGGAAACACGTGAACTGGCAGGGAATTCCAGGCCTTAGTGGTGCGGCATAGGAATGAATCTCTGAAACGCTTGGTTCTAGCAGGTATACTCTGCACCGTAAATGGATGACATCTTAGCCCTGCACGTGTCGTCCTGTGAAGGAAAGGGGAGGGTGTTTGAAATGTCCGAATCTGGATCATTTTGAGGAAAATGTGACGGTGAATCTCGTTGTTTGGATGTAGATGGGCGCGGCGACAGTGGTATGGATGGATTAACTGAAGGTTGCAATTTAATGTTTTCCACGATGCGTTCAGATGTTTTCGCCTTGTTCTCAATGGAATCTTCTATATACCCTTCTGCTACAGCACTCGATTTCCATTCTCCATGTCGCTTGAGAACAGTTAAGTCCGCTCCAGTACCTGCCAAAAGGGTAGCAGAAGTACGACGAAAACAATGTCCTGTATACAGCTTAATATCTGGTAACTTCAAATAAGTAGCAATTTCTTGTGGCATGTTAGAAATTTTATTTTTTCCCATCACTTGTTTGAAGCACTTGCCATTTTGATAACGGATGAAAAACCGATTGGTCTTCATAGCAGCAGGACGCAGGTCCAGGTATTTCTGTACAATAGTTTTGTATTCTCCTCGTATTACGAAGGATCGGTTAATTTTGGTTTTTGTATCGGTCAGCTTTACTAACAGTAAATCATCCGAGTGATTTTCGACATCATCAACAGTTATTTTTAAAAGTTCATTGCCACGACAAGCTCCATGTAATCCGAAAATTAAAGCCACCTGTAACAAAACCGAATGTGAATAAGACAAGTATCTATCAAAGTACAGGTTACAATAAAATGTGCATTTTTATACACTATGATTATATTTTACTAATCCACCGTAAACATAGTTACCTACTTACTTTTACGGCAAGAAAGACTTTGTCGGGTGCCTCATTAAAGAAAGTCTCCACGTTTTTGACTGAGAACACTTTGGATTTTTTAGGTTTAAATCCATCAGACATCCTCTTCAGGTACGCTATTAATTTCGAATATGTGTCCAGTTTTACATCGTTATTAGAACTGACTGTTGATTTTAGCATTGAGTATGTACTCCAAAGAGTGGAAGGTTGTTTAGTTTTGGCTAAGTACTGGAAGTAGGCCAAAAACACAGATTCTGAAAAATTCTTGGCGCTTCTTGCATTTCTCCATTCAATAAAATTACCATAGGCTTTCATATATTTCTCCCGGGATTTTGCAGGTAATAGATTATCCATCACATTTCTTGCGTCAGTTCTAATGCTTTCAGGAGTTAATTCTATACTTTCACTGTCACTTGAAGAACTCATTTTTCAAAACAAAACAAAACAATGAATTTCTAACAGTCCGTGAAAATTTACGAAAACGCAGGCTGTAGTTCGCGCTTTTTTAATTTGTTTTTTTTTTCATTCATCCGGCGGCGTGACTATGGGCCGTCGTACCAGCCAGTCTTTATTCAAACAATATTTGCGTTCGATTTCTTTGGTGCTGAACACTAAGATGTTCCAAATTCAAAAAGTGCGCGGCAAAGATAATTGCGGCGCACTTATAAAGAGGATTAAAAACTCATTACTACCCGCTAAAAGTTTCTTATAGAAAATACCACCTTTGGGTGCACATAAAGGCGAACCAAGTCGTCCTTTTCGAATAGATGGGATGAAAATATATATATATAGGTCATTTATCATAACTAAAAGTTTAAAATAAAATAAATTATTAAAAAATTTAAAAAATAACGTATTTAACTTTGACATTACTATTTATTTATTTAAATACAATAATTCAATTACTTTTCATTTTTTCATATTACATTTATTTATTTAAAATGCGAATTGCAGCAATACTATGGTATAGGTAGCTACCAGATGGTAAAAATTAATGAATAATCTCATATCTATTGTGAAAAGGCCACAAGGCCTTAGTTTATGAAACTTCTTTTGAATCAGTCGTGTTATATTCTTACATGTGCTTTTAGACCCTTCTAAAACAAAGAAATTATCGATACATATATGATTTTAATCCTAATAATAATGATTATTTTACAAAACTTACCATCTTCTGAAACTTTCAACAAAACTATGTTTTTTGCTCTTTCAAACTCCGAATACAAACTTTCACAGCATATGCAAAAACTCAAGGTAACTGTGAATACTTTGATACCCCAAAAGCTAACGCCAAATAAGTGACTGAATATATTTTCATCCTGGAAATTATCATCATTTGTGATAATATTAAGGCTGTAGGTGCGGGAGACAGTTATAAATTTATCGAAAGTAGAAGAAGAAAGAAGCATAACTTAATTTTTTAGCCTTGCACCAGTTAAAAAAGTTTCGAAGGTTACAGAGAATAATATATTGCGGTCATAAAAATCTAATATTTCAAAACTGTCTCTATTCTAAATTGCCTCCCTCTCATATATAAAGTAAAATATGTCTCTATGAATCCATATGTGGAAGGAATAACATAAAACTATTTGTTGATACTTACAAAAGTAGCTTTACACCAAAGAATCGCAAATTGAACATAAACTAATGCTTGAAAAAATGATGACATAAAATGCAGCATAATCTGAAAACGATTTCAAAATTTCATGATTTAATGACGAAATTAAAGCAAAGACTTTGTTAAGAGCTCTAAAGAATGTATTTCAGAACATTGACAATAAAATTATAACTGTCATTTAGAATACAATCTGTCCTCGATCTAGTTATAAATCCAGATTCAGAAGTGAGAATAGTTCTAGACAGCATTCTACTAACAATAATTTCGCAACTTTGCTTTAGAAAGTCCCAGGCTTCAATTATCGATTTCATTAGGTTATAGATTTCAACCAATTTATTATCAACTGTCATAATATGTTCGTTGCCACTTAAAATGTGATATTCTCGATATATTCGTTCCATTTTATAACTGCGTGTTTCAACATGAGAATTATAATCGTAGATTGCATAACTTCTATGTAGAGTATCAATGATACCATCATAAAAAATACTCTTAGCAAGGTAAAATTTGAATCTAAGTATAGTTTGTAAAGAACTGTTGAGACAGAAATTACTAAAAACAATCCACACGCTATACGTGCTTGTGCCCTGGTAGCCTTAATATATCTTTGCATTGAAAGATAACTATAGATTCCTTCAAGTAAAGCAAGCAAATGAAGACTTATTTTACTGTTGCACATATTGGCTATGGTCACAATAACAAAATAAAGGAAATACTCGACGTATATAACATAGTATATTATCGAGTGCGGTGTAAACCCATAGGCAAGTTTGATGTCTAGTATGGTCAAATAAAACATGAAAATCATGACGCAGTTTACTATTACACTGTAAATTATATTTTTTCTAGAAATATTTCTCACGGAATTGTTGCTAATATTGAATTTTCTTGTACACGTGATACTATTAATGTAGTAAAAAGGATAAAAAATTCCGAGAAATTCTTCATTTAGGTAAATTTTACTTGGGAATTGTATAGTCTGTTGAACCATCGTTGTTGTATTGTAATTGAAGTCATATCTATTAATTTTCCTCGTCGTTTATTAATTAAAAGTGGTCACATAATAATTTATATCCAATACACTTAGAGCTGTAGTCATTCTGTACGCTGTTGAACCCCAATATTTATGCAATGTAATAACATAAATTGACTTATGCATAGATAATACATTTTTCAATAACTCAGTTGCATATATTAAATACTAGCTTTTGGCCGCGGCTCCGCCCGCGTGGATGTCGGTTATCGCGACCAAACATAGCCTATGTCCTTTCTCATGATCTAATCTACCACTATACCAAATTTCATCAAAATCGGTTCTGTGGTTTAACCGTGAAAGTGTAACATACAGACAGGCAGACACTAGAGTTACTTTCGCATTTATAATATTAGGTCCTTACTTACGAAATTGGCGTTTTATATGGGAGGAACAAAAAGTCGAATATTTTTAAATATAATATATTTAATTAATCAAAGTATGAACCATTGTTTTCTATGCACTTTTGCCATCTCATAGGAAATTCATTGATCCCTTTACTAAAAAAACCAGTCGGACGGGATTCAATAAAATCTGTGAAGGCGATTTGGACTGCCCCATCAGAGTTGAATTTTTTCCCTTGCAAGAAGTTGTCCAAATTTCGAAAAAAAATGGTAATCTGTTGGAGCAAGGTCCGGGGAGTACGGAGGATGTCTTAGACATTCCAATTGAAGCTCTTCTAATTTGGTAGCCGTCTGTTGTGCGGTGTGTGGTCTAGCGTTGTTGTGAAGCAGCAGTGGCGTGGAGCGATTGTTTTTCATCATTGTTTGCAATTGCTGACAATAGACATGAGCCGTAATAGTCTGGCCAGATTTCAGAAAACTGTAATGAAAAATACCGGCACTAGTCCACCAAACGCTCACAAGTAACTTTTTGGGGTTAATTTTCGCTTGGGGCAGGATTTGGCTGGCTGGCCAGGATCCAACCATTTTTTTTTTCCTTTTTTTTTTTTTTACAAAAAGTACAGAGATCATACATAAAACATTTCAAATAACATGTACAGCTTCAAAATGAGTTCTATGTGTGGAGAATCTATGTATGGAGATTGGACCAAATGCTACCCAAATTGAACATACATTTTTTCCACATTTCAATACTAACCTATAAACCGAAGCGCTTGAAATTCTGTCCAGAGAGTCAAGAGAAAACTTAGTATTTCGATGTGAGATATTCAATAACCAAAACTGAAGTTTCGAATAATTATTGATAAGAAACTGTTATTAAAAGCTATTATTGATAATTTTTCATTATTACTGACAATAAAGTATTAATAATCTGTTACTGATGTTTTTTTATTAATAAATGCTATAAAATTTCATTCAACATCCAAGTGTTTATTTTTTGCCATATTAACAGTATCGATAGCTAAATTGTTTTGTACTTGTACGTAATAATTGGGAAAAGATAAGTGCATTATTCCCATAGGTAGGTAGGTAGGTACATTATGTTTTCTTTTTTTCGAATTTAAAAAAAAAAAAAAAATATCTTTATTTCTTTACCAATAAACTATAACAAATATATTTGTTGAGGACTTCTTTTAAGTATAAAGATACCTGTGTCAGGAGACCTCACTCTTCTCATATCCAGATACATCATAAAATAGTAGTTTATAAGGTAAGTACATGTCTCTATTCTTTAATTAATTTGTAAGTAAGTACAGTCCATCAAATCTAAGAGGTACCGTTTGACGTTTCATATTTTTCAAACCGAAACAACTTTGTTCATACGTACATTATTCAGTTTCGATAACCTTTTTCATAAAACCATGAATTTAGAAAGATTTCATTATTGTATCTAAAAATGTACAATTCTTAATATCTAAATGTAATTGAAAACTTTCAAACAAAGCAAAATAACACATATTTACACAGTAAATAATTTCTAATAGTTATATTCTTGACCTCATTACAAAGTTACGTAGTTAGGTCACTGCACGTAGTGTTGCGACTCTTCGGATACACTTGTATGCAAAAAAATCGTTTACATATACGAAAAATCGAATGTATTATTTACAAATTACACTTGACAACCAAACAAATATTTTTTCATGTGAATGGGATTTATCTCACATATTACGATTACATAACTAAATAGTTATGTAATCGTAAAATATGAGATAAAACCCATTCACCAAAAATACGTATTATTACGTATTATTACGTATTATTATTATTTTATTTAAACAATGGTTTTCGTCTGCTATCAAATAGTTACATTATTGTTTTACAGGTTATGCAGCAAGACACAACACAAAACCACCCTTCAGTGTCAAGAAAATGGAAGGTTTATTAAAGGAAGCATGTGCCCAAGTTACACAGGAAGATTGGAGTAAAGTAGTACAAAAAACAAAGAAAATAATAATGGACGACTTCGAAAGAGACGTACACTTTGATAATGTAATGGACAATCAACTGGTCATTAATTTAAATGACGATGATGACGAAGACGACGATACTAGTACTAGTAGTGAATAAAAAAATATCCTAAACATTTCTTTTATTTAATTATAACAATTGATTTCTTAAAATTCGGATATTATAGTAATCGATCTCTTAAAGTTCGGATATTATAGTAATCGATTTTTTCATCCCATCCCTATCATTCAATTGTCAGAACTGTCAAACGGTACTTCTTAGATTTGACGGACTGTAGGTACATTTGTTTTATGCTATTAGTCAGTTTTAAATGCTATGCAAAATAATGATTTAGTTTAAATTCAATTAATAAATTTTAACAGACATTGGTATTATTATGTTTGGTGCACCCATGATGTGTAAGTGTTTGTATGAGCGTATTTGTGTATGATGTGTGCGTGCATGTAGCGTGTATGTGTAGGTTATATTTGAGGTCATTGAATGAAAGCGATGATAAGGCAACATCAAAATTATCAGCACTAAATTATCAATTCTATGTCAATGGATGAAGACTTGCTTCCGTCTCCTCATAGTCAAGACTTTGCAGCCACAGTGTGAGCGTTTTTTTACAGTCAAAATAGGTTTGTTGACAGATAGAAAGTCTTTTATTCACCGTGTCATACAGAAAGGAAGCTTGGGCGAGATATTGGCGTCCCGCAAATGCAGTTCTAACTCTCTTTCTTACAGTAACAGCACTACGTCTCCTGGATAAAATATTTATGTCAAATTTTGTTGATTTATGTATTCTTAAGATAGAATTTAAAATATATAACTTTCTCACCGTTAGTATGTTTGTCAATTTATAGAGTTCATCTGTGGGGAAGCGATATGGTTTAAAAAACATTGTTTTTGGGTGAATTTCAACAAGTCCATTAAAATCTTCATTTCCGTGGATTTTTTTATCTTAAGTGTTATAATAAAAGAACATCGCGTTAATTAAAGATTTTGATACTGTATGTATTCTCGCTTAATATCTAGCAGATAACTAAAAAAACTAACGAGATATACAAGATTAAAAATTACATGCCACGGCGATGAAACATGTGTGTACGGCAATGAAACAAGCGTCCACGGCAATGAAAGAATTATGCCAAGGGAATGAAAGAATCAACCACAGAAATGAAAATCCATATAAAACATAATACTTATACCTACTTACAAACAATCATTACAAATATCATAGGTTAAAAATCTGCAAAAGGAGTAGGTAGGGTACAATTAAACAAATATAATAGAATCAAAGAATTGTCCAATCATTTATTTAAATTCTTTTAAACAAAAAAGAAATTTACAATACATATAATATGAATAAAACAAATAATATGGTATACTTTTGTTAATTATGCAAAAGTAAATGCAAACAACATACATAGTAAGTACAAGTTTTTAATTTAAGTATCAATATTTAATGTGAAGCGAAACAATAACATTTTTATAAAATCTATAGACAAAATAATCACAGCCCACACCGGTTAAGGTTCTTCTTCATAGTCTTGGCAAAGTAAACAATCCATTATTAAAATCAAACTATTTATAATTGATTGTACAGTAAAAAACTCATCAAATCTTTCATCTTATTGTAGAAAGTTTTCGAATCCTCTAATGTCAGTATTTGGTGCTACCTATAATAATGTAATACCTAATCATACTATGGCGATGATAACATAAGTCACGGAAATGAAACATCAGGCCACAGCAATGAAACTAAATCGTTTTACAATGCATGGCAATGATTTTTTTTTCATTGCCGTGTTTTTTTTTTCATTGCCATAGCAAATTTTGACCACGGAAACTACGGCAATGAAAGCACGGCAATGAAAAACAAGACAAAAATATAAAATAACAAAAAATCTAATAATTATTCGAAGTATTAATCACTTCACAAAAATAAACAAGAGAAATGGCGTTCTATTGAATGTTTAATCAAGAGGATAACTTATTAAAATAGAAAGTTATACCTATCCACGGCGATGAAAGAAAAAATGTCCAGTAACATAAAAATGGTATACTTACATCTATGGTGCCAAAACGCAGGTACGTGTGTACGTTCTTCCGCGTCGAGCACTTAGGCGGCACCAATATGCAACGTTTAGCGCATATAAGGGAGGACGCAAGTCGTTAGATAAGACAATATTCTAAAATATGTTTAGAACACGGCGATGAAAGGCAGTTCTGGGACAAATGTATTTTTTTTAACCATTCGTTGTATTGTTTAAATATTTGAATAAATTTATTTCCTAACAATACTTTAACTATTCACGTATCAACTAAAAATAGGTATTAATAAAAATAACCAATACATTTTTATCAATGAGGTATCACAACACAGTAGGTGACGTGTGGACAAACACGGCAATGAAAGATTTCGGTGTATTTGGTTTTTTTTTGGAGTACCTATAATCCTATTTAATAGAATATTTAGTGCCCCACATAGATCACTACTTCACCTAACTAGCAAAAAATGTTAGAGCATTATAACTATGATTTTTAGTACCGATTTCATCGATGCCACGCAATTCTTGGTCCCGGGAAATTCACCCTTTTAAAAGAGCACGCTGGGCTCTCTCAATTTCTAGGAATTTTGTTTTAGTTGCACCACCCCATACAGGAATACAATAAGTCAACACAGATTGTGCAAGAGCTATGTAAATTCTGGTGAGCAAATCCTTATTAGCTATATGTCTTAATTGCTTAAATATCCAAATAAGTTTCCTTGTACGTTCACTTACTAAATCCACGTGATTATGCCAGGATAGCCTTTGGTCTACTATAACGCCAAGATACTTTGTTTTTTCAACTTTGCCTATAGTTGGACAATCACAATTGCCTACACCGTCACACTGATGAATTTTTATGTTAATGTTACTATAAGAGCGAGTATTGTTTCTTAAAGAATAGCATATGTAATTTGTTTTATCTGTGTTTAGCGTGAGCAAGTTATTTCTTAGCTACAGAGCCACCTTAGTCATTCCTTGTTCGGCGTTTCTACGTACAGCTTCCCAGTTATCACCATTAAAAACAATTACAGTATCATCGGCGTACGAATATATCTGAGCATTACCTGCCCCCAGCGTGCATAGGTCATTTATATAGACGAGGAATAAAGTGGGTCCCAGTACACTCCCTTGTGGGACTCCGTACGTAATATTTGAGTCCTCGCTTATATGTTGATCAATTTTAACTCTTTGAGTGCGATCTGTTAAGTAGCTTTCAAACAGTTTTAGCGGTTGACCTCTAATTCCTATCCTTTCCAATTTGCGAACTAGAATGGGCGCAGATACTGTATCAAAGGCCTTTATTAGATCTAAAAATACTGAGATGCATTTCCTGCCGTCGAGATATTTGGCAATCAAAGTCGTTACAGCTACAACTGCATCCTCAGTTGATCTACCGTGCCTAAATCCATACTGTGAATCAGAAAGTATCCGTTTGTTATCCAAATAATTTATTAACCGCTTGTTCAAAAGTTTCTCTAATATTTTTGATAAAGCTGGCAGGACAGAGATAGGTCTATAATTACCAACTTCTTCTTTACTCCCACTTTTATGGGCAGCTGTCACAATAGATTTCTTTAGTGGTGTAGGAAACACACCTTTATCAAAACACAAGTTAGCCAGATGCACTATAATAGGTACAATCTCATATCTCGCCAACTTTAAAAAGCTTGTAGGAATGTTGTCCCATCCAGGAGCGCTATCGACTTTTAAGCTCATCAGTATATCATTTACTTCGACTAGCGGGCTTACTCTTGAAACTAATTTCAATCTATTGACATTGGAATTGAGCGTTTTCGACCTCTTGAACACCACACTAGCGCCATATTGGCTCAATATTGTGTGAATTTTAAAGGCACTAAATAATATTGTATTGGAACGTCAAATGTTGTAAACGGTACTCTTGACGCATTTTGACAGCACAATATTGAGTTTTGTATTGTTTGATTATTGGCTTTGACTCAATGTCAAAATAGTAACTTTCCTAAACTTTTGAAAAAGCAATTTGTACATTTTTTGGGAGAAAATGGCTCGGTTAGTGTTTATGTACCGCATTTTACGCCAATCACGGCAAAATGAATTAAACCGTCGTGCTAATGAGCGTCGCCTAGCGCGGTATATGGACAGTGCCTTTTCTATGGGTGAAGACGAATTTGTGGCTAATTATAGGGTAATGAATTAAATGAAAAGCAGTTGAACATGTAGATACAAAAATATATTATAATATAATTTCATATTGCCATATCTATGGCCTTATGGCTATTTCTAGCAGGGCGTTTGCAATTAAAGTTGCACCCTCCCTCGTTGCCTCAGCTAAATTTTCAAACGCAGTCGCACACCTATCCAAGGTCTGTGTTGCGGCGGCGAAAGCTTGAGCTGTAGTCGCTTCGGCAGCTATACGTCGCTCTTCTAACTGCGCCATCATCTATATCTATAGAAATGGATCGGAATCCATTTCTATAGATATAGATGATGGGCGAGTTCGACGGTACCTGCGACGTGGGCTACGAAGCTGAGTGCGTCTTGGGGCTGGTGCTAAATGAAATAGATACGTCATATTATATGTTTTAAGTATATAACAAAACTTTAAATAAAGTGCATTGTAAAATGTTTTACTGAATAGAATTCTACCTGATGGCTGAGGTTGAGCTTCTAGACTTGAGCTGGCGTGTATTATGGCGGGTATAGTAACCAGTGATGGTGGTTCGGGAGTCACAGGATTCTGTGAATATAAATCCTTTTATTTCCACCCTTATAATGTATTGAACTATTTAAATACAATTTGAAAGTCAATAAATGGTTACATACTGGCTGTAAGAATGGTTCCAAAACGAGCTCACTGTCTCTCGTCGCGAAACTGTGACCACCTAAGACTTTTCCACCAGCCGCAAGTCTAGGGCAGATAACCCCGGTATGCTTTCAGCTCCACCTCCTGTTCGTCTTATGGAGGTGGTTTGCTGTGATATTGTTTTCTTCAAGGCACATTTTCTTTCCGCCCAATATTATAAAATTAATACAAATTATGAAACTTAAAAAAAATGTACTTAGGTACCAAATACAAATCGAAACGTAGGTACACATTATTAAAGTTCACCTTCGCCCATCCAACACCGTCTTTTGTTGCTCCACCCAAAGCATTCAGGGTGATAGCCAGCTCAGCCCACTTTCTTTTATTTTGTTGCTTGGCTTGAGCCGTCCGCAGCAGCCCCCTTGCTAATCCCTCGTTTTGCTCTAAAAATTCAATTAGAGCCTCTAATTGAGCAGTAGTGGGTCTACTAGCCATTTTATCTGCATAGGAAATAAAATGCAATTGATTTTAGGCTTATTTGATACACTAAAAAAGTAGGCAATCAATATTTAACTTACCAAATATTTTATTCAAATAGTGCAAAACTTGGCGCCACGGCACTGTCAGGGACCCAACACTACGTCATTTTTACTTTTTAATTTTTTGACAAAGGTCGCAGTAACAAGTCTACACTTTGAAGTAAATTTAGTGTAATTTATGATTATTTCATTAAAAATATACATAACTAATATATATAACTAATTTCGCCTTTGTTACAATAACTTCCAGTAAGAACAATAATGGTTTATATCAAAATCTTAAAAATATCGGACTCCGATTCGAAATCGATAATATGGTTCATCACTATTGCTAACGCATTAGTTGCCAACTTCATTACACTGGAATCTAATTCTTGGACAATTCTAATTTCAATACAATGTTGACGAAATTGATTTCGAGAGTAGGACTTTGACAGTGACACATATTGAGATTGGAATCGGATTGGAATTGTATTAATATTGACATTGGTTTCAAGAGTAAGCCCGTAGGTCAGTATCAAGAAGTACAAATGATGCCAATGGCGGATAATCTCTACTGCAAGCAGTCTCAACGTCATCAATATCACATTCCTTCATTATATTTTCAGCCATTTGTTGTCCTATTCCGGTGAAGTACTGATTAACATAATTGACTGATTCAGGAGGTGAAGACTTTATTTCTAAAAGCTTAGTGTTACTCGATTTCGTTTGATTTATGTGAGTCATATTTCTAATATTAGTCCATAGCTTTTTATTATTCTTTGTAGAATTCTTCAGCTGTTCTCTTTCATATGTATTTTTAAGTTTTTTAATTAATTTATTACAGTAGTTCCGATATCTTCTGTAAGTTATTTTTAGGATTTCATTGTGGGGATCACTTTTTAATTGTATTTGCAATTTATTTCTATTTCGAATACATCGCATTATACCAGGTGTAATCCAGGGCTTTATATTTCGTTTGTTTTTAGGAACATTCAATTTAGTGGTATTTTCCTGTAAAGCTGTCGTTATTTTACTTATTAATTCTTCAGTTATTATGTTGGGATCATCAAGAGATAAGAGCTCCACTAGATTTTTACCTGCCAACGATTTAAGTGCCCCGTCGAAGTCTGTTTTAATTTTAATTTTATTTAAGTTATTTTTAATCTCTACTTCAGATATATTTAAATATATTAGGCAATGATCAGTAATGGTTGTCTTTAGCACAGCTATCTGCGCAGATACCTTTTCCCTATTCAACTTCATCATAAAATGATCCAAACAATTGTCTTGTCTCGTAGGAAAAGTGTGTCCCGTCATTAAACCATGCACAGTCAGCATATTCAGGTATGTTTGCCTATTGTTACGCTCGTGTGGTTTCTCCGTTGCTGATCGTATTAAATTTATATTAATATCTCCTGTTACAATTATATTAGTATGAGATTGAACAGATTTCAGATATGAATCGAGAGAACTGATGAATATATCAGCATAGTGATTTGAAGGAGACCGATATACAGCCAAAACTGTAACATTGCCAATTTCAATCTCTAACGCTGATGCGTGGCGCAAGTTTACTTCACGGACACTAGCTTGAACGCCATTTGCAATGTAAGCTACTACGCCATCGTTTTTATTTAGGTGGTTTGTAGTTTGAAAGTTTGAATAATTGAATTAAAATTAATTAACCATTGCGCTGAGCGCTTCCGATTATCGTAAAGAATCCATTTTTCATCACAGGTAATGATTCGGTTCAAAATACCTTCATTATTGTGCCGGTTCAGTAATGTAACGAAGCAGTCGACGCGCGTTTGCCGGTTTGCTTCAGTCAATTCGTGAGGTACCTTTAAAGTTTTGTAATCTTCCCAATTTGCTTCAAGTGAAATAAAACAGTTTTATCACTAACACCGCAGCCTGCAGCTAACTCGGACGTGGTTTGCGATGGATCCGCTTCCACAATAGCCTTCAATACTTCATTATCAACTTGGGCCTCAGGCCGTCCACGGGGCTTGTTCTGCAGGGCGAAATTTCCAGAACGAAAACGTTGGAACCAAAAACGAACTGTGTTTTCTTTTGCAATATGACCGATTCGAGTCGTTTCCGCAGCACTAGTGCCACGGCGGAACTCGTATTCGTAAATAATGCGATATTTTAAGTTTTCCATTTGGTAAAATGAGTGACGCAAACAGAAAAAAAACAGAAGAAAAAAAACCAAATGAATAATGGTCATCGAAGCACAAATACATGAGTAAATAGCTGTACAAATTTGAATTTGGAATTCCTTACCGAAGAGGAGAAAATCGTGATTAAAGTGGCCAGTACGAAAAACGCCAATTTCATATGTAAGGACCTAATATTAGTATGGATTTGTAACATACTTACATATTTATGTCATAATGATGACTGACGTCTCCTTACCTCAGATGCCCAAGATCATACAAGGTGGTGAGGGAAAGGAGGAAAACGGGTCGGAAGTGATTCAGGGCTTCAGATGCTATTGGAACGCAACGGCAAGAAGATAATGAAGATGAAAAAGGTCATAATCATAATAAAAGCAGTTGCATATT
Source organism: Eilema sororculum (assembly GCA_914829495.1). NCBI lineage: Eukaryota > Metazoa > Arthropoda > Insecta > Lepidoptera > Erebidae > Eilema > Eilema sororculum. The sequence continues at coordinate 3,040,512 of OU618555.1, read as the reverse complement.
CAATAACCATAACAAAAATTAACGCGATCACTATATATGTACATTAGGCGTACCTCTGATATTTTCTGATTGCCAAGAGTTCCTCGTTAGACAACAAAATATTAAAAGTCATGAAAATATACCTGCAGTTAAAGGGATATCAATAGGCTACGAATACAAAGTGCCAAAACGGCACTCATGAACAAAACTTTCTTCTGCCTAGCCTCTAAGCTACAACAACTGACGAGGAAACGGCACGATTAGTTTATTTTGGCTACTTTCATAGTGTTATGTCATATGGTCTGATGCTGTGCGGCTCAGCTGCCGATATTGAGACTATTTTCATATTACAGAAACGCGCGATACGAGCAATCTATAGCCTCGGACCCCGTGACTCGCTGAGAGAAGTTTTTAAGGAAATTAATATTTTAACAGTTGCTTCCCAATACATTTATGATAATATCTTATATGTACGCAAGAATCTAGATCTCTTCAAAAAAAACTCTGACCAACACAATTATAATACTAGAAACAAAAATAAACTTGCAGTGCCAAAACTCAGGCTTCATAAGGTTGGTAATTCGTTTGTAGGCAATTGTATAAAATTGTTTAATAAAATGCCTCAGGATCTGATAGACATGCCACTTAATAAATTTAAAATTCAAGTGAAAAATTGCTTAATAAAAAAAGGGTATTATAAATTAGACGAATATTTAAATGATAAAGATGCATGGTCATCCTAATCTCATCTCTTGCTCGCACTGTAAAAAATTGCTATAAATAAAACCATATTTAAAATAAAAAAAAGAAGGATAATCGAGTTCACTGAGTTTCTTGCTGGTCTCTTCTCAGTAGAACCACCTACCGAACCAGCGAAAGAATCATTTTCCAATGATTTATTTTATTTATTTTTTCTGTGATTGACATTACCTACTTGTAAAATTCTGACGTTCATATGTGCTCTTTATGTGCCTAAACTGAATAAATGAAATTGATTCTTTGATTCTTTGATTCTTGAACAAACTACCTAGAGCCCTTAAGCATTTACCCATGAATCCTTTTAAAAAGACCTTGAAGGACGTTAAGGTTGTAAGTGTTACTACGGCATAATGGATTGCGTTTAAAACAATGCACGACATTCTTGGCTACTTTTTACTTTTTGTTTTTTTTTTTAACATGAAATACCTATTTTCCTATTTGCTGTTGACTATGTTAAATGTTTTTTTAGATTTATTATTTAAATGTTTTTACACAGCATAACTCATAATTTATTTATAATATTTTTTTCTCCATCAATAACTTTTGGTACGCCTGTCTGGGTATAACATGCTGGCACCGTTTTTTTTTTCAGAAATTAAATGACATTTCAGTTACTATTTATTATTTATAAATACAGAATTATCTCATTCGAAAAATGCAAATTGTAGTAATACTATAGTGTAAGTGGCCACGAGTTGACAAAAGTTCATGAACAACGTCATATCTATTGTAAAAACTTCACATGGAGTTAACTTATGAAACTCTTCCTTAATTACACGGCTTATGTTCTTCCAGGTCGCTTTAGATTCTTCTATAACAATCAAAATGTCGACATATATAATTATCATTATTGCAATACTTAGGTTTAGAGGGAAGAGGGTAGCCTGCCTCTTGACGCAAGTGCGTGAGTGCTAGTGCACCTAAGCTGCTAAAGTCAAAAATGTGAATCCTAGAAACTTCTCTTTGCAGTCTCACCACCATAGATCCAAAACCATGCGGAGTGGAAAAGGAAGAGCTGGAAGGCGGATCTGGAGCTCCAAGGGCACCTTGGCCTCGGATGCAATACGGAAAATACGTCTAATATGATAATGATAATGCTTTAAACTTACCATCTTCTGACATATTGGATAAAGCAATATTATTTGCTCTTTCTAACTCCAAATACAAAGTCTCGCAAGCTATGAAAAAGCTCAAGTCCACTATAAAAACTTTGATGGCCCAGGAGGTAACACCTAGTATGTGGCTGCTACTATTTCTGTCCTGGAATTGATAAAGTAACGATTCAAATAGGATTTTAGACACATATTTAGTACAATAGTCTTAATAGAAGTAAACGTGATGATCTTGGAATTGTAATGAAATGCATGCAACGATAAAATTTAATATTTTGTAAATTATCCTCCTAAACCTATCAAGAAGACTAACCAAACGCACAGTTAGACTGGAAAAAGCAAACCCCAGACTCCCAGGCGAACGCTGTCAATGTGACTGGGATTAAAGATCTAAATTTTGAAGGAGTGATTTGATACAGTTTAGTGGTACTTACAAAGGCTGTCTTTGACCAAAGTATTATAAATTGAACAAAAACCAAGACATGCGCGAATGTTGTCACCAAATGCAAAAATATCTGAAATTGATTTAAAATTTTGGTAATTGGTAATTGTTCATTGTATAAATATTATAAACAAATTACTGAAGTATTATCATCTCATACAAAATCGATAAAAATAATCAACCAATTAGCCAAACGCAGTCCACTTCTAAACATAAGCCTCTGGGCCAATGTTGAGATGATTTGCCCTACTGTTTCCAAGCTGGCCAGGTTGATTGGTACAGGGTTCGAGATTTCCTTCTCTCGCAGTGATATTGTCTGCGTATTTTTTCTTTAGCCACATATTAGGACACCCTTCGGATGAGATGGCGTGGTAATACTTGTATTCTTTCTTCTTCACCTCACGGTTATAACGATCATCTTAAACTGTTTTTGTAACTAAAGTAGATTTAATTAATTTATTGAACTACTGTATATTTTTAATGAACATTCTACTAACAATAACTTCGCTGCTTTTCTTCAGTAGATCCCAGGCTTCAATAATCAACTTCAATATTTTACGGATTTTATACAATATTAGTTTTTTATCTAGGGTTATATCTTTATGATTATAGATAACCTTGATATACATTATATATTCATTCCATTTCACGATTGTGTGCTTCAACATGAAGATTATAATAGATGATTGTACTATTTCTATTTGAAATATTATCGACGCTAACATAAAAATCCCTCTTGCTAAAGTGCAATCTGAATCTAAATATAGTTTAAACAAAAATGTGACCACAGAATACACTACAAGTAATACACATGTTGTACATGATACTACTCTTATAAACTTAAAATCTTTTTGGAGATGAAGATTGCTATTAATCTCTTCAAGTACTGCAAGTAAATGAACACTTGCTTCACTAGTATACATGTTTGCTATATTTACAATCACAAAATCAAGATAATAAAGAATATATATAGCATGGTATGTAATAGAGTGTGGTGTAGAACCGTAAGCGGTCTTGATGTCTTGCATGGTCATATAAAACACGGATATCATGATGCAGTTTAGGAATACGCTGCATATTATATTCTTTCTGGAAACGGTTTCCACTGTATTGTGGCTGACGTTGAATTTCCTTGTACATGTGATACTATTGACGTAGTAAAATGGAAGAAATATCGCCAGAAACTGTTTATTCAAAACTATTTTACTAGTAGATTGTACAATATGTGGAGTCATCTTGGTACTAAAATACTATTTAATAATTGTAATTATTATTCTCTCTGTTGTTTTACTTAGAAGTTACTTGACCAATAATAATAGTTTATGAACTATGCATTAGAATGATTAAATTAAATACAAACATGTAAGTTGTTTAATGCGTCTTACCATGTTTTTGTTCTTTCTTTGTTATTACTCTACACCTAGTGATATTAATTGAATGTAGTTGTTTTAGTGGCAACAGCAGTTAAGAATTAATATCATGTTTACTTTTGTATGAAAAAGTACTGCATCCGGATACCCGCAAGATTGTAAAGACAATCTGTCCCACGTGTCTTGATACGATTAGATATAGCTTTGGCAGAAGTATCATAGAGGCATTGCTCAACCAAGTCATTTATTAAGTTATTGCTTTTGACCAAAAACTCAATTTATATATGTATTTTCAAATAAAAAGATCAATATAGAACGAGGTTTATTTTATTTTCATAGTTAATACAGTTAAGAACAGCCAACGTAATACATTTGTACTTAATTGTTATTTGCTTATAACTAGAAACGAACAAATACAAAACACAACCACATGTTTACGATGGTGACTCTCTTTCCGAGACTTTGCCTTTAGCTTAACATCAAGCGAGGTGAAGACAAATTGACGTCCTTTATAAAAAAAAACAACCCTACTCGTCATAAAAAAGCCGGCTTCACATGAGTTAATTTTTATGACGCTCTCGATTCATTAATTATTGATAAAACACTTTAGTGATATTACTAGTTAGTAAAAGACAACAACAGTAATAACATTACTTTGATCAATAATGTTAGTTACCGAAATTATCATATTAATTAAAACAGAATGATGGATCCACGTGTTGAATTCACGGGTAAAATGTTCTTAAGTAAAAAATTCCTTAGTATTTTCCTTCCATTTTACTATATAAATAGTATCACATGTACAAGAAAATTTAATATTAGACATGACTCTGTGGATACCGTTAATATGAAAAATATCATCTGTAGTGTATTTCTAAATTGCATTGTTGTATTCTTGTTTTACATTGCTATACATGATGTCAAGATCGCTTACGGTTCGGCACCATACTCATACGTATATTATGTTATTTATGTCCAATATTTTCTTGACTTCATCATTGTGACTGTTGCCAATGTGTATACTAGTACAGCAAATGTCCAGTTGCTGGCAAAACTTGCAGGGATCAGTACCAGTCTTCACATGCAAAACGATATTAAGTTTGTCAGGGCAGTATCGCGTACAATATGTGCAGTACTCATGGGATATTATACCGGAATACTTTTATTCAAGCTATATGCAGATCGAACGTGGAGCTTGTCAAGAGTTTTTTTTATATTTGTGTCGGTAATATTTCACATAGAAGTGGTACAATTTACTCTTATAATCTTCATGTTGAAGCACACGATTGTAAAATGGAATGAATATATATCGAATATCAATTATATTTGTGATAATGAAGATATAAGAGTCGATAAGAAGTCGATATTGGATGAAATACATAGAATAATAAAATCTATAATTGAAACCTGGGATCTAATAAAAAAAAGCTGTGAAGTTATTGTTAGTAAATTGCTTTCTATTAGCAACTGGCTTTCTGACAATTGGGTAACTTTGGGACAGTAAATAAAATTTGATTTTTTTAAATAATAATGTTATATTTTCTAAAGTTTACGCGAATGTCACTCATTGAAATAAAACCACTTTTTACGGATTCTATCGCGATATACCTACTCGTATTTTTTATTATTTACTTTTGGAATCGACGTTTCGGCTGCTATGCAGCAGCCATGATCTCGGTGTGACTCATGATGGTAGCCGTCACATAGTTTGAAGTATAAGTTATCTCAAAATACCCGAATCATGGTGAATTATTGGTGTTCCTATTTACGCAGAATGAGCTCACTGTGTTGTTAAGTCTTGCTGGATTTTGCAGCTTGCTGGGTTTGATTAAGTGGATGACTGGGTCCCAAGCTGGTGGTACGTTCCATCCATTCTGTCTATTAAAATTTGGGTGTTTTTTAATTTCAATAGCCTCGCGGATCATTCTAGGAATATATCGATGTTCTTTGGCGAGTGTCTGTGGTTTATCAATTGTTAATCATCAATAATAATATCGTCACTTTGTTCACAAGTGGAAATGTTAATATATTCGAATAAAAACAAATTTTAAACTGTCCCAGTTACCCGTTTAGTTGTTACAAAGTTACAAGTAACAAATTTACAGTTCTTTTCTTTTCTTTCTTTTTCTTTTTATATTCTACGGTTCGTATTTCTTCAGTTATATGTTTATTTTTCTGTACTAATTATGAATTTTAAATCCATTTGCAGATATTATTTCATTTTATGGCAACATTTGCACATGTTTTGGTTTACGTTCAATTTATAATTCTGTGGTCCAGGGCAATTTTTGTAAGTATTAACGTAGGTTATAAATTAGTGAAAAAATAAATGTGTAAAGTCATTAAAACTTAATACAATAATATTGAATAACACACTTGTACTGTTCCACTGAGTTTATTATTATTCTGAACCTGACCGGTTTCACCTTACGGCATTCCCAAAGAAACTCAAAACCTTTGAGAATGCCGTAAGGGGAAACCGGTCAGGTTCAGAATAAAAATAAACTCAGTGGAAAAGTACAAGTGTTTTATTCAATATGTGTAGTAGATTCCACCAAGTGCAATCAATCTCCAGTATAAATAATACAGTAATGTAACGTATTTTATTTATTTATTAAATTATAGAAAATCTTGTTACATTTATTTATTTTGCTAAATTATGTATAATGATACATTTCAGGACAGAGATATAATCAACCATATATTAGCGATTGCGGTCTGGATACTTGAAATATTAATAATAGACTTCGGTTTTTGTATGGCCTGCGAAACTTTGTATTTGGAAGTTGATAAAGCAAACAATATTGTTTTATCAAAAATATCCGAAGATGGTAAGTTTTTTGTATGAAACCTTGGGTTACAGTCTCGCCTCAGTCCTTAAGAAGTACTTTCAGCAAGCTAAGTAAAAGTGTGTATACCGGATTATTTTTATTGTATGTGGGTGTTTGTGTGAGGGTGTGTGTGCGTGTGTGTATACATACACACGCGTGTATGTGTGAGAGTCAGTGTGTCACACATACACAGTCCCCTACTTACTTCCGCACACACATACTTACATTACTACATTCGACACCATCCGAGACACGTACCAAGATATCGGTTTCGTGGTTCGGACCACTGTTGGCTCCAAGAAAACCTTCCCCATCACCGTCAGGGTACATCAATGATCCGTACTTAGTTCTTACCTGTTCAGGTATGAGGCGCTTTGTCAGAGAGCATCAGAAACTCACATCGGCAGCCTCCATGGTTGCTTATGTATGTTGATGACGTTGCGTTGATGGACGCAGATAGGAGCAGATTGGTGCGACGTGTGAATGTGTGGAAGGAAGCGCTTGAGAACGGCTGTCTGAAGCTAAATGTGGCGAAGACAGAATACTCGGCGAATAAAACTCAACAAATCCCACACCCGTCCGCATAGGCGATGACTTGTTCGAGCGCACGGATCAGGTTAAGTACCTGGGATCTGTACTTCACTTGACCGGTGACATTGACTACGACGATAAGGCACGTATTGCCACCGAGTGGGTCAAGGGGCGGAAAATGACTGGCGTCACATGCTAACCTAGAACACCAGTTAGGCTGAAGGGGCGGCTGTGAGGCGTGGCCGCCGTTGGAGCGACACACTACTGCATGTCACTGAGATCAATATGCTGCGGTGGATGTGCGTCACGCATAAAGATTGCGTGAGGAACTTTCACATCCGCGTCAGCCTTCATGCCCGTGATATCGCAGATAACATGCAAAGCTACGTGACAAAATGCTACGTGGGTAACAAATGCCTGCCCGCCCATCACGTCCAGGTAGAAGTGGTAGGCTCAAAAATTGCTGGCTTAACGTCGTAGTGGATGACATGCGTACAAACGGTTTTACTACCTTGGACGCCCAAGATCGTTCGAAGTGGAGGAGGAAGAGCCGGAAGGCGGACCCTGTGCTCCGAGGGTACCATGGCCTCGGATGCAATCAGGGCTAACGTCTTTATGTTGATGACACATAAACATACACACAAGCACACACATACGCTCAGAGAGAACAAAATGTGATATCGGATATTCATTTATCTATTTTTCATTGTTTTAGAATCACATAGATCTAAGTGGAAGAACATGAATCGTCTTATACAAAAAGAATTCCACAGGCTGACTCCATGCGGTATTTTCACAGTTAATGAAACATTATTCTTGAACTTTTGTCAGCTTGTTGCAACTTATACTATCGCTTTATTACAATTTGCGTTTTTGGAATAAACTAGTGACATTTTTGAATAAATAAATATGAATGCCACCTTTAATATACGTTTTCATTTCTTCCCAAGTTAGGGTGCCTTCGAACTAGAGGTGTGAGGAAGTGCTGCAGTGACGCCATATGGTGAGCCGGCCGTCCCACTACTAATTTTAATAAAATTAAAATTAATAGGATGTATTCACGTATTTTGACTTTTATATAGTTTATGACAGGCGTCAGCGTAGATGGTAAAAACTATATAAAATTTTCACCTCGTTCGGCTTTCTCCAGTTTTTCAGTTTCCAGTCTGACAGATCCTGTAAGAGAAAGATCGTGGGTTCAATTCTACCTGAACCCATTCAATTTATTCTATCTTAATAGCATTGATATTAATAATTCAATAAGTACAATAATTAACACACCATAAATTGGAAAGCATCCTCATTAGTTTGAATGATTTCAAAACATCGCGATAGAAATGGAACATCTTTTTAAAATATTCATAAATTCACTCACCATCCATGATCATTGTACAATATTGCTACGTAGTTGAGATATGTTTTTAATAAAATCATGAAACGAATGGTATAAACGTAATTGATGTCAAATCTTAAATATAAAAAAGTGCCCGAAATATTTGATATAAAGTATAAGGAGTCATGCAGTAACTAAAGAAATAGAGAAAGATATCGATAGAAGTGATCATGCATAGAAACCAATTCCTGGGTCAGCCGGGGTGCGTGGGATATATTATGTCGAAGACAACCTTATCTTCGGCCTAGCACGACGACCCACAGTCGGTCCGAGTTCGACATAGCCTCCCCCTCCGGCTCCGGCGAGGGAAGTATCCGAGGGGACTTCCGCACGAAAAAAAAATGCGTCAAATTAATATAAGGACTACTTATGTTTGCAGTATTTATTATTTATTTAAAAAAATGAAAGATATAGTGGGGCGTTCTTTTATTATGTATGTTTTCATAATAATTCGTATTTTTGTCCAAGTCAACCAATCAGGTGTAACATTTGATGTACCTACAATTTGGTGTGATACGCCATTTTGTAAATTATAAACAATACAGTAACTAGATCTGCCAATGTCCTTCACAATAAAGCAAACTGTAACAATACTATGACATAGTTGGTAAGGGTTATCATCACGGATAGTGGCAAAGTTGCATCTATGTCGAAAAGTCCACATGCCGTCATCTTGCAATAAGTCGCTTGATTGTACCGAATGATGTTCTTGTATAGACGTTTCTGACCTTCTGAAATGAATGCTTCTTGTAGGATCATAAAGAATTATTAAATTAGAAAAAAAAAGAATTAATGAAAAGGCCCAGTAGCGATGGTTCAACAACACGAATCTTATCGGCTTGCTGTGCAAAGGGAAGCCGTGGTAGTTGTTTTTACATTTACACTCGATTAATTCCACCGGCTTGCCTTTTAAAAAATTTCACCCTTGGCCTCTGTTGAGGCCAGTATTCTAGAACGACACACATTTCTGAATCTCGGTTTATCTGAGGACAGATTTGAGTTTTGACTGAACTTATACAATCTATCCCCAAATAAATAGAGATTCAAAACTGAGTAATATTATACACAGACATTAGACTTGTGAATAAAAATTTAATATGAACGTATTTAGTTTAGTCCCAAAAGTTATTACAAAAATAATTACATAATGCGACCAAGATTTATCAAATTATTATTAGAAATTATTTCGTACCTGGACATTTCACTTTTCTCATAGACTTCAAGCATGTTAATGTCGTGTCTTCTACAGCTATATCAAACTTCTCGCTTGCTATGCATAGCATCACCAGTAACAATAAACCCCTTAGTACCCAAAACAATATTGAAGCGACTATTCCAGCCTCTATAGTCTAAAATATTTTATGAAAAGATAAAACATTATTATATTATATATTAAAACTTGCTGATACAATCACAGGAATCTAATTCCAGACCTATGCAACATAAATAAGGTAAATCGAATTAGTTTTTTTTATAAAGGTCACGTCAATTTGACTTCACCTCGCCTGGTGGTAAGCTAAAGGCAAAGTCTCAGAAAGAGGGTCACCATCGCAAACATGTACCATGTTAACAATGGTGGCACTCAGCTTGGTGGCCTCATCAGATGCCGTTTCACGCCCCGCTTAAAGGAAAGGAAGCAATAATAGTTCTGTTGTTAGTGTAAAGTGGCATCAAACAAATAGGCTTTATACGAGTATACTAAATCAGTACTGCAACGCACCCGAAACATCGGCAAAAAAATCCAGAATTCAATCGCGATAAGTCCAGATTTAGATGTCCTATAAAAGCCATTAGTTTACACTGCGAGTTTAAAAGTAACATCAAAAAAACAGTCAAACAAATCAATATACTAATTTACCTACTTACATTGTTTAATTTAAGATGATTCTTTTCCAAGGCGATTACAAGGTAACTCAAAGTAATCATGAATGTATGCGATGTCCACATAAATGTCTGTTGAAAGATGAAATAAGAAATCACTAAATCAGAATAAATACAAGGACTAATATTTCATAAAAGACAAAAGTCTACAAAATTCAGTCTTTAAACTTACCATTAATTGGAAAGCATTTTTATATAGTTTGAATGATTTCAAAATATTGCGATATATTTGAAACATCTTTTCATAATATTCATTATTTCTGAGCTCGTCTTCCATTTTCAGAACACAAAATTGCCACTTACTGAGATAGTTTTTCAGTAAAATTATGACACGGATCGCATAAATGTAATTGATGTCAAAACTTAAATATAAAATGGCGCCTAGAACATCTGATAGATAAGTGTAAGGAGTCATGCCGTAACTGAAGAACCAGAGAAAGACGTTAACAGAAATGAGTATGCACATAAGCCAGTTCCAAACGGACGTACGGTCGATGTTACTCTTATTATAGATACAGTTATGAATTTTTTGTATCCGTAATACAAGCATGATATTAGTTTGAATTTTAATTATATTTAGAATGTAGAGTATGTTAAGAGCAACGCAGAAATGAACAAAATGGAAGATAAACATAGCCGGACTAAAAATTTCCTTTTGATCTGCAATTATGTTTAAGGAATTCGCGAAGTTAATAGTGTAAGCTTTTGATAAAATTACAAATATCATTATGGAGTACACAATTATGTAGTATATTTTTCCTATTGGAGTAATTACATTATCTCTAATGACATATTTGGCAGAGAGCAAAACAAATAGAATGAAATTCATAGGATAAAAGATTTTGACGATATCATCTGTTAAATTGTTATCTCGTAAAATTTCTTCCCACATATTTAAATATGGGAGTTTGATCAATATTTGGTCAGTAGCACTTCCTATCTGGTTGTATATTTGATTAAATTTAAGGCTATCCTAGAAGTAATTGTTATACCGGTAATAAACACAGTGTAGATCCAAATTATATAGGTTTTATTGATTACTAAATTGAAAAGCAAATAAATATTGTTAGCCTAATTTGATTAAATATCAAGGTCAAATGTAATGAATATAATTTTATTATATTATAATAACTATTTTGTCAGATGGCACTTGCTTCGCGGAAAATATTGAAGTTCAGCCGCATAGAGTCTTATGGAGCTGACTACAACCGATTTAGGAAAAAAGCTTGGAGAATGATGGTGATATTTTCAATGGTTCTGTCGGACTCGAACCGACTAAAACCACATGCCATTTCGGGTTTTTAGATGACAATAAATGTACGTCATTAACCTGCTTCATTGTAATACTAACCGATTCGATAAAAATATCATAATTGTTATGTTTTTTTATACTAAGCGTACGTCATATTTATTTTAATTATTCATTGTACTCTAAGTGATATTAGTTCAGTTATACAACCCCTCACTAATATAATCACGTTCATCAATATTATTGGTTCTTTTGAAACTAAAAACAAGTTCAAACAGAACAGAAAGATGGCTCGAAACATTAAAACAATTAAGAGTAAATTTATTATCAATGAAGAATTTCTTGATATTTTTCTTCCGTTTTATTACATCAACAGTATAATATGTTCAAGAAAATTCAATATTAGCACCAACTACGTAGAAACTGTTTCTTTAAAAAATATTATTTGCAGTGTATTAGTAAATTCAATCATGATTTTCTTATTTTACCTGACTTTACAAGACATCAAGTGTGCATATGGTTCTGCACCATACTTTACATTATACTATGCTATATACTTTCAATATTATCTTGATTTTGTCATTGTATCTGTCGTAAATGTGTATACTAGTAGAGCAAGTGTTCATTTACTTGCAGTGCTTGAAGAGATCAATGATATCCTTCACACTAAAAGAGATTTAAAATTTAAAAGAGCAGTATCACGTATATTATGCGTATTGTTTATATTATACTATGTCGTCCTATTCTTTTATAAACTATACTCAGACTCAGATTGGACTTTAGCAAGAGGTCTTTTTATATTTGTATCGATAATATTTCACATAGAAGTATTAGAAGCCAGTCTTATAGTGTTTATGTTAAATCACTCAGTTGTAAAGTGGACTGCATATATACAGAATGTGAAGTTTATGTATGGTAATGAAGACGAACCAGCAAATAAAGAAACAATATTGACTGAATGCCGTAATACAATGAAATTGATTATTGACGCTTGGGATCTCTTGAAAAAAAGTAGTGAAATTATTGTTAGTAAAATGATCTTCCTCAACTTGTAGCATTTGGAAAATATTATTTCTGCTAACACTTTCTCTAAGTATTTGTTTTTCTAATCACACGATCAGTTTTAAATTTCTTTTATTGTACACCAATAAATCCTCCTAGGATTTGAAAAAAAAACCTAAAATAAATTACACGATTTCTTTAATATCGTTCGTAGTTAAGTGTAAGGTGTAAGTTTGTCGCTAAGACATTTATTATGTTTGAATTACCCATTCATTTATGATCATTGTCGATAGTTGAATCGATGAAGTTTCTTTAAAAAAAAAATTAAAATAAGTTTTTTTTTAGATAGTGTTCCATTTTGTGGCAACATTCGCTCACGTTTTGGTTTATGTTCAAATCATAATCCTTTGGTCAAGGTCACTTCTTGTAAGTATGAATATGTTTTAATCAGCTTACACTCATAATTTAATTGCTTTTGGGTTGCTGTGATAGATTTTTTTCATATTGCACTTAAGACAATTAAAGCAGCAACAACCATCCTTTATTTGGGCAAAGCGTTATAACTTGTGTGTCTTTCTCATACGCATACGCATACCCTATGCGTATGTATACAAGCAGTTTATGGACAAGTGGATTTGCAGTCTTTATATCTATCTCTAGTGTGACTTTTGCATCTAACACCCTGACCAACTATTTTCTAAACCGTGCCCTGACTAGCAACGGACTGTAACAAAGGCTGTAAAGAAGAAATCACTAATGTACTGCAATATATTCCAGGATCAAGATATAATCAGCCACGTATTAGTTGTTGCCCTCTGGATTATAAAAGTGTTCACAGTGGATTTAAGTTTTTGTATAGCCTGTGAAGCTTTGTATGGCGAATTTGAAAGAGCAAATAAAATTGCTCTATCCAAAGTTTTGGAAGATGGTAAGTCTTGTAGAAATAAAATCGTTTGTATTGATATCATGATCTACGTTCTAATATTTATTTTATTGTTTTAGAAGCATCTAGATCGATCTGGAAAAACATTAACCGTCTTATACAAGAAGAGTTTCATAAACTAACACCATGTGGTGTTTTTACATTAGATGTATCGTTATTCATAAATTTTTGTCAACTGGTTGCTACTTATACTATAGTGTTATTGCAGTTTGCATTTTTTGACTAAATTTTCAGTTTCACTTTATTGCTCAAAACAGTGCAATACAAGTAATTGTATGTAATTGTAAAGAGGTAATTCTTTCTATGTCATCTACTTAAATTTTCCCACTGCTTCCTAGGCAGCAACAATTACTTCTTCATCATTTGTTTAAGAATGTATTAAATTGTAGTAAAAGTCTAAGGTCAAGCTCGGTAGATGGCATTGTACCGTCTATCTGAATCACGATATGGTTACGTTACCGTGCATAGTATAAGTACTATCTAAGTTTTCAATAATAAACGAGAGAGAGAGAGAGAGCAGCATTTGTTATTAGATCAGGACACAGGCGTTTTAATTACCCGACTGCGCGACGCAAAGGAGGGTTATGTGTTTATCAGTCTATGTATGTATGTATGTATGTATGTATGTATGTATGTATGTTTGTTTCTATGTGGCGTTCTAGAGACCAAATGCGTAGGCCGATTTTAATAATTCTTACGTCAATCGATTCGTCTTAACCTTGCGAGTGTCACTAAAGACATGACAGTAATCAAAATTCACCACAGCGACAACCAGACGCCATATTGTCAAAATAAAAAAAACTAAAAGTCGATGAACTATGTCAAGTGGGGTGTCGTTGAATAGGTATTTTAAATCATTTATAGGTTCCATTTATCATTTTTCATTTAAAATAATAGTTTAGGATATATAACGGTTTAAAGTTGTTTAACAAAACAATCATTCTCGCTAATTTTCTTACTTATTGAATTAGGTTTTTATTTCAAGTATAAACGATATGAAGGAAATTACAAAAGATATACATTTCATATCATAACTAAAAAGTATAAAATAAAACAAATGATTAAAAAATAAAAAACCCGACTGCCACTGAAAAAGACTGAAATAAGTTTGATAGCAGGCGGTACCCATATGCCAATCATAAACCGAAAGAAAATTAATGGGTACCGCCTGCTATCAAACTTATTTCAGTCTTTTTCAGTGGCAGTCCGGTTTTTTTTTTTTTTTAATCATTTGTCTTATTTATTACCGTGTTCACAACCAGAACAGTGCAAAACAGCTCAACAGGCCAAAGTTAAAAGGCCAAAACACTGGATCTGGGAACAGGCAAGACATTGAAGAGAGAATGCTCCAGCTCCAAATATTATAAGTGACACTGCTTCTTGATCTGTGATTTTAGTGGCTCTTCTTCATGCTGCTTGTTCAGTAGTTCAGTAGACATGCCCTACTTTCAAGAATAGCTATTTAATACATTTTACTAACAGTATAAATGTGGAGGTTTGGATATGTGTCACTTAATGCTCAACTGTCATGGGTCATTGGGATCAGGATTCCATGTAATAGTTTAAAAAAAACTTAATCGATAGATAATATTACTTTAATATTAGAGATATCGGGATATTTACCATGTATTATTTATTTATTTACCATTACATACATATATTTTATACCTTGTAGTAAAAAAGGATGAGAATTCATCAAGATGTTTATTTGAAAAGCATAGAGAACACTGTATATCCTCCTGTCCCGTTTCAAATGTAAAAATCAGAGCTAGTAGAGATAATAAAATACTGCAGAATGTAATAGTTAATGAACTTTTGCCTACTACTTTGGGATAAATATTATTAAATTAAACAATTTCCCTCCAAGTTATATTCTTTTTAATTAATAACATAACATCACAAAGAAAAGTTCGTTTATTTCAATGTCAAAATAATACAAAATAATACATGTCATTTAAACGCTAAATGCAAATACATTGTCAAAGTTAATCAATTAACCCGCTCCTCACCGTACCAGGGGCAAAGGTGCCCATGACGCTAGCGGCATTACCCCGCTGGATAGCAACGGACAACCTTTGCCCCAGGTACGAGGCGGAGCGAGAGTCACCGGTTTTATCCCTAAGAAAATAAAAAAGTAGATTAAGTAGCCCTACAAAATATCAACAAGAGTTTGCTGGAAGAGAACTCAACTTAGAGTTAAGCTCGCCTTTGTACATAATATTTCACTTATTTTATGAATACAGTAAAGAATAAATAAATAAAAACAAAGTCCTCGTAAAAGTTTGTGAAGTTGTTGGATGTCTGGGCAAGAGTTGTATAATTTAAAATAAATTAAACTGTAATAATACTGCCACATAGTTAGTAATGGTACCCAATACAGCTAATGGTAAAGCAGCATCGACGTCAAACATCCCACATGCGCTCATCTTGCAATAATAAGCTCGATTATAGTGAACGATGTTTTTACATAGACGTTTCTGACTTTCTGAAAAGAACAAAATAAATGAGGTCCTGAAAAATAATCAAATAGAACAATTCTCAAGCTGATTTTACAATATAAATTATAATTACTCGGAGTATACAATGTGGAGGCCGCGAACAGGCGAAAATAGGCAAAAAAAAGGTAGGACAGGACGCCCCCGAGCCAGATGAATTGACGACCTGAAAAATGTAGCTGGGGCATTTTAAGTCAGTATTTATTGGGTTTATCCCTGTTATCTGGTAACCTGGAGCCTGCTTTTAGTTGTATTCTTACTTTAAATGATTTCTAGCAATTTGTGTAGTTATAATACTTAAATGCTAACTATAAAAATTTAATACATCAGAAAAAATTAATCTTCTCGGGTGGAAAAGATTGGTCCCAATAGTTCGTAAGAACATCGGTGAATAACTTCACCGTCTCCCTAAAGACGAATAAGAATAGAAGGGAAACTTGAATCATCTCGGGCGTGTCTGGGCGGCCTAGTTGGTTAAGGCATTCCCCCTGTAAGGGATTTCTTCCTGATCTTCAAAAAGATTCATTTTTCCTGATCTATTCAATTTGTGTTCTTAAATTTAAAAAAAAAATACTCAGACATAAAACCAACAATTTATAGTAATTCACACCTGCACTTTTTTCTTTCTTCGAACGTTTTAGGGTTAGACATGTCATTGTTACGTCTTCTACAGCTATATAAAATTGTTCGCATGACACGCATATGATCAGTAGTATTATTAAGGTCTTCGATACCCAAAATATGATTGTGAACATTGATCCTTTGTTGATGTCCTGAAATATACAAAATAATAACATCAGCTATTTGCCAGTGTCAAATTTTTGCTTACATATTATATAGTTGATGACACGTGCTCTAGGATAGTGCATATTAACGATAACAGCATACACATACAACATACACATTTTCACCATACACATCCATATTTTTACCATACACATTTATCATTAAAGGAACAGATACAGATTTTGTTATTATTTTACAATGTGAAAGGTTTACAAAATTTACACAGTGTCATTGGTTATTATTAAAACACTTACATCATTCAGTTTAAGATGGGTCATTTCCAGTGCAGTTTCAGTGTAACTTAATGCAGAAGCCACAGTATGCATTGTCCACATAAATGACTGGGAAGTAAACATATTGATTGATTTATATAATAAAATACCGATACTTAATTTCTGCAGAATAAAACTTACCATAATCTGAAAAACATCCTTGTATAGGTTAAATGATTTTAAAATATTACGATATACTTCAAACATTTTTTTATACTGCTCGTCATTTTCAAGTTCATCTGTTTTCATGACGCAATTATTGTTAAACTCCTTGATATACGTTTTGAGTAAAGTTATAATACGGATACAATAAAAACTATTGAAGTCAAAACTCGAAAGTAAAACGCCGCACACAATGTCTGATAGAGTTATATATGATGTCATAATAAAACTAAAAACCCAAAGAAAGATATTTACAAAAATGATTACAAAAAAAAGCCCATTCCAAACGTAGGTGTAGTCCATGGGTCTATTTTTAAATATGAAGTTATGAACTTTCTGTACCCTTAGTACAAGCAGGATATTACTTCTACTTTTAGTAATATTAAGAATGTAAAGTATATTAATGTTAATCGAAAAATTTAACATATGGAACATAAAAATAAATAATTCTTTTCGACTAGTACTTTCTAGAGAATATAGAGAAATGATGTCCATACTTTTTATGAGAATCACAAATATTGAAATAAAATAAACCGATAAGTAGTATTTTTTCCCAGGTGGAGTAATAAAATGATCTTTTATTGTATATTTGGCAGAAAGCAAAAATGATAGAATCAAATTAATGGGATAAAATATTTTCATGATTTCATCTGTCACATAATTATCTAGTAAAAGTTCTTCTGATGACATATTTATAACATTTTTTCGAAGTAATATGTGTATTTGTTCTTCAACACTTTCAGTCCAAAGGGGATCATTACATTAACGTTAGATAATATCAATAAAAATGTAATATACAACGTAAAAACCATTAACTAACTCATCCATCAATTTTAAAGTAACAATATAGTCTGACTAATCAACGACATTTTAAAGATGGCTTGGTTGATGACTAAAAACCTCAATTTCTTTTTCATTTTATCTTCTTCTTCTGTTTAGCTCTGTTCCCAGTTTAGCTGGTTTCAGGATTTCCTTTCTGTCAGGGATTTCTATTTTGGATTATCTAGAAGCTGGAATTATCTTGGTTCATCTCTTTTTTAATGTTATCTTCCTCTTCTTCTCGGCTGGTTGGGCATGCATTCTGTGTCATACAATTTGTTATTTGTCAAAATATCAGGCAGTTCACCTATGTGAAAATAAATAAATACGTGATCATACTTTGTTTCAATCCACCTGTAATGGTGGCTTTTATTCTTCAGTTTATATTTCACCCCCCTTTTTGTTCTTACAACAGCTAATCCTGTTTATAACTTTGTATTTTTTCGAGATCCAGTTTTGAACCAAGAAGAATGGTTGCAACAGTCTATCTCATTCGTTATTCAGGTGACTTGCTATATAGACGGACTGCCAGCTACTGCTCCTATGGCACGCACAGCATGGCGGGGATGAGGTAAAAAAGGGAATGAAAGAGCAGTATTTTAGTTTAATTTTTTTTTGTATTGTATAACTAGCTTTTGCCCGCGGCTCCGCCCGCGTGGATGTCGGTTATCGCCACCAAACATAGCGTATGTTATGTCCTTTCTCATGGTCTAATCTACCCCTATACCATATTTCATCAAAATCGGTTTAGTGGTTTAGGCGTGAGAGCGTAACATACAGACAGACAGACAGACAGAGTTACTTTCGCATTTGTAATATTAGTATGGATGTATGGATATAGTAAGTAATTAAACCATTAATAAAACAACTTGTTCTTTATCAATCAACAACTTTTACATATTCAATACATCCTTTTAATCATGGTCTTCTTATATTAAGGATTTTTGAATCAATTACTAATAATAATATTGTGTAAAATATGTTACAATAAAAATGCCTAAATTATTTGCCTTATAATAAAGCAAATTGCAATAGTACTATAATATAGTTAGTAAGAGCTCCTATTAGAGTTAATGGTAAAGTCGCGTCGACGTCAAATAATCCACATGCAGACATCTTGCAATATGATGCGTGATTATATTGTATAATACGCTTGCAGAAGCGTTTCTGATCCACTGAAAAAAAAAACATACCCTTTAAAAAAGTATGTAAAGGGCAGTATTATAATTCCAAAATAAATTTAAATGTAACCCTTGTAGATTTAATAACGACCGAAAAATTTATTTATCGGAGGAGATATAGAATAGATGATGGAAAAAAGTAACTTGGCTAATTATTTATCAGATGCCTTTTCACACCCCGCTTAAAGTATTCGGGACTGTAGGAAGAAGGTGGTAAAGCATTTCAAGACTTAGCTTTATCAACCGCTTGGTTCTTGATGGTCATTAAGTAAGTCTACCTACCTATAACACAGTTATTTTACTAGCACGGAAGCGGGAGGGGCTTGTCTTGATGGCTGTTGTGGCTAGACATTTAAGCTTGAAGTGTTCAAGGTGTTACTTGATGGATACATGTTAAATTGTTTTCTTTTTTAGTCAATAAAGTTATCTTATCTATCTTAAAGACTATACTCATACCTGGGCATTTAGCTTCTTTCATGCGCTCTAAGCACAATAGATTCGTGTCTTCTACAGCGATATAGAACCTCTCGCATGCGAGACACAATATCACTTGCAAAAATAGGGCCCTCAATATCCACATTACGATTGTTGCAGTTGCTCCTGTTTTAAACTTCTGAAAAATTTAACAAGTATGACTGTAAACTAGTAAGATAAACTGTTTTAAATTGTATTATTATCTGAACTGACTCAAAAGGAAGCAACAAACTAAATAAAATCATTTAAAAATATCCTGCCCCTTTTCTAAAACTTCCCCGATTTGGTCCAGGTATGTGCACCTAGGTCTTCCCCTAAAAAAAAAAGAAAAGGGGCAGGTCAGGAGTACCCTAAACCGACGAGCATGCATGAAGAATGTAATGAGAGTGAATGAAGCGAGAGTAGTATGTCAGGATCGTAGCAAATGGAGATCCGTGATCTCTGCCTACCCCTATGGGAAACAGGCGTGATTTTATGTATGTATGTATGTATGTAAAAATATCCGATTAACGTTTCAATGAAGGGCAAGTTTTGTTTGATAAAGGAGAAATTTGTTAGTAGCCTGCCAAAAATCCTTGGCAAGGACAAACAAATTGCAACATTATAACTATTATAATCCATTCACTTTATATTATAACTAGCTTTTGCCCACGGCTCCGCCCGCGTGGATGTCGGTTGTCGAGACTAAACATAGCCTATGTCCCTTCTCAAGGTCTAATCTACTCCTATGCCAAATTTCATCAAAATCGGTTCTGTAGTTTAAGCGTGAAATCGTAACAGACAGACAGACAGAGTTACTTTCGCATTTATAATATTAGTTTGGATATGGATAATAAATGTATACTTTAAATTGGCTGTTATAATTATGCTTTATCATGTTTTTGCCTGTATAATATGAAATAAAACAAATAGTATACTTACATCAGAAAAAATGAATCTCTCTGGTGGGACTCGAACCCGCGATCTTTACATTAACTAACTAGGCCACCGAGAGTGACGTATTCGATTTATATAGTTAGCATACTTAATGCTTAAGAATATCATTAAAATATAACAATGTTACTTACAGCAGAGCTTTGAAATTTATTCGCTTCCAGTGCAATTTGAATATAACTCAAAGCAGAAATGAAAATATAAACTGTCCAAATAAACGTCTGTCAAAGAAAAATGTTACGTTTAGTTTATACCTAACAAATGCTTATTAAATGTAAAATATACTTACCAATAATTGAAAGGCATCTTTGAATAGTTTGAACGATTTTAAAATATTACGATAATCTTCAAACATTTTCTTACAATGTTTATCATTTTCAAGCTCATAACCCAACTTCCTAACACAAAGCATCCACTCATAGAGATATATTTTCAATAAAACAATAACACGAATGGAATAAATGTAATGTATATCGAAATTAAAATATACAAGCTCACCCAAAATATGAATCGAATTACAGTAAGAAGTCATGAAATAACTAAACATTAAAAGAAAGAATTGAGAGAAGATGGCAAAAAATAAAAGCCAATTCCAAACTGAAGTACGGTCGATACTCCGATTTTTGCAGATACTGTTATGAATTTTCTGAATTCTCAAGACAAGCGAAATATTGGTTTGAGTTTTAGTTATATTAAGAATGCAAAGAATGATCGTGGTAACGCAATAATAAACTAAATGGATGATAAAAAGTACAGGAATGAACAAAACACTTTCCTGTCCAATAGCATTCCAACGATGTTCAGAAATAATATCGTAACTTTTCAATAATATAATAAATATTGTAATGCAATTCACTGTTATATTATAGCTTAAACTAGTTGGAGTAATATAATTGTTTCTAATAGAATATTTGGCTGACAGTAAAACGGATAAAACAAAATTCATAGGATAAAATACTCTGACAACATCATCTGTCAAGTAGTTATCTATTAAAATTTCGTCTGACATAACTAATTCTGTATGTTTCTAGGATGAAATTGTCAACAGCACTTCTTGTTCGAAAAGAAATGAAATTAACAAAGTAGGAATTTATCCATAATTAATTTCCATTAAAATGGTCACGTTACATTTGAAATTTTGATTGACAGTTAATTTATTAAAAGATCACTCTTTACTGTGTTCATAGTTATAATGTTAAATATGTAAACAAGATGACCTTGCATATCCACAAGTTTATTGATAACAAACTTGTTAATTTTGTTAATTTAATTACTATTAACGAACAATCTTACTATAATATAATTAATTATTCAAAACCGTCAAGAAATGACAAGTTGTTCAATAATAAACCTTAATAGTCATCAATGTATAGTCTATCAACATTGTCAAACTTCAGTTATTTAATAAAATGCAGTTCCTAAAATATAGAAGTCAAAATAATCAAAATTTTGTTGACAAAGATCTCCAATCAATGCTCTGGCCTCTAAGCCTAGTACAAAATATATTTTTTAGTCCTAAATATTACATTAAACACGATATAATTTATCCCAACAATATTTTCAACAAAATATTTTGCTTTTGCGGCACATTATTTTTTATAATAACATTCTGGTGTCATGGCTACCACGCTTATACAACTAATATCAAACGTGTTAGCCTTATTTTTTATTGCACTACCCTATTCGACGTTTTCACCTACTCCATTGGGTATCTCATTATTTTGATTGGGAGCTGTTGCTACTCGCGATATCACGTTGCGTTAATTAGAACTATGCAAGAAGTTCATAAATATTTAAATGACGAAAAAAATTTTCAAAAGTTTATTATTTGGAACTCCATAAGTATTATTATAGTCTCAGGGCTTTATTTGTGCTTGATGTGTTGGATGTTATGGGAATTTACAAACATTGACTGGCATACTATGTTCACCACTGTTATTACAGCTGTCTTTGATTTTAATATGATATACGCAATTCGATTGATGATATTTTTGAAACAGAAAATGGACTTATGGAATTTGCGATCGTTATCCCGCCAATATGAGTGTGAAGAAATGTCTCAGGCCTACGTTAATATAATGAAATACTATCACTTGTACTGTCAGTGTTTTCAGTATTTGGTAAGAAGAATTTTATATATTAACCTGAATGAAGTAGTTCATTAAATACTTTCTTGTCTAATGCAATAATAATATTAACTGTTAATAATATAGTATCAATGGTTACAGTGTTTTTTTAACGTAGCAGAATGTTTGTTTCATTCATTAGTTTATATTCAAACATGGATTACATTTTGTCAACTACCCGTCAGTAAGGTAAGTGTAATAATCACCTTATGACATTGTTTTGATTTACATCACCCCTAAATACTACCATAGTAATAAAAACTCCTTTGATATTACCTAATGACAGTTCTAATTTATTTCTAAAGATGCTTAAGATGCTTAACATCATTTTGATGTGCTGTGAGATAAGGAAAAGTAATAAAAAAAATCTTGTATTTACTGTCAGAAAGTGTCTATCTATTTCAAAATAGAAATTCTTAAACACAACAAATATATTACTTATGCCTGATGGTTTTGTTACATTTACGAATCCATTATGATTTATTTCAGTTTACACACTTAAAATCATTTTCTATTTCCTTTATTATTGTTTGGATGCTGAAGACTTTTGTAAAACAAATCATACTGAGCTTGAACTGTGAAGAATTCTACGCAGCTGTAGAAAACTCTCAAGAGTCTTGTGTTATTATTTTGAAAACCAATTGTTCAGGTGAATTTATTTTCAATTCCATTTTAAGGTGACTTATAATCTACCGTGTCTTATAATGATTATCATCATTTGGGCATCAACCCCGATTGTATTCAAAGCTTGCAAGTTTCAGCTCGATGTTCTCTCTAATACTTGTTCCTGCTTTTTCTGCTTCTTCCTACTTTATCTAGCTTCTTTGGAAGTTAATATCACCTGATATTTCAAGAGGTAACTTTATCTTGGCTTAAGTCCAAGAGTCTATATCATAAATCCATTTATTGTTTTACTAAAACAAATTTACATTTTCAGAAAGCGAACAAAAGTTATACAAGAATATCCAACGGATGTATCGATCGTCATTCAAGAAGATGACTGCATGTGGCTTATTCAACTTTGATAATATGCTCATTTTGTCACTACTAGGGACATTCACAAATTACACTGTAGTATTGCTACAGTTTACTTTCTTGAAGTCATAAATAATTATGCTAGTAAATATAAATAACAACTACCAAAAATTTGTTAATTAATAATTGAAAATTGCGAGCCACCATTGTAAAATTGTTGGTGTCTGTAATGGTAACCCTCTTTCCCAAGACTTTATCTTCTGTTTAGCATCAGGCAAGGTGAAGATGTATTTAAGTGTCCAATATAAAAAAATATCACGTAATCGGTATATTATATTGTTATTTTTTAAATCTTTGAATGAATTTTTTATAGCATTCTGGCGAACAAAACGGGATAATTACATGAAAGCAAATTTTACAGGAGGAGTAAAAATAATTTATCCATATGTAGTACTTGAACTGATTAGACATTATGTTAAAACCTAATCGCTATCTATAATACAATGGGAAATATTTAAATTTGAAAAATTCAATTATGCCGTTTTGTTTACAGCAGGTTTTATTACGTTTTGATTGCCAATAATATGCAATTAAGCCCTTATGATTGCAAACAATTAGTTAGGTAAGGTTAATTTCAACAAATAAAACAGTTTAATACGTTAACTCTTATTGTTTTTTAATAATAGGTATAAGTTTAGTACTTTTCAATTTAAAAAAACAAATTCTGCAAAGAAAAACAAAAAACAAATCCCTTAGATATTAAGCTCAATGTCTATTTCCTCGCAGTCGCAACCTTCGTCGAGTTCATCTTCCTTATATTCTCTTTCTTCGTCTTCCCTTTCATTTTCATCACCATTATTGCTCTCGTGCTGACTGCCTAAAATTTCTTTATACCAACTTAGTCCTTCATACTGGTCCCAGTTGTTTCCGACATGCTTTTCTAACAATACTTTTACATCTTTAAATTTCGGTCTCTTCAGATCATTTTTCATTTCCATTCTTTGTAAAATGGTTCTATGTTCTTTTCTACTCTTTAATAAATTATTCACAGTTCCGTTTTCAAGATCGTCTTTGTAAAATTTTGAGGTTCTCAAGCCACACGGGATGATCTTTGTCACCATTTTTGATGTGACCACTTGTTTACCTTTCTTTGTGGTTTTTCTCTCTTGTAACTCCTCGTATACTGCCTGTTTATAAAGTTTCAAACGCTTCAACTCTCTTATACCTGACAAATTATTGTATACCTCAGCCAATTCCTTAATGTCATACAGAACCCAGTCTTCTCCCAATAATTTGCGTTTCTAAATTTTCTGTAAATCTCGAAGTATTTTTCTTTTGTAAACAACAACGAGTGTTTGCGTATTCCTTTCTCCACTCTACCGAAAACGCAATCAGCCGGCAAGCAACTATGCCCTCGAACGTGAAAAGTGATTGTTACATCCTTTAGGCTTGTGGAGGTTTGGTTTCGCAACCAGAACGTTATTGCATGAATAATGTGAGAATTTTTATTTTGGCCTCCACAGCCATCTGCAAACAGATACAAATTCGTTATGTTGGTTGAAGTCTAAAAACGTCAAGTAATGAATCAAAGCCGATTCTACTTCTTTTGCACCTTTACGTGCTTGATCCTCAGTCCAAAAATATAAAGTTGGCGATTTACCATCCATGTCAACAAAGCAAAGATTGTACACTCCAATCTGTCGTAAGTATTATGCCTCCTGAATGGGTGTTTTTGGAAGAGGCTGAATTTGTTGCATATCGAAGCAGATAAGTAGAGATTTATCTGGCCTCTGCTTTGTAATCTCGTAAAACGCCTTAGAGCGTAATTTGTAATTTTGAGCTCAACCTGTGCCTTCTCCTTTTCTTCTGAAGTCACTTGTACTCTTATCTCATTGTCCAAAAAAGTACAAGTGCTGCAAACATCCGTCGCCGGAGATAAAAATCCAATGTTGAAGTCGGATTCAAATACTCTTCTAAACATCGTTACATTAAGTCACTCATTATTCAGGTGGAAAGAGCCCAGCGAGAGATATTGAAAGTATCTCATTTCCTCCCCTTCCGATTCCCCACAACTGAGTTGTACGAAAGGTGCAAGGTGCTGACTGTCCGTCAATTGCTCATTCTCCATGTCATAACAAAACAGCACTCTTTGCTTGAGTTTAACCCATCTGCAGCTCTAAGTAAAAGGCGATTTAAGCCTGTCGACCGCACCCTAGACTCATTCAACAAGCAATTCACAAACAGGTTCTTCTGTTTCCTTGGCGGGTATCTTTATAATAACCTTAACAAAGTATTACCCATATACAAGTTAACAAAATCACTGTGCAAAAAAACAACCAGCGAATGGCTCATGACATTGAACTATGACAATACTGAATGTCTCCTATCAGTCCCCGTTTGAAACACGCACACACACACACACACACACACCCACACACACACTCACACACACACACACACACACACACACACACACACACACACACACACACACACACACACTCACACACACACACACACACACACACACACACACACACACACACACACACACCTCTTTTCACTATGATATTATCTTCTAACCCTGACATTACCCACAAAAGAATAATTAACTATATTGTTGTACTTGAATTTGTTATAATCACTACTGTAATATTTACCACCTAACTGGTCTCTCGAAGATCGCTGTACAGTACTGGTAGTCCAATGGGTGTGTATTGGTGACCTGAAATACAGGATTCTTCCTAGTTTAGGCACCAGCCTCCCACATAGGAATACTATACACATACCTAGGTACTATAGGTTAAGTGAACTATAACTAAATGTATACTCCAATTATTATGTGGTGAGGAAAATAAATCTTATTTTATTATTATTTTATTATTATTATTAACGCATTGATCTGCATCGCACGTATTATACATCTCATGCAATTTTGTGACATTAAGTTCGTGACTTAAGTAAACCCGTTTAGATTTTGCTCTATTATAGTGCGATTATTTTGCAGGTAATGCGGCAATAAAACGCCGTACACTATCTTTTTGATCGACAAATTTCATACTTTTGCGGTCACTTCCCCTTTTTTCTTTGGGTATATCACCATTATCAATGGTTTTAGCCAAGTTATTAAGGCGACGATTAGTGATTGACAAGGCATGGCTAAAATAACGTTTACAGACAGACACTATGCTTTTCCCGGTACTCAATAAAAAAAAGCAACAGAAATCTTGCGATTTTTAGTTGTATCTTCTTTTGACCGGTTATTGGTATTGTAGAAATTAGCCGCGATAGATACATGTCTTGTTCAATCCGCGAGCAAAACTTAAAAGTAAGCATAAAAAAATTGTTTTTCAAACTTAAAAGTTAGCATAATAAATTCATTCAAATATTTGGGCGGAGTCATCAAAATTCAATGTTTAAAAATGGTTGAAAAATCATTCATTGTTTCCAACAGTTCGTAAGAATGTTGGTAGATGGCACCACCGTCGCCCTTATTACGGATATAAAGAGAAAGAAAATTTTTAATCTTTATTTTTTTAAAGAGTGCTGGATACACAAAAGAAGCGATCATGTCGTCCTCGTAATACATCTTACATACTACATGCTTACAACTTAAGATCTAGCCCTTATTTCAAACTTAACTAATTTGTACAGTTCTTTGGCTCTTCTGGAATCTGGTTTGCTCAATACTATAAGGCATCAACCTACATCAATAAGGCAATCAATGATATTATTGACAATGGTACTTCTTATTGCTTCGTTCCGGACACACTCCATCGCTGACGCAGACTTTTTAATTAAATATACAAACATGTTGAGTGGAATTTGCCTAGAACGAATTCTGAAGGCTGTGGCCAGAGTGTTCCTGTCTAACCTACATCGCTCAAACTAGGGACATTGAAATGCCACAGAACAGATTGTCCTACACCATGTTCCTTTACTTAGTAAAAGATTTGTATAATAGTCGGACTTGGTCCGATCGTGGTTTGAAAATTTTCTTTTCCAGGATAGAGAGTGCATCTGTATAAAGTGGCATAACATGGATGGAAATCCCTCCAGTTACAGCCTCTCTCGCTAAACGGACCGCTTCCTCATCACCCCATAACCTGGAACAAAATGGAATCCACTGTAACATCACTTTTTATCCTGTCCATTAAGTTGTTGCAAAGAGTCTAAAACTCTGTAGGCTATCGGAACTCCTCGAGATGCATCGAGCCACATGTTGAAGCGCGCTCTAAGCATCAATCAAAACCACAAATTTGTCATGTTTGATACTGCCTGCCTATGTAAGCCAAGGCCTCGAGCAGCGCATATAGCTCCGCATACACGATTGAAATATTGGTATCAATTTTAAATTTTAATTTTCTTTCGTCTGTAGATCGAGGAAGGCTGACCTGACCTATAACAGATTTTTCCTTGGAGCCACCGATGAAAATCTTACAATAATCGTCAAATTTGTTATTTAAAACTTCATTACATTTATCTTTTAAATATGTAGTCGATCTTAAGGTATATATAACCTAGTGTTGCCGTCCAAGTAGCACCAAATATTGTCCTTACTAATATTTTGCACCCACGTCTCCAGATTATACATTTCGCCCTCCCCGGCGAATAATATAGTAATGTGCTATTACAACAGTTTAGGTTTTATTGCATTTTCGGTTCTTAGAGCATCGAATACACTTTGTAATTTTTTTTTGTAATTTTTCAGTGGATATTTTTGAAAATACAATAATTCCCATAGGTCCATAATGAACATAACACTTTTGTTCAGTTAAATTAGTAATACAATTTGAACACGAATAATACCGTAAACGACAATGCAAAGTTATTTTTAAATACTTGCATTATGATAGACCAGCCTCCGGCTTATCCAATGTTGCTGATAAAACCGAAATATTGACATTATTGTATGCACCTTCTATATCTACAAAATAATCTAAGGTTTTGTTGTTATTACGAAAGCCCAATTGTATCTGGGAAACTAATCGTGCAAGACTATCTAAACTGGACCGAGATTTTCTAAATTCAACCGTAACTTTTGGTAGGACGTGTATATAGTCCTACCAACTGGTGTGTTTGCACACAGAGCGTATAAGCTCCTATGACCAGCAGTTAGGTTGTAATGAAAAGAAAATACACATGTGACCGCTTCTATGAATGAAAACGTAAGAGAACCGGCACTGACCTGAGTTCCACCTCGTGAGGATTCAGCTGTAGACAGGCGTGGTTCCTGGCACGTGCTGGTAGGTAGGTATGTTTTCGACCGGCCGTTTATTTTCTTGAATTTGTCGTTTTCTTCCGATACACTTCACTTATACTGACTTGAGAATGTGGCCAAAGGAACTTATAGAATTACACAGAAAAAGAAACGAGGAGTTGAATTACTCAAACTTCCGTTTGGTGCGGAGCGGAGTCATAGACACCTTTCGGTGCTGGGTGCGGGTTAGTGACTGATTAAAAATGAGCGGGTTGAACGTAGTGAAGCTTGAGAGTCTCGCTCATAGAAAACTTCATTCTCAAAATATAGTTCGAAAAGATCCGTGCACAGCGCCATTCATTGGCCTTCTTCAACACTAAGTGGTCAACAAATGAGCGCCAATATTCAAACATTATTCCCTCACAGAAGCGGTTCTTTTAAATTACAAAAATTGAAATACAATTAAATTATGTGGGAAAAAATTAAGAAAGTACATAAGCGCTCCACCATGCACCCGGCTTTGGAACGTCGCAAGACGTTACGAAACAAACAAGCGAACACTGGCTGATTAGAGCCCATAGTGAATTTGTATAACATAATAATACACATAGCTAAAATAACAACTTAGACTAACAATATTCTATCTAAAGTATGTTTAAAGTTTGAGTTAAAAGGTAAAGTTTAAGATTCTATTTAGCGTTGCAAGTTATTGCGTTGGGATAGGATACAATTTGGTTACAGCGCGTTTGTAAATACCAGTACGCGTTTTATATATTATGATAGACATGAGGAGTCCAGGTCCAGTATGACAATTGACAACGTGAAAATGCTGAATTATTAGATCAACAACGTGATCGCGTTTAGGGAGAAGGACAGGATGTAATCCTGATACAGAATGAGGTTCGATCTTAAATTTAAATCGTGCGAATTTTAAAACGTATGTAATGATGCGTAGTAGCTTCTGCCAAGAAGAAACACGTTGTGCTAATGTACATAACAATGGCGACTCTGTGTGTTTTGTTGTCACACTCAACACATTTGCCTTATGCTCAGGTAAGTCAGAACAGTTGGCGGGAGAGAATGACTTAATAGGCCATTCATCAGGGGGGCCGCGGATCCATGCTGGACCGTTCCACCACAAATCATAAGTCAAAAGTTGCGAAGGGGGCATGCCGCGTGATAGACAATCACTCGGGTTAATGTCTCCGGCGACGTGATAAAAATGTTCAGCGTTCAAGGCTTCTTGACACTGAGCGACCCGGTTGCTAACAAAAATCGACCACCGATGTGGTGACGAGTGAACCCAAGATAAGGCAATCGTGGAATCAGAAAAGGCGTAAATGTCAGTAACGGGAATGCGTAATGCATACGAATCACGTACAGTTCTTATTAACTTTGACATAAGCAAAATAGCACATAACTCTAATCGAGCAAGCGTAGTAATCTTTGTCGGAGTGACCTTTGATTTCGCACACAAAATGCGAGTTTGAATGCCAGATGGGTAGGTACAATGTGCATAAATAACACATCCCATGCCATTCAGGCTGGCATCACAAAATGCGACAAGACGTAATTCGCAATCAACTTCGACACCTATATGTCGCGGAATTTTTAAAGTGTCAAGCAATTTTAATTCTTGAACGAGAGCGGAAAAGCGTGAGCGTATATGCTCTGGAGCAGGGTCATCCCATTCACTCTTACTAAGCCAAAGTTCCTTAATTAACAACTTGGCGTAGAGTATCACAGGTGCCACCAACCCGAGCACGTCAAATAGTCGCGCAACTATAGAGAGTATATTTCTCTTAGTGCACTTCTCATCTACCAAGGTGGATGTGAAATAAAAATTATCTCCACACGGCTCCCACGAGAGACCTAAAACCTTTGCGACATGACTGCCAACATCAAACTCAAGCGATTTGCGGTGAGTATTTATGTCAGCGTTCATTGCGATAGGAAATAACCTAAAATTTAATAATAATAAAAACAGGTCTGCCTGTAAATTGGGACCAATATGTAAAATATCATTGAGCGAAAGACAAGTGTGGGTTTTAGCGCTCGCGTCTAACACAATACGCGGCATCGGTTTGTCATGTCGAACTACTGCGTGATGTGGTATGTAATAACCATCCATAGACAACTTAGAGTCATCAACGAGACTAAGATAACCGTTATCTAAATAATCCTGAATAACCTTATTGTAATTTTCGCGTACGGTTGGTGATTGACGAAGTTTACGCTCGAGCGACAAAAACCGGCGGTGAGCGACGCCGCGCGAGTTCCCTAGTTCAGAGGGATCCTTGCAGAACGGCAGCGCAACAGAATAACGACCTACGTCATCGCGAGTCACAGTAGATGTGAAAATATTCTCGCACTCGGTTTCTTCTGGAGACAATAGGCGCTTCACAGGAACTTCCTCAAGTTCCCAAAAATTTTGTACTAAATCATTTAGTGCTAGCGCAGAAAAGGATGCGGTTGTAGGCACAACAACTTTACGTGGGTAATCACCCATAAGTACATACCCAAACGCGGTTGATAGTACACAAGGGGCACTGGGGCCACACTCGACTCTATTTCCTAAGTAGATATACGGGAAGAGCTGTGCACCTAATATTATATCAATGTTTCCTGGAATGTTCCAGCTTAAGTCAGCAAGCGGTAAATCGCGAAGATTTAACTCGCTATCACACTTAGTTAATTGCGAGGGCAATTGATCCGTAAGGCTATTCATAACTAACGCATGTATAGTATACTTATGATCTGCATAAATACGAGATTCAATGTCCAAATACACATAGCCTATTATCGTGTGCGAAATGGAGCCAACACCCTTGACAACAGAATTACTCATTGGTATTATTGGTAAATTTAATAAACGACAACAGGACAATGTTATTAAGTTATTCTGTGAGCCATTATCAATTAGACATCTGACTACAGATTTATTTCCAGTGCTACCTTTAGGGCGAGCATACACCTGAGCGGTTGCCAAGAGAATATCACCCTTATGGCTAGAGGCATACGAATGCACAGTGCTTGAAGCGAGCGGTGACTCAGGAGTGGGGCTAACAAGGTCGCACTGGGGCGGCGGGGATGCGGCAACAGTCGTCGCATGCGAGTGCGAATTATTAACATTATTATAAAAATGCAATAATTTATGATGTTTTTTCTGACAGAAACAAACTGACGTACTTTTACATTGCGGGAGATTATGTAATGTGCTTAGACAATTCACGCAACCACGCTTAGATTTAATAAACTCATATCTAGCCTTTGCACTTTGCATATTTTTAAACTGAGCGCAGTTATACAGGTGTCGGTGGTCGCGGCCGCCACATAAACAACATGACGCGTCAACTGCGGCGGGCGCATTCGACTTATTATTAATCGGCACACTGACAACAAACGACTTAGAATTACGCTGTACACGCCTATCATTAGACTGTGGCGTCCCAGCAGTGGACGACTTCGCATATGACGAAGACCGCGGGTTTGACCGTTCAATCATCTTAGCATAATCTTGTACAAAGTCGATCAGCTGTTGCGTCGTAGGTATATCGACACCTCGAACAGAAAGTTCGAAGGCTTGGATGGTTAGAGTGTCCATTTTCCTCAAGGCACATTGTAGAAACATGAAGTCCGTTAAATCATTTATACCTAACTCTTTAAGCGCGGCGATAGAGGAGGAATATATACCTATAAATGAATCAAGTGAGTTCACACTAGGTGAACAATTCTTTAAGTCTAATATATTATTAAGATAATATGAACCTAATGAGCGTTTATCTTGGTATTTCTTGACCAAGGCGTCCCAAACTATACTGTAGGTCTCACTTGACGGAACAATACCGGCAGTGAACTTCAATGCGTCATTGGTTAGCTTTGAGAATAGGTATTGCACACGTTGCGAATCAGACAATTGTGTGTTTGAATGAATATTGGCCTTAAAGGACTGATAAAATGTATTCCAGTTTTCAGGGCGTCCGTCAAAACTCGGAATAACAAGCATTTCCAATTTCACTACAGACGCGTTCGAATTACTCGCCCCGTGTGAGGCGACCTCCCTGACCTTGGGCGTAGATAATTTATTTCTAATGCGTTTTATTCTCGAATACAATTCATCAAATGAGTCAAGGCAAGAATAGTCGGACTCCACAGGGGGTTCCAATGACAAATTTAAGCTATTTATTTGATC
Source organism: Eilema sororculum (assembly GCA_914829495.1). Classification (NCBI taxonomy): domain Eukaryota; kingdom Metazoa; phylum Arthropoda; class Insecta; order Lepidoptera; family Erebidae; genus Eilema; species Eilema sororculum. The sequence continues at coordinate 3,007,405 of OU618555.1, read as the reverse complement.
TACAATCGACTCGAACTTATCGCGAACGACATCGATGTTCTCGGTCTCAGACAGAAAATCCTCATTCGCTCGCGTCGTTATGTCAAAGCAAACAATGGATTTCGAAGATTTATACCAACGGGTAATGCGAGCAAACAATAATTCCTTTTTTTGATTCAACAGAATAAGCTTCGTCTCGAGATCTGACGACATGTTTGCAAATTAACGATAGGTAGGACCTACCTATTGAAATATAACAAGAAGATTATCTGTAAGGTACCTACTATAATATAATAGTAATTCAACACAGACAGTTTAGATATACCTACTTTTTATTGAAAATTGTACTACGGCTTATTATATAATAGCGCAAGTAGCACAGCGGAGCGGGAATGTAACTAACTACGTACCTATAGGTACCTACAAAGTTACGCGTATGCGAATAGAATGATGATTATTTACCAATTAATACGTAAATCACCAACTATTATAAATATCTACCAATTATTACGTAGATTTAGCGTTTTAAATGCAGAATTTACCAAATAATTTACGTAAATCTGTTAGCGAATGAAAGTAATGAAACTAAGATGGCGGAAAGAATTCACCAAAATTACGTGAATCTTTTAATTAAATGAATAGGAAAGAAATATTATTCACCAATAATTACGTGAATATGTTATTTACTGGCCTATCCGGCTCGAAGGGCCATAAATTTGGTAGGACGTGTATATAGTCCTACCAACTGGTGTGTTTGCACACAGAGCGTATAAGCTCCTATGACCAGCAGTTAGGTTGTAATGAAAAGAAAATACACATGTGACCGCTTCTATGAATGAAAACGTAAGAGAACCGGCACTGACCTGAGTTCCACCTCGTGAGGATTCAGCTGTAGACAGGCGTGGTTCCTGGCACGTGCTGGTAGGTAGGTATGTTTTCGACCGGCCGTTTATTTTCTTGAATTTGTCGTTTTCTTCCGATACACTTCACTTATACTGACTTGAGAATGTGGCCAAAGGAACTTATAGAATTACACAGAAAAAGAAACGAGGAGTTGAATTACTCAAACTTCCGTTTGGTGCGGAGCGGAGTCATAGACACCTTTCGGTGCTGGGTGCGGGTTAGTGACTGATTAAAAATGAGCGGGTTGAACGTAGTGAAGCTTGAGAGTCTCGCTCATAGAAAACTTCATTCTCAAAATATAGTTCGAAAAGATCCGTGCACAGCGCCATTCATTGGCCTTCTTCAACACTAAGTGGTCAACAAATGAGCGCCAATATTCAAACATTATTCCCTCACAGAAGCGGTTCTTTTAAATTACAAAAATTGAAATACAATTAAATTATGTGGGAAATAATTAAGAAAGTACATAAGCGCTCCACCAACTTTTATGAAGCTTTGTTATCTTTCTAGATACCACTTCAGTCTATTCATAGTGTATAATAGTTCGGGACGTGATATATTTTGCCAACGATTCAGGTGCGTTACACTGCTGTGCTAAAGTTACGAGCGGTAAGTGCATGACAGCCAGTTTCGAGAAAATGGCGCCTAAAGCTTTGAAAATTATTATTCTGATTACTCACATATAAATAATGTTTTTTTTTTTCATTTGATGAATTTATATAATGGTTAAAAGGTTATACTTTGTATTAATAGTTTTATAAGAACTCCAAGTAATAGATTTTTATAATAAAAGATGTAAATAATTGATATGGTAAGGAAATCTGACGTGTCATTTAAAACAAATACTTGAAATAAGCGCCGTAAGTAACACAGATAGAGCACTTATTCTATGGAACTTCTTTTACTGCGCTTTTGACAGCGAATCAAAGATAAGTATAGTTTAAGTAATAATAAGCATAACCGTCGTAACTTTGTCACTCAGGGCTCTTATGGTAAGAAACTATTTTATACAAAATATTTGTGCGTATACGGCACCGAGTGCAAGGTTAACTTACAGCTGTTAATATATGGACAAACTAATTGTATTTTATAATATTATGTTCCTAAATAATGTACGCATAAATAAAACAATAATTATTGTGTACGTATTAAGTAGGTATAATAGTTTTTATAAAACTTTTACAAAATTAGTTCGTATATTATACGATTACAAAATCAACGACTTAATCTATTATTGGCACTTTCTGAGATCACTGTAACATGACAGTCTTATTATAAACTTCTATACTATTCAATCAAATTCTTCATATTACTTTACACTTTATAAATGCACATTAAGGATATGCTTTCAGAATGTTACAAGGATTATACAGATATAAAATTGGGCAGAATTATATTCCGTTAATAATTTTCTTATATGCCTAAATCAACACCTATTAACGTGAACTTCTGTTCGACGTATAAAAATCTAAAATTATTATAAAAGTTTTTGTTATAAATAAAACAATCAAAACCAGTCTTATCTAGTACTTCACATGAAGTTAGTCCTCTTCCAAAAGATTTTGATCTGAATCGTTTGTTGGTACGTTAATCCAAAAATGTTTTCTGTTTTCCGGCATTAACGGAACTAACTTTTCAATAATGACTGCTTTTCGTTCTTTAGTTATTCCTCTTGGTAAATTCTTTCTCTTAATTTCAGGGAGTTCTTCATTTTTTATGATTTTTACTTGAAGAAAATTTATAAGTTCCGATTTTTAGTCTTCAGTATGACTAAATTTGTATTTTAATTTGAAAAGGCCTCGTTCCACCCTCACAGCGATTATACTAATTAGAGATCCGGTTCTCTGCATTCCATGGATTCACCGTGCGGTCGCCGGGTCCATGGCGTGGTACAGAGAGGAACACTGTGACAGTGCCTGGGACTTGCGACCCAGATGTAGGTTTAGGGTGGCCATCTTGTGATGCATCAGCGCTCACCTCCACCGTCAGTCGTGTTCCCCCCTCTACCTATCCGTTACGCGTGGGTTATTTTTCCGTTAGTTATGCTGAGAAGACAAGTCTTCATCTTTTTTTAGTCAGGGTTGGCTCCACTTGGTGATGGAAACTGTCTGCGAACATAAATGTATGTCTCGGTTAAAACCTAAATATTCAAGTGTAGTACTGTCAGCGGAAACTGTACTATTTACTATTTGTACCATAAAACAAAGGAGTGAACAGTTTTTGTTTTGAGCAAAATAGTTATCGAGCCAGAGTACAATATTTTTCAGGTCCCTTTCAAAGTTCAAAATGCCTTGAACGCAGAAATCATATCCTTTTGGCTACGACCGTTAATACTCTCGTTCCATAACACAGCATAATGGTTTGTTATCTTATACAAGCACATATGTTAAGGAAAAAGTTTCCTCCATAATAGAGAATTCATTAGTATCAGAGCAACGTTAACAGATACCGCTGTTATGTGAAGCACTACATGATTAATAATCTGGTGCTTGAGAAGGCTACAGCATTATCCAGCACTTGCGGCTAAGATATTAAGGAAAAAAAATTGTTTTTAAGTTACTTGACGTCCCGGCACGGATAATCTACAGATCAACATGGCGGACAGCGTTTTCGTCAGCTTTACAAAAACATATTTAAAAAAATATTTTTTAAAGTATTCTAAAATATATTAAATAAATAATTCTCCCTTAAAAAAATATAGAATTTTTTTTTTGGGTCTATTATAACGTCAATAAGCATTTAAGACCTACTTGAAAAAAGGATCAACTAGCCTATTTTAGGCCCACATCAGGCATGTGCTTCAACATAGAGAAGGAAGTGTCGTCATCTTCAGGAGCTGTATCTTTTGGCTTTATGGCACGGTTCAGCTCTTGCATAGATATTAGTCTCTCCAGAGCTTAATTAATGGATGTATAGACTGGATTATGTGATATCACAAAGTCAGGTGTCAGACTGTGTAAGAGATTACTAGTTGTTACTTTATTGATAGTATTTTTGGTTGATCGGTGACCCTTCAGCCATTTCATCCGCCGCCACTTGTCGCTAGTTGATGTAGATTCATTTGTACTGTTACACAATTATCTCCAGACTTTCTTTGTTGCTTTTCTGCCGATGAAACTTTTATTTGGAGTAATGTTAAACGGGAGGTAGGGTTCCTTCTAAAAGAGGCCAAAGCCAATCTGCGCTCGGCTACGGCTTTTGAGATGTCCGTATTTCAGTAAGGCTTTGGAGAGAATATTTCAAACTGTAATAGATTTTGACATAGTTTCACCATAGGGATATGCTTATTTGCTGCAAAGTTTATCGTATCAGGAGCGGCCCCAGAACCAATCCCTGTGGAACACCGCACGACGTCTCGTGCCTACCGACGCCGGTCGCACTTGGATAGATGACTGCTCTCTCCTTCAGGTACCTACGCCCCGACTATGCGGCAGAGGTAGAGAGGCACATCATGGTATACAAGCGCCTTCCTAATGCAACTCAAGCGCAAGGTGTTGAACGCGTTGGAGATGTCGAAAGTCACCGCCAATATCACCTCGCCCCGAGCGACCGCACCCTCCGCCAGAGTCTTAACGCGCATGATGGTATCCACGGTGGAACGCCACCGGCGGAAGCCGTATTCGGTATCCGACAGACAGACACAGATCCCCTAGTGGCGGAGTTGCAAGAGGGATACAGGGAAGCCAGGAATGCCCTCCGAGCGGAGATCAAGCGGTCCAAGGCAGCTTCCTATAGGGAGCTGCTGGAGACACTGGAGCGGGACCCATGGGGGCGGCCTTACCGCTTGGTAAGAGGAAAGCTGCGCCCCCGGGCCCCTCCCCTGACCCAGGTTCTCGAGCCGGCTCTGCTTGGAGGAGTGGTGGCATCCCTGTTCCCGGCGCGGGCGGAACACGTTCCGCCGCAGATGACTCCGCCACCTCGGTCGCCTGATGCGCCCGGCGTGGTTATTGACGACGACGTGCCCGAGGTCACTTGGGTAGAACTAGAGCTGGCGGTGCGACGGCTTAGAGCCAAGAAGAACACCGCCCCGGGACCCGACGGCATTCCAGGCCGTGCGTGGGTCCTAGCTCTAGGAGAAGACGGTCTCGAACCCCGACTGCGAGGGTTCCTCAGCGCATGCTTGGAGCGGGGCCAGTTTCCGAAGATGTGGAAGACGGGGAAGCTGGTCCTCATCCGCAAGGACGGACGCCCGGCGGACGAGCCGTCCGGGTACCGGCCCATAGTGTTGCTCGACGAGGTGGGCAAGCTCTTCGAAAGAGTGATTGCCAAGCGCCTCGTCGAGCACCTCTCTAGAGTGGGGCCGGACCTAGCGGACACGCAGTACGGCTTCCGCCGGTGGCGTTCCACTGTGGATGCCATCATGCGCGTGAGGAGTCTGGCGGAGGATGCGGTTGCCCGGGGCGAGGTGATGTTGGCGGTGTCCTTGGACATCTCCAACGCGTTCAACACCTTGCCCTGGAGTTGCATCAGGGAGGCGCTCGTGTACCACGATGTGCCTCTCTACCTCCGCCGCATAGTCGGGGCGTACCTGACGGAGAGGGCCGTCATCTACCCAAGTGCGACCGGCGTCGGTAGGCGTGAGATGTCGTGCGGTGTCCCACAGGGATCGGTCCTGGGGCCGCTCCTGTGGAACATCGGATACGACTGGGTGCTTCGCGGTGAGCTTGCGTTCGGGGCCACCGTCACGTGCTACGCGGACGACACGCTAGTGACGGTGAGTGGCGCTACACACCGCGAGGCGACCCAGAGGGCCACGACCGCTGTTGCCCAAGTCGTGGATCGGATCCGGCGGCTGGGTCTCGAGGTGGCTCTGCACAAATCCGAGGCCTTGTTCTTTCATGGTCCTCGGCGCGGGCCACCCCCGGGATCCAGCTTGACAGTAGGAGGTACTCCCATCGACATCAAGCCCCAGTTGAAATACCTGGGGCTCGTACTCGACGGTCGGTGGGACTTCGGAGAGCACTTCCGAAGTCTGCGCCCCAAACTGTTGGTGTCAGCTAACGCGCTGATGCGGCTGCTGCCCAACTTGAGGGGCCCAGAGGACTCCTGCAGGAGACTCTACGCGGGTGTCGTGCGGTCCATGGCCCTGTACGGGTGCCCCGTGTGGGCGGACGCCCTGCAGGCCAGGTTCGTGCAACTGCTGCATGCGCCGCAGCAGACGATGGCCTGCAGGGCCATTAGGGGGTACCGCACGATATCCTTTGAAGCGGCGAGTCTCCTAGCCGGATCGCCACCGTGGATCCTGGAAGCGAGATCCCTTGCGGCACTGTATCGGTTCCGTAAGGAGGCGCGGGAGCGGGGATACGATCCCGAGCCCGAAGACATTCGGGCCGAGAGGTCCCGGCTCCACGGGATCATGGTGGCGGAGTGGGAGCGACGACTTGAGCAACGACGCGCAGGGCATGCCGTCATAGAGGCGGTAAGGCCCATCATGGGGGAATGGCTCGAGAGGCCACATGGCAGCCTCTCGTATCGACTGACGCAGATTATCACCGGGCACGGGTGCTTCGGGCGATATCTGTGTCGGATCGAAAAGGAGCCAACGTCCGAGTGCCATCACTGCGACGCGAGCGAGGACACGGGGCTGCACACGCTCACCGAGTGCCCGGCATGGGCCAGACCGAGGCGGGAGCTAGTGGCGGCCCTGGGAGTGAGAGTTCTCACCCTCGCCACCCTGCTCACAGCAATGGTCCGCTGCGCGGACGCGTGGGCGGCCGGCGTCTCCTTCAGCGAGCAGGTAATGGTCGTGAAGGAGACGGCGGAGCGGGAGAGGCGGCGCGAGCGAGAAAGACTCGCGGATCGCGCCGCCCGCGCGCGCAGGCAACTCGGGCGTCGGAGGGCACTGACTGACCTCCGTCCCCCATGAGCGCGGGCCTGGGGGTGACGGGTGGAGCCGCCTGTCACCCCAGCAGAAGCAGGCCACGGCGGCGGCGCGCTGAATAGCGCGCCTCCCCATTCCGGGGGCGAGTTGGGGACACCGTTGTCCCCCCTCCTGAGGAGGGCCAGACCGTAAGGGATGGCCCTGGGTCAGCCGGGGTGCGAGGGATATGTCTTTGATAACCTCACCTCCGGCCTAGCACCAAGACCCACAGTCGGCGTGCGGTTTTAGTCGGTTCGAGTCCGACATAACCTCCCCTTCCGACTCCGGCAGGGGGGGTATCCGTGGGGATTTCCGCACGAAAAAAAAAAAAAAAAAAAAAAAAAAAGGTATCCGACAGACCCGGCCCCACCCTGATAGCTCCAACCGATACTGCTCAACGTAAGTATTACCCGTCAAATTTACTGTCAGTTAATGTCACAAAAAATAAAAAGTAAAGGTACACGTATTCCATCACTTTTTTAACACCTCAAGGACGTTTCTTAAATAAACAGCTCTATTTTTTTTTAATAGTTATGTTTACTATTCATTGAATTAAAGTTAAATTTGTTTGTTCAATGATCTTATCTTGAGCTGGTCAATAATTTACAATTTACAGCTATGTATTATAAAATACTACGGAATAGTATTACTTCTGCCGATTATGTACGTTACCAAGACGTTAGTATATCAAATATAACACTTATAGTAGATTATGAAAACGGTGTATCATCTACACAAAACCTGAACTAAATGTAAACTAACATGAAAATAATTATAAGCAACCTCTCATATGTCGACAATTTTCTGGATAGTCAGTTTCAAAAAATCTTGTACCCAATGCAATGTATGCAATACATGTTTTTCTTGACAAAATTTTCAATTAACCGTAATCGCATCATACCTAATAAAATATATGTACATATTTTCACTTTTTTTGGCACCGCAATGTTTTTGATTTGTAATCTTTATGTCATCACTACTAGATACTATAATAATTTGAGTACCAGAAATAATTTTAGAATTATTACTATTATAAATTCATTAATGTATTTAACAGCTTTTATTGTCAGTTACATTATTAATGTGAACACCTCGAAGAAACACGTCGAAATCATTTTGAAAATTCAAAGAGCCTTCAGGATTATTAAATATAAGAACTACCAGAGATTCACGCGTTTGAATTGGATGTACGTTTTAAGACACGCTGGCATCTTCAGTCTTTTCATTATATTTAAAGGCGATTTAACACTTGCCATTTACTTTTTCTCCTTGGTATACTTTGAAGTGAATATAACTTATGGAACATCCCTTATTCAATTGTTGAGAGATGGAATTTTCACATGGTTATCTGAAATTAAATACCATACCAAACAATCTTTAGAGTTGAATAGAGAACTGGAAACTGCTAAGGAACTGTATCAGGCTTATAGCGACTTGATGGAAGCATTTAACATTCATAAGACAGTTTTTGCATCTGCGGTAAGCAAATAGCTCAAAGCATATAGCTTTTTTTTTTTTTTTTTTTATCGTGCGAAAAATCCCCACGGATACCACCCCCACGGAGCCGGTGGAGGCGGTTATGTCGGACTCGAACCGACTAAAACGCACGCCGTCATGGGTCCTTGGTTGCCGGAGGTGAGATTGCCAAAAGCATATCTCTCGCACCCCGGCAGACCCAGGACCATCTCTATCGAGATGGCCCCCTTCGGGTTGTGGGGACCACAGTGTCCCCATCTAGCCCCGGTTACGGGGAGGCGCATTTTGCACCGCCGCCGCGGCCTGCTTCTGCTAGGGTGACAGGCGGCTCCACCGGTCACCCCCAGGCCAGCGCTAAGCATATAGCTTATTACGTAGCATAAGCTATACTTGTGTTTTATAATATCACTTATGTTACTCAATGTTTCAGATCCTATTTCAAGTAACAGATTTATTCGTTCATACGTTACTTTACGTTCAAATATTCATACAAGTTGTGACGTCAGTGTCGTCGAAAGATGATATTGAGGTAAGTACTTGCATCAATGTGTGTGGATAATGAATCAATTAGTAGATTGCAGTCCACTGAGACATAGACCTCTCCCAAAGTACCTGCATATCATTTAGAAATACAACATTCTCTCATTGGATTACTATTCCTCTGTGCACTCCCGGGTTTACTGGAAAGAAACTCATCTTTGAATTAAGCTCACCTTTGTACATACCATTTCTTTTATTTGTTTCAATACTATGTAAGTGTACAATAAAGAATAAATGAAATGAAACATTTTTGATGTCAAGGAAGAATAATATTCATTACTCATCACCGGCCGCAGCATTCTATATTCCACATCTATTACTACCTTTAGACGCCATTTTGGTTCTCCTGCAATAATATCAATGTCTTCAGTAGAACTAATTCAATTTCACTCCGTTTCTAATAGCAATTTTTTGTACTATTTGTACGTTATATTATACTTAGATTTTCTTGCTTTTTGTCGCAGGTCCAAGGCCTGTTTATAACAATAGCTACAGTAATAATTATTTGGTTTTGCAAGAATATGCTCCTGGTGAACGAGTTTTGTGGGCGTTGTGAAAGATTCTACGAGGCAATCGAAACCGTTAATGTATCTTGTTGTTATCTATTAACAAAAAATCAAAGTGCAGGTAAAGATTGTAATATTTGAAGACTTAATTTAATATTAAATGATTTAAAAAAAATCCATGATTTTCCAGAAGGCGCAAAAAATCTATTCAAGAATGTGCTGCGTCTTAACCGTACAAGATTTTGCAAAATGACTGCGTGTCAATTGTTCACCATTGATGCATCTCTACCACAAAACTTGGCGAGCCTCATAGCAAACTATATTATAATGCTACTGCAGTTTGCTTTTATAAAATAAATAGTTTAGTTCTTCATTTTGTTTTGTTTGTATTTTCATGTTTACAGTACTCCTAAACATGAATAGTAGTTAGTATTTCCAAAACTGTAATGGTTACCTCTCCAACTGCTCATCAAAAGTTATGGGTATCTATGGTCGTACGATAAAGAGCTAGAACGCTTCATCTTCACCCCTCATACAGTCCCGGGTTTGTCCCGGGGTCGTGATAAAACATCTGTTGTACCAAGGTAGCAAGCACCATCTCAGAGACAGCATCTGAAATGGCGTCCATAATTTTTAAAACGGCACACTAGCCTTCCTTTTATTCTGGCCAGAAATGGTGATCATAACTTGCTGAAGACTTGGCATATTCCACCAAATGGGTTTCGCCAAGGTATAGTTTCTATGTATAGTTTATGATTGCTATACTACTCGACGAGACGCACATCAGCAAAAAAAATGATATTCGCTAGGTATCTTGTTCATATACACATATGAACAAGATACATAGCAAATATCGTTTTACACACACGAGTTAAGTATCAGCACCCAGGTAATACTAAACAAAAAAAAGGTTAAGCAAAGATTGAAGAAGTAGATAAGTATACAACTCACGTGCGCGTGAGTTGTATACTTATTTTTGTTATATCTCCTTGTGAATGATTAAATAAATTAATTAAATAAATATTCCACAACATTCTATACAACGCTCTCTAGACCAATGGTAGGCTTTTATAACTTGTGTTATGGAATCTAGAATGCGGATAAACATACTTGATGATGATGAAGATATATAGGTAAAATTCAAGACAAACACTAAGCTTATCCGCTATAGTTACATCAAAACGATGCTAGGATCTAAGACTTACATTTATCCATAACTTTTTAAGTTATTCTGAACGGCATTCACAGATTTTGGAACAAAATAGCAAGATAAACGCTAAAATACTCCTTTTTGTGCCAATCGATTATCGATCCTCTTTTGTGAGTCCAAATACTCTATGTTATCATTTAAGAGTGTAGGTGTTGTAAGGAGTGTATCAGGATCGTAGCAAATTGAGATCCGTGATCTTCGCCTATTCCTATGGGAAACAGGCGTGATTTTATGTATGTATTTAAGAGAATGCGCCAAAAATGTTTCCCATACATTTTGTAAGGAAAGACAAAAATTTACTAAAATTGTATATATCGTCAAGCAATGCTACTTCTTACTCTATATTTTATATACTTTAAGAGCAAATGACTTTAGGCCAGGTTGTTAACCGCTGGGACTATACAAACCGGTAGATACAAGTATATAATTTGCATTGTACGTAACTGTAATATTACTTTTGTCGTTCTAGTGATAGTGAATAATCTTTGTAAGCCAGTACTTACATCATGATATTCGCAATACAAATATTTAAGAACTGAGTCTTTGCCAAGGAAGTCAATAACCACTTCTCTGTAGTTTGTAGAATTATACGTGAAAATTTTATCAATCAACGTTACTTTGATCGCGAAGATCGTTGTGGTAAAAAAAACACAACATTTTTTTGTATAAATCATGTGAC